>CM047580.1:32630969-32696532 GCA_026184515.1 Peronosclerospora sorghi
ACTTTATTATTGCTTAAATCCTAAGAACTACCAATTTCCTAATATCCACCAATCAGAACTACCCGTTCCATCGTCCTCCGTCGACCAGTCGACCTGATTTGTCCGTCGTCCCTCGCCGCTCGTCGATGTTCGCGGAGTACCTGTATGTAATCTTCCCATCTTCCTATGCCCTGTCTATGTCCTGACTATGTGCACTACGGTTGTACACGCAACTGTATACGCCGTGGTACCCACAATCCTATACGATTACGTACCGATTGACCGTAATCGATCCCCCTAAATCAGGCCCTATAATAAGGCCCTATAATAAGGCCCTATAATAAGGCCTTATAATAAGGCCCGTTATTGGGCCCAATTATAACACGCTTTACGACACCCTTGGTGAGGTGGTGTGTCAGCCATCCACGTGTCGGTACACAGGTGTGTACACTACATTTTAGCTAGGTACGAATGTGGAATATTCTACTTAGTATTACATATAGTTTATAGTAGTTTAAATTAATTTAGGCTGATTACATATTAAATATAGTCAGTTACATTTCACTCTAAAGTGCAGTCGCGCGACCTCGACCGGTCGCGCGTGCAGTGAGTCTCGTAGGTAAGAGGGAGCCCTCCCTTTACTTACATCCCGTAAAGGGAATACAGCCGTTAAGGCTAATTAGTAAACCAACCCGGGAATCTTGGCCCCGAGTAGGAGATCTCTCCTACTAAGCCCTTTATAAGGGCGTATCGGCTAAGTAGCGGTAGGCACCGCTTTAAGGAAGAGTCTTCCTCTGTGCGCTAGCCGCACCGTGCGTATACGCACCGGCTACAGATGACGATGAAAGCCAAGAGGTCGCCATTGTTCCGGTATCCGAGGCACAGGCAATGATACGTTCACTGGAAACATTCTGGCTGCAGCAATCTGACGTGAACGAGCTCTTCATGACGGCCTCCAACGCATGAAGAACAAGGCTGCAGCCATAAAGACCAGACAGATGAAGCAGAAGGGCATACGTGACTTTTTTTAGCGTGTTTGAATAGCTACATATAGGGCCAGGTATATATGATATTTTTTTACATAAGTTGTGGGACTGAGAAAATTTATTAAATATCACATTACGGAGGTTTATTAATTCCAATATGGGGACGAGCTCGGGACCGGCAAGAAATATTTGTTTGCGGAGGTTATTAGTTTAGTCAGTATCATTTTAGACAGGTTCTACTGTATATGGATGGTTCATATTGGATACAACCCACCTCGAAAGGGGGGTTATATCATATTGCATATAAACATGTCATATCGGGAATATAACATGCTATATGGTTAAGATTGACACCCCCTAATCTTCGCATCCTCACTACAATACTTTAAAGTCCCCCCAATACATCGCATTAAAACAGAGAAACAGTTAATTTAACTTTAACCCCTGTCTCTGAGTATGTACGTTACATAGGTACAGGTACGGTTCGATTTTGCAATTATTCTCATTAATGGCGTCTTCGGAGGGCATGAGCAATGCCGACTTCGCGCGGATATTTCGGAAAGAAGCGCGTGAGGAAGCTGAAAATATTATTACTGACAAAAATAACAAGATCTCATCGGTTACTTGTAACAATCGCGAATTAAATAGGATCCGCGATGCCACCAGTTCACGCCATCGATCAGACCCGACTGACTTCAAGCTAGATGCAAACAAGGCTATTGGCATAGAATGTGGGGAAAACAATGGTTCAAATTCAGGAATTGTGTCAGATGATAGGCCAAGATTGGGTTTCAGGAAGAATGAAGAGCTTGGTATGGGTCTCGACTATAAGACTGAAGCAGCGTCAGGTGCTGCAACAAAAGCAGCCAAGTTAAAAAAAACTTTCTCTTGGGAAAAGCATACGACAGGCTTCGGTGCCAAGATGCTATCAAAAATGGGTTTTAAAGGTCGTTTGGGCAAAAAGGAGGACGGTGTATCAGCGACTATTGAGGTTAAGAAGCGTCCAGCACAGATGGGCATTGGCTTTGGAGACTTTGTAGAGGCCAGAAACCTTAAGCAAAACAGGAGACTACAGAAAGAGCTTAAAGGAGAAATTTTGGAAGTCGAGATGGAAGAAACCCCTGGTGTTGTGGAGGATGATACTTTATGGAGAAAGAGGAAGGATATAGCTGGGCGAAAGAAGTATAAACGAGCAGCAGATTTAAAGCAGGAAGCGCAAAATATTAAGAAAATCAAAAAGGATGATGTCGTACTGGATATGCGGGGACCTGATGTGCGTATGCTGTCAGATGGTACAGCAGCCTTTGATGTAGATCCGCATTGTGTTGAAGTAGTGAGACCGAAGTTAGGCGATGAGTTGATTTACAATGTGCGAACCGTGGTAAATTTAGCGCAAGGGAGAATCGTTGATTTAAGTCAAAAAATTGGCACTAACACGGAAAGAGTTGTTACGATGAAGAAAGAAGTGAGGTTGATAAAAGCCCACCTGGAAGTGGATGACGTTCGATCGCCGCGGATGCAAGCTTTGATAGAACACATAAAAGCACTGGATGCACTACGCGAGCAATCTATATCACTACGATCAGTTGAGCCTTTGTTGTTTTCGCTGAGCGAGCTCCGTCGAAACTTTCCGTTAGAATTTGACGCACATAAGCTACAGCGGCTTGTGCCATCGCTTTGTACGTCGTCGCTTAGGTCCTTGCTTGCCAATTCGGATCTATTTGACCAGAAGACGAGTGATACCGTTGTGCTGCAACTCCATTTAATTCAAGCATTTTTGACCCAACTACCGATAAATCGGAATGCAAATCATACTACCGGATCAACTAGTCCCGTCATCTGCAAAAATGCACTGACCGAAGGCAACGATTTATACAATCTAATTCTTGAAGAAACGTTGTGGCCTGCAATAGTGCAGTGGGTGAATGTGGATTGGCAAGCCAAATCGGCTCCATCCACTTGCGTTGATTTATTCCTCAAGGTTAGACCATACCTTTCAAGTGAATTTGAGGATGCATTTTTGCATCAATTAGTGCTAGCCCGGCTGAAGAAAGAGTGTCATTGCTGGGATCCTCGCGTCGATACGATTCCCATTCATGAGTGGTTGCTTCCATGGCTTCCTTACATCGGATCTCCTATGCAATCACTCTACCCTGAAATTCGGTTGACCCTTGGAAGCGCATTGAATCAGTGGCATCCATCAGATTTGACTGTGCTTTCCGTCTTATCTCCGTGGAGACCGCTTTGGGGCGAACACGAGTACGGAAAGTTTACTCATCGGCATATTGTCCGCAAGTTAATCCGGTGTCTACATCGCGAGTTTATTATAAACCCAGCAAATCAATCATTAGCTGGACTATCATGGGTGTTGGCATGGAAAGACCACCTTCCCGACCGGCAATTCATTGCTCTCCTGGAAGGCGAGTTTTTTCCCAAGTGGCTTAAAGTTTTGCGGACATGGATTGCTGGTTCTCCAAATCTGACCGAATTAGAAAAATGGTATCGCGGGTGGAAACTTCTTTTTGAGACGCGAAGTTTAGCAACAAACGAAAGATTGTTGGTGCATTTCCACGGAGCTCTCGTATTATTGGAGGTGGCGTCAGAGTATGTCGGTGTGCCGAGGGAGAGCCGACGTCCAGTTCCCGAACTAAACGAACATGCTGCTACAAATTATCAAGATGCATTGGCGTCAGCTCGAGACGAAACGAAGCAAGAACCACCGATTCTAGAGACGAAATCATCGCAGACTCTGTCCCGTAATGTTAGCATGAAGGACGCCATAGAAAATTTTGCCATCGCTCACAACTTGACTTTCATGCCGAAATGCATTCACGACGGGCAGCAGGTTTACGTGTTTGGCAAGCACCGTATAATTATAGAGCAAGGTGTAGCTTTTTTGGAGAAGTCCAAAGGTGTCTTTAAGCCTGTGGATCTCGAGTACCTTTTATAAAAACACTACAACTCTACATACTTCTTGAAGTAAAACGAGCGGTGAATTCATGTATGGATGAATTAACAACTACAACAAAAGCTTTTTTATCCCTAGAATTGTGACTACAAATAACGTTAATGACGTTGATCGAAATTAAAAAGAAGAATTAAAGCTATTTTTTAGGGTCGCCCTACCGGCACCCCCCTCCACCCTAGGGGCACCCCCCCACGTGACTTTCGACCAATAGAGATGAAAATTGCTACTACTAATAAAAGGCCCCCGACTAGGGGCACACCCCACTTTTGCTAGGGGCACACCCCGTACAATAAAGGATTCATTCCTTTCTACGTTCAGGAGATAAATACTAAATTGGTAGAAAATAACGTTCATCAACGCATGGCGAAGCAAGTGCTCAATTACCACGACGTGCAACTCTATGAATCGGATGTCACACTTTTCCGGAATCGCCAGTGGCTCAATGACAATGCGTTAACTTTTACTTTCAATATCTAACGCAAACGCGCGCATCGAAATCCGTGCTGCTCATGGACCCGGCTGTGGTCTCGTGTCTGTTGCATCAGTGCGAGGATGAAGATGAGTACCGCGAACTTGCCAAAGGCTTGGACCTCGCTCGCCAGCACCTCTATATCATCCCAGTGACAGACAATGAAACACTGGATGGAAACAGCAGCCACTGGTCGCTTCTACTCTACTGCGACGGCACGCCACGTCTCGAATGTAATTTAGCGGCACTGAATCGCCTGGATTTAGAAAAATGGTGTTGGGGATTTATGGGTACGTATCCAGCGAAACTGAGCGATTGAAAAGGTCCATTTTTGACGGGAACATGGTTTTGCTCCTTTCGTGATGATAGCGGTGTTGGATCCGCACAGCGCACCGGGGGAGGAAATTCGACGCGAACGACGTCGTGTGAAAAGCGATTGCAAGAGGAGAGAGTAGAGAAAATTCGCAAGTGGAAAGAAAGAAAAGCGGAAATGATCAAGCGAGAGCAGGACCGAGTGTTGGCAAGAGAGGAGGAAATTAGCAACATGACGCCATTGGAACGCGTAGATGGACTTGGATCGCTCGACGATGATACTGCACGAATGTTAGAGAAAAGGAAACTGAGATTACAACGTCGACATGCCCCAACGACTGGACGAGTGAATAAAGCAGCGTATCGACGACGAATGGAGGAAGCCGCAGGTGGGAAGACAGAGGTCTCTTCGACTACAGGGTCCGATCGATTGCGTCGAACTGCAGCCAGACTGACAGCAAACGCGTTCGCCATCGAAGGTTCACGGACACGTGAATGGGTACTATGCGTCATTGGCGTCTGGTCTCGACCTGGATTTGAAGTAGTCGTCGATGCGATTGAGTCTCGCCGGTTGCTGATGCGAGAGGCTCGAGATGAACCCTTTGATCTCTCGCCAGTTAAAACGGTAGCCAACTTGCGATGAACATCTGGCTTGTTTTTGTCCACATGCGACACAAGGCTTCTACTTTGCGAGAATGAAGATCGCGACGCCATAGAATTCTCGTCCCCATCTGATGCGAAAGAGTCAAACGATGCACTGCGCAAGCTGCTGCTCGATTTTGAAAGCCGAGACTCTTTATCATTAGAGTTGTGGGGCTCAAAAGGAAGCGGCGGCGGCGGAATACTACTCTTCGATGATTTGGACGACTTTGGCTCTCGAGAGCTACGGGTGGACCAGACCGATGGCGCAGGGGGAGGAGGTGGGAAGCCTGCGCTGCCATCATACCTGGATCCTCCTGCCGCAGGGGAAATAGACGAAAGTCGTGAAGAGATCGATGAGCTCTTCGACAAATCACTTCCAGAGGACCCTGGTTTCATTGGAATGGGATTGAGTCCAACGCCCCCAACCTCAAAAACTATACACAATGATATAAGCACATTAGACCACTACCAAATAAAGCCACGAAAACGAAATGCTCACATTGCCCAGGAGGTGGAAGCTCGACTCGAATTTTCGCCTTTTGCTCCACAATCTTCTTGTGTAGTGGCTGCACATTGTCTGTCGACAGTGTCGCAAGATCGATAGCAACTCACAAATTAATGGCAAGCCGCGTGACCGGAAACGAGACTCCCAGCTTAGTGCTGAGGGAAAAGAAATTTTGAAAAAGGCACTGAGCTGTAACAGCATGCAAGATGCAAAGGCAAACGCGAATTCAGGTCGGGGGGACTCTTTGATGATAGTAGCAGTGACGATGGCTCGGAAACTAGGCTCTTTGGTAGTAGCGGGCATAAACGTGAAGCAAGGCACAGCACCTCTTCCGCTGTAAAAAAATGTGCGTTCCAGTGAGTCGAGTGTGCTCATACGGTCTGCCCTAGCGGAAAAGCCAATGTCTGCAGCTTCGGTGAGCGTGACGAGGATAGTTCCAGTGACTCTGACTCTAACAAAGGTACCAGGTTGCGATTGCCTTCCCGCTTCTGTTTTGATCTAACTTGGTTGAGTGCATGATCCACAGAATTGTCTCTCTTCGCCGAATCACGCAAACCACCTTCCCAAACTCCACAAAGTGTTATTGCGAATAATGTCGGAGTTGGTGGGGCAGGACCTAGTATCGTGGTGGTGTTTAGAATGTCTGCAGTGCGCTCGGAGGCAAGAAAACCGTCGGCGTATTTACTTTTACGCTTGAGTTTGGAAATGTGGAGCACACGTTTTCGTTCACTTACGCAGAGTTTGAAGCGATACATACGCGACTAACATTATTTCCGAAAATCGCGTTGCCCAAGTTTCCTTCCAAGCACATCTTGCGTAATAACATAAAACCTGAAAACATGGAGAAGCGCGCGCAAGAGCTTCGCTTGTACTTGCAGCAGTTGGTTGCGTTGCCTGAGGTAGTGTCGAACGAGCGGTTCCAGTTGGAGTACCGAATAGAAGGTGCTTTTGCGAAGGCATTGTCAAACGACCAGAAACCAGAGCCGAATGATCCAAAACTACCGAGACAGGACCTGGCATCCCCAGTTTCGAGTTCTCGATTCGCAAGCCCGCATGTCCAACCTACTGCTTCACGGCCATCAAAAGGGTTTTTTGGGTTCAATGATTCCGACCCAGAGTCCAATTCGGATACGTCCGTTGACACACCAAAGCCGTTGATATCGGAGCCTCTGCGTGAATCAACTGCATCGACACCGCGAAAGAGATCAAAAAAGTCTGAGATGGCCAGCGGCGTCATCGCGTCAGTCCCTGAAGGCAAGAAGCATCGTTCACAATCACGGCGGAGTTCGCGCGCGAGTTCGAAGGCTAGCTTTGTGCCCGTACTCGACGTGAATACGTCGCATCGCCATAGCATTTGAAATAGCTTCGTTAATCGAGCCTGGTTGCGTGAGTGCAGGCGGCTGGGGTTGGACTTTTCCCGTCGAAAGACCTTGAGATGAGTTGCTAACGACTGAGTCTCCTGTTTTTTTCAGCTGAGTACCTTGCCGAATCGCGGCAAGTAGATCGCCACGACCGCCCGCAAACGGATTCGGACGTCCAGCGGGAAGGCCCGTCGCTTTTGGCTTGGGAGGTTCTGGAGGAGGAAATTTCCGTCACTTTGACTCCTCAAGCTGTGGTCACAATAATTCGGCAGCTTCGCTACTTTGATCTCCCGCGCCCATGGCACCCAACATTTGCATGATAGCATTATGATCCAGTTGCACATTATTACCGGCGCCACGGCCGCCGTCGCTTCTGGAAACAGCTTGCGCGTTACTCATCGAGTCGTTTACTTTTTTCACCAGCTCCTCGTCCCGGGACGCGTCTTTGTTCTAATGCAAAACCACGCATCGATTCTTTAAATCCCATGCGGCCAAATATGTGCGACAACCCATGTTTGCTTTTTACCTGCATCCAGAAAAAGAAACGGCATGACGAATTTTTGTACTGCAGAATGTAAACACGATCGTTGGGGCGGCCGGTGTCCACTTAGCAAAGTGCGCATCATCTGGAAAATAATGAAATCCTCCGGGTCTGGCGGTCCACCCACTGAAAGTGCAGCAGTTGATCATCTCCACGCGGGAGACAAACTTTTCCCTTATCCAACTGCGGTGTGACCAAAAATTTTCCATTCGCCGTGGGCTTGACGGTCATTTTGCCAGCGTTGAAAGATACCAGTTCATTCTGTTAGTGGTACCAATAGGGAGGTTAGATCAAATAGTGGATAGGCAGGTGAAGCTTCGAACATACACGACCGGTCGCGCTGGGTGTGCCAAACACGTTGCCAAACTGCGGAAAGAGAGACGACGCCATTTTTTCACATTTGCAGGTGGGGGAATTTCTCGACCTTGATGCAAAATTAGACCAATCCGGTTGGGTGCATCGACGGGGTGTGCCCCTAGCAAAAGTGGGTGTGCCCCTAGTCGGGGCCTTTTATTATTAGTAGCAATATTCATCTCTATTGGTCGAAAGTCACGTGGGGGGGTGCCGCTAGGGTGGAGGGGGGGTGCGGGTAGGGCGACCCATTTTTTATACCTAAAAAATATCTTCAAAATCTGATGTTCGTTGCTTTGATAATGAATAACCGGTTAAAACGACAAACGAGACAGTAGATATAATTCGGAACGTGGTATTCACTGATAATAGACTGCTAAAAACTACAAGCTTAATTTGCGCGACAAATGAGAAGAGAAAATGACATCGACCTAGATAAAGGTATCAATCAAATCGACCACATTGCACCAAGATAAAACATGTAGCAGGCATAGATGGATGGCGACTCCTATTTGGAAATTTTGCAACTTCCTACCGACGCGAGCACTACCTAAGTGATCAACCGTACGCTTCTCCCAGTCGGGGAAAAGCACGTAGATAACTACTTAACGCGTACTCGCGCCTGTCAACAATCGCAAGAAGCCGCTGCTGCAGAGCAGAAAACACACTCCCATTAAATAGTGCCCGTATCTCGAAGTTCAATTCCAACACGCAAGAAAGCGATGTGAAATTTCTGACAGGCAAACGCGAAGCATTCACTCTACATGCCATTCCCAACTGCAAAAGGCAGTCAGTAAAGAGCAAGCAGAAGCAAAGCCAAGTCCGCGGCCGATTGAAAACCAACGGCAACAGCTCAATAGTCTTGGTATCGACGCATGTTCGACCCGTCGATAGCTCATGCCGGTTTGCGGAAGGCAAAACCCAGAGCTGAGTAGCGACGATCGAAGAGCTGACGCAACCAGGCTTAGTTTGACTGCAGATTCATGATAATCTTTTGGGTCCAAGCCGCTAATTGCTGTGCCTGAGGATTGTGTGCATTGTTCGCACACTCGCTAACGAGTTGTACGACGAACTGCTGGTGAAATAGCGCTTCCACCAACTTACCCATAGCCTGACCCATATCACTTCGCATTCACAATCACAAGCAGAATATACATATGCACGCAACTGTCAAAAAAGCTAGTCACTAATTTATAAGCAATAAATCGACGTACCCGATCAAACCCACGGCACCGGTCGTTACAGCTTCCGATCGCGTCGTGAGATCGTTGGCCAGTGTAGCCAGGAACGCACCAATCTGTGGCGCGCACTCCAACAACATAGTGGCTTTGTTGGCAGCTCCCAGACCTTGAACAATTCCCGTCAGCGCCTCCAGGATGCTCTCACGCAGCTGGTTCATGTATTCCACCACTTCTTCGTCGTCGGTCGCAATAGAGCCGCACGCACCCGCAGCCTGCAAAATCATTTGAAGTGAAGACACAGCATAGCGCTCGTACTCACTCTCGATAGCTAGCGCAATATCACCGAAGCAAGACAATACAGGAGGCTTTACCGAGCGGTTAAGCAACGGATTCTTCAATATTTCGATGAGGGCAGCGACAATTTCATCACAGAGCGGCAAGATTTGGCTCCCCAAAGCACGGCATAAGTCACCAATAACACCAACCGCTACACTGCAAACCATATACTCCTCGCTGTTTTTTAAGCCCATTAACACAACCGGACCAAAGTACTGCATGTACACTTCGAATTTCGGACCGACAACGTTGGCCAAAGCACCTGCTGCCATAAAGGCTTCTTCCGCAGCTGCGGCATTGCGGGTAGAAAAGACTTGCAGAAGCGCCTGCATGATTCGGTCCGCTAATCGCTCAATGTCGGTATTTAGTTTTTGAATGGCAGCAATCAGGACACCGCACAGTAATGCCTGCAACCCAGCTTGGTCATCGTGGAGGCTTTCCGGATTCTCAATTAAAATCTTAATGCTCTGTTCCAGGCGCTCCAACACTACCGGTAGACGCAGCATTATGTGCTCGTTTACCTCATCAGCACCAGCCTGCACCAACATATTCAAAGCCTCATACGCTGACCCTCGAAGATTGCTCTCTGTAGCGTTTGGTCGGTTGCTGGTCTCAAGCAATTTGTCAAACAGTGTGTTAAAGTACGGAGTGAGCATGTGTGCTGCTGCCTCAGACTCCTCGAAGGCTTTTACAATGTTGTGGATAGCGTAACAAACATTGTGCGAAACACGAGGTTCCTGGTCCAGCCCCTCGAGCAGGAGCTGCATCAATCCTGGCAGCATCTCACCACTGATACATCCATAATGTAGCTCACAAATACGACCAAGTGTCCAGGCTGTCGTATCGCGCACTAAAATGTGATCAAATTTCATGCAGCTCATCAAGAAACCGAGCGCCTGACGCACAAGTGGGGCTATTTTGGCAGATTCTGGACCGTCAAGAATAGAGCCAAACGCCATGATTGCTGCCTCCTTTGGGCGCCACTCGTTGCTCTCAATGTTTTGCGTAATGAATGCCATCGTGAGGTCTACGCACGCATCGCCAACCACCTGGGCTACCAGGGCGAGACACGTCGCAGCGGCCATCGAAAGATTCCACGAGTCCTCGTCCTGATCATCTTCTTGCTTCTTCAGCGTCTCGGTAAGCAGTGGGATAAGCGTAGTCAATACCGTCTGAACATAGTAGTTACAAGGAATAAAGTCGGTGCGGCCTTCATGTTCAGCATAATTCATTTCCTCAATCAAGTCAAGCTCGACATCGCACATGGAGGACCAGAATTCAAGAGACTGTAAGCCAACCTCGTCTTGGTCGTTACTAATGGCGTGAAATGTCAGTCTGCACAGAGTCTCCATATATTCGGCGAGATACTCATAGTACATTGTTGCGATGGCGGCAATACACTCGTACGCTACAACACGGGTGCGAAGATCTGGTGATTGCGTAGCCCCACAGATTTTCTCCATGAGATGGTCGCGCTCCTGTTTACGTTTAAAGTTTTCGCTCACGAATTCCAGACTGTTTCGCAAGGCTGTCACAGCGGCACGGCGAATGTCAGGAAGTCGGTCGTCACGGATTCCGTCCACAATTGCTGTAAGAATTCGGTTAGTATCCTGCTCGTCAATGGTATTTTCTTCAAGCTCGTCGCAGAGATACCCGAGGCATTCAAGGGTAGCGTGGATGCAGCCGTCGCTGCCATTTGTCACGTTATGTAGCAGGGATTCAAGCAACGTCGGCCACTCTTTGGCAGGCAGCTCAATGCTGCCAATCTTAGCTACTAGCTGGGCGCTTGTGTGGCGGGCGACGGGGTTACTGGACTGCAGCACACTGAGTGATCCTTCTTTGATCTTTGTCCTTAACAATGGGTCCATGGCCATCCACGCATTAATCTTTTGTTGCTGTAAAGCGTCGTCCTTCGCATCCAGCACATTCTTAAGATACAGACCGGCAGCCTGGCGGCCTACCACAACAAATTCCTCCGATGCAAGCGCTTGCACAAGCGTTACCATAAATTGACCCATTTGCTGCTGTAGCGCATTGTTAAGAAATTCTTCTGCCTGTTTCCGTAGCGCCAGATCTGTTATCAGCAAGGTATGACAATTTAGTGAAACTCAACGAAAGAGCGACATTTGCTAGGTCCGACACACGTACCAGGGCTCTGGGTATTCAGTAAAGCAGCTGAAATGTCCATTATAGTTATGCAAGAGAAAGAATCGAGAAGAAACGGACGATTCGCGAAAGGGAGAGTTAATAAGCACTGTTCGCACACAACGAGGGGAGCGGGTGGAAAGGGGAATGGAGGAGAAAAAGCCGTCGGTTAAGAGCACCCGGGAATGATGATTGGTCGATAGAGACATAAGTGTCTGGCCCACGGGCTCTTAAACACGTGGAAACCCGTGAAACCCATTTAAGGGCTATATAATACATGTAGTATTAAATAGTTCAGAATAAAACGTGGGTTCAAACGGGTCATTATGGTCAAGAAATAAATCAGGGTATGTATAATTGCACATACTATCCAATCGTAAGTTTTACAATGTCGGAGGACAAACTCGGGAATTTGACCTCCGACATTGTAAAATACGATACGGGCAACCCACCCCCCCTATTAGGGGGGGGCAATCCGACCGTCGTCGAGTGGTTCACTACTCACTGCGGGTCCGGAAGGTCCCGGGTTCGATCCCGGGCCAAACCAAGTTGGTTGGTTTCAGAAAGTATAATGTGACGAAATCACCCTATTAGGGGGGGTCAAACTTAAAGTTTAGCCCAAACGAAATAAAGGTGTTTATATCAATCAAATATCAGGTTTAGATCAAATTTGATATGCACCCCTGCCGATCTGAGTGACCCGAAATAAACGTTTATTTCGGATATGAGCAGCTCGAGAGCTGTTCATTTCAAAGTGTGTATACGTGTGAAATAAACGTTCATATCGCGAGTGTTTATTTCACGAAATAAACACTTTTTTCTTATGTCTGACCCCCCCTAATACGTATGAGACCGCTATTTGCCGTGCAAAGAGCAAGACATCAGCATACTAATAGGGGGGGGTCAGACATAAAAAAGTGTTTATTTCGTGAAATAAACACTCGCGATATGAACGTTTATTTCACACGAAATACACACTTTAGAATGAGAAGCTCTCGAGCTGCTCATATCCGAAATAAACGTTTATTTCGTTTTGAAATACCCCCTTTGACGAACGGGCCCAATCAGGCCGCATGAACGGACCCTATAGATCTGGACGGCGTGTGGCAGCCGCTGTCGCATGCTGCGATTCAACACGAGACGTTAACGAATGGAAGCGGTATGTGGCGTGTGCCGCGTATTGTCCGTCGATATACATCGTGGGAAGCCTTTCATAAGTACCTGGACGTGTATTCAGCTGCTACCTTTCAGCTTTATCGTGTGCGTACAATGTATTCTGTACGATCGCGCAACATCCGGCTTCGTCAACTCGCTGCAAGTCGAGGGCTAGTTGTACGTGACACGAAGAAGGACGACGATACGAGCGTTACCGCAGAAACAGCGCAAGCAGGTGGTCATGGACTCTCTCGGGCTCACATGGTACCTGAGCGCTATGAATGGTACTCCAAGACGTTTTTGTGTACGCACGGATGGAAACGCCGTAGCCGTGGCAATGGGCAGCGTGTAAGCCACAACGTTCGAGCTACCAAGTGTCCTTCCAAAGTCTGTGCCACTTTGCAGCGTAGTGAAGGTAAAAATGAATGGAACGTCATGGTGACCAAGCATTTTACCGAACACAACCATGAACTCTCGGAAGCGCTGTATCTCCAGTATTCCGAAGTACGGCGTGTCCGTGACCCTGAAGTGCTCGCAAAAGCTGAGCAATTGTGGCGGGTAGGAGCTACACGACGTCACGTGTTTGAGTTTTTGAAGTAGCGCTCGCCGAATCAGATTATCCTCATGAAAGATGTGCACAACCTTTTCCAGCGATGGCAGACACAAGAGGGTCGGTCTTTACAAGACCAAAAGCAGGAGAGCGAAACCCAACCAAGTCCACCAAAACCTCAAAACACACTATCAATTAGTCTGGATAATGAGGGCGTCTCGTGGTTGTAAATTAGTCCACGACAAGATTTTCTGTCAAAATACATCCCCACGCGTGGCTCTCAAGGATATAGGTGATGCAAGCTGAATACCTGCAGTCAGAGATGGTTTTTGAGGTACGCGACTGGGTCAAGTAAAGATGAAGTTGACTACTATTGCATTCTAGATCTTGAGTCAAACGAGATGAATGGCTTACCGCGGTGGATGGGGTAAATAGAGAGAAGTCTATGTGATCAGATCCTGTGCGTCCGCCGCAGTCGATCGATAGGTTAACCCAGTCGATCGAAGGTTTAAACTTGGACACCATGGGATTCCAAGTATCACATCGAACTTGTGATCTAAATCGAGGACGATGAATTCATCCCCGAATGACACTTCATTCAACTCGAAGCGTGTTCCAGAAACAATGTCAATTACTTGTTTTGCTGAAAAATATTTTTTCTATCTATTTTTTTGCTTGGTGCACTGGATTTTTCTATAAAAAAATATTAAAAATATAAATAAAAATTTTAAATGCAATTTTTGTTGAATATATATCAGTTTTTAAAAACTTGCACATCAGTCGGGAGGTTCAATAAAACCAGTCCTGTGTACGAAACCTTTTCCACACCGATAGCACGGTCCGAACTCTAAAATTTCTAGTGGAAATAATTTATCGGAGCGGCAACAAAAATTGAGACATTTCAACACCCACCACATTTACTTTGTGAAGCAGCGATGGATGCAAACGAGAAAGGCGCCCAAGCCTTCACCAGCAGCGCCGTCTCGTGTATTGTCGGTGCTTTGCCCAATCGTAGCTGTGAGTGCATGTTGTGCAACAAGATACCGAAAGCGGTGGACGCAGCATTTTTCCGCCAACCTTCGGATGTGGGCGAATTTGTCGCGGCGTACTAGATTTTTGTTGAAGATAATTGGGGTGAAGTGGCCCTAAAAGCCTACCGCTGGTTGTACTGGAGCATCGCGAATTTTCATTCTTTACACAGACAAGGCTCAGAAAGCAGACAAATATCACACCGATTTACGAGAAGGCACTCAAAAATGTATCTCACAAAGCGATCGACGCCACCTCTCTCTCTTTTCGCTTCTCCGGTGTACGTTTTTGTTTGACTTTTAACTGACGTGAGCTTTACCGGAGAAAAGAATGCATTCATGCTACGTTTTACAAGCCCGACGCGCCCCTGAGTAAAAACGCCCAATCAGCATTTGGCCCTCGCATCAACACTTACTTCCAATCACAGTGCTTTGCGTATTTGAGGTGAAATAAACCCTTTTTTTGAAATGAAATAAACGGGTCACTCAGATCGGACGGGGTGTATATCAATTTGATATAAACCTTATATTTGATTGATATAAACGTTTATTTCGTTTGGGCTAAACCTTAAGTTTGATCCCCCCTAATATGGCGAGACAAGCATATCATCATTAACATTTCAGCACCTGAGAAACGTTGGCGTCCATCATAGCTGGCTGAATGGGCACCGCGTGATTGATCGCACTTTCCTGTCTGGGATACCCGATCGTCCGTAATGCCGCTAACGCTTACGTTGGTGATCCGATCCGCCCAATCGATTAAGAAACTGAAAGCAATACTGATCACCATCCGATGCGTCCTCTATTACAAGATCAGCTTCCAGTAGTAAATTGTCCTCGTACTATCTGTTGAAAAATTGTGGATTTAAAATTAGGGTTATTCTTTGAGCACACCATAGGAAAAAAGATGATTGGTCAAGCCACTTTTGCGCACACCATCTTCGCTCACACCAAGAAAAAAAATATGATTGTCCAAGCCAATTTCGCGCACACCATCTGTAAAAAAGGATGCTGATTGATCAGAATAATTTTTCGTGCACTCGGTCCTCATGACGTTAAATTTCTCTTGTAATATTCCACGAGGATCTTGCCCTCGCACTCTTTGCGTTTCCCATAGGTTCAATGTGCGTCTATGATATTATCAAATATTCGGGCCCCAAAGTACCCAAGGCCTCGAACATACGTAAAAATGCATAAAAAAGGACATCGAAGGTGCATGAAGACTACAAAGGGACTATAGAACCGATGTTATCGAAGTATATGGAGGTCGGGAATGGGGAAATTTGGGGGTGGGGAATGGGAGCATCGTATGTGGAAAATGGCTTGTCTATTCCCACGAAGGGCGATGTCCTTAATGCAGGGCCGGATTCGGACTGGTGTGCGCGAAATTGGCTTGGACAATCATCTTTTTTTTTCTTGGTGTGAGCGAAATTGGCTTGGTCAATCATGTTTTTTTTCTTGGTGTGCACGAAATTGGCTTGGCCAATCATTTTTTTCCCTTGGTATGCGCGAGGAATTTCCGTTAAATTTATTCGATAAAATTCAAATTTCAATTTCGATTAAAATGAATTTAGCTCGCTGCCTATTTGGGTCCTATGATTTTTATCACATCGCATGAAAGTAGGTTTAGAAAACAACTTTGACACTTAGCATGTGTTTACTTCCGAGGAAGTATGTTGTTGAGCTGCCCGGAAGTTACACCAAAGCGAATTACTAAGGAATCGCTTACTCAATCACCACGCCCTGTTGGAACACGGATAATCTACGCTTGTGGAAGTTTTAACGTACATTACAGAGTCCCCGTCTTGGCTGAGTTGAATTGGATTCTGTATTAACTTTAAACGCAGCCTATACCTTCTCGGCTATGGCTAAGTTATTACAGAGCTACTCTATGCTTAATGATATTTTGTTGTTGTATTTATTCTTCGATCCTTGTTGGATTAGCTGTTTTTTTGGTATTTTTTGTCCGTTGTATTGCTTTAGCCAGGTTATTTTTGTCCAGGAGTTTTTGGTTTCTCCACACTACCGGGGTCCCGTTTGGTAGCTGGGGACTGGACGTTGTGGGGATTGAACCCACGACGTATCGCTTATCGATTCGGTGCTAAACCACTGCTCCAGGGGGGACCCCTGGGGACCCCTTTTTCAATGGTAGCACTTGTTCATCTCGATCCAACGACCTTTGGGTTATGATCCTAACACGCTTCCTCTGCGTTAAAGTGCTGGCTCCCTGTCTTGGCTGAGATGGCTGATCGAATTTCTCGTTCTGCGTCCCGCTATGCTTATATCAAGCCCACTGTCCGGCAAATAACTTACGCCTAGGAGATAACCCTAGTCTCGACTCATTATCATCTACCCTTACCGGGAAACTCGCAAATAATCGTCAAGAGTCTATCGGCAAAGCACAACGGCCCTAACTCATAACCGAGTACACAAGGAGGGAAGGTTATCGGGTTAGATTGTCGAGCTGCCTGAAGATCGCGATGATTAGGTGGTAAGTATGTCCTGAGTCGAAAGCCGATCAACGCAGTATCCCCTCCGAAAAGTGATTCGTTTGGGAGTGACGATCAGATTGGACCTGGGGTGTTTAAAAAAAGGTATTGATGGTAACCAACTTCCCGTGAGACTCCATCATGACTATGATCCTAAACATTTACGTGTGATGCATATTGAAAACGTAAAAAGGAAGAAAAAGTTACTGATGATGCCCCAGAGAGGTAGTAATATATTTGGTTTTAAAAAGATGAAGCGAAAGAGAACAAACTGGTTCCAAACTTCAATTCCTACATACACTAAATCTAGTATTGTAACAGGGTTACATTCGAGTCACATTTAGTAGGTGGTGTACGTGAGTACACTACGGTTGGGGTCAGTATTGACCGGTTCGAAAGGTTTTGAACCATTGATTATTTTAACCAATCAGGGCAGGAGCCCTTGGGGGTGGCGTGGCAGCCAGCCACGTGTTGGTACACAGGTGATGTACACTACATTTTAGCTAGGTACGAATTTGGTAAGTTCTACTTAGTATTACATATAGTTTACATTAGTTTAAATTAATTTAGGCTAATTATATATTAAATATACATTCAGTTTACATTTTCACTCAACGACTACAGACGCACGACCTCGACCGGTCGCGCGTGTAGTGAGTGTAGTAGCGTAAAGGGAGCCCTCCCTTTAGCTACACCCTTAGTAAGGGAGCCTTACGTTAAGGCATTAGCGAAAGCTAATTGTAAACCAAAGTGGGAATCTTGGCCCCGAGTAGGAGAGCTCTCTCCTACTAAGCCCTTTTATATAAGGGCGTATCGGCTAAGTAGCGGCGAACGCCGCTTAAAGGAAAGTCTTCCTCTGTGCGCTAGCGGCACCGTGCGTATATGCACCGCCTACATTTGGTAGCACTCGTAGTCAATCCAACACCTGTGATGGTAGACTAAGGCATCCTCTGCAAGGGATGAATCAGGAAGATTGGAATAGGTTAACCCTCGTCCAGCAGGAAGCCTTTAACAGGCTGTTACCCTTGACGGGTGATGAAGGCATGCAGCTCCTAGTGGAGCAGGACCTTGAGGCCTTGAAGGCAAGGGTAAATGCCCTCATCGCTCATGAAGTGAGTTTAGGTGGAGGTCGTTCCACGGGGGTGCGTCCCCCATTGTCCTTTAAGATAAAGGAATTCACCGGGGAAAAAGGTGATAACCTTTAGGTGTGGTTACGAGAGGTCGAAACGGCCTTCGCCACAGCGAATGTTATCGCTGATCACTTGCAAGTGGGACTTGCGCTGTCCCATTTTACGGGTAAAGCCCGTGCATGGGCGTTTACGTGTTCGGATTCGGTCACGAACGTGTTCACTACCTGGTAGGTCCTTAAGCAGAAGCTTATGGACATGTATGCAACGCCTGATCTGGTTTTCCAGAATCAGCTGGCGATTTTGAGGTGCCGTCAGGGCACTAGGGACTTGGAAACATATATCCAAGAACTTAAGACCCTGTTCGCAGGGATGTAGGCGAAAGCGTATTCGGACGATATGTCCATCCCCGTCTTCATGGGAGGCCTGAGAGAAGGGCCAGCACGTTCGAAGCTCTTCCGGTGCCGACCCCAATACCTGGGGGAGGCGTTCAAGATGTCTTTCAACGCCGATAGGAACTTTCGTTCCACAAAGGTGTGTCCTGAACCCATGGACCTGAGTCAGGTCGAAGCGGAAGAGAAACCTTCCGCTAAGAGTCACTCTGACTATTTTTCGCAGAGCTTCGAGGCAGAGCTCTTAGCTATGTTGCAGAGGCATGGGCCGCTGAGATGCTTCCTGTGTGGAAACACGGATCATCTGCGGAACAGGTGTCCGAAAATTCCTCAGCGAGACACTCGCTACAAGGGGACAAGGGTGGGGAAAAAGCCCTTGCACAAGCCGTCGGGAAACGACGGCTCCCAGTAGGTGCGGGGTGCCCTACTGGGGGATCCCTCAGTGCTGTTAATCCCCAGGGTAGGGGACGACAGCACAAAGCCCCGAGGGAAACGGTGATTTCTAGCACCGAGTTGGTGTACCAGCCAGGTTTGCTGGTAGTCATTGCGGACGTGAAAGGCTTTGATAAGCCTTGGATAGTCTTGATAGACTCTGGAGAGTCTGACAATTTTGTCAGACGGGCTTCTGTAGAGAAGATTCGGCTGTACGCCGAGGCCCTAGAGGCACGTTCTCGTGACGTTGTCACGGTCCGTCTAGCGACGGGCGTACAGGTTTCTGTACCCAAGGTCTCGATTGAACTTAAGCTGAAGTTTGCAGACTTCGACAGCTTAGAACGTTGCCTGGTCTTGTTTTTGGACTCGAGGTATGACCTCATTCTGGTCATGAAGTGACTGGAACGCCACGAGCCATGGATAGACTGGAAGTATAAATCCATTGGCTCAACGCACCCGCGATCGGGTGAAGCATTGGCGAGTCATGAACCCACCTTTGCTCGATCGCAAAAGCGATTCTGGCATGATATGCCATAGATTGGGATGTCTGAAATGATCATTCCCAATGACGTTAAAGAAGAGTTCCTTAACGAGGGGGATTCGGCGGTTAATCCCCACGCCGTTAACGGTGAGACTGGTGAGTTGCCAGTGGCAGAGGTGGATTCCTATGAGGCGACTCCAGTGGTAGGGGTAGAGACCCCTGTGGTTAAGCGCGAGGCGCTTCCAAGCGAAGAGAACAGTAGTTCGTCTCTTTCGCACGTCGGAAATGATTCCGACCACGCCGTTATAGGCGAGACTGGCGCGTCACCAATGGTAGAGGTGGATTCCTCTGAGGCGACTCCAGTGGGAGGGGTAGAGACCCCTGTGGTTAAGCGCGAGGCGCTTCTAAGCGAAGAGACCCGTAGTTCGTCTCTTTCGCACGTCGGAAATGATTTCGACTACGACATTGTAGGTGAGAACGGCGAGTCACCGGTGGTAGAGGTATAGACCTCTGTGGATAGGCGCGAGGCGCTTCCAATAGATGGGGCAATTGACTCCCCCATCTGGGTGTCGGGATGAGGCCCGAGGCCAGTAGTCAGCAGTCCTATAGGATGCTGAATAGTGTGACAGGTGTTGTCACAGAAGGCGTAAGCCTTGAACGGTTGCCTGGGATAGGCTAACTGTTGTCGTTGGAGGATATGTCCTTCAACGAGTTCGAAACTGCTTTGAAAGCAGATGAAATCGACGAGGTTGTCGTATTACTTCCGGAAGAGGAGTTGAACTCCTCATCCACGATGGAAGAGTCAGTTTTGGTGCAAAACAAACAGGCATTGGAAGCCCGAAGCGGTCTCAAGATCCTCGCGGATCCTGAGGACCCTTACCATTCCTTACTAAAGGAATTTGGATATGTCATTAGTGACAACCCGCCGATGGGGTTACCACCGGATAGGGGAGTCCGACATGAAATTGATTTGGTTCCTGGAGCCAAATACTGCGTCACTAGGAAGTGGCCTCTCCCCAAGTAGCAATGCGGCGTTATTGACGCATTCTTGAAGGGGAAAGAAGAGGCAGATATGGTACGGGAGAGTAAGTCTCCCCATCTTCTCCCACTTTTTGTGTTCGTAAACTGAACGGAAAGTGGCGCATTGTGCATGCGTACAACAAGCTGAATGCAGCTACAGTACCCATGTATACTCCGATTCCTCGGAAGGATGTCCTCCAGAACAATATGGCGGGCTGTACGATGTACAGTGCCTTAGATCTGGTGGACGGGTATTATCAGGTGCTCATGCGAGCATCCGATATTCCGCTTACAGCGGTCAGCACGCCTAGTGGCATGCTGTGGGAGTGGCTAGTTATGCCACAGGGGCTTTCCAATCCACCAGCGACTTTAATCGCTTGGTGACTCAACTCTTCCGCCTTCATAGAAAGTACGCTCAGACGTACTTCGACGATATATTCGTTCATAGTCGTGCGGAAGGCGATTCGTCTAATGTTTAGACGCACCTTATACACCTTCTAGCTGTGCTCGAATGTATGTGAGAGCATAAGTTATATGCGAACGCATCCAAATGTATCTTTGGTGCTGAGGAAATTCCTTTCCTCGGATGCTTCATCGGTAAGGATGGAGTGCAGGCGGATCCCGCGAAGGTGAAAGCCATTGTGGAGTGGCCTTAGCCTGTAAATCTTAGAGATTTACGGAAGTGGCTTGGATTAGCCAACTATCTCCACAAATACAGCGAGAACTACGCTAAGATGGCGAAGCCATTAACAGACCTTCTTAAGAAGGATGTAGATTGGTGTTGGGAAACCAAACACCAAAACGCTTTCGAAGCAGTTAAGGGGAGGTTGTTCAAAAACCCCGTTCTTGCTCTCCCAGATTCTGTAAAACCTTATAGCGTCGTCTGCGACGCCTCCGATTTCGCAATCGGATGTGCTTTGTTACAAGCAGACTACGCGGGACGAGAACGCGTCATTGCGTTTGAGTCGAGGCAGCTTAAAGCTGCGGAACGGAATTATCACGTTCATGACAAGGAGCTACTTGCAATGAAGTATGCTCTTGTCAAATTTAGGGTTCACCTACTCGGCTCAAAGCCGTTCGTGGTTTATACTGACCACGCGTCCTTACGGACAGCGACAAAGTCGCCTCATCTATCGCAACGGATGGCCCGTTGGCTCTCCTTCTTTGCGGAGTACAACTTTGAGGTTAAGTATAAACCTGGCAAGCAGAACGTGCTTGCAGACGCGTTGTCGCGTCTTCCCGATTACGAGCTCGCTCACGCGACATTCGTCACCACGTCTGTGGTGGATCTCATACGCCAGGCGTATGAGAAAGACCCACAGTGCACGGCGCTTATCAGCGCGTTAGGTGAAAAGGGACTTGGCTCGTCTGAGTCAACCCTGTCAAGTCAATCTAAAGCTCGTTTACACCGTTACAGGTACTGTGATGGTTTGCTATATTATAGCACAAGTGCGGAGGACCCTCCGCGGGTGGTAGTTCCTCATGATGAGGAACTGAAGTATAGAGTCCTCTTTGAGGCACATGACGCCCCTACCGAGGGTCATTTAGGTCGGGATAAGACCTACAGCGCTTTAGGCGTTTTGTATTGGTGGCCCAACATGTATAAGTGGGTCGGTGCGTATATACGCACTTTTGAGACGTATAAGAGGGTTAAACTCTCTGCACGTTCAGCTGCGCCTTTGGCGAGCTTGTCGGTCCCAACGGAGTGTTGGAAATCCATTAGTATGGATTTTCCCTTCGGTTTTCCGATGGATAAGGCCGGGAACATCGGCATATTGGTCTTTGTAGACCGTTTGAGCAAGTTGGCTCACCTGGCGGCAGTGATAGAGTCCATTTATGGACAAGGAACATCAAAAGTGTTCCTAGATCGTGTCTTTCTACAGCATGGTCTACCCGATTCCGTTGTGTCGGATCGGGATCCCCGTTTTACGGGACAGTTCTGGGGAGCGTTGTTTAAGGTGCTGGGCACCAAGCTCCTCATGTCCACTGCGGATCACCCGCAGACAGACGGTCAGACGGAACGAGTTAATCGCGTTGTTGAGGATATTCTCCGCAGTTTACGTCCGGATTCTCCAAAGGATTGGAGTGAGATGCTTCCGATGGTCGAATTTGCTATTAACAATTCGGTCCATGCATCTACGGGGTTTACCCCGTTTTACGTGAACGGATTAGTGAATCCGAGGGTTCCGTTGACGCCACGTGTGTGTGGACCAGGGCTTGAGGGGGGAGGATTCCCTGATGTCATCCCTGTATCTGTGCGAAAGCACATCGATAAGTTCTTATCGACGCGCCTTAGTGTCTTACGACACGTCAGCGATGCCATGGCGGAAAGCTAAGACAAGCAGAAGGAGCAAGCTGACCGCAAGGGGCGGCGTAACGAAAAGGTATACAAAGTAGGAGAAAGTGTTTTATTAAACGCTAAAAACCTTCCTACACATGCAGTTTCTAAAGTGTTACGGAACAAACTGCGCCCCAGGTTTGTGGGGTCTTTTAAGGTACTAGCCCGAAAGGGCTTATCGTATACCTTGGACATCCCGAAGGTGATGCGCACGCATCAAACCTTGTATGTGGGTATGCTTAAGCCATACCAGGACCCGGAGGCGGGCCCCCTCCTGGAGGGGGTTGGAAAGGCGGATAGCCGTAAGAGCCGTAAGACACGGCAGGGCGGAGGAAGCCCGACAGGGCTAAAATGCGACCACGAAGCTACACAACGGTCGTCTCTAGAGTGGCAAGCCGCCTCTCGAAGCGTTCAGTGGCATCCCACTCATGGCGGAGTCCCTCGTGGACATCATGGATGCGATGGCTGTGTCGATCACAGCGCTCGCGAATCTCACGTCGCAATTGCGCGACCTCCTCCTCCAATGATCGATGCGGAGGGTACTCCACACTATCATGTGGAACGTCTGATGGCGCGACGTCATCATCAGGGTCAAACCCGGTATCTGGTGAAGTGGAAGGGTTATCCACACTCACAGAGTTCGTGGGAGTCCGAGACTCCCCTACGGCAGGATTGCCGCGACGTCGTTGGCGCTTTCGAGCGGGAGAATCCCGCTGTAGGTCAACGACCAAAGGGACACGAGAAGCCCCTTCACTTCCAGTAATTGATAGTTCACCGGAGGCGGATGTGGCGCTCACACTGTCCTCTGGCACCGTGGTGTAGACAGGGGCGCTGGCGTAGCGCGTGCGATATGGAGCACGTAATAGCTCCATCGCTTTGTCTCTGGCGAATGCCAGGCGCAACGCCCTCTCCACCCAAATGTCACGACGGGAATAGCTGTTGTGCAGCTCATTGAAGCTGGGGAGAAGCTTCTCCGCTTCCGCCCAAGCGCGGAACTTCTCCTCCGCATCATCAGCACTTTCTCCCGAATTAAGAACGGTAGGAACCTCGCGGAGGTTTTCAACAGGGGCACCCTGTGCCTGTCTGTCTAGGCGATCTCGGTATGAGACGCTAGTGAACTGCTTTTGCGTAAGCAGTTGTTGCCGGAGTTTCTCCCGGTTCTCGCATTGATACGGCTGTTCAGCCGCGGGGGCAGAGGTATAGTATGCTAAACCATTCCTTACCACACGCCTAGCCCACTTTGGAAGGTCACGAGGACCGTCAAAATTATAGGCCGCCCTTGTCAGGTGTTTGGGGGCGCGTAACGCAGCCCTTAGTGTCTGTGCGGCAAGTTGGCTTTCATGAGCTGCGTCCAGCTCATTGGTGATGATCTCCATCCGACATTGGCAGGGGTGGCGCACTAGTTAGTGCATTTTCCCCACGTGTGGGGAACGGGTTAGGCTGAGCGGTCAGCCGTTGGGGAGATATTCCCAATGGCATCCACCTCCGAGTTCTCGGAATAGTCTACCTCCTCTACAGGAGACTCCATAGCACCACTAATGGTGTTGATGGATAGCCAGAGGTACTGGCAGTTGGAGTTCTCCAACAAAATTTTGTTTATTGCGTAGGCAATAGTCTTGATGGGGGAGGATGTAACAGGGTTACATTCGAGTCACATTTAGTAGGTGGTGTACGTGAGTACACTACGGTTGGGGTCAGTATTGACCGGTTCGAAAGGTTTTGAACCATTGGTTATTTTAACCAATCAGGGCAGGAGCCCTTGGGGGTGGCGTGGCAGCCAGCCACGTGTTGGTACACAGGTGGTGTACACTACATTTTAGCTAGGTACGAATTTGGTAAGTTCTACTTAGTATTACATATAGTTTACATTAGTTTAAATTAATTTAGGCTAATTATATATTAAATATACATTCAGTTTACATTTTCACTCAACGACTACAGACGCACGACCTCGATCGGTCGCGCATGTAGTGAGTGTAGTAGCGTAAAGGGAGCCCTCCCTTTAGCTACACCCTTAGTAAGGGAGCTTTACGTTAAGGCATTAGCGAAAGCTAATTGTAAACCAAAGTGGGAATCTTGGCCCCGAGTAGGAGATCTCTCTCCTAATAATCCCTTCTATAAGAACGTATAGGCTAAGTAGCGGCGAACTCCGCTTAAAGGAAAGTCTTCCTCTTTGCGCTAGCGGCACCGTGCGTATACGCACCGGCTACAAGTATTGCATATGTGTAATTTTTTTTAATTTTACCATACGCCGAAGTTTTATCAGCTTAAGAAGTTGAAAACAATTTCTGAAGACGGATAAGTTATAAAGATTGCCCGCCTTCAGTTATCAGCAATTTGAATGTCCTGCCTCGCCCCCGGTTAGCTCGGGTATCACCTTCTACGGGGTTGTTACGGAAACTAAGCAAGCCGTGAGCCGCCCAAGGGTTTTGAACCTGATCAGCTGTTCGATTTGGCCTCTGAAGTGATGATGAAGACGCAACGACGCATCAAACCCTTCTAACCGTTTGGTGCCACTGGTGGGCCAGGCTGAAGATCTGCAACTACTTTATCCACGCGGATCAGCCCAATCACAGAGCACAAACTCGCCGAAGGGGGATGTACTACACTGGGGATCTTGGACGCAATCATCAACCCCGTTAGAGGCAGGGTCGTCGACTGATTCCTGCATCGGAAAAATTGTTCGACTATGTATGGTACCCAGTGGAGCGGCACTTATCGATGGCACAAAGAAGATGGATACTACTACACCAGTTAGAGCGAAGAATACCACACAGGACCGAAAGCCTCAGCCATAGCAAATCAGAGGTGAATAGATCAATTTCGATGAGTTCAGGGCGCCACGTGGGGCAGTCAACGG
This sequence comes from Peronosclerospora sorghi, assembly GCA_026184515.1. Taxonomy (NCBI): domain Eukaryota; phylum Oomycota; class Peronosporomycetes; order Peronosporales; family Peronosporaceae; genus Peronosclerospora; species Peronosclerospora sorghi. Next base: position 32,656,618 of record CM047580.1, read on the forward strand.
TTAACACACAGAAGTCACTGGGAGCTTCCCGGAATCAGGACGTACCATCGGCATCAGACCAAGCTTAAGCAAGCCACCAGAAGTGCCGTAAGAGTAACGAAAATCGTCAAAGTCGGTACGAATCCCCTCAGACCCGGTGTGGTGGAGCGGCTGACCAAATTTTTAGGCTTGGACAGTCGTTCCCACAGCGCCCGGACTACCCACTAACAAAAGGGGGTCCTCCTGTTGTCCTGTGACAGGCCTATGTCATGATCACCTTGTGTACCCGACGGTGTGGGCATGGGTCGCTCTCCAGGTGACTGGGACGTAGATTAGGGCAATTTCGATGCAGATTGAGTGAATTAGTAGCAGATCGACGGGTGTTGATCAGGTGAAAAATCGTCAATTCGAGATCCCGGGGAAAAATTGGGTATCGAAGATCGCAGATCGACCCAGTTGATCTTGTCCGAATTGGAGATATTGTAGATCGGTAATCGCAGATCGATCTCGTTGATCTAGTGCGATTTGGCGAGATCGCAGATCAACGGTGTGGATCTAATGGTAATCAGCGAAGATGTAATTGATCACGTGGCGGAAGTCTTCACCACTTGATCGACGAGCCTCTTAAGCCTATATCGCTAAGGAAATACCCAATATATTTTGTATTCCTAGCTTAAACTTAAGAGAAAGGGGGTCGATCTGCACTTTCTATGCGCAGATCGACGGATTTCACAAAAATCCACCTAGCGTTCCCAAGAGGCGCTTAGAGCAGCCGAACTTGCAGGGTATAGGTGTAAACCAATGGGGGAAGAGGTGAGAACACTTGGCTCAATCACCCTCCCAATAAATTTTCCAAAAAAGGGGCCGCTGACACAGCGGGCGGAGTTGAAGGAGAGTTCTTTTGAACTTTACGTCTGACGGTGGGCCAAAAAGTGCACTACGTGCCCCCTCCCGGGACGTGTCAAGGTTCGTATGAAATGAAAGGGAGTCGTGTGGTGGAGCGGCTGATCAAATTTTTTGAAGCTTGATCAGGCGTTACCACGGACTGTCGACTAACGAAGGGGGTTATCCGGTTGTCCTTTGACTGCTTGTGTTTCTCACCTTGTGTACCCGACGGCTTGGGCGTGGGTCGCTCTCCAGGTGTCGGGGATTTCATTCTGCAATTCCTTGAAGCAAGATTGGGGTAATCCGTAACGAGTCGACTGGTGTCGATCAGGCTTGATCAGGCTTGATCAGTCTTGATCAGGCACAAATATTCAATGATCAGGGATGCTGATAGACAATGACAATCAGGGGATGATCAGGGTCGATAATCGATGATCAAGGGGTGATCGACGATCATGGATGATCAGGCTGAATCAGGCTTGATCAGGCGCAAACAGTCGATGATCAGGAACGCTGATCAGTCCAGTTGATTCCCCACGAATTAGCACGAGTTTCTAACAGGTGATCGCAGGTCGCTGGTTGCAGATCGACGATCAGGGTGGTGATCAGCGAAGGGGTACTTGATAAAGCAGCGGAAGTCTTCACCACTTGATCACGGAGCCTCTTAAGCTTAATTCGCCAATAGAATACCCAAAGTACATTGTATTCTAAACTTAAACTTTAGAGGGGAGGTCGATCAGCGCGTTCTACGGGATGATCGACGATTCCACTAAAATCCACCTAGAGTTCCCGTGGAGCGCTGTAGCCGGTGCGTATACGCACGGTGCGGCTAGCGCACAGAGGAAGACTTTCATTTAAGCGGCGTTCGCCGCTACTTAGCCGATACGCCCTTATAAAAGGGCTTAGTAGGAGAGAGCTCTCCTACTCGGGGCCAAGATTCCCACTTTGGTTTACAATTAGCTTTCGCTAATGCCTTAACGCAAGGCTCCCTTACTAAGGGTGTAGCTAAAGGGAGGGCTCCCTTTACGCTACTGCACTCACTACACGCGCGATCGGTCGAGGTCGTGCGTCTGTAGTCGTTGGGTGAAAATGTAAACTGAATGTATATTTAATATATAATTAGCCAAAATTAATTTAAACTAATGTAAACTATATGTAATACTAAGTAGAATTTACCAAATTCGTACCTAGCTAAAATGTAGTGTACACCACCTGTTGACCAATGGGGAAGAGGTGAGAGCGCACTGCTCGATCACGTTCCCATGACCAAAACCTTTAAAAGAATACCGCTGGCACAGCGGGCGGAGTTGCGGGGCGAGTGCACAACACTCTACGCCTGCCGGTGGGCCAAAAATACACTAGGTGCTCCCGCCCGGGACGTAGAGGTGTGTATTAATGCGGGGAGGCGCAAAGGTGCCGTCCCTAAGTGTACTTAGTAGTTGGACGCACAAGTAGAACTTTATTAGCACTTATATCCTAAGAACTACCAATTACCTAATATCAACCAATCAGAACTACCCATTCCCATGTACTCCTCGACCAGTCAACCTGATTTATCTGTCGTCCATCGCTAACCGTTAGGTACCCGTACCGAGTCGTCCCTTCTCACGATTCCCCGTCTATGTACCTGCAATTGTACACACAGTTGTAAACAGGGTTACACACACAGTTGTGCCCACGATCACACCCACAATTATGCCCACAATTGTACACACATTTGTACAAAGGGTTACACACACAGTTGTTCCCACGATCACACCCACAATTATGCCCACAATTGTACTAATTTTGCGGTACACTTTACCACAGGCGCGTAGTGATCACGCCGTCCCAATCGATGATCTAGCTGATCCGACGCAAAAGGAGAACTTTATTATTGCTTATATCCTAAAATCAACCAATTACCTAATATCAACCAATCAACTCTACCCATCCTGATATGCTTCATCGACCAATCAACCTTATATATCATCCGTCTGTCGCTTACCATCGTGAACCTGTACCCTGCGTCGCTTCTGCTCCGGATGGACCGTCCATGTTCACAACAGTTGGCCCCAAAATCTTCAATACGATTCTCCACAGACGCCCTGAGCCTCGTCCCAGCAGTACAGCGGTTGGAGAGGGGGTCGATCATGTCGTTGCCACCCATTGATCATCCCTTTCTCCCATCAGGTCATGAACGATCATGTCCTTGCTACCTATCGATCAGTTCATCATCAATCATGTCGTTACCACCCATCTATCAGGTACTCATCGATCTGGTCGTCATGATCATCCATTTCCACATTTTGGACAAGTTGATCATGAAGTCGATCATGGATTGTAACTCATCCTTTGATCGATCCAAGGCCGACGATCTGATCTTGGTGATCAATCAACCTGCGCGCAGCAGGAGGAGATCCGCACGCAACAAGAGGAGATCGTCATATTGACTGACTCGCTATCGGTGCTTGAAGACTCCGTCAAGATGCTTCAGAAGTCGAACGCACGCGTTGCCAGAAAACTTGCTGATCGTGAGCAGCAGATCAAGTGGTTCCGTAAAAAGTCTGCGCCTTTGCGCGATCACGTCCTTGCGACTGTCAACGAGCTCCAAGCCAGACTGAAAACCGTCGAGGGAACCATATCAGAGCAACATAGTCCGATCCGCGATCTGGAGGGTGGTCATGATCGGGATCGGTATCAGCTATCAGTCCAAGCGGAGACCATCGATCTTCAGGAGAAGGAGATCTCGCGCCTTGAGGAACTCCAGGATCAAACATTGCTCGATCAACTCCGCAAACGCTTGGGAATGATGCAAAAAGAGCGCGATCATTCCGTCTCGAAGAACAAAAGCTTGACTGAGAGGGTGGTCAAGCTCGTATCCAAGGCAAGCAAGCGCAAAAACCAACGTGATCGCATCCGGGCGGACAATGAAGATAATCTTGTAAAGATGAAGGAATTCGTCGCTGCCACAGCCAAGGTTGAAGAGATATCTGCACTCGTCGATCAGCAGTGCCGAGCTGGAGAATCTACGTGCCCAGAATTCCAAGTTTCAGGCGGAACTTTCGACGGCGCGGCGCCGCCTTAGTCGCCAAGATTCTCAGTTACGTGATCTTCAGTCGGTATCAGCAGATCGTGACGCACTGCGCGAAGAGTTGCAACGCGCTCAGGACGAAGCTACGTGACTGCGTGCGCATCATTCATAAGTCCAATCTGTTTTGGCTGGTGCGGCATTACACATGCGGATCGACCCGAGTACAGCCGCCCCTTGTGCAGATCTTGATCAGGCCGCAAGCTCGTCTGCTGATCTTCAGGGTTCATCAGAAAAATTCTTTCATCCGGCCAACTTCTTCGCCAAAGAAACGTGCTCAGAGTTCGCGATCTACTCCTCAGTCCAAGCGGCAACGTCGAGTTCCTCCTATTCCAAAGGAGAATGGATCGTCGGATCATGATCGTCCATTTAGATCTTCTCCACTTCAGCCAATCCAAGGTATGGGGCACGATCTTCCCAGTCCCGATCAGCCGGATGATAGTCAAGGCGATTTTAATACTTCTCCATCGGTCAGCACGCAGAATTTGTCAAGCCCTGCAATCAGCGAGCTCGAGAGTGAAGTTTCGCTCGATCAAGACTCTGATGGGTTTCTCTTCCCTCGCACGGGTACATCCAGATCGCTTATCTTGGTGCCTGATGGTGCGCAAGATGTGGAAATCTTGCCGTGGACCCCAGATCAACTCAACGGCTTCGATCTGGATAACGTCTCAGCACGCGTGGTCTGCGATTACTTGTCACGCCCCTTGGGATGGTTGGTTTCAGTTGATACGGACGCCCAGCGGCTGATCAGTGGTGTAATCACCTGATCACCCGATCTGAGGTGGAGTTGATGCCCCTGGGAGTTCTTCGAACAAATGCTGTCACCCATCTCTTGCCGCTAGGTCGGCTGTTTTGCGGACTTCGAAGCGAGGTACCAAACATTCATGGATCATCATGCACAAGCGATCTGGAGTCGACTCATCATCTCCCGATAGATCAGGATCTCAGGGAGCGCGACGCCTTCTTCCGTGTTTACTACGAGGGTCGACGTCAGCGTAGGAGTCGTGCCGGATCATTGTGGAAGAAGCTGGTGGAGTTCGTGTTGGGGGGTATGATCAACGGGGTATGCGATCTGGACCCTTTCTTGGACCCGTCGATCTCGCACTGCGCCAGTAACCGCCCCTTGAAGTACACTCCGGCTGATGGTGGATCATGATACCCAAGGTACCTATCAGATTCACCACCTCGGACCTTGCCGGATGCGCTACGTGAAGTTGATGCCGAGGAACCTTGGCGGATCCAGTATCGCCTTTCCCTTGATGATCATCCCGGCCATCACATCCCTCGCCTTCGCCGTAAGTTTTATGGACCAGGCTAGCTGGTTGATCACTTCTTCCTCAATCAATAAACATTCTTGATCATGCCACTCCCAATTGTTGCTTCGTCACTTTTCATGCATATACATAAATCCATCTTCCATCGGCTTATCTGCCATTGCTCCACTACCATATCTCGCAATATCCATCGTACATTCAACAATTGAAGTCAATCGTCACTTCTCCATTAATCATCAGTTCATCAATCGATTTTCTCCAATAGGGGGTTCGTCAGTCACAATTTCATTGTCAATTCGTCGATCATGCGTTAGTTGGACTATTCGTCCACTTGCATCACGTCGAACCGATGTCTGTTAATCATCTTCCTTGCGAAATCTTTGATCAGAGCATCACAATTCAGATCTGCTTCATTTAACCATGACGGCTCTTCGTAACCCTCCCAGTAGACTTGATATTAGCGTAACGTTCTGCCATACCTAGTCTTTCGACCAGATCATCATCGGTGATGTGATCAACTTAAAATTCGTCCGGCTTTAGGGTCCTTTCCCAGCTGTCTTCGGGTAGTAAAGCTTCATCGAAATCAAAACGATCTTCTGCCCCAGCTGCTAGCACAGTAGTAGGTCTATCTGGGAATTCTTTGACCAATTTCAACTTGGATAGGTGTACCACTGGAAATATGCGATAGTCGGTGCCGGCCGTAATTAATCTTGCAGCATGATCACCGATCACCTCATCAACTTGGAAAGGTCCTTGCCACATATGCGCCCGTTTCTTCGCGAACCCTTCTTTCACCCGATAGAGGTATAGCCAAACCCTCGATCCGGCCTCGATCTTGTGCGGTGACGCTTGATCATTATGTTCTGCTCGATCAACCATGGCTTGGTGCAATCGAGTGCTCACTTGATCACGGGCGTAACGGTAGTCTTTCTGCAGCCTATATCTCCACCGACGAGCATCATGATCTTTACGCCGAATTCCACCAAGTTGCAGCGTTGATTCCAACGATGATCGCGGATCCCACCCATATGCCAAGTAAAATGGTGTATCTCCACGGATCCGATCAGGGGTCGAATTTAATGCAAATACCGATCGTTCTGCATACGAGCTCCAATCCTTCTGACCGACGTCTGATACATACATTTTGATCGCTCGTGTGATTGTTTGCACCATTATTTCCGCCTTGCCGTTCGCTTGTAAACGGTACGCCATAGTGGCACTCTGTCGTTGTCCTACGATCTTGTTAAACCCACGAAATACTTCGGACATAAAACCGGGCTCTCGATCATGCATGATCACCTCACTAGCTCCAAATCGACGAAATGCACACTCTTCGTAATTCTCGGCGATTTCTGTGCTGTACAAGATGATCCAGCTTTCGCGATCACCATACCCGTAAGCAGATCGGTCCAGATCAGCAATTACGTATGCCCATCAGTTGATCGGGGCAACGACGGGATATGATTCATATCTATCACTTGAAATGGGTACGTATCTTCAATGTTTCCTGGCGACATACCCTTGATCGTAGGTTGGTCCTTCCCCGTCTCACAATCCACGCATTGCCCAACAAATCGTTGTACGCTGCGAAATAAACCACGCCAATGAAAATGTCACCTGATCCGCTGATACGTACGCCCTATACCCTGATTTCCTCCTTCCAAACTCACATGATAATGGTGGAGGACATCCGAATGTAGGGTTTCAGGTAAAACCGGCTTGATCTAAGAGTGTAGATCATCTTGATCATCTTGATCACAGCTTGTCTTTCCTTTAGCCATATTTACACAGTAGATCAACAACCCATGATCATCCACATCATAGTTGCCGGCGATTTTCACGCAATCTTTCACCTCGTCTATGCTCACTTGTGAAACGTTACCATGCCAGTAACACCGCAAATCACAGATCCACTTCTCTTCGTCTTGCGCCTTTTTAACACGTTCCGCCCTTATCCCTTCTATGGATACTTCGGGCCATGTTGACGGTCGCGTTTGACGAAGATTGCGTGATCGCGTCGTCACCAGCACTTGTGGGGCAGTGGGATCTTCCTTCTAAGTGATCACTCAGACAATCTATTGAGATCGGCTAGTTCTTCCAGTTGGTGATCATAGACAATCTCACACCGTGTTACATCGCGCATGGACACCCTGGTGATGTGATCGGCACTCTTGTTCCACTCCCTTTTTACGTGGAGCACATCGTGATCAGGCCATTCGCGAAGGCGTTTTAAGGCACGCTGCTGCAATACATGTAGTCGCGGTGCCTTGCACTATATTTAGCCACGCATTTTCCTGATCACCAAATTCGAGTTTCCACACACGATCACCCTTTTTTTGGGACATCGCGACTGTAGATCCAAACTTAGAAGCAATCCATGGTATTCAGCTTCATTCACTGTGATGTCAGGTGCATGATCAGCAACGAGATCATGATCTTCCACTCCGGCAATTTCCACACAATAGCACCAAATGCATCAACATGTCGCTTAACACTATCAGATTCATCGAAACTGATCACGTATAGATCTTCGCCTTTCTCAACCGTGGGAGGTGGCACTTCAATCATCTGCCGAGGTTGATTTTTCGGTGCGATCGCGATCATGGCTTCATCAATTTCGGCACGAGGGGTGATACTTGCGGCAAACGCCCCTAGTACCTCCTCTTCTCCATCCACACACACCAAGTCCCATTGTGACAAGATCGCAGCCTATTTTTCCAATCGTCCGTGTAGCCCGTTGGATGTTAACAACCACTTCAATGGAGACCGACGTGAGAGGACAGTGATCGCCTTTCCGACCAACATCGTAAAATAGACGTCTAGAATTCGCAGAAGAGCCAAAACTTCCTTTTCGACGGGCCTGTAATTCAGCTCACCGCTCTTCTGTGTCCGTCTCGCAAATGCGACGGGGCAATATACTTGATCATGCTCTTGCACTAGCGCGGCAGACGCTGCCCACTTGTTAGCATAAACCACGAACACCGGTATTTTGGCCTGATCTAAATGGCGTAGGGTTGAGGCTGACGAGATCTTTGCCTTCAGCATACTGAATGCCACTTTCGCCCTGATCAACCGATCATCTCCGCGATCCGGACTCTCATTGATCGATTATCAACTCTTTATTTCTTGATATTCCGTTTCTCGTAACTCATAGAGTACAGCAGCATAGATTGCGAAGTCTTCAATAAAACTACGATAGAAAATAATTCAGACTCCCCAAAAACGATTGCATAGCACGCAAAGTACCAGGAAAAGGCAAATCGATCAGATCATCCAAATTTTTCGTATTTGTTTCTAAACCACGGATAGAGACGTGATGTCCTAAATAAGGAACTTCACTTCGCCCCCAGTATGATTTAGCCACGCTGATCGACAAGTTCCACCGATCGCATTTCTCCAATATATTTCACACTTTATCACACAAGATCGTCCATGTAGGTGCGGGGATCAAAATAGCATCGATATAAGATCGTATTTGCAACACAGACGGTCCTTTGCTTGATCAGGCTATCCCGTAGTAAATACATTAATTTACTTGGCTAGATCGGCACCTTCCTTAACCTTGAGATACCCATACAATGCATTATCGATTAACCGCTGGTAGATCTGCGGAGCATCCTTTAGGCCAAAGGGCATCCGATTCCATTCAAACAATCCAAACGAGGTAACAAAATCCGAAATCTGACGTGATCGATCGGTCGTAGACACGACTCAAAAAACCACTTACCATATCCAAAGGGCAAAACCACAACGCCTTATCCAAATTTTCTAGCAGATCAGAGATCAAAGGCACTGGGTACACCATCAGCCGCGTGAGTTGATTCTCCGCGCGATAATCGATACATAATCGAATATCAACCCCATTCTTCTTCACGATGATCACTATAGGTGATGCACAGGGTGAAGTAGACGGTTGGATGATCTTCGTCGCGAACAGCCCCTTGATCAAGGCTGATAACTTCTCGCGAAATTGTGGAGCGAACTTCCGACACTTTTGAGCGATCGGGCGCGCATTGCCTACGTCAATGTCACAAACAACTCCACGTGCATCAGAAGGTAACGCATTTCCTTTCCCGATCAACAGATGTTTCTTCGACCAAATTATATATCGGAGCTGATCAATTGCCTCTGCTGTGTTGATCAATGGATCACCAACTTCCAGATCTTGCTTGATCACTTCTTCGGTACTTGCTGACACCTCAGGCAGCGTGGAAAGCTGTTTCTCCAACTCTTTCACGAGCACATCTCCACCTTCATGGTAGCACACTTGATCATCGGTAGGAACCACACCAAATTTACTATGATCGATTGAGACGGGGTGATTACGCATACCTTGATCAGGATAATATCTTGCAACAGATCGTTCAAATTCATGATCACGCGTCGGACCTTTCTCACTCGGTTCCAGATCGCACTTCTCTTGCACTTCTTGCACTTTCTGCGATCTTCAAGTTACTAGAGCCACAGATACCGTGATCGAGCTCGTAGGTCGTACCAAAATTCGTTGAGGAATAGGATACTCCTTTTTCTCGACCAAGGGACCTTGATCGATACTTTCTTGATCGTCATTCACAGAATCGGTAGAAGCTAGATACGCGAGATTCTTCCACTCCTTTTAACGATTAGACCCCACCGAAATAAATCCAGGGCGACGGGCCACGTCGTCTTTATTCATCCAGATACCTTAAATCGTATCGTCTTGTAGGATGATCGGATGATCAGCAACGTTCGTGATGCACAAATACCGTAGATTACCCACGCCCCTAGTCACAGTGGGGACCCAATCCTTTCCGCGAGTAATCCATAATTTCCGAGATCGTTGATCACCAATCCGAACCTCAGCAGATCGACCCACTGGGATCTGCTCATACCGATCAAGTTTCATATAGTTTCCACTTGATCCATACAACTACCGACACCCTTCCAATAGGATGATCACTTCATCAGGAAAACTTAGTGCGCCGTGAGCGACGTCCAATCTAACACCATCTGGGATCATAAAATCCATTCCCAATATAACATCTTGACCAACGAGTTTTACCACCCATGCATGAAAGTAATAAACCAAAGATCCCGCTAACGTCACCTTGATTCTAGTACACCCTTCTGTGAGGTATGCACTTTCTCCGATACCAACATATTCTTGTATTTGGCTCGTGTCAATCTGACAACCCACCTTACGAGCAAAGGTTGAGTCGATGATCGACACTTCGGCACCAGAATCAAATACAACGTGGCGCGTTAGTTATTAATTTTACCAATAGCCATGGCTTGTTTAAACCATTTATTGGGCGAGTGGTACTTCTAATATCCACGTGATTCACCCGGAAGTAGATCAACTTCCATGATCACCGGGGATCGAGAAAACGCATCAATACGGAAATTAGCCAAACGTGGTCAATCAGGCTGATCACAGTTTCCATTATCTTTTTTTTTCTTCTTCTGCTCGTTCGGCCTTCTTATCCACATATGCAAAAATACACAAACTAGAACGCTCGTCTCGTACCAGATTCCAACCTGGCAAGCGTCCTAGTTTAACATGTATTCGGCTTTCTTGGGCAACATTCCGGCATGTTTGGTGGGGTTGTACCACTGGCAAATGCGATTTTAGAATTCCTCCATAGGGCACTTGCCCGCATCATGAATTTCGCCACATTCTCGGCAGACATACAAGCAGTGATCAGTCGTGTGACCCTTCTTGCCGCACTTCAGACAGGTAAGGCGCCTCCAGCAACGTAAATTGTCGTGATTGATCGATCCACAATGACTGCATTTCTTCGTTACCCCTTCCTCAACTGCACTTGGTCCACTTCGCTTGCCCGATCGAGGCTCACTAGGTTGATAGTGCGTCACAGATTGATCACGCATAGCAGCAATCATGTAACGACGCTGATCACCATCACTTCCACTGTCATCTGAACTTGATTCCTTACTCCCATACATCATCTTGATCGCGCGCACTGCTTTAGGCTTTCGCGCTGGGGCAGATGATCGTGCATCGCCAAACTTCTGACCGAATCGGCTAGTGCCTACCGCCTCCTTTGGCTGGAACGACTTATTGCGCGCATAATCCCGCAGCGTCTCTTCCAACTCCGTAACATTCTCCAAACGCAAAAGTGCCAGTTAATCAGCGAATTCGCGATCAGTCAACGTGTATAGAAAATGTTGCACATGTTCACGTAAGATCGTAGGCGGACCTTCCTTGATCGAAAATTTGGTCCGAATTCCTGCCACATTCAACCGGTGAAGATACTCGATAGGAGTTTCATCAGATCGTTGATTCGTTTAGTAATATTAGCAAGATGCCGATTGACCACTTCCACAGTACTGAGTTTCAACTCTTCGACAAGACTTTTCCAGTTACCACGAGTCGATCTGCTCAGCTGGCGATGCCAATTGCGCGCCGGTCCTTTAAGCAGATCACCCATGATCGAACACTTCTCATGATCAGAGACTTGATAACGCATAAAGGCTGATTTAAGACGACTGATCTAATTTCGTGCTTAATATTCATCCACTTCTTTCCCTGAGAACTCCTTCAGATCACTGATCGCAGACATCCTGATCCTGAGCATCGGCTGTTTATGAGGCACTCCAGTTTACTCCTACGCAACCGTAGCTGATCGAGGCGGAGTGATCGGCTCATCTAGATCAAAATAATCCAGCTGGGATTGTTGATCATGGAGCGAATACACAGACTCTATGTCAACATCCTTAACCGTCGACGATCTTCCTGGCTTCGGCTGACTATACACAGATTCCATGTCCACATTCTTAACCGTCACCGCTCTTCCTGGCTTTGGCTGGTGACGTTTCGTGCGCAAGACGTCAGTTGTCGTCTTGCCTTATTCCGCAGCCCCAAACCGCCCCAGATCCGCATTAAAAAACGCTTGCAGCCGTGGGTCCTGTTGTGACCGATCATCTTCTGCCTCGGCTGATCGAGGTTCCTTATTCACGGCCGAGAACTTGGCTTCATCCTTCTGGCGAAGCGTCATCCAGGTAATCTTGGGTTCCACACTATCAGCACTGCTCGACTCCACCTCAGACACATCGCCCTCGGAAGGAGCACATTCATAGCAGGATGATCCCGTGTGTTCTGCCACATTGATCGACGGACCCGCTTCGATTGTCAACGGAGTGCGAGAGGGTTACACCTAGCAGATCGACTATAGGCACCACCATATCAAACAGCCGCTGTGTAGTAGTCGCAGAATCTTTAGGGTCCAGATCGAACACTTCTTCAGCATCGTAGGCGCCTGTCGTCAGACCAACTTGCTTGATCATGCTCGTCCGCCCTAACACCAGCTGAAGCTCTCCTTCCCATCCGTCACTGGTTGATGGACTGGTCCATTCAGCTTTCCTATGATCTTGACCTCGAGCAGTTTAATGATCGAATCCATCAATAAGAAATTTACCAGTTCCTTCATGTAAAACTTCCTCACCAGATCGGATTCCGATGGCGCTCTACTTTATCGACTTTCGTCGCTCTCCGAACCAGGCGCCTTCAGCAACGCCTTCGGTTCGTCGGGGTCGTAGAACTTCACCACCGGCTTCCAATCCGGATCATTATATCCATATTCAATATGCTCCCGAAGGAGCCTTGGGAGGTGATCGAGGCTTTTCCTCCTTACGTCATCAGGATACCTCCCCAGGTCCTGATGACCATCATTTCCTTTCTTCTTCAGAAGTGACGACGGCGAACTGCCTTCCATCGTCACAACCACCTCCTCCTTTTCCACTTTAATCTTCATTTCTTCTTCCTCTTCCGTCTTCACGTCCGCGTCAGCGCCAACTTGCAGGGAATCGCGGTGATATCCCTGGTTCGAATCCGGGCACGCGCACCATTGTGGTTGAGCGGCTGGCCAGATTTTGAGGCTTGGACAGTCGTTCCCACAGCGCCCGGACTACCGACTAACGAAGGGGGTCCTCCGGTTGTCCTGTGACAGGACTATGTCTTGCTCACCTTGTGTACCCGCCGGTGTGGGAGTGGGTCGCTCTCCAGGTGACTGGGACGTAGATTAGGGCAATTTCGATGCAGATTGAGTGAATTCGTAGCAGATCGACGGGTGTTGATCAGGTGAAAAATCGTCAATTCTAGATCCCGGGGAAAAACTGGGGGTCAACAATTTAATAAAATATTATTTTTTTTTCGCAGATCGATGATCGCAGATAGCAGATCGACTCAGATGATCTAGTGCGAATTGGAGAGATCGCAGATCGATGATCGCAGATCGTTGATCGATCTCGTTGATCTTGTGCGGATTGGCGAGATCAAAGATCGATGATCGATGATCGCAGATCGACTAACGTTACCAGATGGAATTTTTTGCAGGTCACCAAGGTCGGAAAAGTTTGTCTAAGAAGTATCGACGATCTTGACACGATTATAGTTCTACAAGAAGTATACTTTCCCCGAAGTTAGCAAGAAATCTGATTTCACTTGGAAAATTGATGCGGAAAGGTTGCAACTTTGTGCAGCTGAACAACAGGATGGATGTCAGACAATAGGGATCTACTGTTTACTGTGAAGGTTGATGGATCTATTTTGACGACGAATCTGACTTCGACGCGACATATAAGTCAGATCGAGACGCTGGATAACAAGGCAAGTGGACAAGTCACGAAAGCATTGGCTGGAGAAAATTTCTCGGATGTGTCTGAGGAAGAAGATGTGGAAAATCATGTGGAATCGCAAGACGGAAGTGAATTGGACGTTCCAAGGATACAAGCGATCAAGTCGAGCACACATCAACACAACTCACCGAAAGAACGAAGAGAAACGTGTGTGAGTTGCCAAGATTAAGTGAACACTAGAAGACTGTGAGAGAAAAGAAGACAAGACAGAAGTCAGGAGTAGAAGGATTTTGAAGGAGTTTTATAAACAAGTGAAAACGTGAATGCGGTTTCTACGACGGACAAAGAGGGTGCGTTGGCAATATACAAAGTGCTGAGACCCAGTGATGTTGGAATCGAGGCGAAGTATACAAAGGACCCGCAGAGTTACAAGGAAGCACACAAGCGCGAGGACGCATATATGTGGAAAACGGCAGAAGAGGCAGAGTGGAAGGCTTTGAAAGATCTCGACACATGGGAGGTGGTGAAGTGCGAGGATAATCGAGCGATACCTACGAAAAGGGTATACAAGACGAAGCTGAATGCTCATGGCACGATTGAATGGTACAAGGCGCGACTAGTGGCACGTGAATATAAGAAGTTGTATGGAAGAGATTTCGTTTTTACATTCTCGACTTTCATGGATCTAAGTAATGTTAAGGTGGTTCTTGCTATTATACAAGTGTGGAATGTACCAGCGAGGCATGGCGATGTACCAAGCGCGTATCCAAAGGCACACTCGGACAAGAATTTTGATTTTTTTAAGATACCTCAAGGCATGATGATAACAAATGAAGTACTGAAGGATTTTGGTGTGAATTCGCCCAACCATTTGGCGGGGTAAAGTGCAAGCCCCCGGAAACCGCCCAATCGCAGCTAGCAAGCTAGTCGCAATAGGGATGTCCAAAAATGAATGTGAAACGACCACCGAAATCGGCGGAAACCAGTTTTCACACTGATTAGAACAGATACTACACTTGATCTTAGCCAAAAGGCCGAGAAGGTATATACGGTTTGAAACAAGTTGGACGCATGTGGAATGAATTATTACGAAGGAAACTTCTAAACCTGGAGTTCACGCAGTGCATGACGGATACATGCATTTTTCAAGGAACAACCACGATGAAATTGTCATAGTTGGAGTATACGTGGATGATTTACTCGTGTAACAGGTAGAACGGAGCAACGGGTTGATGTTTTTTTATCAAGATAAATGTATTGGAATTAAAGGAACTAGGACCATTGGAAAAGTTTCTCGGTATCAGGACATGTGGAGACCAAGAGTGTGGATATACCATGGATCAAGAAGGTACTATAAACGAGTTACTGGTAAAGTACAACATGGAGAGAGCTAACTTAGTGCAGCTACCGATTAATGACTTAAGTGACGACGGTGAATATTACAATTTTTTTGCCGAAGAATACGACGACAGGAGCACCAAATTCCAGTCTATGGTGGGAAGCTTGTTGTGGATATCAAGATGTACCAGACCGGACATTGATTTTGCTGTTCATTTCGTGACGAGGCGTATGCTTGCGCCGAGGTAGAGTGATTTTAATTTAGCAAAGAAGATTATCAGGTATTTGAAGGGATCGAAGGAGCTCAAGCTACATCTGGATTGTAAAACCGAGAGTGATGGAACGTTACAACTGATTGGATACACTGATGCTGATTTCGCTGGAGACAAGGAGGACAGTAAGAGTGTTAGCGGATGCGTTGTGTTTCTAAATGGTATGGTGGTTGGATGGGCTTGCAAAAAGCAAGGTACTGTTGCGTGTCGACTGTCGAGGCGGATTTCGTGGCCGCCGCAGTCGGTGTAAGGAATTTTTCGGTTTGAATGACTTACTAGAAGAGATTGGATTAAGTGTGGAAAGACCGATCATCTTACGAATGGTTAATCAATCCGCTATACGACAGGTGGAGGACGAAGCTAGTGGTGCTGATTTTCGAAGCATGTCGATATCAAGCTCAAGTTTCTGAAGGAATAAGTGAAGAAGGCGGCAGTGAAGTTACTGCACGTGGCCAGTGATAAAATGGTCGCAGGTCTGCTGACAAAGAAACTTTGTGCATCCAAGGTTTGCGCCTTCGTAGCGAGATTGGGCTGAATTGACGACACGGTGATCGTGGAAGGAGTGTTGAAGTTTGCAACTGATGTATATACGCTGGTACGAGACTATATACAAACTTCAAGTGAAGCGCGACCACAGCAGTCACTTATGCATTTATGCATTGTTAGCTGCTTTAGAATTTGAACTCTATATTTTCTTTTATTAGGAATTTTAGGTTGGGTTCTTAAGTACGCATTTATAATCAGTATATTTTTACTCTAAAACACATAGAATACTTGCTTCCCGTGCGCACCTACCCTGATCAAGTAGAGCGCGCTTCTTTCTAAAAAATACTCCCAGACTATTAGGCAGTAACGGCCGGTGTAGTCATTACGGAATATTTTCCTTGCCCCGAACTCGTGTCAATTTCCTACACCGAGATTGGTTTCATCGACTTTTATAATTCCACCGGTGACATTTGCCGAGAGTTTAACTTCTTTTCAATATATAGAATGCGTATTTCACGGAGTCACGAAGCTAATCCACTAGCAAACAACATGTATATTACCATGTTCATAACCGTGCGATGCATGCGCTGCGCTCTCCTCTACTAGCTTGGTTTCAGACCTCAACAGTTTAACTTCGATTCCAGAGCTTTGCAAGAATATACCAGGTTCTTATACTCTTTCAGTATCCATCCGTAATATATGCACTTTACAACTAAAAGTCCTTCCCAAAAATGCCAGTGCTTTAATTTCTTTGCTGTTTGATCTTTGCAAGAAATACACGAACATAATTGCTCTTGTGGTCTATAACGTTAATAATATATCTATTTACCAGCCTGTTATGGTCCCTTCAAGTCCGAACGAGCCACAGCGTCAACTTTATTCGTTGGGGCATTCTCACCAGTGTCATTCTTAGACTGGTTATTTTTGGATTGTCAAAATTATCCAGAAATCAAGCCATTTGGTCTTGAAGTCTATTCCAAAAAATAGATCCTTAGCAAGCTTCTCCAGATGTCCACGGCAGGCACAAAAATGGATTAGAGATCCACGCTTAATGTTATAATAATAAAATTTTCATTGATGTCCTTCTCGTTCTCCTTGATAACTGACCTTCGAATTACTTTCTGCAAATCCTCTCGATATCCGTTGGTGTTTTCAACATAAATTTACCATCTCCGTTTTATCGTTTCTCAACAACTCGTCTCCCTTCTACATACGCAAGACCACATTCTTTTTCTTCCAGAATGCGGTAGACAGTATGTTACGCGAGAGAGTTTCCTCGAAAATACCTTTTCCACCTTAATCTATCGTTTTCTTTTTTCAGACATGACAAAAACTTCCTTTTTTTCTTCGTAATTTCCAACTCATTTCCATCGGCTTGGAAAAGGCCTCTCGACACTTCTTCAATATTACTCAAATTATTCATCATATGCATGATCGCTTGATCCTCACGAATCCAACCTTCTAAATATTCCCATATATGGTTGTAATCGTAGCGCAAGTCACGCCCTTTTTCGGACGTATCTTTGTTTTTCTATCTAAACTATCCGACACTTCCAGTGTGTCATAATCTGGATGCCTCTGTCGTTATACTCGATAGCCTGTGCGAATTCCTCAGCCTGTTTTAGATTATCTGGCTTGGTATGGTCCATTTTTGACATTTGAATTAGGCGTTTCAGGCGCTGCTTAATATACCACTTTATTCAATACCAACGAATCTAAAGTTCTCCTAGCGATCTCTGTCACAGCCGACAAGTACAAAGAAATTCTCCGCTCAGTCCACTTCCGAGCCATGAATAACTTCATTTCTGCGCTGGTACAAGTCCATACGTGGTAAAGTTCTCCAAGAGGAACAACGGAGAACTACTTGGAACTACAGGGAGAATGAAGATTGGCTAAGATCCCGCCAAATGATTTACTTGGTTGAAGAGTTTCCCGGGAGTCAAGCTATGGTACATGCCGTGGGAGGGGGAATGTATCTCTGAAGAAGATGGAGTACAGGAATGCAAGAGACAGTGTCTGAGGGATCACGTATCAAGCGGTTGAACATTTCAGGCAGTGTTAGCCGGGAGATGCAGCATTATAGCTACCCATCCGTGCTGCCCATACGTTGCTCGGTGAGTAGTGCGAGGATGAATGGTCGAATGAATCTACAAGCAACTTCAGGTGGTTGAGTGAGCAACGTTATCCGATCGACAAGCTTAAACGTTCTAAGCAGGTCAGGCTTTTACAAAGGCAAACAACAACGACCAATCATGTGGTAGGAGCTCAGGATGTATAGTTTCGTGTAGGTCACATGATTTGATGTGGTATATAAGTTCTCGCGCACCTTTTGTCAGAGTCCCTGGCGAAAAGTTTCGGCCGAGATGATAACCCAATTCTATGTGTTCTTCTGCGGACATACTTGGCGACGTACTTCAAAACGCTTGTTCCAACACAACTGCGTGTACTTAAACGCTGGGTTCCAAACACAGCCAAAGTCCTTGAATGCGCTAACGTAAAGTCAATCCACTAATCGCGATCACCACAAAACCAAACGTAATCACAATAATCTCTCCACGTAATATGCGTAAGGGCCACGTAACGTAATACCTGTTCCACACAATCAAGAGAAAGTATCCAGTACACACTTCACCGAACTCCCTTCCTTCTGATTGCAGTACTGAGAACCACTCAAATTCCAAAGTGATTTAATTAGTTTTAAGTTAGATACTTAAACTAATAATATGAATATATGCATCTCGCTAGGTTTTTTTTACCGAAAATCATCAACTAATAAAAGCCATCGGCGACGCGGGGCGCTGCACAAACTGCGCGCCCTTTCAACACTCCTTCTTGATTTTCTGCTTACAACCACCTAGCCCAACTCGATCGCCTTGAGCCCTAGTCCCTCCTGCATCTCTTTCAGCTTCACTGTACCCAGCCCTTTCGTCAAGCCATCAGCCAACATAGGGTCCGTAGGCTCATAACGCGGCACAATCAGTCCATCGCACGCCTTCGATACAATAAACTTCACCCTAACGTCGATATGCTTGGTCCTTCCCGTCTTCTCATTTCCACTCATCATCGTTATCGCCGCTTGGTTGTCGCACCGCAAAGTCATCGGCACCTTCACGTCAAAGCCAATCTCCTTAGCCATTTCCATAAACCCAATCATCTCACATTCCACCACCGATGCGGCATAAAACTCCTCCTCCATAGTCGAGAGGGACACACATGCCTGCCTCTTGCAAAGCCAATGTACCAAGCATCAATTCATCAAAATAACTCCTCCACTAGTCGACTTGCGATCGATCTTCGATACGCCGAAATCCGCATCAGAGTAACCGGTGACTTCAATTCCAAACTTCTCTTCGGTCTTCGTTCCTTTCGCCATTTCCATCCGCAACTTTAGTTTGCTTGTCCCCTTCAAGAAACGCAAAATTCGCTTCGCGGTTTTCCAATCGAAATTCGTAGGCGCATGCGTTCTACGCGTGGCCCTATGTACCGCATACGCGATGTCCGGTCGACTGCAGCGCGAAATCCACAACAAGCTGCCAATTAAAGACTGAAAATTCTTGACCGACTTCATTTGCAGCAGCGCGGCTTTTAAGCAATTCTTGGTCTTTCAATTCTTCGTCTCCGTATTCATCTGCAATAGGTGTCTTCACTGAATTTGAATTTTCCATTCCATAGTTCTTTTTATTAACTCTTCAATCATAATTTCTTGGTCCAAGACGTAACCGGTTTCCACTCCACAGCTAAGCTGCATGCCCAAAAACTTCGAAACATATCCAAGGTTCTTTATATCCAAATCCCTTAAGTCATCGAAAAAACTCTTGACGTGGCACTCCGCACTCGCCGTCACCAACAAATCATCAACATATACGCCCACGACTACGACGTCATCATTTACTTTCTTTAAATAGAGACATCCGTCGGTAAAACTTTTCACGTAGCCTCTGTCACTCAACTTGGTGTTTAACAGACGGTTCCATTGTCTGCCCGCTTGCTTGAGTCCATATAGTGATTTTTTCAACTTCAGGACTGCCTGCCTGACGCTCGTAATTTCCAATTGTTCTAATGTCTTCTCTTCCAATTCCATGCCGTTCGGAACATACAGAAAAATTTCATGCTCATCCTCCAATGCTTTAACATAAGCGTTGGGGATATCCCCGTGCATCGCTTGGACATTCCACTTACGTGACAACGATAGAATGAATCTCACGGTCGTCATCTCCATCATGGCGGCAAAGGTGAACTCATAGTCCACTCCAAACCGCTGCTCGTTCCCACACGCGACAAGTCTTGCCTTGTATCGCTCCAACGCGCCATTTGCATCTGTCTTAGTTCTAATGACCCACTTCGTATGAAGCGGTCTCACATCTTCCGGTTTCTTAATCACATCCCAGACTTCATTTGCTTCGAGCGCCTGTATCTCTTCTTTCATCGCTTGCACCCACTTCTCTGCGTCCTGCCTTCCAATTGCTTCACGATAATTCCTCGGATCAATATCTGAAATTAAATTTACTTCATCACAATCTTGCACGTCTTCATTGTCTTCTGATTTCTTCTTCTTCTTAGCCTTCTATTTTACGTGTTGCCGCGTAAGGTGGCGCTCCCTCGTCCACCGCGGCTTCTTTCTCTTTTTCAGTCCAGGCGTTTCACCTTGGGTTTGTCCGTTATTGTCATTCACTAATTCCTTTTCAGAACCTTCAGTACCTTGACTTGATCCTTCTAACCCCCGAACGGCCCCTCCGAGCCCCGGTCACCAATATCATGTTCTTCTACGCCCTCGTCACTCAATATGCTCTTCAGCTGACGGTTCTGAATGCCAGACAGCGTTTCCACATTTTTAACGTGTTGTGTCACGGTAACTTTCTGCTCCCTTTTCAAAAACAGCTTGAATTCCTTGATCTCTTCACTGCGCCCAATGATAACGCCAATTTGCGCCCGGTGCGCCAGCGAATTTTTTCCAGGGTTTCGGTACACCGTGCAACGTGATCCGAACGCGACAATTTCGCCCAAGTTAGGCTTTACGTCTGTCAACAATTCCAGCGGCGACATCCGCTTTTTATTTGCACTTGTGGGGGTGCGGTTAAGCACATAGGCCGCGTGCTCCGCCGCATCCCCCCAAAAAAATAATGGCAATCCACTTCCAAATAGCATGCACCTCGCCATGTTCATGACGGTCCGGTGCATGCGTTCTGCTTTCCCGTTACTGGCTTGATTCCCGGCCTCGCTGATTTGCCTCGCGATGCCGGTACTCTTACAGAAGTAGTCAACATTTTTGTATTCTGCACCTCCTTCTGTCCTGAGCACGTGGATCTTGCAATTAAATCGACGCTCGAAAAAAAACAAAAAATGCTCGAACTTCTTTGCCGCGACATCCTTAGTCTTGGCAAGAAAAATCCTCGTGTAGTTGCTGTGATAATCGATAAAATTCACCAAATATCGGTTTCCGAGTCGATCTCTTGGCGTGATCGGTCCCTTTAAGTCGGAAAAATCACGCCACCAACTCGATCAATCGGCGCATTTTTGCCGCTATCCTGTTTCGACTGCGCATTCTTGGACTGCTTACCCTGCGCGCACGTGACACAGTGACGCCGGGTAAAATTGGTTATGCGTATTCCATAACGCGGGTACTTCGACAGCTCCACAAC
The DNA here is from genome assembly GCA_026184515.1 of Peronosclerospora sorghi. Lineage (NCBI taxonomy): Eukaryota > Oomycota > Peronosporomycetes > Peronosporales > Peronosporaceae > Peronosclerospora > Peronosclerospora sorghi. The sequence continues at coordinate 32,678,135 of CM047580.1, forward strand.
GGTATCGAAGTTTAAATGGCCCATTCTTGAGTGAAAGTGCATAAGACTTCCACTCTGGAAATCCTGATTCTTTGCATAGCTCGCATCATTTTCATCCATTATCGACATAACCATCTCTGCGCACGACTTTTTAGGTCGATCTACAACACCTTGGACCGTCAAAACATTATGGTCCGCTTTAACACGTGCTATCGCGACTCCTGAGTCACGTCTGCTCAGTGTCCGCATGCCGTTTTCATACGACAATACCACCCCACCGGCTTCGAAAATTCCATACGAGAAGATGTTTCTTGTTACGCCCTTAACATAATAGACGTTCTTGATCTTGATTCTCGGATTATTTTTTCCACAAGCAAAATTTATAAACAGCGTCCCTTTTTTCGTTATCTCGAAGCGCTTCCCATCGGCCTGATAGCATTGATGCTCAACGTTTCTTACATCCACCAAGCACGACAGATCTGATGTCAGGTGCATGCTCCCACCGCTGTCCAAGACCCAAGTGTCTGACGTTACTTCATGCGCGACTCACCGACCATCAGTGCAAAATCTTCCTTTTCGGGCTGCTTATTTTTTGGGCACCGCCGCTTTATGTGTCCCTTCTCTCCACAGGAGTAGCACACTCTTTTTTCGTCAAATTTTTTAGGCTTTTGAGCCACCATGTTCACGTTACCAGTGTGCCCAGTCTTCATCGGGCGCTCACTGTATTCCACCGCCTGCGCAAACTGGCAGAGCTCCTCTGCATGCCTCAGATAATTTTCACGCCCAGTATCATACTTGGAGATGAGGATCTGCCTCATCTTCGGCGCTGCATAGAAGACAACATTATTCAGGACCAAATTTTCCGTGTTTGGTCCTACCGCTTCAGCAACAGCGGTCAAATATAAAAAAATGCTCCGGCCACGACCTGCCAGGCATCTTTTTCGCCATGAAGAGCTTCATACCTTGTGCTGGCTTCAACGGCACATTAAATGCCGCGAGCAATTGGTCCATAATGTACCACATCTCGGGTCTCTGCCTCCACCATCCGTCGACCTGGAGATTGTAGTACGCCTCTGCTGAGCCCGTCAAGTAGTGGCCCAGCAGGTCAACCTTCACATATTCACTCCAATAGAAACCACAGGCAGCTTCCGCAAGATTAACTTGCCGTAAAAATTTGCGACCCCAAGCATGGAATCCGGAGCCAAGACCCTTGTATACTTCTTTCCCATCAAACATCTTTATCTGGAGCATTCTTTGTTTGGGCGTGGGTGTTCGAACCATTCCAACCACTGAAATCGTCCTTGTCCAGGCCAACCATTTGCTTGCTGTTGTTGACCAGAATTGAAACCTCCCGCCTGTGCAGCACCAACTCCCGCGGCTCCCATAGGCGTGAACATATCCTTTCCGGCGCGACTCATTCCAAGAAAACTCATCTTACCTTGTCGCCCGGTAGTGTACTCCTTCTTTTCATCATCGCTATCGTCGAGGGAGGCGATGCTCATCTTCCTGTATCCCCTAGACTTCGGTAGCGGCTTTGCTTGCTGTTGAGGTGCGCTGCTCGCAACCTCCAGCTTCTCCAGGCGCGACACCAGCGCACCAAACATCTGCAACACGTCTGCAGTCTTGACTTCTTCATCCGCTACGTTACGGCCCCCATTTGGGCTCATAACCTGTTCTTCTGCGGACATACTTGGCGACGTACTTCACAACGCTTGTTCCAACACAACTGCGTGTACTTAAATGCTGGGTTCCAAACACAGCCAAAGTCCTTGAATGCGCTACCGTAAAGTGAATCTACTAATCGCTATCACCACAAAACCAAACGTAATCACAATAATCGCTCCACGTAATATGCGTAAGGGCCACGTAACGTAATACCTGTTCCACACAATCAAGAGAAAGTATCCAGCCCACAATTCACCGAACTCCCTTCCTGCTGATTGCAGTACTGAGAACCACTCAAATTCCAAAGTGATTTTATTAGTGTTAAGTTAGATAATTAAACTAATAATATGAATATATGCATCTCGCTAGGTTTTTTTTACCGAAAATCATCAACTAATAAACGCCATCGGCGACGCGGGGCGCTGCACAAACTGCGCTCCCTTTCAACACTATGCATATAATATATGATCTTATCGGGCAACACGCATCAAATCGTCAATTGGTAGAGCAACTATCCATACTCATGGTGAAAAATCATGATGAAAAGTTATCGATGTGGACAATCAAGCTTCGCGCGATCGAAGTCGTGATCGAGGTGTTCGGGCAGGTCAAAAAGACACTGGTCGGCCTGAATCTTTAGCCGACGAACGGAGTACCTCTACGAAAGTGAGTCGACTGGTTCGCTCGTGGGTATGCGTATTAGGAAGAAAATTTCCAATGTACACCACCCCACACTTATGAAAAGTAGATACCGTGTTATCTATCATGTACCATGACGCAGGTGTCTCACGCCACCGCGTTTCCACTTGTCTGTCGTAGTATGTGCGGCCCCGCCGAGATAATTGACTAACAGATTCACTTCCACGTCTTCACTCCATTATAAAACGCAAGCCTCCTCCGCGAGACTGATCTTCCTTAGCACCTTCAGGCCCCATGAGTGAAAACCTGAGCCCATCCACTATACGTTTCAGTTCCAACGAGAATTCTTATCTATACAAATTCCATTATTTTTCGCTTGACCTTATTACCATTGCTTCAGTTAAGCACTTGCGTTATCCCCCCCCGCTTTGGACGTATGTTGTCCACAAAACCGGTTTGTTCCACATCTGCAAACCTGCTTCACTTGAAATATATCTTCTCTAGAATGGCTGATCTCTCTGAAGCTCTGTTTTCCCTGCCAACCCACCATGTAGCAGGTGCGTACACGCACTGTGGAACTAGCGCACAGAGGAAGACTTTCTTTAAGCGGCGATACGCCACTACTTAGCCGATACGCCCTTATATAAGGCTTAGTAAGAGATCTCTCTCTTACTCGGGGCCAAGATTCCCTTGGTTTACTGTTAGTAGAGACTAACGCCTTGATACAAGGCTTCCCTTAGAAAGGGGGAAGCTAAGGGAGGTACTCCCTTTGACTACAACACTCACTGCGCGCGCGACCGGTCGAGGTCGTGCGCCTAGCAGTCTTTAGTGTATTTTGTAAACTGATTTATATCTAATATGTAATTATCCTAAATTAATAAACTAATGTAAATTATATGTAATACTAAGTAGAACTTACTCAATTCGTACCTAGCCGAAATGTAATGTACACCACCTGTGTACCAACACGTGGCACGCTGCCACGCCTCCACCAAGGGCTCTCGCCCTGATTGGTTAAAACAACCAATAGGTCCAACCAAACCTTTCGGACCGGTCAATACTTGACCTCAACCGTTGTGTACTTACGTACACCAACGTAACCAAATGTAACCCTGTTACATCCTCCCCCACCCAGACTATTGCCACGCAATAATAAATTATAGTTGGAGAACTCCAACTGCCAGAACTCTGGCCTACCATGAACACCTTTAGTGGTGATGGAAATTCTCCTCGAGAAGAGGATGTCGACTACTCTCATTCCAATATCTCGGAGGAGGGTGCCCTTGGGGATAGCTCCCGAAAGGATTACCGCTCCGACAACGCCGAACGGCGCTGTCGGCAGCCTAATCCGTTCCCCACACGTGGGGAAAATGCGCTAGCTAGCGCGCCACCATTACCAACCTCGGATGACAAATCCGAATCGCCGAAGGCGATTATTCCCAATGAATTGGGAGCGGCTCAGGGAGCCCAACTTGCCGTACAGGCACGAAAGGGTCCTCGTGACCCCCAAAAGAAGGCTAAAAACGTGGTATAGAGGGGTTTAGCCTCCCATGTCCCTGACCTTCGGCTGTACAGCCGCGTGAAATCACGCGACAGCGACAACTCCGGGCAAGACTGCTCACGCAGAAGCAGTTCACTGTCATCTCGTACCGATCGCTCCTCAGGAAACAGGCACGGGGTGCCGTTGTTGAGAGCCTCCGCGAGGTTCCCTTCGTTCTCCTACCAGGAGAAGGTGTTGAGGAGGCAAAGCAGAAATTCCGCGCTTGGGCGGAAGGGGAGAAGCGTCTCCATGACTTTAACGATCTGTATAACATCTATTCCGAACGTGACGTTCTGATAGAGAGAGCATTGCGCTTGGCGTTTGCCCAAGCCAAAGCGCTGGGGCAATTACCTGCCCTCGATGTGGTGCCGGAGAGCAAATGCAACCTCTGCATCTGCCTCCGGCAAACTCCCAACTACTGGGAGTGGAGGGGCTTCTCCCGCCCCTTTGGTCGGTGACTAGCAGCGGGATTCTCCCGCTCGAAAGCGTCAACGACGTCACGGCAATCCTGCCGCAGGGGAGTCTCGGACTCCCACGAACTATGTGAATCTGGATAACTTTTCCACTTCACCAGATACTGGGTCTTGTGGTGGAGTCAAGTTCGAAATCGAATACATTTGTATCGACAACCTGACCACCACCATCGTGCCCAGCCTTCCAACTTACGGGGGGGGTACCCCGCGGACCTCCACTCGAAATCTGGTCCGATCGTCCGCTGCTGGAAGACGACCGGTCAACATCCAAAGACACTTGGTCCGATTCACTTAAGTTCATCTCACCTTGTGTACCCGATGGAATGGGCTAGTTACACACTCGGTGGATCGGGATCGCAGATCGATCTGATTCTGTCTTGAATATGAACCGTGCTGGCTAGGTGTACCTAGGGCGGAACTCTTCACCCCAGGTACGTACACACCAGAAACACTTCCAAAAGATAAATTCCAATAGGTCGATCGTTCAAACGATCTACCTGGCCAATACGAAATAATAGAGGGTAGACCAATTAACCGGTCTAGTCCCTGAACAATATGAGAGAAGACCAAAACCGGTCTAAACTCCAACCAATGTTACAATATGCCAATATGTCCACGTAAAGACCCAATATGCCCGTGAAACTCCACAAACGATATCTCCACGTAAAGACCAATCCAGTGAATAGCACGTTCCAAACGTACTTTAGTCAAAGTGTCGAGATCGCCAAATATTACTCCCGTCGAGGGACTTCCGGTGGCCAAAGTGCGCGTGCGGCGCGTCCCGACCGGGTATAATAGGCAATAGGGGATAATTCAACCCTCTGCCCCCAAACACTCCGCGGCGGGCGGAGGCGACTAGTGTACATGAAAAGAATAACGGCGACCCCTTGCTGCGGTGTAGACCAAGACCAGAAGAGGTTTTTGCCACTTACTCCTAGACCAAAAACCAAAAGACTTTTACTTGGAAAATCGCAACCAAAAGACTTCTACTTGGAAAAATCGCAACTAACCAATAATACTACCTCCCTATGGTCCCTAATGTACCCACACAAAATTATGTAAAATACCCAATGTCAGGTGACTCACCCAAGACCTGCGTTCTTGATACTACTTGAATCTGATAGGCTAAAAAGCCCCCTTGGTTAGACCAATCGGAAACTCGACCAACTGCCTTGACCAAAAGTGACCAAATTTGTGGTACACTTCACCACAGCCGCCCCTGAGTCCGACCGTGTCGCACAACGATAACGGTCTGACTCACCCATCACTCGACCAACTGGACCTTGGTCACTCACACTTCTTCCCCATGGATCAAACATCTTCGACACCTGCTTCAGGTACTGCCTTTACTGCACTTGATCTTCTTATAATTCCCTTTGACGCTTGTTCTTGTTGTTCTTGCAGAAACTCTATGCGCCGAGTCGCCCCACCTTGCTTCGCCTGTCCGGTCGGCTCGTTCTGACAGCCCACGTAACTCTCGTGCACTTCAAACATCGGAAGGGCGTCAGACTGAAGCCGACACGCAGATGCAGGATATGCTTGCAGAAAACATGCGTCTCAGGACCCAGGTGGCCCACCAGGCAACACGAGGTGCGCATCTTTGGTCTTCGTCTTGTACTTGTCTTGACCCTCGTTTGTCTTCAGCTCTCATCCCTCCCAGCGTCGTCAAGGCAATAAGTGCCTTGCTTGATGCCGATAGGCAGTCCGACGATCATGTTGACCAGCTTCGACCAATTTTAGAGGAGCTGGTAAGCGCGCGTCATGAGCTGTCCCGTCTGGAAGCTCATCAATCCCATCTCCGGGATCAACTTGCACTTGTTCGCCGGCAGCAGCTGGACGGACAGTTTGACGCGACCTCACTGAGCATGCAAGGCGACGACTTCGCGCGACGCATTGCCGAGTTGCAAATTGCGATTCAAGACCAGACCGGAAGGTCCGGTCCTGTCAAGACAGGTCCGACGCTGGGACGCAAGAGTCGGGTCGTCGTCAGGTGGCACTAGACCAGTGCCGCCAGCGCTTGATGAACTTGCTACCTCCGTGTTCGACTGCTTCCTCCAGCATAGATTGGTCTGCGTCGGCAACCTTAGTCGCCTCGGAGCAAGACCAAGACCGCTTGCAGCAGGACCAATACCGACATCGTTCATTGGCTGATATTCATCATCCCGAAATTGCACAAAAATCGAAGAAGCGCGCGGACGCGCCGGGTAGCACGAGGGCGCGGGGCACTGCGCGCGAACCCAGACTCGGGGGGAAGCGTGCAGTGCCTCATAAGCGAGCTAAGACACAGGCGCTTCTTATGGACTCGGACTCGGACATGGACGAAATCTACAGCCCCTCGGAAAGTCTAGCGCCCTCGCGCCGTACTGCAAATCGCACCAAGCACACAGGAAGCTCGTCCTAGGAGTAATACAGTGAAGGGTCCTGCGATTCCGAGTTTATGGTCACCATCCAGTCCAAGTCACGAACGAATTTACGTGAAAGTTTCATCCAAGTGGCGTCGATATTGGGGTCAGAACAGAAGACCGGTTTGCCAAGTGACGCCACACCAGTATCGACATCAGCGAAGCCGGCGCCTTCGGTTCTCCCCGGGACATCCGAGCTTCACAAGTACGCTCTACTGAAGAACATGGCGGTTGACACCAGCTCCCTTCCGCCGCGGACGTTTGAAATAACTTTGCCGTGGTGGTCGGGGAAAATCGGCTGTTTGCGCCGGTCTACCCTGACCAAGCATCTTCTGGCCCGGTCTTTGTCTCGCCCGGACCCCTGGCTTTTTCCACCGGCCAAGAAAACCCCTGCCGCGTCTGCATGGAGGTCGGACTTAATTACGTCGGCGCAGATCTCCCGCCTATACGGCGATGAAACATGGAAAATTTTCGAACCCCCAAGATAGGACTTGTGTTCCACTTGACTCCGTGGATCGGCACTTTGCTAGGCCGGGTGAAGAATTTCAACAAGATCCACGGCCAAGCAATTTGAGAAGCGTCCCACTACTTGATGCTTCCCCCCGACCGGGTGCGTCAAGATCCGGGCCTGGCGACGTTCCAGAGCAAGCGCAAGCGACGTCGAATTCGGGCGGGCGAGGCTTGGCAGTCTCTGTGCCAGTACATTTTGGACGGGATGCAAGCCCGCGAGTGTGACGTCGACGTATTCTTGTACCCGGTGTTACTGCCGAGGCGTCGCGTTGAGAAGACCAGACTGCTGGCCGACGACGGCATATGGTACCCCGGTCTTGATTGCGCTGAGCCGGTCGCGGACCTCAAGGATGCTTTGGTCCAGCTTGACCGGAAGGACCCCTGGCGTAACCAGTTTCAGGATCAAGTGGAAAATCATCCGTCGATGGTCATCAGCCGTCTGTGGGGCGATAGCAAGTGAAGTCGCAGGTAGTCGACCAGATAACTCGTAATACATGTCATCATTTCTTTTTCATATGTCCGATCGTCAAATCACTTGAACTAATTTTACCACTCTCTCCATAGTTGCACCGAACACGTTATCGTAAACATTTCCACCCCCTTCACGAAAAATAGTCATCACATTCGTCATTCCGCTACTCCAATTCGTCACAGTTCATCACAATTTCACATCAACTCCGGACCTTCCACATCTTCACACCGGTCTAGACCGACCGATGCTACTGCGTGTCTTGGTCTTGGTCTTCATGAGTCTGCATCACTGCGAAGCGATTACTACTGAATCGTTCTCGTTCGAACTCTCGTAGAAGATCCCCACAATTCAAGTCGAGCTCGTCGACCCAAGTTGATTCATCATGGTCCTTCCATCGGACCAGGTACTCTCGGTGAGTCCGACCGAACCTGGTCTTCTTGGTCGACCAAACATCTAAGACCTTCTCCACTTCAAACTCGTCTTCCTCTAATGGTCGTTCCCAACTTTCCTCCGGAAGTAACGCTTCATCGAAATCAAATCTTTTTTCTTCGTCTACCAGACAGGGAGTTTTGGGTCGATCAGGAAATTCTCGGACCAGCTTCAACTTGGACACATGCACGATCGGGAAGACCTTGTAATCTGTACCAGTTGTTACTAGACGGGCAGCGTGCTCACCGATCAGCTCGGCAACACGGAAAGGGCCGTGTCACATGTGAGCCAGCTTCTTCGCATAGCCCTCTTTCACTCGGTCTAGGTATAGCCATACCCTCGCCCCTGGTTCTATACCGTGGGGTCGGACCTGGTCATTGGTCCGGTCTGCCCGCTCTTGTGTGGCCTGACGCAGCTTTTCGTTGACGACTTCTTTTGCATGCTGGTAGTGTTTCTGGACCTGCATGCGCCAGCGTCGAGCATCGCGATCGCGGGTCCTGGTGCAACCGATAGGTATCGCAGCTTCCAGTGTCGACCGAGGGTTCCATCCATATGTCAGATAAAAAGGCGTTTCTCCTCGGACCCGATCGGTCGACGAGTTGAGTGCAAACACCATCCTTTCTGCATACTCGTCCCAATCTCGCTGGTCTGGGTCAGCAACGTACATCTTGATCTCCCTCGTTATGGTCTGCACCATGCCTTCCGCCGATCCATTTGCTTGCGGACGATATGCCATCGTCGCACTCTGTTTCTGGCCCAGCATGTTATTGAACGACCGGAACACCTCGGCCATAAAACCGGGTTCCCGATCGTGCCTGATGACCTCTCTGGCGCCGAATCTTCGGAACACACATTCTTCGTAGCTCTGGGCGATCTGCTACGCAGACCGAGATGCACTTGCCTTCGCAATAACTAGACCAGTGAACAGGTCTACCCAGATCAGCAGCTCAGTGTTGCCGCGCGTCGATCTAGGCAGTTACGGTATGTGGTCCATCGCTATGACCTGGAAAGGGTAGGTAGCTTCGATATTTCCGGGCGATCGCCCCTTGATTACCGGTCTACCCTTTCCGGTCTCGCAATCCGTGCAACAGCCCACATATTTCTGCACACTGCGGAAAAGACCTCTCCAGTGAAAGTGGGACCTGATCTTGTGATAGGTCCTGACTATGCCCTGATGTCCCCCTTCTATACTCACGTGATAGTGATGAAGGACATCCGTCTGCATCAACTCGGGGATCACTAATTTCGCCGGTCGGTCCCGGTCTGCACTGTATCGGTCGGCATCGCGGCAGTAATACAATAATCCATTATCATCCACTTCGTAGCTATCCGCGATCTTAATGCACTCTTTCGCTTGATCGTTCGTCAACTTGGACAGTTCACCACGCAGGTAGGTCTTCAGGTTCATAATCCATTCTTCTTCGTCCTGCGCCTTGAGGATCCGTTCCATCCTTAACTGTTGCACCGCATATTCGTTCAAACTTTCCTTCGGGAACGGTCGGCGGGACTTCTGAGCTTTCGATCTAGTCGCGACCATCACATGCACCTGGACCGGGGCGTTCTTGGGTCCGATCACCTCTGGAAGCCTGTTTATATTCACCAATTCATCCAGAACGGCCTTCTCGGTGATCGTAGCCCCGGTCTGGTCTTGCATGGCCTTGTTCGCGAGGTAGTCGGCGCTTCTATTCCAGTCCCGTTTCACGTGCAATAGCTCGTGGTTGGGGTGGTCCTTCAATGCCTTCATTACTCGATCATATAGCATCCTTAGTCGTTGAGCCTTGCAGTCGATCTCTCCGGTGATCTGCCTGATCACTAGGTTGGAGTCACCACATAGGATAACTCGCCCATTCTCTTGCTACTACAGCAGGTCCAGACATAGAAGTAGACCTCGGTACTCCGCCTCATTAACAGTAATATCCGGCGTGAAATCGGCAGCGGCTGCAACTATAGACCATTGTGGCAACTTCCACAATATGGCACTATAGACGCCGACCTTCTTCTTCACGCTTGGTGATCCGTCAAAACTTAAGACCAAGAGCTCTTCATCATGGTCGACGGTCGGTGGCGGTCTCGAAACTGACTGTCGAGGTTGCTTCCTCGGGGCAGTCGCTATCAATGCCTCGTCCACGTCAGACCGAGGGGTGATACTGGCAGCTAATGTGCCCAATATCTCTTCTTCGCCCCCGGTGCACTTAACGACCTCGAGGATCCACTGCGACAAGACCGCCGACCATCTGCCTAGACGGTTGTCCATCCCATTGGCTGATAGTAGCCAGGCCAAAGTAGACCGTCTTGAAAGGACCTTTATAGGTCGGCCGACCATCAGGTTGTAACACACATCCAGAATTCGTAGCAACGCCAGAACTTCTTTCTCGACAATTCCATAGTTCACTTCATTTGGTTTTAGCGTACGGCTCGTAAACGGGACTGGATGATACACACCATCGTGATCTTGCACTAAAGTGGACGAGATAGCCCACTTACTGTCATATACAATAATGGTCGGCACTTTTTCGGGAGCGAAACGCTTGAGAATCGGTGCCGTCGCCATCTTAACCTTCAACATACCAAAGGCAAACTGTGCGCACTTCATATGATCTTCGGCCTCCACTTGCGGACAAACTGCAGCAAGACCAGAGTCGGCGCCCTCCTGTAAAGTTGCCCGATCTCCTTCGCGCAACATATGATAGTCGACTTCCCGGAGCTCGTACAGCACATCCGCGTAGATAGCAAAGACTTCAATGAATCGGCTATAATAATTCAAGCTTCTCAGGAAGGACTGCATTTGCCTTCAGCGATCTGGGGAACGGGAGGTTACTCAGCGAATCCAGGTCCTTAGGATTAGCCTCTAGACCATTGTTCGAGACCATATGACCTAAATAGGCGACCTTGGACATACCCCAAGAACTTTTCACGGCACTGATAGACAGGTTCCAGCGGTCTCATATCTCCAACAATCGTTCAATCTTCTCGCACAGATCGTTCCATGACGAGGAAGGTATCAGAATGTCGTCGATGTACGACCGCCTCCTAGAACGGACGGTCCTCTTTCCCGATCGGGTTCTCCCTCTCTAAACACATCATAACTTTCGGCAGGGTCCCGATCGGTCTTGATCTTGAAGTGTCCGTACAATGCGTTGTCTATCAGCCTTTGATAGATCTGGGGCGCGTTCTTCATACCGAACGGCATACGATTTCACTCGAAAAGACCAAACGGCGTCACAAATGCGGAAATCTCACGGGCTCGATCAGTCATCGAGACCACCCAAAATTCACTTGCCATATCTAGCGAACAATACCACAAAGTCTTGTCGAGGTCTTCCAGCAGATCATTAATCAGCGGCATCGGATACACCATGAGTTTAGTCAACTGGTTTACCAGCCGATAGTCGATGCACAGTCTAATGTCAACGCCGTTCTTCTTGATAACAATTACGATCGGCGAGGCCCATGGAGAGGTCGACGGTCTAATAATCTTGGTGCCCAACAGTCCTTTAATGAGATCAGAAAGCTTTTCACGGTAATGTGGCGCCACGCGTCGACATCGCTGGGCAATCGGCTTGGCATCTCCAACGTCAATATCGCAAATCGCACCACGGGCTGCAGGTAGTAAGACGTTGCCCTTTCCGATCAGCAGATGTCTTTTCTTCCATATGATATTCTTCAACTGCTCGATCTGGTCTGGAATGTTAAGGTCTTGATCACCCACTTGTAAATCATCCATTGTAACTTCGGGCGAGTCGGCAGACACTTCAGGGAGGACTGCCATTTGGCTTTCCAGCTCCTGAATATACTGTTCCCCGCCTTCATGTATACAGACTTGTTCATCTTCTGGGGTGATATAACCTAGACCATATGGACCGGCTGAACGCCCCTGGTCTTGATCGACGGGCTGTCCTTCACTGATATCGGTCTGATTAGGAATACCGTCATGGTCCGACCTAGCAACTTCATGTTCCCCTTCTTCCGTTTCTTGCTCCGCTGTCGCCTGGTCTTGTGCTGACACCACGTTGACTAACCTTAGCTCGTCTACTTGATGGTCCACCGTTTCTGGTGACTGCGGCGCCTTTCTTCGGATCAACATCTTTTTTGGGGTGACATAACTTGGTCTTTCCACTAAAGGTGAGGTATCCTCTTCCACCGACCCATCATCGCTGATAAGATTGGTGGTCGATTGGTACGCCAGGTTTTGCCACTCGACATAACGCCTCGATCCAATCGAGACGAACCCCACTTCCTTGGTACCTTCCCTTCTGCTAACCACATACCGACAATAGTGTTATTGTCCAGTGTCATCGTCTTATCCCCGATATTGGTAACACGGAAAAAATCACGTCGACCAGCACTCTTTACGAAGGTCGGGACCCACCGATCGCCCCTGGTCAACCATAACTTCCTCGAACTAAAACCTTTCTCGACCGGGGTATCGGCAGACCGACCGACTGGGATAGTGAGGTCTTGGTCCCACCGGACCAGATCGGTATACGAACCATACAGAGGTCTTCGACCAGCCAACTGGACCTGGACCTCATCCGGGAGCGTAAGCACTCCATGTGACAGGTCTAGGCGAATACCAGCTGGGACCATGAAATCCATACCTAGTAAAGCGTCCTGACCAGCCAACTTGCCAACCCAAGCGCTGAAAAAGTAGACTAGCGATCCCGACAAAGTAATTTTCACACGCGTTCTTCCTTCGGTCATATATGAGTTTTTACCGATCCCGACGCATTCTTGTCTCTGGGTATCGTCTATACGACATCCGACCTTACGAGCAAAGGCGGAATCGATTATCGAGACTTCAGCTCCAGAGTCGAACAATATCGTCGCTTTCTGGTTATTAATCTTGCCACAGGCTTTCGCCTGCTTGAACCATTTATCAGGCGCGTGATACTTCCAGTATCCGCGGGATTCTCCATGCAGCAAGTCCAACTGCATAACCACCTTGGTCCGGGAGAACTCATCGGTCTTCAGACTGTAGACCGGATGGTCTGGGTCGACGCAATTTGGAATAGAACGTGTATTGTCGGTCTTATCCTCCTTGCCGACATATGCATAGATGTGAACCGTAGAACGCTCGGCTCGATCCAGATTACAACCTGGCGAGCGTTCTAGTTTAACATCTTTTCTGCGTCCGGCGGCAGCATCCCCGCGTGCTTGTCAGGCACGTACCACTTGCGTATCATGTTAAAAAATTCTTCAATCTTGCAGTGGATGGCCTCGTGGATTTCTCCACATGACTTGCATACGAAAAGGCACTGGTCAGTCGGGTGGCCGCGTCTCTCACACTTCTTGCACACCATCTTCTTCCAGCAGTTTGGACAATCATGTTTGCTCGATCCACAGTGGGAGCACTTCTGACGAGGTCGGTCCGGATCGGACTTGCTTCCGTTCCTTACCTTCCGGTCTACCTGGTCGGACTTCGACCTGGTCTTCGGGGTAGTTCCCGCAACATAGACGTAACGATACTGGTCTTCATCCGACGACTCCTGGCTGGATTTACTTCCACTTTCCCCTTCCGATCCCGTGCTGTCTTCGGCTACGATCGCCTTGACCGCTCCGGTCGGTCTGGTCCAGGGCCTCTTGACTGGATCGGTCTGGGTCTGGGTCTTGGATCGGTAGCGACCTGATCCACCAGAACTCTTCGCCCTCATGCTACGCGACTGCTGTAGCGTCCGTAGAGTCTGTTCAACTTCACCCGCGTCCCTAAGACGCAGCATAGTAAGCTGGTCCGCCAGTTCTTGATCGTCCAGGGTACTAATGTAGTGACCCACATGTTCCAGAGCAGCACCGTTCGGCGGGTTATTCTCTTTAATTGTTATGCCGGCACGAAGTGCAGCCACGTTTGACCGATGCAAATACTAGATCTGTGTCTCGTCGCTCCACTTCTGCATATGGTGATACTTGCGGGCACTCAAAAATCCGGAGTTACGATATTGCCCTTCAAACTCTGCACATAGCTGGTCCCAGTCAGACTGGACGTCCCGACCTAACTGTTGGATCCAGTTGGCAGCCGGTCCTTTCAACAAATCCCGGAAGATCAGACACCTTTCACTTTTCGGGGTATGGTCTCGCAGGAACGCAGACTTGACCCGACCGAACCAAGACCGGGCCTGGTCTTCATCAGCATCCTTGCCAGTGAAGTCCTTGAGGTCGGTCGTCGCGGCCATACGGATGCGCGGAATCGCAGCAGATCCAAAGTCTTAAGCAGTAGTGGAGGCTAGGTTATCCTTGCGTGGCTTGCCAGCGCCCGTACCGTCTGACCCACAGTGGTCGTCAAGACCGCCGACCGACTCCATGTCACAGTCACTTGTCCTGCTTGGTCTACGCGGTCTTGCCGGTTGCGGCTTGCGCTTCCCTTTGCCGCCTTGCTTATCACTTCGAGTGGGCTTGTCCACAGATGTTACCGATTCCATATCCACATCTCGGCAAACATTGGCACTTTGCTGGGTAGACCGGTCTTGAACATGTGGGCGCAGAGGTGGTCTAACCCGTTCTTCCATGAAACGTTCCATCATCGTCTCAAACTTGGCTTGGACGTTATCTGGAGTCATGGGCAACGTGTTGAAACCCTCCTTTTGCGGAACTGAGGCCTGTGGGGGATGCTGGAGCCCCGACTGGCAAGCAGCCCTTTGCTGCCGCACGTCCTTTTTTTGTTTAGGCTGGGCATGGTCCACCCCCATGGTCATCCGCTCGACACCGGTCTCCAACTCTGATGAGCTGTTAGAGGCCGGTGGAGACTGATAAACCGATTCGTCATTAGAACCAATGTCGACAAGCGCTGTGGAGACTTCGGCGACCTTCATTGCCGTGGTGGGAGTTGGGCGGCGAGCCGCCCCCATCAGTGGGACCAAATGGTCGTGGAAGGTCGACATCGACGATTTCAGCCTCCAAGTCTCAAATTCAAATAGTTTTTGGACATCGGCGGGGTTCTGCATTTTAATGCCAACCTCCGCCAACATCGCCACCAAGTTCTTCACCAACAGTAATGGGCGATCACTCTGGATCGGCTCGGTAGTGGGACCGAGAAGATGGTCGGGGATCTGGAGGTTCAACACCCGAAAGATCACGTCAAAGCGAACAAATATTTTCAGCTCAAAAATGTAATACATCTTGTTTAGGTCTTCTTCAGTGATGCCTCCAGCTCCGACTTGAGACTTTTCTTCGAGGTCGTCTTCGTCGACCGGCATTCCCAACACTTTCTTGGGGATTTTGGGGACCTTGGGGACCTTGGGGAGATTGGTCTGATCGTTCTGATAAGCCTCCAAGTATTTTTCGTCTTTTAATTTTCCATCAACTTTTTTATGCATACACATAGGATCAGGACCATAGCATGACTTGGTATAGTCCCGATCGGCTCCGGTGGGAGCCTTTTGGGGAGGAAAAAAATTATTAATCCCGATCTGGTCCTCCACCAGGCCAGACCGGACATCGCCATCTTTATCGAGAACGAAGACGTAAGGTGATAGCTTTTCCTTACGCCCTCTCCAGAACGATTCAAAATTCAAATCTTCAAATTCAATCTTTGATGACACCTCGCGGTGATATCCACGATCACCAAGTGATCCGGGCACGCGCACCATTGTGGTGGAGTCAAGTTCGAAATCGAATACATTTGTATCGACAACCTGACCACCACCATCGTGCCCAGCCTTCCAACTTACGGGGGGGGGGTACCTCGCGGACCTCCACTCGAAATCTGGTCCGATCGTCCGCTGCTGGCAGACGACCGGTCATCATCCAAAGACACTTGGTCCGATTCACTTAGGTTCATCTCACCTTGTGTACCCGATGGAATGGGCTAGTTACACACTCGGTGGATCGGGATCGCAGATCGATCTGATTCGGTCTTGAATATGAGACCATGCTGGCTAGGTGTACCTAGGGCGGAACTCTTCACCCCAGGTACGTACAGACCAGAAACACTTCCAAAAGATAAATTCCAATAGGTCGATCGTCCAAACGATCTAGACCTGGTCAATACGAAATAATAGAGGGTAGACCAATCAACCGGTCTAGCCCCTGACCAATATGAGAGAAGACCAAAACCGATCTAAACTCCAACCAATGTTACAATAAGCCAATATGTCCACGTAAAGACGAATCCAGTGAATAGCACGTTCCAAACGTACTTGAGTCAAAGTGTAGAGATCGCCAAATCGTACTCCCGTCGAGGGACTTCCGGTGACCAAAGTGCGCGTGCAGCGCGTCCAGACCGGGTATAATAGGGAAGAGGGGATAATTCAACCCTCTTCCCCCAAACACTCCGCGGCGGGCGGAGGCGACTAGTGTACGTGAAAGAATAACGGCGACCCCTTGCTGCGGTGTAGACCAAGACCAGAGGAGGTTTTGCTACTTATTCCTAGACCAAAAGACTTTTACTTGGAAAATCCGCAACCAAAAGACTCTTACTTGGAAAATCCGCAACTAACCAATAATACTACCTCCCTATGGTCCCCAATGTACCCACACAAAATTATGTAAAATACCCAATGTCAGGTGACTCACCCAAGCTCGGCGTTCTTGATACTCCTTGAATCTGATAGGCTAAAAAGTCCCCTTGTTTAGACCAATCGGAAACTCGACCAACTGCCTTGACCAAAAGTGACCAAATTTGTGGTGCACTTCACCAGAGTCTCACCCCGATGATGGCGTCGCGCCATCAGGCGTTCCACATGGTAATGTGGAATACCCTCCGAGTCGAGAACAGGAGGAGGTCGCGCGAATGTGACGTGAGTTTCACGAGCGCTGTGATCGACACAGCCGTCGCATCCAGGACCCCCAGGAGGGACTCCCTGACGAGGGGAGTGCGATTGACCGCATCGAGAGGCGGCTTGTATCTCTAGAATCTGTCGTTGCGGTGTTTCGTGGTCGCATTTCGACCCTGTCGGAGGTATTCCGACCTGTTGTGCCTTTCGGCTATCCGCCTTCCCAACCTCCTCCAAGAGGGGACCCGCCTCCGAGTTCTGGTATGGCTTAAGCATACCCACATAGAAGGTTGGATGCGTACGCATAGCCTTCGGGATATCCAAGGTATACTCCAGGCCCTTTCGTACTAGCACCTTGAAAGTCCCCACAAACCTGGGGCGCAGTTTTTTCCGTAACACGTTAGAAACTGCATGTGTAGGAAGGTTTTTACCGTTTAATAAAACACTTTCTCCTACTTTATACGCCTTTCTGTTACTCCGACCCTTGCGGTCGGCCTGTTCCACTTGCTTGTCTTGGCTTTCCGCCATGGCGTCGCAAACGTGTCGTAAGACACTAAGGCGCGTCGATAAAAACTTATCGGTGTGCTTTCGCACAGATACAGGACTGACATCGGTGAATCCTCCCTCCTCAAGCCCTGGTCTATACACAAGTGGCGTAAACGGAACCCTTGGATTCACTAATCCGTTTACGTAAAACGGGGTAAACCGCGTAGATGCATGAACCGAATTGTTTATGACAAATTCGGCTATAGGAAGAATCTCACTCCAACTCTTTGGAGATTCCAGACATAGACTCCGGAGAATTTCCTCAACAACGCGATTAACGCGTTTCGTTTGACCGTCCGTCTGCGGATGATCCGCAGTGCATATGAGGAGCTTGGTGCCCAGCACCCTAAACAACGTCCCCCAAAACTGTCCCGTAAAACAGGGATCCCGATCCGATACAAGGGAATCGGGTAGACCATGCTTTCGAAAGACACGGTCTAAGAACACCTTCTCTGTTCCTTGTCCAGCAATGGACTCTGGCACCGCCGCCAGGTGAGCCATCTTGCTCAAACGGTCTACAAAGACCAATATTCCGGTGTTACCGGCCTTATCCTTCCGAAAACCGAAGATAAATTCCATACTGATGGATTTCCAAGACTCCGTAGGAACGGATAAGCTCTACAAAGGCGCCGCTGAATCTGCAGATGGTTTGACCCTCTGACACTTCTCACAGGTGCAAATATACGCACCGACCCACTTATACATTTTGGGCTACCAATACAAAGCGCTTAAAGCGATGTAGGCCTTATTCCGACCTAAATGACCCCCGGTAGGGGCGTCATGTGCTTTAACGAGGACTCTATACTTCAGTTCCTCATCATGAGTAATAACCACCCGCGGAGTATTCTCCGCGCTCGTGCTATAATATAGCAAACCGTCACAGTAACTGTAAACGGTGTAACCGATCTCTAGCTCGACTTGACAGGGTAGGCTCTGACGAGCCAAGTCCCTTATCACCCAACGCGCTGATAAGCGCTGTACAGGTCTTTCCCATACGCCTGGCGTATGAGATCCACCACAGACGAGGTGATAAATGTC
>CM047580.1:32701532-32724594 GCA_026184515.1 Peronosclerospora sorghi
GACATTTATCACCTCGTCTGTGGTGGATCTCATACGCCAGGCGTATGAGAAAGACCCACCGTGTACGGCGCTTATCAGCGCGATGAGGGGAAAGGTGCTTGGCACGTCTGAGACAACCCTGTCAAGTCGAGCTAAAGCTCGTTTACACCGTTTCAGGTACTGTGACGGTTTGCTATATTATAGCACGAGCGCGGAGAATACTCCGCGGGTGGTTATTACTCATGATGAGGAACTGAAGTATAGAGTCCTCTTTAAAGCACATGACGCCCCTACCGGGGGTCATTTAGGTCGGAATAAGGCCTACATCGCTTTAAGCGCTTTGTATTGGTAGCCCAAAATGTATAAGTGGGTCGGTGCGTATATTTGCACCTGTGAGAAGTGTAAGAGGGTCAAACCATCTGCAGATTCAGCGGCGCCTTTGTAGAGCTTATCCGTTCCTACGGAGTCTTGCAAATCCATCAGTATGGAATTTATCTTCGGTTTTCGGAAGGATAAGGCCGGTAACACCGGAATATTGGTCTTTGTAGACCGTTTGAGCAAGATGGCTCACCTGGCGGCGGTGCCAGAGTCCATTGATGGACAAGGAACAGAGAAGGTGTTCTTAGACCGTGTCTTTTGAAAGCATGGTCTACCCGATTCCCTTGTATCGGATCGGGATCCCTGTTTTACGGGACAGTTTTGGGGGACGTTGTTTAGGGTGCTGGGCACCAAGCTCCTCATGTCCACTGCGGATCATCCGCAGACGGACGGTCAAACGAAACGCGTTAATCGCGTTGTTGAGGAAATTCTCTGGAGTCTATGTCTGGAATCTCCAAAGAGTTGGAGTGAGATTCTTCCTATAGCCGAATTTGTCATAAACAATTCGGTTCATGCATCTACGGGGCTTACCCCGTTTTACGTAAACGGATTAGTGAATCCAAGCGTTCCGCTTACGCCACGTGTGTGTAGACCAGGGCTTGAGGGGGGAGGATTCACCGATGTCAGTCCTGTATCTGTTCGAAAGCACACCGATAAGTTTTTATCGACGCGCCTTAGTGTCTTACGACACGTTTGCGACGCCATGGCGGAAAGACAAGACAAGCAAAAGGAACAGGCCGACCGCAAGGGTCGGGGTAACAGAAAGGCGTATAAAGTAGGAGAAAGTGTTTTATTAAACGGTAAAAACCTTCCTACACATGCAGTTTCTAACGTGTTACGGAAAAAACTGCGCCCCAGGTTTGTGGGGACTTTCAAGGTGCTAGTACGAAAGGGCCTGGCGTATACCTTGGATATCCCGAAGGCTATGCGTACGCATCCAACCTTCTATGTGGGTATGCTTAAGCCATACCAGAACTCGGAGGCGGGTCCCCTCTTGGAGGAGGTTGGGAAGGCGGATAGCCGAAAGACACAACAGGTCGGAATACCTCCGACAGGGTCGAAATGCGACCACGAAACACCGCAACGACAGATTCTAGAGATACAAGCCGCCTCTCGATGAGGTCAATCGCACTCCCCTCGTCAGGGAGTCCCTCCTGGGGGTCCTGGATGCGACGGCTGTGTCGATCACAGCGCTCGTGAAACTCACGTCGCATTCGCGCGACCTCCTCCTGTTCTCGACTCGGAGGGTATTCCACATTACCATGTGGAACGCCTGATGGCGCGACGCCATCATCGGGGTGAGACCCCGTATCTGGTGAAGTGGAAAGGTTATCCACATTCACAGAGTTCGTGGGAGTCCGAGACTCCCCTGCGAAAAGATTGCCGTGAAGTCGTTGACTCTTTCGAGCGGGAGAACCCCGCTGAGAGTCAACGACCAAAGGGGAGGAAGAAGCCCCACCACTCCGAGTAGTTGGGAGTTTTCCGGAGGCAGATGCAGAGGTTACATTGCTCTCCGGCACCACATCGAGGGCAGGTAATTTCCCCAGCGCTTTGGCTTGGGCAAACGCCAAGTGCAATGCCCTCTCTATCCGAACGTCAAGTTCGGAATAGCTGTTATACAGCTCGTTAAAGTCAGGGAGACGCTTCTCCCTTCCGCCCAAGCGCGGAATTTATGCTCTGCCTCTTCAACACCTTCTCCTGGTAGGAGAATGAAGAGAGCTGTGGTGTAGCGGCTGATCAAAGTTTTTGACGCTTAATTAGGCGGTACCACGGATCCTGGACTGACGAATAACGAAGGTGGTCCTCCGGTTGTCTTTGAATGCTTGTGTTTCTGCTCACCTTGTGTACCCGACGGCTTGGGAGTGGGTCTCTCTCCATGTGGCGGGGATGTAAACACGGCAATTCCTTGATGCAAGATTGGGGAAACTTGTAACGAGTTGACCTATGTGCTGATCAGGCGTGATCAGGTACAATAAAGCTCGAATCAGGTGCGATAAGGCTTGATCAGCAGTGATCAGGCTGGGGCAGGCACTAAAAGTTGTTGATCAGCTGTAATCAGGCTTGACCAGGTACGGAAAGACGTTGATCAACGGTGATCAGACTTTATCAGGCTTGATCAGGTGCTAAAAGACGTTGATCAGCTGTGATCAGACTTGATCAGGCTCGATCAGGTGCTACAAGTGGTTGATCAGCTGCGATCAGACTTGATCAGGCTTGATCAGGCGCTAAAAGTAGTTGATCAGCTGTGATCAGACTTGATCAGGCTTGATCAAGCGCTAAAAGTCGCTCAGGTACAAGTTGGTGCGATCTGCGAGTTATTGATCGCGGATCACGAGTCGCAGAGTGTCGATCAGGTGTTGATCGGCGAAGGGGGTACTTGATCAGGCAGCGGAAGTCTTCACTGCCCGATCACGGAGCCTCTAAGTCTTTAAACAGCTAAAGGAACACCAAAATATCTGTATTCGTAGCCTAGACCTACGAGGGGGGTAAATTTCACTTAATCCACCTAGAGTTCCCGTGGGGCGCTTACAGCAGCCGAACTCTAGGGGACAAACGTGAACCAAACGTGGGGAGGTGAGAGCACTGATCAATCACACTCTCAAGACCAAAAAAACCTTTATAGAAGAACCGCTGACACAGCGGGCGGAGCTGCGGAGTGAGTTCTCAACACTCTACGTCTGCCGGTGGGCCAAAAATGCACAAAGTGCTCCCGCCCGGGACGTAGAGGTGTATACTAATAAGGGAGGCGCAAAGGTGCCGTCCCGGAAACGATCTGCTAGATCGAACGCAAAAGGAGAACTTTATTATTGCTTAAAGCCTTAGATCTACCATTTCCCTAATTTCAGTCAATCAGAACCGTCCGTTCCAGCGTCCTCCGTCCACCAGTCCACCTGATTCCTCCGTCGTTCGTCGGTGTTCGTCGGTGTTCGCTGGGTACCTGTACGTAATCGTCCCATCTTCCCATGCCCCGTCTATGTAGTGTCTATGTGCACCACGGTAGTGCACGCAACTGTATACACCGTGGCACACACAATCGTATACGATTACGTATCAGATTTTTGTCCGCAATCCGAGCTATAATTAGGCCCTTAATTAGGCCTAATTATAGCACGCTTTACGATAGACGCCCCTGATCCTCGTCCCAGCCGTATAGCGGTTGGGGCGAGGGTCGATCATGCCGTTGGATATCATGGATCATGCTACTGTTGGTCGATTTGTCCGCACCCATCAATCAGGACATAATCGACCGGGTAAACATCGGCCATCACTCCGCCCCTTCTTCCGCCGATCAGGTCCCCATCTATTAGGCCGTTACCGTTAGTGGTATACCCCTCGCGATTCACGTTCATCATCCAACAACCGTGGCATCTACGATCAAGCTGTCTTGATCAGGCATTTCTACATTTCCATCATGCCAGCGATAACGGACGGCACCCCGGCGAACACTGCCAGCGCTCCTGCCTTGGGTCTGGCCGCAGCTGATCAGGCGATCGCTGCCATCAATCAGGCTTACAACTTGCAAGAGGCGACGAAAATAACCAGTTGAGCATTCGTGGAGGAATGTTTTGACAACAGCATGGCCGCTTTCGACTCTCGATGTTGTAGCGCTTCCAAAATGGGGATATTGGCCATCCACGCGCGCGATGATCAGATCGCCGTGTTATCCGACTCGCTCGCGATGAGCGAAGACACTATCGCGATGCTTCGGCAGCAGCTCGTTCGCGCCAAACGCGCCGTCGTGGAGCGGATACTGAAATCAAGCGGGCCGCCTTCAAACAGCTCAAGCCATTGCGTGACTTCGTTGACACAAAGTCAACGATCTCCAGACTAAGTTGAAGGCCATCGAAAACCTTGTGGCCGATCAAGAAAAAAACCTGGCTGATCAACGCGCCCAGATCCGGGATCTGGAGAGCCGTCGCGCCCGTGATCGTTATCTGCGATCTGTGCATGAGGAGACCTTCGCTGATCAAACGCAAGAGCTGGATCAGCTTCAGTAGCGCATGGACAAGTTACAAGAGAAATACGATCAGGCTGCTTCTAGGAATCAGCGCTTGGTCGGACAGGCGTTCAAAATCACCGCCGAGATTGATAGACGCAAACGCCCGTATAATCCCCTCAGGAAGAAAACAATCCAATTGCATGAAGATGGACGAATACACTGCCATCATGGCCCAGACTCAGGAAATATCCGATCGGGTTGAGGGAGTGTCTGACCTCCAAGCTGAGCTGAGTGATCTACAAACCGCGTATTCTCAGCTAGAGCTGGAGCTTTCCACCGTGCAGTGCCGCTTCGATCAAGTTTCCGCAGAGCGCGACACGCTACGCAATCAACTGCAACAGGTTCAAGACGAAGTTATGCGGTTGCGCTCGTTTCACTCGGAACCTCAGTCCCAGTTGGCTGGTATGTCGTTGTTCTATCACCATGTCTCGTAATATCCATCGTAAACCCACCACTTCAAGTCATTCATCATTTCTTCATCAATTGTGAGTTTCATCTATCATTTTTCTTCAATAGAAGGTTCTTCGATTGTAATTCCATGATCGGTCCGCTGATCACGCATTAGTTGGACTCTTCGTCCACTTGCATCACGTCAAAACGATGTCTGTTGATCATTTTCCTTTCGAAGTCTTTGATCAGAGCATCACAATTCAGATATGCCTCGTATACCCACGACGGCTCGGCATAACCCTTCCAGTAGACTTGATATTCGCGTAACGTTCTTCCATACCTAGTCTTTCGGCCAGATTCATCTGGATCTAGCGTCCTTTCCCAGCTGTCTTTGGGTAACAAGGCTTCATCGAAGTCAAAACGATCTTCTATTCCGACTGTTAGTGCAGTAGTGGGGCGATCTGGAAATTCCTTAACCAATTTCAACTTGGACAGGTGCACTACTGGGAACATACGATAGTCGATGCCAGCTGTAACCAATCTCGCCGCGTGATTACCGATCACCTCGTCGACTCTAAAGGGTCCATGCCACATATGCGCCAGTTTCTTCGCGAACCCTTCTTTCATCGGATCGAGATATAACCAGACCCTTGATCCAGCTTCGATCTTGTGTGGTGTCACTTGGTCATTATGCCTCTCAGCTCGCTCGGCTATCGCTTGATGCAATCGGGTGCTCACTTGGTCACGGGCGTATCTGTAGTCTTTCTGCAACTTGTATCTCCACCGACGATAATCTCTATCTTTGCGCCGAGTTCCACCCAGTTGTAATGTCGATTCCAACGACGATCGCGGATCCCACCCATATGTTAAATAAAAAGGTGTCTCTCCGCGAATGCGATCAGGGGTCGAGTTCAGCGCGAATACCAGACGCTCTGCATACAAGCTCCAATCTTTCTGGCCGACATCTGATACATACATCTTGATTGACCGTGTAATAGTCTGCACCTTCCTCTCCGCCTTGCCGTTCGCCTGTGGACGGTATGCCATAGTCGTACTCTGACGTTGTCCCACGATTTTGTTGAACGCACGAAATACCTCCGACATAAAACCCGGTTACCCATCGTGCCGGGTCACCTCGCTGGCCCCGAATCGTCGAAACACACATTCTTCATAGTTTTCGGCGACTTTCTGCGCTGTGCGAGACGATCCAGCTTTCGCGATCACCATACCCGTGAACAGATCCGCCCAAATCAGCAGTTCAGTATGTCCATCCGTCGATCGGTGTAGTGACGGGATATGATCCATGGCTATCACTTGGAATGGGTACGTAGCCTTGATATTCCCCGGCGACATGCCCTTGATCGTAGGCTGGACCTTCCCCGTCTCGCAATCCACGACTGTCCAACAAACCTTTGTACACTTCCGAATAGGCAACGCCAATGAAAGTATCGTCTGATCCGCTGATATGTACGCCCTATGCCTTGGTGTCCTCCTTCCAAGCTCAAATGATAGTGGCGGAGGTCGTCTGCATGTAGGGTCTTAGGTAAGACCAGCTTGATCTAAGCGCGTCGATCGTCTAGATCATCTTGATCATCGCTGACTTTTCCTTTAGCCATATTTCCACAGTAAATTAGCAATCCTTGTTCATCGACATCGTAGTTGTCGGCAATTTTCGCGCAATCCTTTACCTCGTCTGCGCTCAATTGTGAGTCGTCACCATAAAAATAACTTCGCAAATCATGAATCCATTTCTCTTCGTCCTGCGCCTTTTTCACGTTCCGCCCTCATCCCTTCTATGGATATATCGGGCCACGTTGACGGTCACGGTTGACGGAGGTTACGTGATCGCGTCGTCACCAGCACTTGTGAAACAGTGGGATCTTCACTCCACGTGATCACTTCCGACAATCTGTTGAGATCGACCAATTCCCCCAGCTGTTTTTCGTCGTCAATCTCACACCTTGTTCCACCCTGCATGGCCATAGTGGTGATATGATCAGCACTCTTATTCCACTCTCCTTTGACATGCAATAGATCATGATCGGTCCATTCGCGAAGGAGTTTAAGCGCACGCTGTTGCAACACTTGCAATCGCGGAGCTTTACACTATTTCACCGCTCATCTGCCAGATCACCAAATTTGAGTCTCCACACACGATCATCTTTCCTTTAGGGTATCGCGACAGTAGGTCCAGACTTAAGAGCAATCCATGGTATTCAGCTTCATTCACTGTGATGTCAGGTGCATGATAAGCAACCGCGATCATAATTTTCCACTCCGGTAATTTCCACACGATAGCGCCAAACGCACCCACACGTCGATTAACACTTGAAGATCCATCGAAACTTATCACGTACAGATCCTCGCCTTTCTCTACCGTAGGAGGTGGTACTTCAATCATCTGCCGCGGTTGATTTTTCGGTGCGATCGCGATCAGGGCTTCATCAATTTTGGTGCGAGGGATGATGCTTGCGACTAACGCCCCTAGTACTTCCTCTTCTCCATGTACACATTTCTTGATCTCAAGGTCCCATTGTGATAAAATCGCAGCCCATCTGCCCAATCGTCCGTCTAGCCCATTGGATGTTAGTAACCATTTCAACGTGGATCGACGTGACAAGACAGTGATCGCCTTTCCGACTAGAACCGTGAAATAAACATCCAAGACCCGTAGAAGCGCCAGAACTTCCTTTTCGATGGGACTGTAGTTCAGCTCACCGTTCTTCAATGTTCGGCTGGCGAATGCGACGGGACAATACACTTGATCATGTTCTTGTACCAGCGCGGCGGATAACGCCCATTTGCTGGCGTAAACCACAATCACCGGAGTTTTGCTCTGATCAAAGTGACGCAGGGTTGGGCTGACGCAAACTTCGCTTTCAGCATGCTGAATGCTACTTTGGCCCTGATTAATCGATCGCCTTCATGATCCGTATTCTCCTTGCTCAACGATTGTCTCTTTAACTCTTGATAGTCCACCTCCCTTAATTCGTAGAGCACAGCAGCATAGATTGCGAAGTATTCAATAAATCGACGGTAGTAGTTCAAGCTCCCCAAAAACGATTACATGGTCCGTAAGGTGCCAGGGAAAGGCAAATCGATCAGATCATCCGAATTTTTTGGATTTGTTTTCAAACCTCGTCTAGAGACATGATGCCCTAAATAGGGAACTTCGCGTCGCCCCCAGTACGATTTGGTCAAGCTGATCGATAAGTTCCACTGATCACACTTCTCCATCAAACGATGCACCTTGTCACACAGGGTATTCCAGGTAGGTGCAGGGATCAAAATATCATCGATATATGACCGCCGCTGCAACACAGACGGTCCCGGGGTTTGGTCGGGCTCTCCCACAGTGAATACATCAGCCGATTCGTCGGCACCGTCCTTAACCTTGATATACCCGTATAATGCATTATCAATCAACCGCTGGTAGATTTTCGGAGCATTCTTTAGGCCAAAGGGCATACTATTCCATTCGAACAATCCAAACGGAGTGACAAACGCCGAAATCTGACGCGCTCGATCGGTCATAGACACAAACCAAAAACCACTCTCCATATCCAAAGAGCAAAACGACAGCGCTTTAGCAAATCTTCGAGTAGATTAGAGATCAGGGGCATTGGGTATACCATCAAACGCGTGAGTTGATTCACCGCGCGATAATTGATACAAAGGCGAATATCAACCCCATTCTTTTTCACAATGATCACTATAGTTGATGCCCAGGGTGACGTAGACGGTTGAATGATCTTGGTAGCCAATAGCCCTTTGATCAAAGCCGATAATTTCTCGCGAAATTGTGGAGCCACCTTCCGACACTTTTGGGCGACGATCGGGCGAGCATTGCCTACATCGAATCGCAAACAACTCCACGTGCAGCAGGAGGTAGTGCATTCCCCTTTCCGATCAGCAGATGTTTCTTCGCCCAAATTATATCGCGAAGCTGATTAATTTCTTCTGGTGAGTTGCCCAAGGGGTCTCCGACTAGCAAGTCGTCCCTAGTTACTTCTTCGGTGCTTGCAGATACTTCGGGCAACGTAGCAAGCTGCTTCTCTAGTTCCTCCACATACAAATCTCCGCCTTCATGGTAGCAAACTTGATCATCGATAGGGATTACACCAAATTCGCTATGATCGGATGAGACAGGGTGGTCACGCATGTCTTGACAAGGCGTATCTCTTGTAACCGGTTGTTCAACTCCGTGATCTAAGGTCGGACCTTTCATCCCTGGCTCCTGATTGCACCGCGCTTGCACCTCTTGCACCTTTTGCGGCCCTCCGGTTACCAATGCCACAGATGTGACGATCAAGTCCGTAGGACGCACTAAAATACTTCGAGGAGTAGGATACTCCCTCTTCTCGACCAGGCGACCTTGATCGACACTTTCTTGATCGTCACTCACAGAATCGGTAGACGCTTGATACGCGAGATTTTGCCACTTCCTGTAACGATTAGACCCTATCGAAACAAATCCAGGGCGACGGGGCACATCGTCTTTGCTCATCCAGATACCTAAAATCGTATCGTCTTGCACGATGATCGGATGATCAACAACGTTCGTAACACTCAGGTATCGCAAATTGCCCACGCCCCTAGTAATAGTGGGGACCCAATCTTTTCCACGAGTAATCCACAACTTTCGAGATCGCTGGTCATAAATTCGAACCTCGGCAGATTGACCTACTGGGATCTGTTCGTACTGATTGAGTTTCATATAATTACCACTCGATCCATACAGCTGTTGGCGCCCCTCCAATGGGATGATCACCTCATCAGGAAAACTTAGCGCACCGTGGGCGATGTCTAATCGAACACCAGCTGGTATCATAAAATCCATACCCAGTATAGCATCTTGACCAACAAGTTGCCCACCCATGCATGGAAATAATAGACCAACGAGCTTTCTAACGTAATCTTGATTTTAGCGTGCCCCACCGTAAGATACGCACTTTCTCCAATGCCGAAACATTCTTGTGTTTGACTCGTGTCGATCTGACACCTCACCTTACGAGCAAAGGTTGAGTTGATGATCGACACTTCAGCACCAGAATCAAATAATAGCGTGGCACGTTCGTTATTAATTTTAGCACTCGCTTTGGCTTGTTTAAACCATTTCTTTGGCGAGTGGTACTTCCAATATCCACGTGATTCGCCTGGCAGTAGATCAACCTCCATGATCACCGGGGACCGAGAAAACTCATCGATATAGAAATTAGCCAATCGTGGTAAATTAGACTGATCACATTGATCATTATCTCTTTCTGCTGCTTGATCAGCCCTCTTCTTATCCACATATGCAAAAATACACAAACCAGAACGCTCGTCTCGTACCATATTCCAACCTGGCGAGCGTCCTAGTTTAACAAATCTTCAGTTTCGTTGGGCAGCATTCCAGCATGCTTGGTAGGATTGTACCACTGGCGGATGCGGTTGTAAAATTCTTCCATAGGGCACTTGCCCACATCGTGAACTTCGCCGCATGCTCGGCAGACGTACAAACAATGATCGGTCGGGTGTCCCTTCTTGCCACACTTGAGACAAGTCAGGCGCTTCCAGCAACGAAAATTATCGTTCCTGAACGACCCACAATGACTGCACTTCTTCACCTCCCCTTGATCAACTGCACTTGAATCACTTCGATTATTACCCGATCGGGACTCACCAGGTTGATCTAGCGCCCCTGGTTTATCGCGTATAGCAGCAATCATGTAACGGCGCTGATCTCCATCGCTTCCACAGTCGTCGGCACTTGATTCTTCACTCCCAGACGTCACCTTGATCGCGCGTACTGCCTTGGGCTTTCGCGCCGGGGCAAGTGCCCGATCATCGCCGAATTTCTGGCGGAATCGGCTGGTACCTACCGCCGCTGTTGGCAGGTACCATCTATTGCGTGCATACTCCCGCAACGTCTCTTCCAAGTCCGTAGCGGTATCCAACCGCAAAAGTGCCAATTGATCAGCGAGCTCGCGATTGGCCAATGTATCCAGAAAATGATGCACGTGCTCACGTAAGGTCGTAGGCTATCCATCCCTGATCGGCAACTTGGCTCGCAGTCCCGCCACATTCAACAGGTGCAGATATTCGATAGGGCTTTCATCTGACCGCTGATTCGTGTTATAATACTGGCGGGATGCCGACTGACCACTTCCACAGTATGAACTTCAAACTCATCCACGAGACTTTTCCAACTTGATCGAGTAGCTTTACTCAGCTGGCGATGCCAATTGCGTGCTGGCCTTTTTAGCATATCGCCCAGGATCAAAAACTTTTCATGATCAGAAGCTCGATCACGCATAAATGCCGACTTGAGGCGACTAATCCAATTCCTCGCTTGATATTCATCTCCTTCCTTTCCCGAAAATTCTTTCAGATCACTGATCGCGGACATCCGAATCCTGGGAATCGGCTGTTAATCAGTCATCCCAGTATACGCGGACGCAACTGTGGCTCATCGCGGCAGTGTGATCGGCTCCTATGGATCAATGTAATCACTCTGGGATCGTTGATCATGGAACGAATACACGGATTCCATGCCAACGTCCTTGACCGTCGTCGATCTTCCTGGCTTCGACTGCTGATCACGAAGCGAATGCACGGACTCCATATCGATACCCTTGATCGACGCAGATCTTCCTGGCTTTAGCTGGCGGTTTTTTATGCCAACGTCTCCAGGTATCAACTTGATTCTTTCCTCAGTAAGAAACCACTCCATAGCCTTATCAAAAAAATGTCTGCAGCTGTGGGTCTTGCGATGCTTGATCATCTTCTACCTTGGTGGTTGAGGCTCTTTCTTGATAACCAAGAACTTGGATTCATCCTTCTGGCAAACTGTCATCCTGGTGATCTTGGGCTCTATGCTTCCGGCACTGCTCGACTCCACTCAAGGCTCATCGCCTTCGGTAAGGGCAGATTCATAACAGGATGATCCCGAGTGTTCTGCCACGTTGATCGACGGGCCCGCTTCAATTTTGGGCGGAGAACTGGGGGGCTTCTCCATAGTAGATCGAACCACGATAGGTACCACCAACTCGTATAGTCGATGTGTAGCGGTCCTAATATCTCCTAGGTCCTGATCAAACATTTCTTTGGCATCGTAGGCGCTTGTCGAGAGACCAGATTGTTTGATCAGACGTATTAGCCCTAACACCAGCCGAAGCTGGTCATTCCAATTCGTCACTGGTCGATCGACCGGTCCTTTTAGCTCTCCGCTGATCATGACCCCGAGGAGGTTCATTATCGCGTTCGTCAATAAGAAATCTTCCAATTCTCCTTTGTAAACCTTTCGGTAAACCGTTTTCACCTGATCCAATTCCGTTGGCGGCGTACTTGATCGACTTTCGTCGCTCTCCGACCCAGGTGCCTTTAGCAACGCCTTCGGCTGGTCCGTTTTGTAATACTTCACCATCGGATCCCAATCCGGATCCTTATACACACATGTATTTGGCGGATCATAACCTGCGTTATGATCCGCATGGACTCCCGAAGGAGCCTCGGGTGGTGGTTGAGGCTTCTCCTCCTTTATCTCAACAAGATTTCTCCCCAGTTCCTGATGATCAGCATTTCCTTTCTTCTTCAGGCATTGCGACGGCGTACTGCCTTCCATAGTCACAACCTCCTCTTCTTTTCCCCCCTCTATCTTCACTTCTGCTTCCACTTCCGTTTTCACTTCCGCATCAGCGCCATCTTGCGTAGAATCGCGGTGATATCCCGCGTCGCCCAAAGATCCGGGCACGCGCACCATTGTGGTGGAGCGGGTGATCAAAGCTTTTGACGCTTGATCAGGCGGTACCACGGCGCCCAGACTGCCAACTAACGAAGGGGTCCTCCTATTGTCCTTGACTGCTTGTTTTTCTGCTCACCTTTTGTACCCGACGGCTTAGGCGTGGGTCGCTCTCCAGGTGGCGGGGGTGGCACGCTGCAATTCCTTGCTTCAAGATTGATATGACTTGTGATGAAGCGACTGTTGTAGATCAGGCTTGATCAGGCTTGATCAGGCGCAAATAGTCGATGATCAGGGATGATCAGGGATGATCAGGGCCAATAGACGAAAATTACGGATCGTGATCGACCTGATCGACCTGATCGGTCTGATCGATTTAGTCGATCACGCACTAGTTGGTGCGAGTTGCGAACAGGTGATCGCGGTTCACTAGTTGCAGATCGACGATCTGAGTGGTGATCAGTGAAGGTGTACTTGATCAAGTAGCGGAAATCTTCACCGCTTGATCACGGAGCCTCTTAAGCTTAATTCGTCGACAGAATACCCAAAATACATGTATTCTTAACTTAAACTTTAGGGTCGATCAGCGACGGGCTGATCGACGGTTTCCACTAAAATCCACCTAGAGTTCCCATGGGGCGCTTAGAGCAGCCGAACTCTAGGGACCAAAAAACGTGGACCAATGGTGGAAGAGATGAGAAGACTAGGCTCGATCACTTTCCCCAATACCAAAAACCTTTACGAAAGAACCGCTGACACAGCGGGTGGAGTTGAGGGTGAGTTCCCCAGACCTTTACGTCTGCCGGTGGTCAAAAAAGTGCATACGTTCTCCCGCCCGGGACGTAAAGGGTGCGTATGCAAAAGATCGGTGATGTTATCGATCGGACGCAAAAAGAGAACTTCATTATTGCTTATATCCTAAAATCTACCAAAAACTAATATCAGCCAATCAGAACTACCCATCCCTATGTGCTTCGTCGACCAGTCGACCGGATTTTCGCTTACCGTTAGGTAACTGTATCAGTTGTCGCGTCGTCCCAGCTATCCCGTCTATGCCCCGTACATGCTCGCCACAGTTGTGTCAACAGTTGTACCAACTGTTGTGCCGACTACCGAGTATTGTACCGACTAAGGTACTGTGGCGAAGCGAAGGCAAAATTTTGGTCACCTTCTGTCAACGGCGTGCCGATCAGCTGGTCAGCGATCGGATTGGTGGAAACAAGGGGGGCTTTTAAGCCTATCATTTGCAAGGAGTGTCAAGCACACGGATTTTGGTAAGTCACATGGTATTGCGTGTATTTTACATATTTCAGTGTTTGGTACATATTAGGACCGTAAGGTTAGTGGAAAAGAAGTAAATTGGTCTTGGATTGGAAAAGTGGCTAAGAGGTCCTAAGAGACTCTCTAAAAGTTTGGTTTTCTAAGTCGCCTTCGCACGTCACGAAGTGTTTGGGGCAGAGGGTCGAGTAATCCCCTCTTGCCCATTATACCCGGCCGGGGCGCGTCGCAGACGCATTTGGCCCGCCGGAAGTCCTTCGACAGGAGTGTCCATTGGCTGACTTCTCACAAGTTTAAGTCACGTACGTTTGGAACGTACTAACAAGTGGATTGGTCTTTACGTGGAGGTATCGTTTGTGGAATTCACGAGCATATTGGATCTTTACGTGGACATATTGGTTTATCATAACATTGGTTGGAGTTTAGACCGGCTTTGGTCTTCTCTCATATTGGTCAGGGGCTAGACCAGTTGAGTGGTCTACCCTCTATTATCTCGTATTGGTTGGGTCTAGATCGATTGGACGGTCGATCCATTGGACTATACATATTTCAAGTGTAACCGGTCTACAAGTACCCAGGGTGAAGAGTTCCGCCCAGGGTACACCCCCCAGTACGGTCTGCATACTATCAGACCCAAGTCAACCAGCGACACGATCCACCGAGTGTTGAACTAGCCCATTCCATCGGGTACACAAGGTGAGATGGCAACGCAAGATCAATCGGACCAGGCGTCTTCTGTTGATGATCGGTCGTCTGCTAGCAGAGGACGATCAGATCGGATCGTAAGCGAAGGTCCGCGGGGTACCCCCCCCCCCGTAAGTTGGAAGGCTGGGCACGATGGTGGTCAGGTTCTCGACACAACTGTGTTCGATTTTGAACTTGACTCCACCACAGTACCAACTATGGTACCGACTATGGTACTGCAAAAATTTGTAATATGCTTCACCACAGTAGTGCCCACAGTTATGCACCAATTTTATGGTACACTTCACCACATGTGTACCAACACGTGGCAGGCTGCCACGCCTTCACTAAGGGCTCTCGCCCTGATTGGTTAAAACAACCAATAGGTCCAAACCTTTCGGACCGGTCAATACTTGACCTCAACCGTTGTGTATTTACGTACACCAACGTAACCAAATGTAACCCTGTTACACACCAGGTACCCGCCTTGTCCTCCTATCTTCTTCCAACGATGCAATGCTCATCATCATATCGAGTGATAAACGTCCCTTCGCCATTCCTGACACCACGCGAACCTCGCGATCATTTCCAGCATTTGACTCCAGATTATCCCGCACCACAGACACTTGCCTTATTATGCGTCATGGTTCTCGATTGGGCTCATATCCTGTTGAACTTTGTTCTTGGACTTAATCATAGAAACTAAACCATAGTGTATATCAAACGTATCTACGTGTCGCTCTACCCACGAAAGCACCTTACGTAATCTCCACGTTAACCCGTTTCACAATGACTACTTTGTCGACTACTCCGCAAACAGTGAGGGCTTTGCCTCACAAAATTTTAACGAAAAAGTGAATATATTAAGACCCTATTCAGACTAAAGAATAGTTAACCTAAAAATGCAATTTGATATACCTATTTTCATATTGTGTACTTGCGTAACTCGACAATTGCGCCAAAAGCAATTCAAATTTTAAATTATGATATTTTCATCCAATCCCACCGTCGCAACGGCTGCAGTTGCTAAAAAGTTGCCACAAAATAAACCTATATTTTCCGTTAGCGCTCTCTATTAGTGTAGGGCTTTATGCGTTAACACGAAATTTATTATGGAGCAGCACAAGCGGCCGGCGTTATGTGGCACGGGTTTCAATGTGCGTTTGTGGTGTAACAAGGACCCGTGTGGTATCGTCTGCGCTATCATATCTTGGTTTCTGGTACTGTATGCTGAGTGTACCGTTGTGGTAGGTCATGAAGCCCTTCAATCCTTTTGACCCCCTTTTAAGACTGCTATTTCTGCCTTTCAGGGCGTCGTGGTATACCCATGGATGGGTCTGTCATCTCTTGGTCTTCTACATATTTTCACTTTCTCCGGGCTTTGCTTCTTGGCGCTCGTATCACATGGAAAAGGTTTGTATACAGATATTTTTCTGATAATAGTGAAAAATTTATCGATGTCAGTGGTTGTTGTACAATGATAGCAATGTTGACAGATCCTGGAGCTGTTCCAGAGTCAGCACTTCCGATGGCTTTAGCACATGCATCGAAAGATGAAATAGATAGGCGAGAAAAACGATAGATTTCCTGATGAGGTTGTTCCTGACATTTTGTGCTTGTTAAAAAAAGGTTGGAGGAGCAACGATATAGGACGTGTCGTCGGTGTCGCCAATTCAAACCGAGTAGAGCGCATCACTGCTCGATATGTGATCGATGTGTCATCAAGATGGACCACCATTGTCCGTGGGTAAACAACTGCGTAGGTTTAGGCAACCACAAGTTTTTCCTGCTCTTCATCTTCTACGTTTTCGTACTGTCCGTGTATGCGTTGACACTAGTGTTCTTCCGTTTCGCCAAGTGTATTAACGAATCGTATGCATTTAAAAGGTAAAGTTCTGAGAATGAAGTTGCCATGCTTACTTTATGCTGTTTCTGTATTAATGCAACGTTAGATGTCCTACCTATGGAGCAATTCGAGTAGTCTGCTTAATTCTTGAAGCCGTACTCTTTGGGCTTTTTACTATGTGCATGATGTGCGACCAGTACAGTGTGATTACTACGGGAACGACGCAGATTGATCGCTTAAAGGGCGAGATAAGAGAGAACCTAGGATTGCAGGAAGTATTCGGTGGTGCAAACACTAAATTTGCAATGCATTGGCTCCTCCCAGTAAATATCTGGTTTCCCTCGTAAGGAAATTTACGGTTTGCTTGTAAGCGTTACACTCACTTGTGTCGTCTTAGGTCAGTCAAGCATCAAGTCCTGGGCTATGTGATGGAGCATGAGTTAAATCTCTCGGAGGACGATTCTTCGGAGATGGACACCCTAATGAATGATGACAGTGCGTCCGATACTGCCACCACCATGACGACAGAAACGCTGGAGGGGGGATGGTCTGTGGAAAAAAGGGTTCCAACTAGTGACCTTTTTGAAGTCTCGTAAAATGCATAATAACATACAAACTTGTGCAGTACGAAGGTATTTGGCATGCTATACCGCTAGTTCTTGCTTTTTTTTGTTCAGTTGCGCTTTTTTGATTGCTTGAGGTCGAGTTGCCAGAAACTTCCACGAATTGTTTGTTCCTCTGCTAAGAAGTATCTCAGGTATCTTCACGATGGGTCAATCTTGAGATTTGATTGTCCAAGCTATATGTGTAGTATGGCCGCAATTTTACTCAACTGCGTATCCGAGTCTGAACAGGGTTACCTAACAAAGGACGCAGGAAGCAAGACAGTAGCGGCACGCTTGAATTGCTGATATGATCCTACCCTCGCCCGCTCAATACACGATACTAAGTCACAGATCAAAAGTCACTGCTTCATCTAGTTAAGCTAGGACACCAGCATCTTTCAGTGCGCGGTGTGCGTTACAAGCGTGTTTTTTTAGCCTTGGGTCTTGAATTTTTTGCCACTCCTGAAGAAGCTGCAGAATGCGTCCGGCGCTTTCCGCCTTGGCAAGTTCGTCATGATACAGCGGACACAGAATCTCTACCACACGGAGACTACATCGCTGCACTTCTGGGTTCACGTCAGCGTTACCAGCAGCGCAGCTAACAATAAACTGCCAGCCGTCGGACTGAACGAATGCCTGACGACATTGAGGATGATCGCAAAGCCGTGCAAGTGCAACGCTCACCAACCGTGCCACGTTTGAGTTATGACTTCGGCCTAGCAATACAAGCTGAGGCACGAGGCTTGCCATGCCAGCCCGGGTTTCCTCGCGAGTTGACATTGAAATAGCTCCCAGTACACCCTGCATCTGTGCGTCGAAGTATTTGCTTTCAAGCAGACCCTTGAGGGCCGAGACACCCTCTTGGATACCCGCCGGAGAGAGGGGTAGCTTCGGCAACGGTTTAGGAGCAGC
Source organism: Peronosclerospora sorghi (assembly GCA_026184515.1). Taxonomy (NCBI): domain Eukaryota; phylum Oomycota; class Peronosporomycetes; order Peronosporales; family Peronosporaceae; genus Peronosclerospora; species Peronosclerospora sorghi. The sequence continues at coordinate 32,719,328 of CM047580.1, forward strand.
GCGCTTCATACCGTTGGTCGATGGGGACTTCTCGCTGAGAAGCTGGCTGCGTTTAAAGAGGCTTTTCAGCTCGTGGTAGAGGTGCATAAGCGCCGTGATATCGCCCTCGCGACGCTGAACCTCCACGACGTACTCGTCCTTGTTAGTCTTATAGATAACTATGTTCAGACTTACGCGTTCCGCGTCGTGGCGGTACTCCACCTTCCATTTGCATTTGTCCGATTTAAATACAAAATCGGTATCCAGTTCACAAAGCTTAATGCCCACGACACCGCATACACGCTGCACAGACTCAAGCTTAACATGGAAATGGGTGTGCAGCTCAAGGCGGAACGGAGCAGGTGGCAGATCCCGTGGCGTCACGTTCACATACTTTGTACGGTCAACCCGCATGCCGAAGGAAGGGGATGCGACTGTGGCGTCAGTTTTTTTACTTCCCCCAGTTGCTTGCTTGGGGGCGGAGTTGAAAGCCATGGGGCCAGTGAAAGCAGCACCCATCTGCTCCATGGACCCGCGCATTCCCACCATGCCGAACGCTTGCGGAGCGGATGCAACAGCTATGGAACGATACTGCGGTCGAGCAGACTGTTCATTAGGCGTGAGTGTGTGGAACACTGGTTTTTCTTTTTCTTCGTCGTTGTCTTGGCGAGGGCTACTCATGTTTTGTAGGCTTGAATATTAGAGGCAGTTAGTTGGTGTCGTCTTTTGCCTTGCGGGGATATCTACGAATGAGACTGAACTGAGTTTCGGAATGCTTCGAATATGTATTTTTTATGCACGCAGACGGGACATTAGAACAATCTTTGACCTATCCTTTTGCAGGATTCTGGTCATAATATAAAATGAATAGGTCTAGTTAGTAATTACTAATTATGAATACATAATTGGAACCTTGATTTGCGAAGCAATGTTACAAGTAGAAACGAGCTCAAGAAGCTTAGGATAAGCAATGTTTTGCTGCATCTGGTTTCCGCGGTTCCAGCTGACTTGTTACTGCAACAACGATTATAACACTACTCTCAATGGTTCTTATCTGCGGTAAGTTGTGGCGTATTCATCCGGCAGTCAGTACAAATGTACAAGATTCAGTAAACTTGTGTGTTGATAAGTGCGTCAATACATTTAAACAGATTGAGCAAACAACACCTAACTTAGTCTTGGTTGCGTTTACGTCTACGCGGACCAGCCCAGCAATTCCGTGCACTTTGGTGCTAAACGCCAAAGGTTCACTATTTCTTGCAATCCACGACTTCCGTCACACTTAGGAGATAGCCTTAGCGGCGTGGGGTCAAGTGGGAAGCTTCCTATCCGTGCTGCATGTTCTGGTCAGGCAAACGCAATACATGCGTTTGAGTACGTCAGATCAGAATGACGTTGCTGTGGATTTTAGTTTATTCTAGTTGAATGTAATTCTGGGAGTGTAGGAGGTGTAATTGCCCCGTATGTTTATAAAATTGACACCTTAATTTCAATCTACAGTCGGCCACCTATTAATTTCGGTGCTGACAGAATTGCCGTAGACCCCCTAAGTGCTGGGATGGGTGCTTAACCCAACACCCATCCCACCTACGAAAGCTCGTGGGTTCATCCTCCATCTCCATACGACCCCAGCCGACCTTCTGGGCAGAATATCTAGCTAAAAGGGATACGACGAACGGAATCGAAAAACAATAAAACTTACTTGGACATGCATAGTCCGCATAATAATAACGACAAATCGAATAAGAAAAAGTAAAGAATCGAGAAGATATAGGTTTTGTTAATAAAGGCGAATTTCAACTGACCACGGATCGTAAAAAGTTATTGATAGATACGGTACTTAATCAACTACAGTAGTGTTTAACTTAGAGATTTTTCACTTTGCTCGTGAATCGTATCGTCTGCCATTACTACTTGAAAGCGTAAGTTTCCAGTTATATAACGTACTCCAAACGTAAAAGGCAAAGTAACAGCAAATGTAGCGAGATAACAACATAATAAAGGTAGGAAAAATCTAATGCGCCCCCCATTTTGGCTAATGCGCCCCCCAAATGAGAATCTCGAATATTTTTTCACAAAAAGTTATCCTTTTTTCAAAGAATGATAAATCCACAAGAAAATAATGATAAATCCACTGGCAAATAAGAGTAAATCCACTGACTGTTGACTCATAAAAAATAATGTGACCTAAAAAGAAAATATTAACCTAGAATAAGTCTGTCCAGTCTTTGATTTTGCGGTTGATTGTAGTAGGAGACAACGGCAGCGAGCTCGTCCGGCGCGTACGTTCGCATGGTGGCACGAATCATTCGGTAGTCGACCTCACGCTTAAAGTGAACCTTGGTCGGTAAATTTTCCGTCACGGCCGCGACAAAGAGACCGTTCGTCAACTTGCGCGATGCATCATAGCCGCTTTTTCCAATGTCTCTTAGATCGCGATGACGGAAATATCATCAGCTTGAACGTCTTTGCCCTCGTAGCCGAAAACCGTTGGTTGGAACCACGTGTTGTAGTCGTCAATGGCAATGAGCACGGGATATTCAGTACACTGCGCGAGCTTCTGTTTTAAGTCACAAACGGCTTGGCAAGCCAGATATTCATTGCGAATCCCAGCGACCACCAAATCACGCAACGTCAAGGAAGCATCCTTGAAGCTTTGGGTATTTTTCGGCGCTGTATCGTACACGCCCGTGGGATAGTAGCGGCCAGCATACTCCATGCAGGGGAATCGACCGTAGTTGCTCACCATGACAGTGCAAGAATTTTTGCAAGAGATCGACACCGTAGACATCAATGTCAAACTTTCCCGTCTGGTACGGCGACGGCATCACGTGCGGGGCTTCATGGCACCACGATCGGGGATTCGGGATGTAGATGACTACCCAATTACTCTCGCGTGCGTACTGCACAATCTGCTGCATTGCAAAGCTCTTGCCACTCCCGCGCTCTCCGTCGATTAAAAAAGCACCACTGCAGTCGTTCTTGGCCGTTTTCCAGTCTACACACACGTCCTGTATTAAATGATCCGAGCATCACTGTGTCGAAAAAAAAACGCACCCTTCATCGTTGAGATGATCTGAAGCGTGGTGTCCCGCAACATAATGTGCCGATGGCCGACAAGGTCAAACGTGTACTCCATGCGTCGACCAATCCCCTCGGGAAACCACTTTTCCTGTTTCTCCGAGGTAAATTAAAAAAACTTGAGCCGGATATCCTGCTTTGCCTGATGGGACAATCTCCGAGTCATTAGTTTTGGAACCACCTCAATCCACTTTCATCATTACCTGCAAGATCGGCACGCCTGCCAAGTTGCCCAAATCTTTCTCTAATTCCGCTACACCCTCCGTCATCGTTTCTGGAGTAGAAGGAACTGGAACATGTTCCGTCGACAGTGCACGTAGCATCGACGCCTGCATACGGCGCACGAATGGGCGCTTTCTCAGCAATCGCATGGCCATCCTCGTGCTGTGTGTGTGGTCGAAGGGTGTTTGGGTAACTGAAATCGAAATATTACAATACAAATCATTCAATTACAAAATCGGTAGTCGCTACTACAAGTCAAAATCAAAGACTGGACAGACTTCTAAGTTAATATATCCTTTTTAGGTCACATTATTTTTTATGAGTCAACAGTCAGTGGATTTACTCTTATTTGCCAGTGGATTTATCATTATTTTCCAGTGGATTTATCATTCCTTGAAAAAAGGATAGCTTTTGTGAAGAAATATTCGAAATTCTCATTTGGGGGGCGCATTAGCCAAAATGGGGGGGGCGCATTACATTTTTCCTAAAGGTAATAACAAATTTATTGACTCCAATTATCCACACTCATAAGACTACACAAAGTAAAACGTAAGCAAACCACAGTATTCCACACTCCACGAGGGGGGGGGGTCAGACATAAGAAAAAAAGTGTTTATTTCGTGAAATAAACACTCGCGATATGAACGTTTATTTCACACGATATACACACTTTGAAATGAACAGCTCTCGAGCTGCTCATATCCGAAATAAACGTTTATTTCGGGTCACTCAGATCGGCAGGGGTGCATATCAAATTTGATCTAAACCTGATATTTGATTGATATAAACGTTTATTTCGTTTGGGCTAAACTTAAAGTTTGCCCCCCTAGGGGGGGACAAATATAGCGTTAAGCCCTTAATATAACGTACTAGCACCAAAAGTGTACTTGTGCAACAGAACAAAAATAAAAAGTGACTATATTAGAATTAAGTTTAATACTTAACCTAATAAATGTAAATATAAAGTTGGGTATGACCCATACAATTGGGTACTACCTAAATTGCATTTTGCTGAAAAGTTGCATTTGATCCATTTGCGTCCGGCATAAAGTGCAGGCGGGGCGCGGGTCCTTCCAACACATTTTTAATGACCGCCTCATTGCAACTAGTTTCATGCAACAGCCACAACACAGGTGATACAGCAAGCTGCAATTCCGATTTAAGGCCACCCATGAGGCGACTTGGATTTGTCTCGTTTGTTAATACCGGTTTTCCGATACGGTACCGATAATAGTCTGTATCACAGGTTATATATTTTACTTTATCTCCGTTACAACTGGAAGTATACTCTCGCAACCGAACGCTTGACCGTCTCTACGAGTAGAAGAGCGTCGGCCAGGTGTCGAAAATGCCCGGTGGTAACCTGTGTGGTGGAGTCAAGTTCGAAATCGGAAAGATTAGCATCGATAACCTGACTACCACCATCGCGCCCAGCCTTCCAACTTTCGGAGGGGGTACTCCGCGGACCACCACTCGAGATCTGGTCTGATGGTCCGCTGCGAGCAGACGACCGGTCGTCATCAGAACCCACTTGGTCCGATTGTTTAGTGTCCATCTCACCTTGTGTACCCGATGGAATGGGCTAGTTACACACTCGGTGGATCGGGATCGCAGATTGGATCGAAGCGATCTTGAATATAGAAGACCGATCTGGGTATGTATCTCTGGGGCGGAACTCTTCACCCCAGACACAAACAGACCAAAAACACTTCCAAGAGATAACTTCCAATAGGTCGATCGTCCAAACGATCAAGACCTGACCAATACGAAATAATAGAGGGTAGACCGACCGTTCCGGTCTAGCCCCTGACCAATACGAAATAAGACCAAAACCGGTCTAGTTTCCAACCAATATTAAAACAAGCCAATATGTCCGCGTAAAGACCCAATATGCTCGTGAAACTCCACAAACGATATCTCCACGCCAAGACCAATCCGGTGAATAGCACGTTCCAAACGTACTTGAGTTGAGGTGTTGAGATCGC
>CM047580.1:32734594-32762535 GCA_026184515.1 Peronosclerospora sorghi
GGGCGAGTCATCATATGTGGTGACTCCAACCTAGTGATCAGGCAGATCACCGGAGAGATCGACTACAAGGCTCCACGGCTGAGGTCGTTAAATGATCGGGTAATGAAGGCATTGAAAGACCATCCAAACCACGAGCTGTTGCACGTGAAACGGGACTGGAACAGAAGCGCCGAATACCTCGCGACCAAGGCCATGCGAGACCATACCGGGGCTACGATCACCGAGGAGGACGTTCTTGATGAATTGATGAATATAAACAGGCTCCCCGAGGTGATCGGACCCAAGAACGCTCCGGACCAGGTGCATGTGATGGTCGCGACTAGACCGAAAGCTCGGAAGTCCCACTAACCGTTCCCGAAGGAACGGTTGAGTGAATCTGTTGTGCAACGACTAAGGGCAGAACGGATCCTCAAGGCGCAGGACGATGAAGAATGGATTGTGAATTTGAAGACCTACCTGCGTGGTGAACTGTCCAAGTTGACGAACGATCAAGCGAAAGAGTGCATCAATATTGCGGATAGCTACGAAGTGGATGATAATGGATTATTGTATTACTGCCGCGATGCCGACCAAGACAGTGCAGACCGGGACCGACTGGAGAAATTAGTGATACCTGAGTTGCTGCAGCCGGATGTCCTCCATCACTACCATGTGAGTCTAGAAGGGGGACATCAGGGCATAGGCAGAACGTATCACAAGATCAGGTCCCACTTTCACTGGAGAGGTCTTTTCCGAAGTGTACAGAAATATGTGAGTTGCTGTACGGATTGCGAGACCGGAAAGGGTAGACCGGTAATCAAGGGGCGATCGCCCGGAAATATCGAAGCTACCTACCCTTTCCAGGTCATAGCGATGGACCATATACCGTCGCTGCCTAAATCAACATATGGCAATACTGAGTTGTTGATCTGGGTAGACCTGTTCACCGGTCTAGTTATTGCGAAGGCAAGTGCGTCCCGGTCTGCCGAGCAGATCGCCAAAAGTTACGAAGAATGCGTGTTCCGAAGGTTCGGCGCCAGCGAGGTCATCAGACACGACCGAGAACCCGGTTTCATGGCCGAGGTGTTCCGGTCGTTTAACAATATGCTGGGCCAGAAACAGAGCGCGACGATGGCATATCGTCCGCAAGCGAATGGATCGGCAGAGCGTATGGTACAAACTATTACAAGAGCAATCAAGATGTACGTTGCCGATCCACACCAGCGCGATTGGGACGAATACGCAGAAAGGCTGGTGTTTGCACTCAACTCGTCGACCGATCGGGTCCGAGGAGAAACGCCTTTTTATATTGCGTATGGATGGGACCCCCGGTCCACTCTTGAAGCCGCGATACCTATTGGCTGCACTCGGACCCGCGATCGTGATGCTCGACGTTGGCGCATGCAGGTCCAGAAACATTACCAGCATGCAAGAGAAATTGTCAACGAAAAGTTACGTCAAGCTACACAAGACCGGGCAAACCGGAACAACGACCAGGTCCAACCCCACGGTATAGAACCAGGAGCGAGGGTATGGTTGTACCTAGACCGAGTGAAGGAGGGCTATGCGAAGAAGCTGGCTCACATGTGGCACGGTCCTTTCCGTTTTGCCGAGATTATTGGTGAACACGCTGCCCGTCTAGTAACAACCGGCACGGACTACAAGGTCTTCCCGATCGTACATGTGTCCAAGTTAAAACTGGTCCGAGAATTTCCTGATCGTCCCAAAATACCCTGTCTAGTAGACGAGGCAGAACGGTTTGATTTCGATGAAGCATTACTGCCGGAGGACAGTTGGGAACGACCGCTGGAGAAGGACGAATTTGAAGTGGAAAAGATCTTAGATGTCCGATCGGTCAAGAAGACCAGTTTCGGCCGGACCCACCGAGAATATCTGGTCCGATGAAAGGACCATGATGAAACAACTTGGATCGATGAGTCCGACCTGAACTGTGGAGCACTACTACGAGAATTCGAACGGGACCGAGTCAGTCGGAACCGTTTGGCAGTGATGCAGACCCATGAAGACCAAGACCAAGACATGCAGTAGCATCGGTCTTCCCGACCGACGTGAAGAGGTGGAAGGTCTTGTGTCTTGTGTATTGTGTATTGTGAATATGTGAAGAATTGGAATAGTGGAGTGTCGAGCGCCGATTGTTTTTTTCGCGATGTAAGTGGAACGGTTGGTGATAACGTGTCTAGTGCAACTCTGGAGAAAGTGGTGGAATTAGCTCAAGTGATTTGATGACCGAACATGGGAAAAAGAACGATGATATATATTAAGTGTTATCTGGTCGACTACTTACGACCTCACTAGCCATCACCCCACAGACGGCCGACGGTCAACGATGGATGCTTTTCAACTTGGTCCTGGTACTGGTTACGCCAAGGTTCTTGTTGGTCTAGTTGGACCAAAGCTCCTTGAGGTCCAAGACCGGTGTAATGCACCCAAGACCGGGGTACCATGTGCCACCGTCAGCCAGCAGCCGGGTCCTCTAGACGCGACGCCGCGCCATATGAAGTACAACTGGATATAAGAACACATCGACGTCGCACTCGTGGGCCAGCATCCCGTCCAAAACATATTGGCACAGGGACTGCCAGGCCTCACCCGCTCTGATCCGACGCCGCTTGCGCTTGTTCTGGATGGTCGCCAAGCCAGGGTCTTGCCGAACTCGTTCCGGGGGAAGCACCAGATAGTGGGATGCCTCCCAGATGGCTTGATAGTGAGTCTTGTTAAAATATTTCACCCGACTCATGAAAGCATTGGCCCACGGAGTCGAGTGGAAGATGAACCCCAGCTTGGGATGCTCGAAAATCTTCCACGGCTCGTGAGCGTACAAGCAGGAGATCTGTGCCGACGTGATCAAGTCCGGCCGCCATTCCGACGCGGCAGGAACTTTCTTCGCCGGCGGGAGAAGCCAATGGTCTGGACGAGAGAAAGACCGGGCCAGGAGCTGCTTGGTCAGGGTGGACCGGCGTAAAGAACCGATCTGCCCTGGAGACCACGGCAAAGTATCCTCACGCGTTCGTGGCGGAAGGGAAGAACTGTCAATTGCCACGTTGGCCAACAAAGCATCTTTGTGGAGCTTGGCCGTCCCAGGAAAGACCGTAGGTGTTGACTTTGTCGACGCATGAGGTGGTGGAACACCACCATGCGGACCGGTCTTCTTGGTCTTCCCCGAAGTCGATGCAACTTGAACAAAACTTTCATGTGGACTTGTTCTCGACTTGGTTGGGATGGGGACAGCAAACTCCGAATCACCGGAGTCTTCGCCGGAGTCATCCCAGGACGAGACCTTTGAATACTTGGCACGGTCAGCACTGGCGGTTGAGGGCGCTTGATTTTTGAAGATGTTACTGTCGTCATCCTCGCCCAAGCTTGAGACCACGAGAAGCGCCTGCGTCTTGGCTCGCTTATGGGGCACCGCACGCTTCCCTGCGAGTTCAGGGTCGCGCGCTGTGCCCTGCGCTCTCGAGCTACCCGGCGCGTCCGGGCGCTTTTTTGATTTGTGTGCAATTTCGGGCTGGAGAATTTCGGCCAATGAACGGCCTTGGTCTTGGTCCCGGTGTAGGTCCACCAAGGCGGCCGACACAGACCGGTCTACGCTGGAGGCAGCAACCGGATGCCGACGAGGACGCAACAGGTCAACCAAGCGCTGATGACATTCTTTTAATACCGCCCGACGACCGTTCGCTGCCTGCGTCCAATCGTTCGACTTGCGTTCACAAGGCCGGACCTCCTCGTTCTGGTCTTGAATCGAAATTCGGAGCTCGGTGAGACGCCTCTCGAGATCGTCGCTTTGAATGCTCAACGTGGTCTGGTCAACCAGGTCTTCTTATTGCTGCTGTTGGACCAGCACAAGCTGCTCCCGAAGATGAAGCTGATGAGCCTCCAAGCGGGTCAACCTATTGCGCGCGTTTATTAGTCCGGTCAAAATCTGACGCAGCTGGAGGTCATGCGTGTTTGACTGCCGATCGGCGGCAAGCAGGGCATTGATCGCCTTGCTGATGTCAGGAGGTATACGGGCTGGAAGTATACGGGATGAAGACAAACGAAGGTTAGAACAGGTCCAAGGTGAAGACCGGACATGCATGCTTACGTTGTGTCGCCTGTTGAGCAGTCTGCTCCTGGAGACGTGCGATCTCTTCAAGTGCGTCTTGCAACTGCGCGTCGGTCCCGGTCTGATGCCCTGCCGATGTCTGAGGTGCAGTAGAACGATGGGGGCTGCCAGACCGGACCGACCGGACGGGCGAAGTGACATGCGATAAAGGGATATGCGAGGTGCCTACAAGAACGGTCGTTAAGGAAACACAAGAAGGTCAAGTCCAGCAGTGCAAGTATCTGGAACGGATGAAGAAGATGGTTGCTCCATGTCGGAAAAGTCTGAATGACCAAGGTTCAACTGAATTTGATGGACGAGGTCAAACCGTTGTCGTTGTGCGACACGGTCTGATTCAGGGGCGGCTGTGGAGAAGCGTGCCCAAAATTTGGCACACTTCTGGTCAAGTTTCGTCAAGGCATTTGGTCTAATTTCGGATTGGTTTAAACAATGGGGGATTTTCAGCCTATCAGACTCAAGAAGTGTCAAGAACGCAAGTTTTGGTGAGTCACCCGACTTTGGGTATTTTAAATATTTTTGTGTGAGTACATTTAGGGACTATAGGGTAGTAGTATTTTAGTTGTGGTTTTACCTTTTAGGACAGAGGTTATACCTTTCAGTAAGGAAATCTTTTAGCTTTCGGATAAGTGGCTGAAACCTCTTCTGGTCTTGGTTCACACCACAGCTAGGGGTCGCCGTTCTTCCCTTTTCGTACACTAGTCGCCTCCGCCCGCCGCGGAGTGTTGGGGGCAGAGGGTCGAACTATCCCCTCTCGCCCATTATACCCGGTCTGGACGCGCCGCACGCGCACTTTGGCCCACCGGAAGTCCCTCGACGGGAGTACGATTTGGCGATCTCAACACCTCAAACAAAAAAAAAACTCAAGTACGTTTGGAACGTGCTATTAGCTGGATTGGTCTGGGCGTGGAGATATCGTTTGTGGAGTTTCACGAGCACATTGGGTCTTTACGCGGACATATTGGCTTGTTTTAATATTGGTTGGAAACTAGACCGGTTTTGGTCGTATTTCGTATTGGTCAGGGGCTAGACCGGAACGGTCGGTCTACCCTCTATTATTTCGTATTGGTCAGGTCTTGATCTTTTGGACGATCGAACGATTGGAAGTTATCTCTTGGAAGTGTTTTTGGTCTGTTTGTGTCTGGGGTGAAGAATTCCGCCCCAGAGATACCTACCCAGATCGGTCTTCTATATTCAAGACCGGTTCGATCCAATCTGCGATCCCGATGCACCGAGTGTGTAACTAGCCCATTCCATCGGGTACACAAGGTGATATGGACACTAAACAATCGGACCAAGTGGGTTCTGATGACGACCGGTCGTCTGCTTGCATCGGACGATCGGACCAGATCTCGAGTGGTGGTCCGCGGAGTACCCCCTCCGAAAGTTGGAAGGCTGGGCGCGATGGTGGTAGTCAGGCTATCGATGCTAATGTTTTCGATTTCGAACTTGACTCCACCACACGGGCATAGAGACGCTTCAGCCGCTGTCTGTAGCTGCGTGTCAAACCTTGTCGGGCTGTCTTGGTAGTCGCCAAAAGATCTTTTTGTAACCTGATCTTCCATCCATCCCACTATTCGGCCAATCGTCGGGCTTTACGAGCGTCTGACGTCGGAACAGAACTGGATTTGTCAACTTCAATCGGTGCCACCTCAATGGCCGCAAGAATGGCTCTTGTCGCGGTCGTTTGTGCACAGCCCGGGACTGGATATAACGCCGTGGATTACGTACGCGCACAACATGTCGTGGCGCCCCAATCCGTATACTGATTCTGTTGTGGTCACCGGTTGGTCCAGGTACAGACTGATCGATGTCTCGAATCCAATCAGCGTGAAGAGCGCTCACGTACCACCGATCTAGTCGAGAACTTGCTGATCCACCGCCGGGAAAGGTGTAGAATTAAGTGTGCGCCGCCGTATGAAAGGCTGATATGGCCCTCTCTTGTTCCGGTCGCTCCATTTCATTCTCGAGAACATCGCAAAGGTGTGCCCACTCAAGAAGCCTTCGTAGCGCCACGTAATCATGTCTGCCGGGAGGTGAGACGTAGGAACGGTCAAGTCTAGGCACCAACGTGCAGTTGAAATTTCCACCTACGAACAGAGTTCCGTCGTGTTCTAGCAGGTGATGTCGAAGCATCTCAAAAAAAGTCTTCCTTTCAGCCCTACCACTCGGTGCATATAAGTTGACAACGATAACGGTTTCGCCTCGAATAGTAATACGAACAGCCATGCAGTGCGGTGACCACTGTGCCTCATGCCATGGTTCCATTTCAGTAATCGACGAGACCAGATTTAGTAAAAGCGCAACCCCTCCACGCGCTTTGTCTGACTCGGTCTATAATGTGCGTCCGGGTTTGTCCACTAAGCCCCATGTGGAGTTGTACAACTTGTTCAGCTTGCTACTTCACCAACAGAGACCCGCGTTTCTTGTAATAGGACCAAGGCGATGGATCCTCGCGATTCTCGCTGCCTAAAATGGCCAAACCATTCTGCACACCGTTCCGGATGTTAGGGGAATCCCGCGACACTATGCGAATGGATACCGATGCTGTTTTCACTCGGTCTTTGAGAAGTCTTCAACATGCTTCTACGACGACCTCGAGGTGAGCAAGCCTTTGGAGTGAGAACGGAAGGAAACTCAACCCTGGATGGCAACCAATGTTTCCTTAGAGGATTTGTAGAAGAGGGACTTGGATTCTCATCCCCTGTCGAAGCAGTCCCTTGCGCAGCCGAGGTGCCCATAGTATTGATGTTCCACCATTTGACCATCGCGGGCGATAAGGTTTAGTGCCGGCTTCCAGTTGGCAGGATTGCATATAATGCCCCGACAGCTGCGCGCACCTCTTCGGAAAAGTGGTATAGTACAGCTTTGGACTGTGGCATCACCACCTTTGTATCATCTGTAATAGGCGCAAGCTGTGGTAGTAACACACACAGGACATTGAGGACGCCCCAATGATCCAAATCCGACAGCGGTTCCGAAACAGTCGCGCACAGCAGCTCCGGCTGTAGTTTATTGAACTTTCTCCAGCGTTGTATGCTGTCCGTCGTCTTCCACCGGTTTTTTTCAGACTGACCTTCTGCTGTTGCAGCCCATCCCGTACACAGCTCTCGCAGCTCTTTATTGAATGGGTGGTATGTTGTCGTATCAGATCCAGTTGGGACTCGCTGTTGATTGAATGTCCAAAGGCTCGAAGGTTTTCCCTCGACATCGAGGCAAGGCAAGCCACCGGGTACGGCAGTGCACTGACAAGCGTCACCAGTTCCAACGCACACGCAGAAATCCACGCTGATTGGCCCTTTGGACAAACAGGCAATGTAGCAGGTAATTCCATCCCCACTTTACGCTCTGACACCCACTTACGAGCTGCAGCAGTGTTTGCCAAAAAAAAATTCTTGCTCTCCGGCGCTGCGGCGGCTGCTACTGCAGCTGAGGCTGTTTCAGGAACCTTACGCACTCTGGTTGCCCGTAACGTCTGTTTATGAGGGTCTTGAGTGCGAATAAGATCCTTCGGGGCTCTGATTGGCTCTTGGATACTTATTGTCTCCTGATCGCCACAGGGTCGTGTCCAACGATCGCAGGCGCCCATATTTGGATCAGCCAAGGTTTCTGAAGAGGCCTTTAGCTCGTCTTCAATAGCCTTCGCTAGCTCCGCTGGAATAGGAACACTAGCGGCACATGGGTGCGGCGTTACAGACCCTCCACCAAGATCATCCATTCTCATCGTAGTCCCAAACGTTAAAGTGCTGTCCGTCATAGATAAGTCGAGATCAAGACAGTTCACTCGGTCCGGGTCCTGAGAGTTTGTCAGTGGCATCTTGTAATGGGGTGCCATTACATAATTGATATTCAAGTTAGAATATCACAGTTGAATTTCAGACGCGTTGTATGAAATCCAAATAATAGATTATAAGTTATTATAATCTACGAAGGAAAAGTCGATTCGGTATAAATACCGAATCATGCAGGTTAACTAATAGTACAGTTAGTTTAATACTTGATATTATTATATTAGTTAGGTAATTACTATACTGTTAGCCGCTAACCACCCATTTAATAAACACTCTTAATTTTGCGTTCCCAAGCCTAAGCAAATATATATATTTGCTTTTAATATAGGATTAGTTGTCATCAACTAATCCTACCCCTCCCGTATTGCGCGCTTCCTCGCACAACACAGTGTAAGCCCGTAACAGGATCAGTCCTGTTACACGCTCGCACCAATTTTCGCAACACTGTACACTATATGGATCGAGTGCAGCTTGCTGCCAGCGTCTTTTGGTGAACCGAACATACAGTGCCTGAAGAAAACGGCGGCTTCCGCCTTGCCGCTTGAACACTGCCGACCGCGCTGCTCAACAGCGACTACAAGTTGTTTAAAAAGATGCTTTCGTTCCGGGTGAGGCCGATGCAGTCGCGTATCTTTCTGCCAGCTCAAGTTGGTTTTGTCCTGCAGCGGTCAATTCATACAGCTCTTGACATTTTCTCGGCTTACTCAAAGCGGCAAGTGCTGACAGGAATCTACACGGAGCCATTGTTTTTCTTCTGGATTTTTCAAAGGCATACGACACAATGCAACGTCCGTTTTTACTTTCTGTGCTGACCTGGCTTGGATTATCGCTCAAATTTGTATCAATCGTAGCGGAATTACACCGCGATACGACTTGTCAATTTATTGTGAATGGGTACCGTTCACGTCGACGTGAAGTTCACTGTGGTGTCCGGCAAGGGTGCCCTCTTGCTCCCCTTCTTTTTATACTCGCCTTGAATAGTGTCTTTCATGTGATTCAAGAGAGGGATGACATTCGCGGGGTACCTCTTACATCTGGAAGGAGAATCACTGACTTCAAAGTTTCGGGCTATGCTGATGACACGGCGGTATACCTGCGCGATAGGTCTGCGGTTCTGCCTCTTGTTACGATTCTCGATGATTTTGCGGCTGTTTCAGGGTTGTTGAAAAACCGATCCAAGTCTATGATCATTGAGCTGGACCCAGGCGGATCATCTCTGCCTTTGGACACATGTGGCCTCAACTTGCTGTCTCCAACCGAATCCTGCAGATATCTTCATGTACTGGTGGGTTAACAGGATGCGATAAGTGCCAATTGGTCTAAATGCATACGATCCCTATGGAATCGTCTTGTACTAGCCCGAGAAAAGACTCACACGGTGGAAAAAAGAGCTCGACTGGATAGCGCCTTTGCAGTGCCAAAAATTACCTACTTAGCACGGCATTGCTGGCCACCTTCCGCCATGGTAACTCGGTTGAAGGGCTTGATTATGGACTTTGTATGGGTCATCCGCAATGGCAAGAGGTCCCGACCGTGGGTGCCCTCCGATATGGCCTCACTACCGATACAGCAAGGTGTGTTATCGGTACCGTGTATTCCAACGGAACTGATGACTATGGCGGCGACCGCTGTTGGACAGTGGGCAGCTACATCTTCGTCGAGAGATTTGCTGATCGGTGATTTCTTATGGGGCTCTACCGATTCGGGCCCGCCTTACATCACGCCATGCTGGACCCTTACCAGAAGCCTCGACTCCAAGCGACGCTTTGGTTAACCGGATTTACAATTGTTGGTCTTTCATCTGCTCGCCATGCACGCCAAGGAGAGGTCACGGAGGTCTGCCAGAGGGCCATTTCTTTTATATCGAGAGCCGTGGTCGAATACAATGGAGATGTTAGTGTTACAATTGATGAACGCCGTGTGCTTGACGAAAGGCTGCGGGACGGGATGCGAGTGGAAGTAGCGACATCAGGTCGATTTGAGCAGAGGTGGATGGTACACGCGACGATGGAAGACATGTCGTGGCTGAGGGACCGCAGAGGAAATGTGTATACCTTGAACGGAGCAGATTTTTCGCAGGGGTCCATGTAGCCGGTGCGTATACGCACGGTGCGGCTAGCGCACAGAGGAATACTCTTCATTAAAGCGGTATCTACCGCTACTTAGCCGATACGCCCTTATAAAGGGCTTAGTAGGAGAGATCTCCTACTCGGGGCCAATATTCCCGGGTTGGTTTACTACTTAGCCTTAACGGCTGTGTCCCCTTTACGGGGTGTAAGTAAAGGGAGGGCTCCCTCTTACCTACGACACTCACTGCACGCGCGACCGGTCGAGGTCGCGCGTCTGCACTTTATAGTGAAATGTAAACTGAATATATTTAATATGTAATTAGCCTAAATTAATTTAAACTAATGTAAACTATATGTAATACTAAGTAGAATATACCCAATTCGTACCTAGCTAAAATGTAATGTACACACCTGTGTACCGACACGTGGATGGCTGACACGCCACCACACCAAGGGCCCATGCCCTGATTGGTTAAAATAACCAAATGTTCGAAACCTTTCAACCCGGCCAATACTGACCTCAACCGTGGTGTACTCATGTACACCAACACTAAATGTAAGTCAAATGTAATCCCGTTACATCCTCCCCCGAAAAGACTATTTCTTACGCAATAAACAAAATTTTGTTGGAGAACTCCAACGCCAGTTCCTCTGACCCTCCATATGTACACTTTCAGTGGTGCTATGGCGTCTCCTCTAGAAGAGGTAGACTACTCCGAGAACTCGGAGGTGGATGCCCTTGGGGATACCTCCCCAATGGTGCGCCGCTCCGACAGCGCCGAACGGCGTTGTCGGCAGCCTAATCCCTTCCCCACACGTGCGGAAAATGCACTAACCAGTGCGGCACCCCTGCCCGTATCGGATGGTACATCTGAATCGCCAAAGGCGATCATCACTAATGAGCTGGACGCAGCTCAAGACTCCCAACTTGCCGCACAGGCACTAAGGGCTGCGTTACGCGCCCCCAAACGCCTGTCAAGGGCGGCTTATAATTTTGATGGTCCTCGTGACCTTCCAAGGTGGGCCAGGCGTTTGGTAAGGACTGGTTTAGCGTCCTATACCCCTGGCCCCGCGGCTGAACAGCCGTATCAACGCGAACGCCGTGAGAAACTCCGGCAACAACTGCTTACAAAAAATCAGTTCACTAGCGTCTCATCCCGAGAGCGCTTAGACAGGCAGGCACAGGGTGCCCCTGTTGAGAACCTCCGCGAGGTTCCTTTCGTTCTTTCTCCGGGAGAAAGTGCTGATGATGCAGACAAGAAGTTCCGCGCTTGGGAGGAAGGGGAGAAGCTTCTCCCCAGCTTCAATGAGCTGCACGACAGCTATTCCCGTCGAGACATTTGGGTGGAGAGGGCGTTGCGCCTGGCATTTGCCAGAGCCAAAGCGATGGAGCTATTACGTGCTGCATATCGCACGCGCTACGCCAGCGTACCTGTCTCCACCATGGTGCCAGAGGACAGTGTGAGCGTCACATCTGCCTCCAGCGAACTCCCACTTACTGGGAGTGAAAGGGCTTCTCATGCCCCTCAGGTCGTTGACCTACAGCGGGATTCTCCCGCTCAAAAGCGTTAACGACGTCGCGGAAATCCTGCCGTAGGGTAGTCTCGAACTGAAATGTGCATTTGGAAGTAACTCAAGTACTTCGCCATCAAATTCAATTAATTATTCTTTAGCCATATAAAATTTGTTATTACTCAGATATTTTGCCATCAAATAGCTCAAAAAAAATCCTGTACCTGCTGTAATATCATTATGGCAATCAGTTATCTTAACTAATAATTTAGATGAAGATATGGAAGAAGTCTGTGAGTGTGGATAACCTTTCCACTTCACCAGATACTGGGTTTGACCCCGATGATGTCGCCGCGCCATCAGCAGCTCCACATGAAATTGTGGAGTACTCTCCGCATCGAGCATTGGAGGAGGAGGTCGCACAATTGCGACGTGAGATTCGCGCGAGCTATGATCGACACAGCCTTCGCATCCATGATCTCCACGAGGGAAATCCGCGATGAGCGGGAGGCCACTGATCGCTTCGAGAGGCGGATTGCCTCTCTCGAGACGACCGTTGCGGAGCTTCGTGGTCGCATTTTAGCCCTTTCGGGCTTCCTTCGCCTTGCGGTGCCTTACGGCTATCCGCCTTTCCACCCTCCTCCAGGAGGGTCCCCGCCTCCGGGTCCTGGTATGGCTTAAGCATACCGACATAAAAGGTTGGATGCGTACGCATCGCCTTCGTGATGTCTAAGGTGTACGACAAGCCCTTTCGGGCCAACAACTTAAAGGGGCCCACAAACCTGGGGCGCAGTTTATTGCGCAACACATTTGAAACTGCATGTGTAGGAAGATTTTTAGCGTTTAATAAAACACTTTCTCCTACTCTGTATATCTTTTTGTTACGCCGTCCCTTTCGGTCAGCTTGCTCCTTCTGCTTGTCTTGGCTTTCCGCCATGGCACCGCAGACGTGTCGTAAGACACTAAGGCGCATCGATAAGAACTTATCGATGTCCTTTCGCACAGATACGGGGCTGACATCCGGGAATCCTCCTCCCTCAAGCCCTGGGCCACACACACGTGGCGTCAACGGAACCCTCGGATTTACTAATCCGTTCAAGTAGAACGGGGTAAACCCCGTAGATGCATGGACCGAATTGTCGATAGCAAATTCGGTCATAGGAAGCATCTCACTCCAACTCTTTGGAGAATCCGGACATAAACTCCGGATAATATCCTCCACAACGCGATTAACGCGTTCTGTTTGACCGTCCGTCTGCATGATCCGAAGTGGACATGAGGAGCTTGGTGCCTAGCACCTTAAACAACGCCTCCCAGAATTTGTCCCGTAAAACGGGGATGCCGATCCGACACAACGGAATCGGGTAGACCATGCTGTCGAAAGACACGGTCTAGGATCACTTTCGCTGTTCCTTGTAACGGGGTTACATTCGGGTAACACTGAGTGTTGGTGTACATGAGTACACCGCGGTTGAGGTCAGTATTGGCCGGGTTGAAAGGTTTCGAACCTTTGGTTATTTAACCAATCAGGGCATGGGCCCTTGGTGTGGTGGTGTGTCAGCCATCCACGTGTCAGTACACAGGTGTGTACACTACATTTAGCTAGGTACGAATTAGGAATATTCTACTTATTATTACATATAGTTTATATTAGTTTAAATAATTTAGGCTAATTACATATTAAATATATTCAGTTTACATTTCACTCTATCTTACAGACGCACGACCTCGACCGGTCGTGCGTGTAGCGAGTGCCGTAGCGTAAGGGGAGCCCTCCCCTTAGCTACACCCTTTGTAAGGGAGCCTTGCCGTTAAGGCACTAGCAAAGACTACAGTAAACTAGCCCGGGAATCTTGGCCCCGAGTAGGAGAGCTCTCTCCTACTAAGACCTTAATAAGGGCGTATCGGCTAAGTAGCGGCGAACGCCGCTTTAAGGAAAGTCTTCCTCTGTGCGCTAGCCGCACCGTGCGTATACGCACCGGCTACATCTGGTAGCACTTGTAGTCAATCCAACACCTGTGTTGGTAGACTAGGCATCCTCTGCAAAGGATGAATCAGGACGATTGGGATAGTTTGACCCTCGTCCAGCTGGAAGACTTTAAAAGTCTGTTACCCTTAACGGGGGAAGAAGGTATAAGGCTCCTAGTGGAGCAGGGCGTTGAGGCCGTAAAGGCAAGGGTGAATGCCCTCATCGCTCATGAGGCGAGTTGCGGTGGAGTTCATCCCACGGGGGTGCGCCCTCCATTATCGTTTAAGATAAAGGAGTTCACTGGTGAAAAAGGTGACAACCTTTATGTGTGACTGCGAGAGGTCGAAACGGCCTTCGCCACAGAGAATGTGATCGCTGATCACTTGCAAGTGGGACTTTCACTGACCCATCTTACGGGCAAAGCCCGTACATGGGCGTTTACGTGTCCGGATTCGTTCACGAGCGTGTTCCCAACCTGGGAAGTCCTTAAGCAAAAGCTTATGGACATGTACGCAACGCCTAATATGGTTTTCCAGAATCAACTGGCGTTCCTGAGGTGCCGTCAAGTCACTAAGGACCTGGAGGTTTATATTCAGGAGCTTGAGACCCTGTTGGCAGGGATGTACGCGAAAGTGTATTCGGACGATGTGTCCATCCCCGTCTTCATGGGAGGCCTGAGAGAAGGACCGGCACGTTCGGAATTGTTCCGATGCCAACCCGAATCCCTGGAAGAGGCATTCAAGATGGCGTTCAACGCCGAGAGGAACTTCCGTTCCTCTAAGGTGGGTCCAGAACCCATGGACCTGAGTCAGGTCGAAGCGGAGGAGAAACCTCCCGCTAGAGTCATTCTGACTCTTTTTCACAGAGCTTCAAGGCAGAGATCTTGGCTATGTTGCAGCGGCGTGGGCCGCTGAGATGCTTCCTGTGTGGGAGCATGGATCATCTGAAGAACAGATGTCCAAAAAATCCCCAGAGAGACACTCGCTACAAGGGACCAAGGGTGGGGAAAAAGCCCTTGTACAAGCCGTCGGGAAACGACGGCACACAGTAGGTGCGGGGCGCCCTACTGGGGGGGCCCTCAGTGATGTTAAGCCCCAGGTTAGGGGACGACAGCACAAAGCACCGAGGGAAGCGGTACTTTCTAGCACCGAGTTGGTGTACCAGCCAGGTTTGCTGGTAGTCCCTGAGGACGTGAAAGGCTTTGATAAGCCTTGGAGAGTCTTGATAGACTCTGGAGCGTCTGACAATTATGTCAGACGGGCTTCTGTTGTGAAGAGTCGGCTGTATGCCGAGGCCCTAGAGGCACGTTCTCGTGACGTTGTCACGGTCCGTCTTGCGACGGGCGTACAGGTTTCTGTACCCAAGGTCTCGATTGACCTGAAGCTGAAGTTTGCAGACTTCGACAGCTTAGAACGTTGCCTAGTCCTGGATTTGGACTCGAGGTATGACCTCATTCTGGGCATGAAGTGGATGGAACGCCACGAGCCATGGAAATACTGGAAGTCTAAGTCCATTGGCTCAACGCACCCGCGGTCGGGTGAAGCATTGGCGAGTCATGAACCCACCTTTGCTCGATCTCAAAAGCGATTCTGGCGTGAGATGCCAGAGATTGGGATGTCTGAAACGATCATTCCCAATGTCGTTAAGGAAGATTTCCTTAACGAGGGGGATTCGGCGGTTAATCCCCGCGCCGATGTAGGCGAGACTGGTGAGTCGCCCGTGATAGAGGTGGAATCCTCTGAGGGTAAGCGCGAGGCTCTTAGAGAAGAGACCCGAAGTTCGTCTCTTCTACAGGTCGGAATTGATTCCGACCACGCCGTGTCCGGCGAACAAGTTGCGACTCCAGTGGTAGGGTAGAGACCCCTGGGGTTAAGCGCGAGGCGCTTCCAAGCGAAGATACCCGAAGTTCTCCTCTTTCGCAGGTCGGAAATGATTCCGATTACGCCGTTATAGGTGAGACCGGCGAGTCACCGGTGGTAGAGGTAGAGACCTCTGTGGATAGGCGCGTGGCGCTTCCAGTAGATGGGGCAATTGACTCCCCCCATCTGGGTCTCGGGATGAGTCCCGAGGCCAGTAGTCAGCATTCCTACAGGATGCTGAATAGTGTGACAGGTGTTGTCACAGAAGGCGTAAGCCTGGAACGGTTTCCTGGGGTAAGCGAACTGTTGTCGTTGGAGGAGATGTCCTTCAACGAGTTTGAGACTGATTTGAAAGCAGATGAAATCGACGAGGTCGTCGTGTTGCGTCCGGAAGAGGAGTTGAACTCCTCATCCACGATGGACGAGTCAGTTTTGATGAAAACCAAACAGGCATTAAATGCCCGAAGATGCCTCAAGATCATCGCGGATCCTGAGGACCCTTACCATTCCTTATTAAAGGAATTTGGAGATGTCATTAGTGACAACCCGCCGATGGGGTTACCACCGGATCGGGGAGTCCGACATGAAATTGATTTAGTTCCTGGAACCAAATACTGCGTCACTAGGCAGTGGCCTCTCCCCAAGGAACAATGCGCCGTCATCGACGCATTCTTTAAGGGGAAAGAAGAGGCAGGGATGGTACGGGAGAGTAAGTGTAGCCGGTGCGTATACGCACGGTGCGGCTAGCGCACAGAGGAAGACTTTCCTTAAAGCGGTGTTCGCCGCTACTTAGCCGATACTCCCTTATTAAGGGCTTAGTAGGAGAGTTCTCCTACTCGGGGCCAAGATTCCCGTGTTAGTTTACGACTTAGCCTTAACGCCTGTATTCCCTTTACGGGATGTAGCTAAGGGGAGGGCTCCCCTTACGCTACGGCACTAACTACACGCACGACCGGTCGAGGTCGTGCGTCTGTACTAAAGAGTGAAAAGTAAACTGAATATATTTAATATGTAATTATTTAAACTAAAAAACTATATGTAACACTAAGTAGAATATACCCAATTCGTACCTAGCTAAAATGTAGTGTACACACCTGTGTACTGACACGTGGATGGCTTACACGCCACCACACCAAGGGCCCATGCCCTGATTGGTTAAAATAACCAAATGTTCGAAACCTTTCAACCCGGCCAATACTGACCTCAACCGTGGTGTACTCATGTACACCAACACTAAATGTAAGTCAAATGTAATCCCGTTACATCCTCCCCCGAAAAGACTATTGCTTACGCAATAAACAAAATTTTGTTGGAGAACTCCAACGCCAGTTCCTCTGACCCTCCATATGTACACTTTCAGTGGTGCTTTGGCGTCTCCTCTAGAAGAGGTAGACTACTACGAGAACTCGGAAGTGGATGCCTTTGGGGATACCTCCCCAATGGTGAGCCGCTCCGACAGCGCCGAACGGCGTTGTCGGCAGCCTAATCCCTTCCCCACACGTGCGGAAAATGCACTAACCAGTGCGGCACCCCTGCCCGTATCGGATGGTACATCTGAATCGCCAAAGGCGATCATCACTAATGAGCTGGACGCAGCTCAAGACTCCCAACTTGCCGCACAGGCACTAAGGGCTGCGTTACGCGCCCCCAAACGCCTGTCAAGGGCGGCTTATAATTTTGATGGTCCTCGTGACCTTCCAAGGTGGGCCAGGCGTTTGGTAAGGACTGGTTTAGCGTCCTATACCCCTGGCCCCGCGGCTGAACAGCCGTATCAACGCGAACGCCGTGAGAAACTCCGGCAACAACTGCTTACAAAAAATCAGTTCACTAGGTTTTCGTACCGAGAGCGCTTAAACAGGCAGGCACAGGGTGCCCCTGTTGAGAACCTCCGCGAGGTTCCTTTCGTTCTTTCTCCGGGAGAAAGTACCGATGACGCAGAGAAGAAGTTCCGCGCTTGGGCGGAAGGGGAGAAGCTTCTCCCCAGCTTCGATGAGCTGCATGACAGCTATTCCCGTCGAGACATTTGGGTGGAGAGGGTGTTGCGCCTTACATTTGCCAAAGATAAGGTGATCGAGCAACTACGTGCTCCGTATCGCACGCGCTACGCCAGCGCCCCTGTCTCCACCCTGGTGTATCGGAGACAGTGTGGTCGCCACATCTGCCTCCGGCCAACTCCCACTTATTGGGAGTGAAGAGGCTTCTCATGCCCCTCTGGTCGTTGACCTACAGCGGGATTCTCCCGCTCAAAAGCGTCAACGACGTCGCGGCAATCCTGCCGTAGGGGATTCTCGAACTCCCACGAACTCTGTGACTGTGGATAACCTTTCCACTTCACCAGATACTGGGTTTGACCCCGATGATGTCGCCGCGCCATCAGCAGCTCCACATGAAATTGTGGAGTACTCTCCGCATCGAGCATTGGAGGAGGAGGTCGCACAATTGCGACGTGAGATTCGCGCGAGCTATGATCGACACAGCCTTCGCATCCATGATCTCCACGAGGGAAATCCGCGATGAGCGGGAGGCCACTGATCGCTTCGAGAGGCGGATTGCCTCTCTCGAGACGACCGTTGCGGAGCTTCGTGGTCGCATTTTAGCCCTTTCGGGCTTCCTTCGCCTTGCGGTGCCTTACGGCTATCCGCCTTTCCACCCTCCTCCAGGAGGGTCCCCGCCTCCGGGTCCTGGTATGGCTTAAGCATACCGACATAAAAGGTTGGATGCGTACGCATCGCCTTCGTGATGTCTAAGGTGTACGACAAGCCCTTTCGGGCCAACAACTTAAAGGGGCCCACAAACCTGGGGCGCAGTTTATTGCGCAACACATTTGAAACTGCATGTGTAGGAAGATTTTTAGCGTTTAATAAAACACTTTCTCCTACTCTGTATATCTTTTTGTTACGCCGTCCCTTTCGGTCAGCTTGCTCCTTCTGCTTGTCTTGGCTTTCCGCCATGGCATCGCAGACGTGTCGTAAGACACTGAGGCGCGTCGATAAAAACTTATCGATGTGCTTTCGCACAGATACAGGGATGACATCGGGGAATCCTCCCCCCTCAAGCCCTGGGCCACACACACACGTGGCGTTAACGGAACCCTCGGATTCACCAATCCGTTCAAGTAAAACGGGGTAAACCCCGTAGATGAATGTACCGAATTGTTGATAGCAAATTCGGTCATAGGAAGCATCTCACTCCAACTATTTGGAGAATCCGGACATAAACTCCGGAGAATATCCTCCACAACGCGATTAACGCGTTCCGTCTGACCGTCCGTCTGCGGATGATCCGCAGTGGACATGAGGAGCTTGGTGCCTAGCACCTTAAACAACGCTCCCCAGAATTTTCCCGTAAAACGGGGATCCCGATTCGACACAACGGAATCGGGGAGACCATGTTGTCAAAAGACACGGTCTAGGAACACTTTTGCTGTTCCTTGTCCATCTATGGACTCTGGCACCGCCGCCAGCTGAGCCATCTTGCTCAAACGGTCTACAAAGACCAATATGCCGGTGTTCCCGGCCTTATACTTCGTAAAAACGAAGATAAAATCCATTCTAATGGATTTCCAACACTCCGTTGAAACCGATAAGCTCGCCAAAGGCGCACATGAACTTGCAGAGGGTTTAACCCTCTGACACGTCTCACAGGTGCGTATATACGCACCGACCCACTTATACATATTGGGCCACCAATACAAAGCGCTTAAAGCTCTGTAGGTCTTATACCGACCTAAATGACCCCCGGTAGGGGCGTCATGTGCCTCAAAGAGGACTCTATACTTCAGTTCCTCATTATGAGGAACTACCACCCGCGGAGTGTCCTCCGCGCTCGTGCTATAAAATAGCAGACCGTCACAGTACCTGTAACGGTGTAAACGAGGTTTAGCTCGACTTGACAGGGTTGGCTCAGACGAGCCAAGACCCTTTTCACCCAACGCGCTGATAAGCGCCGTACATTGTGGGTCTTTCTCATACGCCTGGCGTATGAGATCCACCACAGACGTGGTGACTAATGTCGCGTGAGCGAGCTCGTAATCGGGACGACGCGACAACGCGTCTGCAAGCACATTCTGTTTGCCAGGTTTATACTTAACCTCAAAGTTGTACTCCGCAAAGAAGGAGAGCCAACGGGCCATCCGTTGCGAGAGATGAGGCGACTTTGTCGCTGTCCGTAAGGACGCGTGGTCAGTATAAACCACGAACGGCTTTGAGCCGAGTAGGTGAACCCTAAATTTGACAAGAGCATACTTCATTGCAAGTAGCTCCTTGTCATGAACGGGATAATTCCGTTCCGCAGATTTAAGCTGCCTCGACTCAAACGCAATCACGCGTTCTCGTCCCGCGTCGTCTGCTTGTAACAAAGCACATCCTATTGCGAAATCGGAGGCGTCGCAGACGACGCTAAAAGGTTTCCCAGAGTCTTGGAGAGGTAGAACGGGAGTTTTTAACAAGCTCCCCTTAACCGCTTCAAAAGCGTGTTGGTGTTTGGTTTCCCAACACCAGTCTACATCCTTCTTAAGAAGGTCAGTTAATGGCTTCGCCATCTCAGCGTAGTTCTCGCTGTATTTGTGGAGATAGTTGGCTAATCCAAGTCACTTCCGTAAATCTCTAAGATTTACAGGCGAAGGCCACTCCACAATGGCTTTCACCTTCGCGGGATCCGCTCGCACTCCATCCTTACCGATGAAGCATCCGAGGAAAGGAATTTCCTCAGCACCGAAGATACACTTGGATGCGTTTGCATATAACTTATGCTCTCGCATACATTCAAGCACTGCTCGAAGGTGTATCAGATGCGTCTGAACATCAGACGAGTCACCTTCCGCACAACTATGGACGAATATATCGTCGAAGTACGTCTGAGCGTACTTCCTATGAGGGCGGAAGAGTTGAGTCACCAAGCGATTGAAAGTCGCCGGTGCATTTGAAAGCCCTTGTGGCATAACAAGCCACTCCCACAGCATGCCACTAGGCGTGCTAACCGCTGTCAGCGGAATATCGGACGCTCGCATGAGCACCTGATAATACCCGTCCACCAGATCTAAGGAACTGTAACAGTACAGCCCGCCATATTGTTCTGGAGGACATCCTTCCGAGGAATCGGAGTCTGCATGGGTACAGTATCTGAATTCAGCTTGTTATAAGCATGCACAAAGTGCCACTTTCAGTTCGGTTTACGAACACACAAAGTGGAAGATGAGTGGGGAGACTTACTCTCCCGTACCATCCCTGCCTCTTTTTTCCCCTTGAAGAATGCGTCGATGACGTCGCATTGTTCCTTGGGGAGAGGCCACTGCCTAGTGACGCAGTATTTGGTTCCAGGAACTAAATCAATTTCACGTCGGACTCCCCGATCCGGTGGTAACCCTATCGGCGGGTTGTCACTAATGACATCTCCAAATTCCTTTAGTAAGGAATGGTAAGGGTCCTCAGGGTCCGCGATGATCTTGAGGCAGCTTCGGGCATTTAATGCCTGTTTGGTTTTCATCAAAACTGACTCGTCCATCGTGGATGAGGAGTTCAACTCCTCTTCCGGACGCAACACGACGACCTCGTCGATTTCATCTGCTTTCAAATCAGTCTCAAACTCGTTGAAGGACATCTCCTCCAACGACAACAGTTCGCTTACCCCAGGAAACCGTTCCAGGCTTACGCCTTCTGTGACAACACCTGTCACACTATTCAGCATCCTGTAGGACTGCTGACTACTGGCCTCGGACTCATCCCGAGGCCCAGATGGGGGGAGTCAATTGTCCCATCTACTGGAAGCGCCACGCGCCTATCCACAGAGGTCTCTACCTCTACCACCGGTGACTCGCCGGTCTCACCTATACCGGCGTAATCGGATCATTTCCGACGTGCGAAAAAGAGACAAACTTCGGGTCTCTTCGCTTGGAAGCGCCTCGCGCTTAACCTTAGGGGTCTCTACCACTACCACTGGAGTTACCACGGGTAGCTCACCAATATCGCCTATAACGGCGCATTCGGAATCATTTCCGACGTGCAAAAGAGACGAACTACGGGTCTCTTTGTGTGGAAGCGCCTCGCGCTTAACCACAGGGGTCTCTACCCCTACCACTGGAGTTACCACAGGTAACTCACCAGTCTCGCCGTTTACGGCGTGGGAATTAACGGCCGAATCCCCCTCGTTAAGGAACTCTTCCTTAACGCCATTGGGAATGATTATTTCAGACATCCCAATCTCTGGCATCTCACGCCAGAATCGCTTTTGCGATCGAGCAAAGGTGGGTTCATGACTCGCCAATGCTTCACCCGACCGCGGGTGCGTTGAGCCAATGGACTTAGACTTCCAGTATTTCCATGGCTCGTGGCGTTACAGCCACTTCATGCCCAGAATGAGGTCATATCTCGAGTCCAAATCCAGGACTAGGCAACGTTCTAAGCTGTCGAAGTCTGCAAACTTCAGCTTCAGGTCAATCGAGACCTTGGGTACAGAAACCTGTACGCCCGTCGCAAGACGGACCGTGACAACGTCACGAGAACGTGCCTCTAGGGCCTCGGCATACAGCCGACTCTTCATAACAGAAGCCCGTCTGACATAATTGTCAGACGCTCCAGAGTCTATCAAGACTCTCCAAGGCTTATCAAAGCCTTTCACGTCCGCAAGGACTACCAGCAAACCTGGCTGGTACACCAACTCGGTGCTAGAAAGCACCGCTTCCCTCGGTGCTTTGTGCTGTCGTCCCCTACCCTGGGGCTTAACAGCACTGAGGGGTCCCCCAGTAGGGCGCCCCGCACCTACTGGGAGCCGTCGTTTCCCGACGGCTTGTACAAGGGCTTTTTCCCCATCCTTGGTCCCTTGTAGCGAGTGTCTCGCTGGGGATTTTTTGGACATCTGTTCTTCAGATGATCCATGCTCCCACACAGGAAGCATCTCAGCTGCCCACGCCACTGCAACATATCTAAGAGCTCCGCCTCGAAGCTCTGCGAAAAAGAGTCAGTGTGACTCTTAGCGGGAGGTTTCTCCTCCGCTTCGACCTGACTCAGGTCCATGGGTTCGGGACCCACCTTAGAGGAAGTTCCTCTCGGCGTTGAACGCCATCTTGAATGCCTCCTCCAGGGATTCGGGTCGGCATCGGAACAATTCCGAACGTGCTGGCCCTTCTTTCAGGCCTCCCATGAAGACGGGGATGGACACATCGTCCGAATAAGCTTTCGCGTACATCCCTGCCAACAGGGTGTTCAGCTCCTGAATATAAACCTCCAGGTCCTTAGTGCCTTGACGGCACCTCAGGAACGCCAGTTGATTCTGGAAAACCATATTAGGCGTTGCGTACATGTCCATAAGCTTTTGCTTAAGGACTTCCCAGGTTGGGAACACGCTCGTGAACGAATCCGGACACGTAAACGCCCATGTACGGGCTTTGCCCGTAAGATGGGTCAGTGAAAGTCCCACTTGCAAGTGATCAGCGATCACATTCTCTGTGGCGAAGGCCGTTTCGACCTCTCGCAGTCACACATAAAGGTTGTCACCTTTTTCACCGGTGAACTCCTTTATCTTAAAGGATAATGGGGGACGCACCCCCGTGGAACGACCTCCACCTAAACTCGCCTCATGGGCGATGAGGGCATTTACCCTTGCCTTCAAGGCCTCAAGGTCCTGCTCCACTAGGAGCTGCATGCCTTCATCACCCGTCAAGGGTAACAGCCTGTTAAAGGCTTCCTGCTGGACGAGGGTTTACCTATTCCAATCTTCCTGATTCATCCCTTGCAGAGGATGCCTTAGTCTACCAACACAGGTGTTGGATTGACTACAAGTGCTACCAGATGTAGCCGGTGCGTACACGCACGGTGCGGCTAGCGCACTGAGGGAGTCTTTCCTTTAAGCGGCGCTCGCCGCTACTTAGCCGATACGCCCTTATAAAAGGGCTTAGTAAGAGAGAACTCTCTTACTCGGGGCCAAGATTCCCACTTTGGTTTACTATTAGCTTTCGCTAATGCCTTAACACAAGGCTCCCTTACTAAGGGGGTAGCTAAGAGGAGAACTCCCCTTACGCTACTGCACTCACTACACGCGCGACCGGTCGAGGTCGAGCGTCTGTAGTCGGTTGAGTGAAATGTAAACTGAATGTATATTTAATATATAATTAGCCTAAATTAATTTAAACTAATGTAAACTATATGTAATACTAAGTAGAACTTACTAAATTCGTACCTAGCTAAAATGTAGTGTACACCACCTGTGTACTAAAACGTGGCTGGCTGCCACGCCTCCACCAAGGGCTCCTTCCCTGATTGGTTAAAATAACCAATGGTCCAAAACCTTTTCGGACCGGTCAATACTGACCCCAACCGTAGTGTACTCACGTACACCACATACTAAATGTAACCCTAATGTAACCCTGTTACAACGCACCTCTACACGTGTCGTGAAGGGGTTGAAAATTATTATAAATCCACTTAATTAACAACACAAAGAGGTAATAAGCCAGTCCTCCTTGTTTTACTTCCCGGGTACTTAATACTTCCGTCCGAACCAACAAATCAGTCAAACACACTTGGGGTACACTTCCAAAGGCGGTTCCGGGCTGCCCCCAACACTAGCGCACTTCAAACGGCTGCTGCTCCACTTGCTAGGGCGTGCGCTCACCGACTTCGTTGTGTTACACTTGGTTTTTGTATTGATTCAAAAAGAAGGTTTTTTAAAGGCCGCCAGAGATCTTCGCACTTCAAGGGAAATTTCGTTCTATTAAGTATTACTACCTCCTACATCAACGTCAATCACTTTTTTCACCCACTACTTTTTGGTTACTTCAGCGCTGACTTCAATACGTGGCAGTTACCGCTGAGTCCCTCTGTAACCTGATTGATCATCCTTGAGAGCTACCACTGATTCCCTCTGTAACCTGATTGATCATCTTTGAGAGCTACCACTGATTCCCTCTGTAACCCGGTTGATCATCCTTGACAGTTACTTCAGAAACCCTCTGTAATCTGATTGAGCGAGGTGGCCGTCGCGAGGCGGCCGTCGCATGTCACTCCTGATTGGTCAAAAATTCCACTTATTTTTCCAATTCATACCAATCACAAACAAATTAGCCGTGAGGTGGCCGTCGCGAGGTGGCCGTCGCACGTCGCTCCTGATTGGCTGAAAATATCTTTTCCAAAATAAAATACTTAACCACTTGAAAACAATCGAGAATGCCCAAGCCGATCAACTGGAGCAGCCGAGGGCGCATAACTTTGCGTTGGCTTCACCGCCATGAACGGACCCGCCGTTGTGCTGGTAAGTTGCGCCTATGTCTTGACTCCCTTATGCAATGCTAACAGTTCATCTTCACAGTCCGTTTGCCTCGTTATATCATGTGCCCTAGCGCCCCTTTGTTGTTGAGTATGATACCAAGGGCGCATGAATTTTGTTGGCTTTGCTGCCACGAACGAATTCGCCGTTGTGCTGGTAAGTTGCGCCTATGTCTTGACTCCCTTATGCAATGCTAACAGTTCGTCTTCACAGTCTGGTAACTTGGTTATTTGATGTGCCTTAGTTCACCTAGTTGTTGGACCTCGAATTAGACAGTTATGAAGCTGAAGACGCTCAACTTAGCGTTTAGCGTCACTGCCATGATGCTAGAGCTAACGAAACTGTGTCGAAACATTGTAAAATGTGGGAAGCATCACTTGGCACTAGTAATGAATTGAAGCATCTTGCTAGAAGACAGAAGCTTCGCACTACTAACATCGTGTTACACTAAGTGTTCGTATTGTTCACCTATTGAAGGCATGACACAATCTTTGTCACTAATATTCAGTGTTTGAAGGAATCATCATCGTAACAAACGTCATCGTGCTAGTATGTAGAGTTTGGCGAGATAAAATATACCAAGCATTGATAACTACCATAGTCCATCTTTGATATACTTTAAATATAGCTTCCACTTCACCACACACGTCCCGGGCGGGATCACCTAGTGCACGTTTTGGCCTACCGGCAGACGTAGAGTTACAAAGAACCCACCCTCAACTCCACCCGCTGTGTCAGAGGCCCCTTTTTGGTAAGGCTACTGGGAGGGTGATCGAGCCAAGTGCTCTCACCTCTCCCTCATTGGTCTGCATCTATCCTCTAAAAGTTTGGCTGCTTTAAGCGCCCCTTGGGAATTCTAGGTGGATTTTTGTGAAATCCGTCGATTTGCACATAGAAAGAGCAGATCGACCACCTTCCCTTGAGTTTAAGCTAGGAATACATAATATATTGGGTATTTCCTTAGCGATCTAGGCCTAAGAGGCTCGGCGATCAAGTGGTGAAGACTTCCGCCACGTAATCAAGTACCCCTTCGCTGATTACCACTAGATCGACACCGTCCATCTGCGATATCTGAGACCTGCGATCTGCGATCATCAACCCGTAATCTCGCCATTTCGTACAAGATCAACGAGATCGATCTGCGATCATCTGATATATCGTCGTCGACTCACGCAAAATCAACTAGATCGATCTGCGATCAGCGATCAGCGATCTGCAATCATCTGCAATCTCGTCAACCCGCACAAGATCAACTAGGTCGATCTGCGATCTGCGATCATCGATCATAGATCATCGATCATCGATCACCGATCATCGATCATCGAACTGCAATCTTCGATCCCCAGTTTATCCTCGCGACCTCGAATCTGTGATTTTTGCACCTGATCGACACACGTCGATCTGCTACGAATTCACCTCGATCTGCATCGGAATTGCACGGATATACTTCCCAGTCACCTGGAGAGCGACCCACGCCCAAACCGTCGGGGGCACAAGGTGAGCAAGACATAGACCTGTCACAGGACACCCGGAGGACCCCCTTCGTTAGTCGGTAGTCCGGGCGCTGTGGGAACGACTGTCCAAGCCTCAAAATTTGGCCAGCCGCTCCACCACAGGAGACGCTCCGACGCGAATGGCGCTTCTTTACCATGCGCTGGGTACAACTTGTTTCTGAACACGAGCGGGTCGCACACTGATCCGTTCACCTCCATCGGAGGTGGACATTCACTCGACCGGAAGTACACTCGCCACGTCGCCGAAGTGAGACCCCGTCGCCAGGTTAACGTCCCGGAACGTGTCGTGTACTGGTTCGCACCCAATTAGGTACAGACGACACAGCATGAAATCCGTGTGCATGTCTGAATCGACGTAAGATATGTCAAAGAAAAACTTTCTCACGAGGACGTTGAATGGCTTGAACGGATACACACCGCCAACGATGCTGACGGTTGTGCGTTCGAGTTCCATACACGCCTCGTTGTCGTTGATCTTGAGATGCAGGTGTAAATTAGAATAATAATTATTATCAACAATCCATTTTGAATTACAATTCTTTTTTTTATTTAATCTTAAACTAATTGGTATACTTTTCTGACCCATAATTTACTTTTTTTATATATATGTTTCTTACGTGTATTAATAAATTCACCAAATTTAAAACCAATCATTCTATCATTTATTTTTAAATTAATAAAAGTATTACCATTATAGATACTTACAAAATAATCATTATATTCAGGCAATATTGTTAAATTTTTATTTATTATTCTTATCAGGGTTTTTAAAAAAAATACCTGTCTTTATTTTTTTATTTCTATGTAAATATTTAGTTGTTAAAGGTTTTTTTTGGTCTTTTTGTACTTAAAAAAAGGTTTTTTAAAATTTTGTTTTAAATATTTTTTTGTTGGAATTTTTTCCAGAAAATATAAAAGTTCTTAATAAAGATAAAATTTTTGTTTTGAAACCTCTTTAGGATTATTATCTTTGCCACTAACTTATAATATTTTTTTTTATTTAGTGGTATTAAAATAGGACAATGTATTAAAATTTCTAAAAAAAGAGTAGGAAAAATTGGTGATACAATTTTAATTTCAACTAAAAAATTACGTTTAATTCAAAAAAAAACTAAAAATAGTTAAAGGTGATTTATTTAGGGCTTTAATTATTCATACAAATTATCAAAAAAATAAGTACAATAGGTAATATAATAAATTAGGTTTTGCATTAACTGAAGCCATTGCTTTATTTTGTTTAATGATGGCGTTTTTAATTTTATTTGCTTTTTAAAGCAATAATTGAAAAAGTATAAAGAAAAATTGTTTCGAAAACCATAATAATTTTTATATTATTATATAAATAAATAAATAAACTAATAAAATTCCAATAAATAAAAATGAAAAAAATAAAAACAACCAAAAAGGTAATTTTTTTTAAATTCTTCAATTTTTTTTTATTTCTTCTCCATCAAGATCAATATCTTGATCATCAATGTGGAGAAGCGTGGCCAAAATTTGGCACACTTCTGGTCAAGTTTCGTCAAGGCATTTGGTCTAATTTCCGGATTGGTTTAAACAAGGGGGGCTTTTCAGCCTATCAGACTCAAGAAGTGTCAAGAACGCAAGTTTTGGTGAGTCACAAGACTTTGGGTATTTTACATATTTTTGTGGGTGCATTTAGGGACTATAGGGTAGTAGTATTTTAGTTGTGGTTTTACCTTTTAGGACAGAGGTTATACCTTTCAGTAAGGAAATCTTTTAGCTTTCGGATAAGTGGCTGAAACCTCTTCTGGTCTTGGTTCACACCACAGCTAGGGGTCGCCGTTCTTCCCTTTTCGTACACTAGTCGCCTCCGCCCGCCGCGGAGTGTTGGGGGCAGAGGGTCGAA
>CM047580.1:32762635-32777552 GCA_026184515.1 Peronosclerospora sorghi
GGGTATAATGGGCGAGAGGGGATAATTCGACCCTCTGCCCCCAAACACTCCGCGGCGGGCGGAGGCGACTAGTGTACGAAAAGGGAAGAACGGCGACCCCTAGCTGTGGTGTGAACCAAGACCAGAAGAGGTTTCAGCCACTTATCCGAAAGCTAAAAGATTTCCTTACTTAAAGGTATAACCTCTGTTCTAAAAAGTAAAACCACAACTAAAATACTACTACCCTATAGTCCCTAAATGTACCCCCACAAAAATATGTAAAATACCCAAAGTCGGGTGACTCACCAAAACTTGCGTTCTTGAGACTTCTTGAGTCTGATAGGCTGAAAAGCCCCCCTTGTTTAAACCAATCCGAAATTAGACCAAATACCTTGACAAAACTTGACCAGAAGTGTGCAAAATTTTGGGCACGCCTCTCCACGCCCGTCTGAATACGGCGCTGTCGGAAGCGCGCTCATCGACTACCTCAATGGAGTGTACTTAAGCGGCATGTGACCAACCGAGGCCCACCGATACTCCAGCGGCACTTCGGCAAAACGTTGCAGAGTGTCGACGATTATGGCAAAAAGGACCAAGGTAGAGCGACTTTTTGTCGAGCACACGTACTACAGGCGAGACTTCTCGTCGTTTATACGCGCGGGTGTCTACAAAAATTCAGGACAACACCATCGTTTCGTTGGGTGGCCAAGCTACATACGGTCCAAATAGGTCGCAGAAGTTGGCTGAGGAAATGGCAGATGGCTGGGGGCATCTTATGACACATTGTTTTGATCGCCCAGATGCCACTGCGGCATTTCTTGACCTATCCTCCCGACCGGATCGGATTGATGACTCTACTGGGACGTCAGCCATATCTCCAGACGATGTGTGCGCGGCTTTGAAGAGCCTGAAACGTGGGAAAGCTGCAGGACCGGATGAAATTAGCAACACATTTTACCGCGATTACGCAGACGATCTCTATAATGGGGTGCCATTACATAATTGATATTCAAGTTAGAATATCACAGTTGAATTTCAGACGCGTTGTATGAAATCCAAATAATAGATTATAAGTTATTATAATCTACGAAGGAAAAGTCGATTCGGTATAAATACCGAATCATGCAGGTTAACTAATAGTACAGTTAGTTTAATACTTGATATTATTATATTAGTTAGGTAATTACTATACTGTTAGCCGCTAACCACCCATTTAATAAACACTCTTAATTTTGCGTTCCCAAGCCTAAGCAAATATATATATTTGCTTTTAATATAGGATTAGTTGTCATCAACTAATCCTACCCCTCCCGTATTGCGCGCTTCCTCGCACAACACAGTGCAAGCCCGTAACAGGAGCAGTCCTGTTACACCTGGTAGCACTTTGGAGTCCGTCTTAACGACCACAGTTCCGTTCCGATAGTCAACTAGCGGAGCGAAGATTAAGAGCCGCTCAGCATCAAGTCGTGAGACATGACGCCTGCCGAGCGAGAGAGAACGCTGGAAGTGGTGACGAAACACTTCCCCCACTTCTCGTCGCGTAGTAAAGATGCGACGGTAGAAATGGTTCGGTCCATGGGGACCGACATCCTTACCTTCCTACTGGGTAAGACCCCGGAGGAAGCGATAGAGGTGGTGAATCGCTTTAGGCGAAACCACCTAGAAAAGCCAGCACGGCCCGCGCAAGAGGCAGCGCGGACCGCACCTGCACCTGCAACGCATAGCGTTGAAGTGGTAAAGGCGCGAGTACCGCCCTTTACCGGTGAAGGGGGAGAGCTCCTTCGTAGATGGTTCGCATAAGTGGAAGTTGCCATCTCTGCGCAAAATATTGCTGACGAACGTCAACAGGCGTACTTCGCCACAACATGTCTGGGCGGCAGAGCCAGGGCATGGGCGATGAGTCGCAGAGCCACTGATGACTCTGCGTTCCTGACTTATCAGGAATTAAAAGTTGAGCTAAAGCTCAACATTGAAGCTCCATAAATGGAGCTAAGTAGTCGGCAGGAGCTCATGGAACTCCGGCAAGGTAAGCTTGACCTTCAAGCTTACGCTCAGAAGACGCAATATTTGCTGTCAAATATTGTGTATGAGCCGGTGCCCCCTGCTATGCAGGTCACTGGCTTCATGAAGGGACTCAATGATGGTCCCGTCAAACA
Source organism: Peronosclerospora sorghi (assembly GCA_026184515.1). Classification (NCBI taxonomy): domain Eukaryota; phylum Oomycota; class Peronosporomycetes; order Peronosporales; family Peronosporaceae; genus Peronosclerospora; species Peronosclerospora sorghi. The sequence continues at coordinate 32,764,771 of CM047580.1, forward strand.
GAGTATTTACCGGCACCCGCCAAAGACTCTAAGGGATGCCATTGATATGAGCATCCATGAAGAGTTCAGCATGCAATCAGCGTCATCGCATGCTGGGTACAGCCGAAGGGCTCAACAGCCCTTCGCTTTTGACATGCCGCAACAGCATGTCAACAATCAGCGGTCGGGCAGACTAAGTTCACACTTCGTCTCAAAAAACATCCACCCGCGCCAGAGCATGGGCGGTGGAGGTCCAGAGTCGATGGACCTATCGGTTGCGGTTGATTCGAACTCGAAGCAACCGAAGTTTAAGAAGAACATTCGCTGCAATCGATGTGCGAAAGTGGGGCATTTTGCCCATGAGTGTATGGCACCGGGTCCGATGCCACGCTGTCAGCGGACGGAACCGTCCGCTGCACGGCGACACCAACAGGGACATCACCGTGTTGGTGCAAAAAACGTAAATCACCAGTAGGGGCGGGGCGCCCTACTGGGAATGTTATCCCACATGCCGACATAGGGCATGTGAGGGTAATAGCCCCAGACGGGACTATGTCCTGTCAAAAGGTGCTGGGTGATGATAAGCCTCTTATCACCCTGGAGGTTAAGCCGCACGGGAGCGATGTCCCCATGCGAGCTTTGTTTGACACAGGAGCGTCAAACAATTTCGTTAGAACTCAGAGTCTAACGCTGTTGAGCTTCGTGGAGGTAGAAACCCCACTAAGTATGTTGTCAGTCCGGTTAGCAACAGGTGCACTATTCCAAAGCGTGTGATTAAAACACGCTTCGAGTTGAATGAACTGTGCTATTCCAAAGCGTGTGATTAAAACACGCTTCGAGTTGAATGAACTGTCATTTGAGAATGAATTCATCGTCCTCGATTTAGATGAAAAGTTCGATGTGATACTTGGAATCCCATGGATGTCCAAGTTTAAACCTTCGATCGACTGGGTTAACCTATCGATCGACTGCGGCGGACCCACAGGATATGATCACTCTGTGTGTAATCCGGCTGTATCAGAAGATACAACCGCAGCGTCGGACAGTCTGGTGGATAGCGATGGCACCGCCAGGTCTGTTCCGACACGATCATCGGAAGGTACCTCCGCTGGTGAGAGTCCAGAGGGACTACCACACGCAACAGAAGAGTCGTTGCGTGTTGGAGAGAAACATTCCACGGGTGATAAATACCACCGTGAGAATGAAGTGATATCCACGGTGGGAAACACCCACCGTGAGAATGAAATAGTATCCACAGTGGGAAACACCCACTGTGCGACCGAAGGTTCCAACACGATGAAAGAATTCCGTGTTGATGAGAGTGAACTCACGATCGAGTGCAATCGTGAGCACAACTCCGTGGTGGCCAGTGCCTACCACGTTGCGTTAGCCATGCACACGGGTGATAAAGCCCACCGTGTCGCAGAACAGGCGGCCGATCAGACGAGCACATCTGATCGCCAAGAAAATTCCATGGTAGGCAGTGGCCACCATGATGATGAGTATTCGCACACGGATGAGTATTCGCACACGGTGAATCGTAATCACCGTGTAGCAGTCAATCAGACGAGTGCGTCTGATTGCATGGACAGTTCTGTCGAGACGATTAACGTCTTGACGCAAACGGAGACCGGGTTATCTACCCAGTATCTGTTGATGGAACACCCTCCGAAAGAAGGTTCGGAGGTGAAGGCTCTTCCAGCGATAATCTGGAAGAAGTTTATGAGAAACTTGCACGATGATCAGATCGAACAGATCTGTATTATCTTCGCAACAGATGATGTAGTGGATATTCGTGAACGAATATCCACATTACAAGTGGAAAACATTGGGAACGAGGTTCCCAATAATCAAACCAAAGTTCAGCGCTTTGAAGCGCAGAGCTGGGAGTCGCTTAAAGCGAAATCCCCATTTTATGAGGTACTTCGGGAATACGCTGACGTATTCCCAGAAGAAGTACCTAGCGAGCTCCCTAAGGATAAGGGAGCTCGTCATGAAATTGACCTCGTGCCAGGCACGAAGTATTGTGTTACGCGGCAATCGCAGTTGCCGCGTGATCAAGTAAAAGCGATCGACGAGTTTTTCGAAGCTCGTCGTCAAGCAAGACAAGTGCAAGAGTCTATCTCACCGCACTCTACCCCCACCTTTTGTGTGAAAAAGTCCACAGGTGGGTGGAGAATCGTTCACGATTACAACAAGCTGAATGCAGCGACGGTACCGGCGCAGACGCCGATACCGCGAAAATATGTCATCATTGATGGCATGTGCGGGAGCACCATCTTTAGTTCTCTCGATCTAAGAGATGGATTTTATCAAATCCTAATGCGTGAGAAGGATATCCCTCTCACGGCGGTAAGCACCCCAAGCGGCATGCTTTAGGAGTGGCTTGTTATGCCGCAGGGGCTTCGAAATGCCACTGCTACGTTTAAGAGATGTGTAACGCATCTATTACGCCCGGTGCGAGAATTCGCACCGAGTTATTTCGATGACGTGTTCATCCATAGTAAGGGTGAACACGATAAAAGCGATGTAGATGTCCATACGGAACATCTACGTCGAGTGTTAGATCTTATGCGTAAGCATAAGCTCTATGAAAATCTAAAGAAGTGCACCTTTGGTGCACCTGAGATACCCGTTCTTGGATGCTTTGTGGGAAAGCACGGGGTGCGTCCTGATCCAGAAAAGATCAGGGTGATCGTTGAATGGCCAACGCCAAACAACGTTAAGGAACTTCGAAAGTTCCTTGGGTTGGCAACATATTTGCACAAGTATTCGTGCAACTATGCTGGGTTAATACGACCTCTTTCTCAATTGCTTAAGAAAGATGTTGAATGGCATTGGGATACCCAATGCCAAGATGCTTTTGATGCAGTCAAGCAAAGCTTGACTGAAGCGCCTGTCTTGGCTATAGCCGATAACGAGCGTCCGTTCCACGTCGTTTACGTTGCGAGCGATTTCGCTATCGGCTGTGCTTTGATGCTGCGTGATCACGATGATCGTGATCGCGTAATCTGATATCAATCGCGTCAGTTGCGCCCAGCCGAGCACAACTATATAGTGCATGACAAGGAGCCATGAAGTATGCACTGGCCAAGTTTCGGATCTATCTATTGGGAGATAGACCGTTTGTGGTTTACATGGATCATGCGTCGCTACGCACGGCCTTGAATTCACCACATATTTCTCAAAGAATGGATCGATGGCTGTCATTCTTTGCTGAATACAACTTTACGGTTGAATACAAACCCGGAAAGTTAAACGTGATAGCGGATGCGCTATCACGAACGCCCGATTACGAGACGAAACCGTCCGTAACCGAAGGTGCCAGTGCAAACGCGATCCGTTGCACTGCTTTGTCGTCGTCAATTATACGACAAGTACGCGAGGCGTACAAAACAGACGAGGATACACGTCTGTTGATTGATTACTTAATTAATCAATCAAGTGAGAAGCACAACGAACTCCCAGAGTTCCTCCGCGCTTGCGTGCATCGATATCGACTGCACGATGGTCTGCTGCTTTACAGCACATACCAAAAAGATGAAAGTCGCATCGTCGTTCCAAAAGACGATGATCTCAAACATCAAATTATGTTTGAGTATCATGATGCACCGATTTCGGGGCATCAAGGTCGAGAGAAGACATACGCTTCTCTCGCACGTGACTTTTACTGGCGAAACCAGTACAAGTGGGTACGGAAACACGTACGCGCTTGCGAGATTTGCCAGCGCGTTAAACCTGCGCAGTCTGCACAGGCTCCGCTGCAATCTCTGCCGGTTCCGACAGAGTGTTGGAAGTCCATTTCAATGGACTTCGTATTCGGTCTTCCACCCGACAATAGTCGGAAGACCGGAATAGTGGTCTTTGTAGACCGTTTCAGTAAGATGGTACATCTTACTGCAGTATCAGCGAACGTAACCGCCGCTCAAACAGCGCGAATATTCGTTGATACGGTATTCCGTTTGCACGGAATGCCGGAAGACATTGTCTCGGATCGAGATCCGAGATTTACAGGACGTTTCTGGCAAGAAACGTTCTCATTGTTCAGAAACCAGTTGAAGATGTCAACTGCGGACCATCCAGAAACGGATGGGCAGGCGGAACGGGCTAACCGCGTTCTCGGAGACATGTTGCGATCATACGCACATGCCTTTGAACAGTGGAGTGACTATCTGTCACTCACTGAATTCGCGATTAAAAATTCGGTGCATGCTTCAACTAAGCATACACCGTTCTACGTGAATGCCTTAAGGCATCCACGAACCACAGCTTTACTTGGCGGTAGGCCAAATCTAAGTGGGGGAGGAACCCGCTCAAATTTTGAGCGAATCAATGCGCAAGTTGCAACTGCAACTTGTGAACAAAACGATGGCCCTTCTACTGAAAGTACAGTAGAAGCGGAAGCAGCTTCAAATGAAACTGAAGCTGCATATGATGAATATGTGTCTGCAGCAATGGCTGCAGACAATGAGGACAACGCACCTACTGCTGATAAAGCAGTAGGTGAATTAGTATTACAGCTTGGCGCTATAATACGCTATATAAAAGATGCACCTGCTTCTGCTTTGGATAAGCAGAAGCAAAATGCAGACAAGCAAGGAAGGAAGAACAAAAACTCCTTTCTGAAAGGCGAATTGGTACTATTAAGTACTACTAATTTGTCTATACATGCAATAAGCAACTTCCCTACACGGAAGCTGCTTGCTAAGAACATTGGACCTTTCAAGGTCCAAGAGATTCGGGGGAATGCCTTTATACATTCCCACAGCAATGCGGCTCCACCCAACATTCTATTTTGGGCGGCTAAAACCGTATCATTCGTCTTCGTCTTACGACGAGACACAGAACCACGGAAGATACCGTGCTTCTCCAAGTCTCCCAAGAGAGACTTGTAATCGGCTTCCAGCCGTTGATGAGCAGAGCGGAGAGTCATTATCTCCGCCTTCGTCTGCTCAAGATCAACCTTGTGCCGATCGAGCTCTTCCTTACAGCGGGAAATCTCGATGTACAGAAAAACATTCTTCTGCTGAAGGGCAGTGTGCGCCCCGAGGATGTCGCGGACATTCTCGCGAAGAGACCGATATGTCTTCACAGAGTGAGACGTATCGCTGCTCAAGGAGGAACAACCCTCCTCGAGTTTGCGGAGCAAAGAACCATGCTCCGCAACAACAACGGCAAGGGAATTCTCAACCTCCGCCGCCCCTGATCGATAATCAGGGGAATAAGCGATACATTCTCGAGCGCTTGATCTCGAAGCACTCGGTTCCTTCGAAGAAGGGTCAGCGTACCGAGTACTTAGTACGCTGGCTGGGTTACCCCCAAGAGTTCGACTCTTGGGAGCCGATTGAGGTTCTGAGGGCCGACGCCCCAGACCTTTTAACTGAGTTTGAGAAGTAGTCTCAAACTCATAATGCGAAGTAGCATCAACACTAGGTGTTGATGCATTTAGGGCATCGATTAAGCCCTGAATTTCGGCGGGTACGGAAAAACCACCGTACCCCCGCAACTACTCCTCTGACAGACGAGGAGCGCCCTGCGGACACCGCGGGCAAACGAGGTGAGAAGGGACACCACAGTTCAACCCTTATTTGATGCAAGCAAAATGGATGTATCCCATTTTGCCTGTTCGCGAGTGCTTTAAAAAGCGCTCGCGCATTACGTGAACTTTATTCACGTAATCATCTGGCCTTTTGTTGTAGTTGTCAACAAAAGCGTTCCAACTCTGAGTCAGGGCGTCTTTATCGTCTCTGTTCCTCCTTGACCCTTTCCGGCTCGAATAATATCGAACCTGGAAAAAGAGGTCAATAAAGTACAGACGTCTATCGTCTGTACTTCGATCGAATCGACGTGACTGGATGTCTTCGCAGTCATCCAACACGTTGATATCGAACAACGCATATTGGCAGTCCCGCTTACGGTGACCGCCACTGTTGGGGGCAATAGCCCATCCAGGGGTCCAAAACCCCACTTTATACGGAACACGTGGTTCCGTACGATGATACGCTTCAGAAGAGGCAGGCGCCGCTTCTGTTCGAGCTCTTTTAGCAGGCGGAACACCACCTGCTTCAACACCACGTGCCGGGGTTAAACCACCGACGTGGAGACGTACTTGGTCCAGGTGGGGCGGTTCTGCGTTCCCGCAACCATCTGTGATGATCATTGTCGCTGTCATAGCTTACAGCGACACAAGAGTTATCATCGCTGTTAGGCGATGAGCACCTAGCGAGTTTCGACTCGCTAGATCCTTTCTCGGGGACAGCTGTGCCCCAATCACTTTGTTCGGAGTCAGAACTGTCTCCGAACTCGGAAGAGCCCTACCTGGCAACACACCATTCGGGGGTTGTCATCGTGCGAGATGTTGCATTAGCAACATCTCCCTGTTTCTTGCCAGATGCCGCCTTAGCAGCATCTGTGGTCGAAGACGGTACGTCTTCCGGGTTTTGCGTAGTCGACGCTGATAATGCAGCGTCACTGTTGTCACTCAACACCTCAGCACCTAGTGCTGAGGCGGAGGAAGAAGCTTCTTCGATGTTTTCAGCAGCGCTCTTTAGAGCGCCGCCGCGTGCTTTGACCATCGAGTCGATGGTCAACCAGTTGGTAAATTAAAACGACCAACAAGTGCCACCTATGATTGGCCAAAATAAGAATTACTATTGGCCAACCACCTTAAGGGGGGGTGATGTAATGGGGTGCCATTACATAATTGATATTCAAGTTAGAATATCACAGTTTAATTTCAGCCGCGTTGTCTGAAATTCAAATAATAGATTATAAGTTATTATAATCTACGAAGGAAAAGTCAATTCGGTATAAATACCGAATCATGCAGGTTAACTTATAGTACAGTTAGTTTAATACTTGATATTATTATATTATTTAGGTAATTACTATACTGTTAGCCGCTAACCACCCATTTAATAAACACTCTTAATTTTGCGTTCCTGAGCCTAAGCAAATATATATATTTGCTTTTAGTATAGGATTAGTTGTTACCAACTAATCCTGCCCTTATTGTATTGCGCGCTTCCTCGCAAAATACAGTGTAAGCCCGTAACAGGATCAGTCCTGTTACACATATCCAATGGAGCCGGAACAGATGGTCCCGCCCCAGATGACACCGCACTAGATGCGGCCGTTGATAAAACGCTAGGCATATCCCGCTTGCGGCGCACATACGACGACAACATTTGCTGAATCGTCGCGCGACTCCTCTCCCGAATTTTTTCTGTCATCACAGCAGGCATCTCGCTTGGCGGTGAGGCAATGCGCTTGACTGCAGCCTCAAGATCGGGCATCTCTTTTGGAGTAATCTTGCCCAAATTGCGAGTCAGTTGTTGTAATTTGTTCGTGGCATTCTCTGATGATGTCTTCGCTCGGTTAGCCTCAGCGCCGGCGGTACGATATGCATACTCCAACTTCGGCAATACTCCGTCTGAATCATCGAGAGCAGTATGTTGGTCAAGGCCTGAGGCTTCACGATCAATAGCCAACTCCAACTCACGAGCGTGAGACTTGAAAAAAGAAGTCCTTCTTGTTTTCGTCGTCGATATTCTTCTCCGCGGCGGTGGAATTCAGTATTTCATCTCTACGTTGCGCGTCTGCCACCTGAGATTTATCAACCGCTAAATCCTTATCCTTGGAATGTAGCACAGCCTTCGCAGGAACTGCAGAAGTGTCCACTGTCTGATCTGCCGTGGATGCCGCGCGATCACATCCAATGAGTTGATTCAGTTCGGCGATCGCTTGTGCACGATGCTTAGCCGCCTTGGCAGCAGCGGCTGATGTCACGGAAGTTTTGTCCGCGGGTTCATTTGTGTTCGTAGACACTGTTGCTTTGTTCAAAGCTGGTGTGCTTGTAGATACTTTGCATGAGTTCTTCGTGTTCTTCTTGGCGGAAGTTGCCGCCGCGCTGGTCGCCGCCTCGCTAGCTTTGCTAGTCCCTTCGGACGCTTTCGCCTGCGGGCGTCGAGGAGGAACATCAGTAGAAGGCGCCGCCTGAGTAGATGACGCTGCGCTGGCCGCGAGTCCCGCTTTTTCTTTTCTTCACCTGGGTCAAACCATCCGGCGGAGGTAGGACCAGTTGCTCGTGCGGCACCTCCGCTCATCGCTGCCTGATCACGGAAAGAGGAGGGGGATGCATCCTTGCTTGGCTCGTCTCTTGGAGAAGCCTGGTGCACCTTGGCCAACAGTGGCGCCATGCAAGCATCCGTCTTTAGCTTGGCCGTGGTCGCTGTCAGGCGTCTCTGCCTGTCCATCGACATGCTGCAGGCGCCCAGACACATCAAGGTGCTTGAAAGTCAAGACGCTGACTTTCTTTGCCACTTGGTGCGTCCCAGTGAGCTTGCGCTGGTGTTCGGACAAGATAGTGCTCTTGCGAGCCGCACATTTTGCACTTGAATGTTACGGCAAATAGCACGAAAAACACGAGACTCGTTGAATAAAATGTCGGTGGTGATGCTGGATCAGCGTCGTTTCATTCGTTTGAATGTGCGTCACCAACTTGATCTCTTCGGGACAAGAAGCTGAATCAAACGTGGCGGCGAAAAAATTGGAATCGTACACTTCTTATCCATTTAGGCTCCCTCGAACCACCGACGTCACCGAGCATGACACAATCGACGATAAAATTGCTATAATTGTGATCGCGGTCACGCCATGAACCAAGATTCTCACTTGGTACTGCAACATGGTGCGAGTATTCGTACCAGTGGATGTAGATGACGTAGCCATGTCATCCCTCTCCAGAGTTGCTGGGCACAAGAGCTGAAGGCGGGTACCTCGAAAGGATACGCACTTTGCATGCCAGCTCGCCGCAGCCGCCTGGTCCGGCAGGACAAACGTGATGCGTCTTGTGCTCGAATCGTAGCACGTTCGCTTCGCACCCTTAACTAGCTTCTGACTCAGTGGATCGGAAGCCGTCTCCCCTGTACGGTGTTCCAGCATTTGCAAGAGCAAGGTTTTCTCCGCAATATGTTGAGGCATTCGGACGGAAGGTGGAACGACCGCAATGGCCTTTCCTTCCAGGTATTCTTCGAAGAAATCTAGCATCGCAACCCTCGTAGCTCTCGAATGCGTACATACCAGAAATCCGGGCGGCGACGGGAGTACAATGTCCCCATCATCCATGATGCAAGCGACTCCTCCTCAAGTGGAATAATTGGACGCAAATCGTCATACGCCTCGTCGATCCATCGTCTCATCGCAGTGCGCACCAGTACAGCACGTCGGTCTTGTGGTCCCCCGACATCCGTATGAGGCGAGGTGGTGCGGTCGGCTGTGTCGTTTCCGTCGCTGCAGTTGTTTCTTCCGCCGGGTACGTTGGGTGCGGGGTCTCCATTATGGGCGAGGACTCCGTAAGGTTCGGCGGGTCCATGAGGTACGCTGAAGCCATGGCGGTGGTCGAAGCCGTTGACCGCAGTCGCGAAGGAGACCCGCCCAGCTGTCGATGGTCCGGGATCAGGCCATTGCCTCCCCTGGCAGGAAATGGGAGGGCATTGACCAGCGGCACACCGCCGTCGCCAGTGGTCATTAGTAAAAAAAAAAATCGGCACCCTTCCACGTGTCCAAATTTGGTTCGTTTGCGTACTAGTCGCAAATCAGGAAGGTAATTAAGATCAAGGGATTGAATTGATATCCATGGATCAATGGATCTGGATCGGCCCTTGATCCGTATGGATCGATGATTAATCCATGTGTGTTGGATACGAATAAGGGGTCTAATTCTAGCTGACATTCTTACAAGGGCTTCGCATTATCCAATGTTTTAAGAATTGAGATTGGAATTTGTTTGAAGTGAATGAGTAGTGATTGAAGTTTATTCGATGAAACGTTAAATATCAAATTTCGATTGAAGTAGTGTTGAATTTGGTCTATATCCCATTTTCAGTCCTGTGACCTATTTTGCACATGTCGAGATTTCATAGATCATCATGACATCACATGCATGATGCATAGGTAAGAAGATAATCACTTCTTAGTTTATTATCTATTAAACAAGTAACTCTTCGTTTCACGTATTGGAAGGTCGTCAATACATTAATAACTGCCCTACAGGCATACTAAGTGCAATAGTCAAGTTTACGTGGTGTTCAAACAGCAAAAAGCTTAAGTGGATCTGGAGAGATGGTAAGATCTAACTCACAACAATATCAAATACACAAATTTTATGAGCGTTCTCCACCACAACCCCCATCATCTTGTCGTCATTTCTGCCCCCTTCATTAGTACATGCTTAAATTTGATCCGGGGCAGCCAAATTTTCGATCACCTATTCACATCAGTCAGCCTTCGGGTATCCAAAGGTTAGGGGTAAATTATAAGGGTCGCCCTACCCGCACCCCCTCCACCCTAGGGGCACCCCCACGTGAATTTTGACCAATAGAGATAAATATTGCTACTAATAGTATCTATTGGTCAAAATAGCGCTTTACATCTATCTACCTTTATAATAGTTTTCCGTTGGGGGTTTTGATGCACATTCTTGTTTGTGGCTTCATAATGTGACAAATCTCAATATGAAATTTGACTGCGCAAATTTATCCTGCAGCGGCTTGTTTTGACTTAACATGCACAACTACAACACTATTCAACACGCTATCAAATAGCAAAACCAGTACATCTAGTTTCTATTGTGTATTACTTGTACAGTGCCTTTTGCTTAACTTGCTCTTTAGCCAACTTTTTCGTCTGACCCTTGCTCAACGGCTCATTGGCGGCATCGTGTGTCGGCAGTCCCTGACATTTTCCATACATGAGCATAATATCCAGTTCGACCAAAAACAACATTCGCCAATACTTACGTTATCGTCGAACTTTGAGTAATTATCCTTCATGTTCAAGAACATCTTGCTAGGACAAATGTTAGCGTTTTCAGCGAGCTAGGCCTTTTTACGGGCCTCATCTTCCAATCGTAGGCGCTTCTGTTCCTCTTTTCTCTTCTTCTTCTGCTTCTTCTTGTCAATTTCTTCGAGCAGCTCCTCCATGTTGGCCAGATTCCAAACGGAAGTGCTAGGAGACCGGTCCTCCAGACGCACACCAGCATACGGCAACGTTTCGTCACGTACTTCATCGCACAGACTTAGCACCGCACTATCCAAATCCTTAAGCCTTACTATCTCCATCGTCCGCAGCGGCAGAACGAGCGGCCTCTCAGATATCGTCACGGAACTGCGCAAAGATATCTGGTACAGGCGTGAGTACAGTCTCTTGATCAGTACCACCAGCAGAATCCGAGCAGACCGGAAACCCTATGTCTGTAGCAGAGGTGAAAAGTCCAAACACAGATAAAATGCGTGTGATGTACTCTGCACTGGCACGGATTAGCATATAAACTTGCTTGTCTATGTCTGCCGCCATGAAACGGTTAACTTGGCCAATTGCCGAAGATTCACCAGCTCCAACGGGGTGTTGATGTCGTCGCTCAAAGCGCGAAACACTTTTTCCTTGGAGTCAAGCAGAGCGCCATGCATCACCTTCCCCACAGGTGTCCACTTCTGCGTCTTTTCGACGCCAAGTTCACGGAGACGTGCCTTGACGTTAGCAAAAGACTCCGTAAAGAAACGGTTAACACCCACAGCATCGTCCAATGAGTTGTCACTGTAGTCCAAGAATGTGCATCAAAACCCCTCAACGGAATACTATTATAAAGGTAGATAGATGTAAAGCGCTATTTTAACCAATAGATACAATTAGTAGCAATATTCATCTCTATTGGTCGAAAGTCACGTGGGGGTGCCCCTAGGTGGACGGGGGTGCAGGTAGGGAGACCCAAATTATAAAACATAAACAGCTGTTAATCGGAGGACCCCCTTTTCTTATTCGTGGTCAAATGTTCTCGTCTTATTCACGTAGAATTTTTAGACGAAGTTTGGTGAGTACATGCACAAAACAACCCACGAATTCGTCGTAGTATTTATCTGTGGTGTAGATCAGTAGTAGAGACCAACCCATGACAACTCGAACAGTGGGTTTGTTAATCAGCATTATATTAAAAGTGTCATTCAACCTAATATGCAATATGCAACGAAGTTGTGCGCAGTTGCTTCCCATCATGTGTCCAATACTTAATGAGAAGTGAGAAATATTTTACGTTCAGACCACTTTTCGTAACGGACCAAATTCATTATGTCTCGTAATGCGAAAATAGAACTTAAAGCACGGAACCAAATTTAATCCATAATTTCAACCAATAGTGAACTTTGTCTTGTTTTCATTTCAACTCAAATTTCTAACGCAACTTCTGCATTCTCGGATCTATAATGGATTCCTGATCATATCCGCAAAATATCCTCTGAAGGTATTTACCTTGCTTAATTTCTCTATCGTTAACTTTAAGAAGAATATATTTCATCCACGCCCTTCATGGTTTGTCCACCTTCCATTCCTTGTAATATCTAATATCCGCTTGAATATCCGTCTTCAAGGTCATTTGCTTCTTTACATGAACTTGAATTCTTGCAAAATTTCACGCATCCTCAGCAACTTTCCATAACTCGTAAAACTACGATTCTATCGTGGACAGAGACACACCTCTTGCTTCTTGCATGTCCATCTTAGAATAGCTATTAGTCCGACTATTATTGCTTCCAATTGTCCTTTGCACTTGCATAATCAGAAACGCTATACCTTTTCGAAACAATCGGGCCTCTGCCTTTCAATTACTGCACTTTTTAAGATATCTCCAATTCTTTTGTGAGATTAAAATCCAAACGTCTTGGCGCATGCGTCCGTCTTGTCGCCTTATACACAGCGAGTCGGCGTCTTGGCGCATGCGTCCGTCTTGTCGCCTTATACACAGCGAGTCG
>CM047580.1:32784158-32810554 GCA_026184515.1 Peronosclerospora sorghi
TTGCACGTGAAACGGGACTGGAACAGAAGCGCCGACTACCTCGCGACCAAGGCCATGCGAGACCAGACCGGGGCTACGATCACCGAGAAGGCCGTTCTGGATGAATTGGTGAATATAAACAGGCTCCCCGAGGTGATCGGACACAAGAACGCTCCGGACCAGGTGCATGTGATGGTCGCGACTAGACCGAAAGCTCGGAAGTCCCACCAACCGTTCCCAAAGGAACGGTTGAGTGAATCTGTTGTGCAACGACTAAGGGCAGAACGGATCCTCAAGGCGCAGACGGAAGAAGAATGGATTGTGAATTTGAAGACCTACCTGCGCGGTGAATTGTCTAAGTTGACGAATGGTCAAGCGAAAGAATGTGCCAAGATCGCAGACAGTTACGAAGTGGATGAGGATGGTTTACTATATTACTGCCGCGATGTCGACCAAGACAGTGCAGACCGGGACCGATTGGCGAAATTGGTGATACCTGAGTTGCTGCACCGCCGGATGTCCTCCATCACTACCATGTGAGTCTAGAAGGGGGACATCAGGGCATAGGCAGAACGTATCACAAGATCAGGTCCCACTTTCACTGGAGAGGTCTTTTCCGAAGTGTACAGAAATATGTGGGTTGTTGTACGGATTGCGAGACCGGAAAGGGTAGACTGGTAATCAAGGGGCGATCGCTCGGAAATATCGAAGCTACCTACCCTTTCCAGGTCATAGCGATGGACCATATACCGTCGCTGCCTAAATCAACATATGGCAATACTGAGTTGTTGATCTGGGTAGACCTGTTCACCGGTCTAGTTATTGCGAAGGCACGTGCGTCCCGGTCTGCCGAGCAGATCGCAAAAAGTTACGAAGAATGCGTGTTCCGAAGGTTCGGCGCCAGCGAGGTCATCAGACACGACCTAGAACCCGGTTTCATGGCCGAGGTATTCCGGTCGTTTAACGATATGCTGGGCCAGAGACAGAGCACGACGATGGCATATCGTCCGCAAGCGAATGGATCGGCAGAACATATGGTACAAACTATTACAAGAGCAATCAAGATGTACGTTGCTGACCCAGACCAGCGATATTGGGACGAATACGCAGAAAGGCTGGTGTTTGCACTCAACTCGTCGACCGATCGGGTCCGAGGAGAAACGCCTTTTTATCTTGCGTATGGATGGGACCCCCGGTCCACTCTTGAAGCCGCGATACCTATTGGCTGCACTCGGACCCGCGATCGTGATGCCCGACGTTGGCGCATGCAGGTCCAAAAACATTACCAGCATGCAAGAGAAATTGTCAACGAAAAGTTACGTCAAGCTACACAAGACCGGGCAGACCGGAACAACGACCAGGTCCAACCCCACGGTATAGAACCAGGAGCGAGGGTATGGTTGTACCTAGAACGAGTGAAGGAGGGCTATGCGAAGAAGCTGGATCACATGTGGCACGGTCCTTTCCGTGTTGCAGAGCTGATTGGTGAACACGCTGCCCGTCTAGTAACAACCGGCACGGACTACAAGTTCTTCCCGATCGTACATGTGTCCAAGTTAAAACTGGTCCGAGAATTTCCTGATCGTCCCAAAATGCCCTGTCTAGTAGACGAGGCAGAACGGTTTGATTTCGATGAAGCATTACTGCCGGAGGACAGCTGGGAACGACCGCTGGAGAAGGACGAATTTGAAGTGGAAAAGATCTTAGATGTCCGATCGGTCAAGAAGACCAGGTTCGGCCGGACCCACCGAGAATATCTGGTCCGATGGAAGGACCATGATGAAACAACTTGGATCGATGAGTCCGACCTGAACTGTGGAGCACTACTACGAGAATTCGAACGGGACCGAGTCAGTCGGAACCGTTTCGCAGTGATGCAGACCCATGAAGACCAAGACCAATACATGCAGTAGCATCGGTCTTCCCGACCGACGTGAAGAGGTGGAAGGACTTGTGCCTCGTGTATTGTGTATTGTGAATATGTGACGAATTGGAATAGTGGAGTGACGAACGTGGATTGTTTTCTCGCGATGTAAGTGGAACGGTTGGTGATAACGTGTCTAGTGCAACTCGGAGAAAGTGGTGGAATTAGCTCAAGTGATTTGATGACCGAACATGTGAAAAATAACGATGATATATATTAAGTGTTATCTGGTCGACTACTTACGACCTCACTCGTCATCACCCCACAGACGGCCGACGGTCAACGACGGATGCTTTTCAACTTGGTCCTGGTACTGGTTACGCCAAGGTTCTTGTTGGTCTAGTTGGACCAAAGCATCCTTGAGGTCCAAGACCGGTGTAGTGCACCCAAGACCGGGGTACCATGTGCCACCGTCAGCCAGCAGCCGGGTCCTCTCGACGCGACGCCGCGGCATATGAAGTTCCTCTGGATATAAGAACACATCGACGTCGCACTCGTGGGCCAGCATCCCGTCCAAAACATATTGGCACAGGGACTGCCAGGCCTCACCCGCTCTGATCCGACGCCGCTTGCGCTTGTTCTGGATGGTCGCCAAGCCAGGGTCTTGCCGAACTCGTTCCGGGGGAAGTACCAGATAGTGGGATGCCTCCCAGATGGATTGAGCGTGAGTCTTGTTAAAATATTTCACCCGACTCATGAAAGCATTGGCCCACGGAGTCGAGTGGAAGATGAACCCCAGCTTGGGATGCTCGAAAATCTTCCACGGCTCGTCAGCGTACAAGCAGGAGATCTGTGCCAACGTGATCAAGTCCGGCCGCAATTCCGTCGCGGCAGGAACTTTCTTCGCCGGCGGGAAAAGCCAATGGTATGGACGAGAGAAAGACCGATCCAGGAGCTGCTTGGTCAGAGTGGACCGGCGTAAGCAACCGATCTGCCCTGGCGACCACGGCAAAGTATCCTCACGCGTTCGTGGCGGAAGGGAAGAACTGTCTATTGCCACGTTGGCCAACAAAGCATTCTTGTGGAGCTTGGACGTCCCAGGCGAGACCGTAGGTGTTGACTTTGTCGACGCATGAGGTGGTGGAACGCCACCATGCGGACCGGTCTTCTTGGTCTGCTCCGAAGTCGATGCAACTTGAACAAAACTTTCATGTGGACTTGTTCGCGACTTGGTTGGGATGGGGACAGCAAACTCCGAATCACCGGAGTCTTCTCCGGAGTCATCCCAGAACGAGACCTCTGAATACTTGGCACGGTCAGCACCGGCGGTCGAGGGCGCTTGATTTTTGGAGATGTTACTGTCGTCATCATCGTCCAAGCTTGGGCCCACGAGAAGCACCTGCGTCTTGGCTCGCTTATGGGGAACCGCACGCTTCCCTTCGAGTTCAGGGTCGCGCGATATTCCCCGCGCCCTCGAGCTACCCGGCGCGTCAGCGTGCTTCTTTGATTTGTGTGCAATTTCGGGCTGGGGAATTTCGGACAATGAACGGCCTTGGTCTTGGTCCCGGTATTGGTCCACCAAGGCAGCCGACGCCGACCGGTCTACGCTGGAGGCATCAACCGGATGCCGACGAGGACGCAACAGGTCAACCAAGCGCTGATGACATTCTTCAATACCGCCCGACGACCGTTCGCTGCCTGCGTCCAATCGTTCGACTTGCGTTCACAAGACTGGAACTCCTCGGTCTGGTCTTGAATCGAAATTCGGAGCTCAGTGAGACGCCTCTCGAGGTCGTCGCTTTGAATGCTTAACGTGGTATGGTCCAGCAGGTCTTCTGCTTGCTGCTGTTGGACCAGCACAAGCTGCTCCCGAAGATGAAGCTGATGAGCCCCCAAGCGGGTCAACCTATTGTGCGCGTTTATTAGTCCGTTCAAAATCCGACGCAGCTGGAGGTCATGCGTGTTCGACTGCCGATCGGCGGCAAGCAGTGTATTTTTTCGCCTTGCTGATGCCAGGAGGTATACGGGCTGGAGGTATACGGGCTGAAGACAAACGAAGGTTAGAACAGGTCCAAGGTGAAGACCGGACATGCATGCTTACGTTGTGTCGCCTGTTGAGCAATCTGCTCCTGGAGACGTGCGATCTCTTCAAGTGCGTCTTGCAACTGCGCGTCGGTCCCGGTCTGATGCCCTGCCGATGTCTGAGGTGCAGTAGAACGATGGGAGCTGCCAGACCGGACCGACCAGACGGGCGAAGTGACATGCGATGACGTGGTATGCGAGGTGCCTACAAGAACGGTCGTTAAGGAAATACAAGAAGGTCAAGTCCAGCAGTGCAAGTACCTGGAACGGATGAAGAATATGGTTGCTCCATGTCGGAAAAGTCTGAATGACCAAGGTTCAACTGAATTTGATGGACTAGGTCAGACCGTTGTCGTTGTGCGACACGGTCTGACTCAGGGGCGGCTGTGGAGAAGCGTGCCCAAAATTTGGCACACTTCTGGTCAAGTTTCGTCAAGGCATTTGGTCTAATTTCGGATTGGTTTAAACAAGGGGGGGATTTTCAGCCTATCATACTCAAGAAGTGTCAAGAACGCAAGTTTTGGTGAGTCACCCGACTTTAGGTATTTTACATATTTGTGTGTGGGTACATTTACGGACTATAGGGTAGTAGTATTTTAGTTGTGGATTTGCCTGAAAAAGTAGAAGTCTTTTGGTTGCAGGATTTTTCTAAGTAAAAATCCTTTGGTCTTGGTTCACACCACAGCTAGGGGTCGCCGTTCTTCCCTTTTCGTACACTAGTCGCCTCCGCCCTCCGCGGAGTGTTTGGGGGCAGAGGGTCGAATTATCCCCTCTCGCCCATTATACTTCACGAGCATATTGGGTCTTTACGCGGACATATTGGCTTGTTTTAATATTGGTTGGAAACTAGACCGGTTTTGGTCTTATTTCGTATTGGTCAGGGGCTAGACCGGAACGGTCGGTCTACCCTCTATTATTTCGTATTGGTCAGGTATTGAACGTTTGGACGATCGACCTATTGGAAGTTATCTCTTGGAAGTGTTTTTGGTCTGTTTGTGTCTGGGGTGAAGAGTTCCGCCCCAGATATACCTACCCAGATCGGTCTTCTATATTCAAGACCGCATCGATCCAATCTGCGATCCCGATCCACCGAGTATGTAACTAGCCCATTCCATCGGGTACACAAGGTGAGATGTACACTAAACAATCGGACCAAGTGGGTTTTGATGACGACCGGTCGTCTGCTTGAAAAGGACGATCGGACCAGATCTCGAGTGGTGGTCCGCGGAGTACCCCCTCCGAAAGTTGGAAGGCTGTGCGCGATGGTGGTAGTCAGGTTATCGATGTTAATGTTTTCGATTTCGAACTTGACTCCACCACACTATTATTTCGTATTCGTCAGGTCTAGATCGTTTGAACGATCGACCTATTGTAATTTATCTTTTGGAAGTGTTTCTGGTGTGTACGTACCTGGGGTGAAGAGTTCCGCCCTAGGTACACCTAGCCAGCACGGTCTCATGTTCAAGACAGAATCAGATCGATCTGCGATCCCGATACACCGAGTGTGTAACTAGCCCATTCCATCGGGTACACAAGGTGAGATGAACCTAAGTGAATCGGACCAAGTGTCTTTGGATGATGACCGGTCGTCTGCCAGCAGCGGACGATCGGACCAGATTTCGAGTGGAGGTCCGCGAGGTACCCCCCCGTAAGTTGGAAGTCTGGGCACGATGGTGGTGGTCAGGTTGTCGATACAAATGTATTCGATTTCGAACTTGACTCCACCACAATGGTGCGCGTGCCCGGATCACTTGGTGATCGTGAATATCACCGCGAGGTGTCATCAAAGATTGAATTTGAAGATTTGAATTTGGAATCGTTCTGGAGAGGGCGTAAGGAAAGGCTATCACCTTACGTCTTCGTTCTCGATAAATATGGCGATGTCCGGTCTGGCCTGGTGGAGGACCAGATAGGGATTAATAATTTTTTCCTCCCCAAAAGGATCCCACCAGCCGATCGGGACTATAGCAAGTCCTGCTATAGTACCGGAAAGGATCAGGAACTTGGTCCTGATCTTATGTATGTGCATAAAAAGTTGATGGAAAATCAAAAGACTAAAATACTTGGAGGCTGATCAGATCGATCAGACCAACCTCCCAAGGTCCCCAAGATCCCCAAGAAAGGGTTGGGAATGCCGGCCGACGAAGACGACCTCGAAGAAAAGTCGCAAGTCGGAGATGGAGACATCACTGAAGAAGGCCTAAACAAGATGTATTACATTTTTGAGCTGAAACGATTTGTTCGCTTTGACGTGGTCTTTCGGGTGTTGAGCCTCCAGATCCCCGACCATCTTCTCGGTCCCACTACCGAGCCGATCCAGAGTGATCGCCCATTACTGTTGGTGAAGAACTTGGTGGCGATGTTGGCGGAGGTTGGCATTAAAATGCAGAACCCCGCCGATGTCCAAAACTATTTGAATTTGAGACTTGGAGGCTGAAATCGTCGATGTCGACCTTCCACGACCATTTGGTCCCACTGGTGGGGGAGGTTCGCCGCCCAACTCCCACCGCAGCAGTGAAGGTCGCTGAAGCCTCCACAGCGCTTTTCGACATTGGTTCTGATGACGAATCGGTTTATCAGTCTCCACCGGCCTCTAGCATCTCATCAGAGTTGGAGACCGGTGTCGAGCGGATGAACGTGGGGGTGGACCATGCCCGGTCTGAACAAAAAAGGGACATGCGGCAGAAAAGGGCTGCTTGCCAGTCGGGGCTCCAGCAAGCCCCACAGGCCTCAGTTCCGCAAAAGGAGGGTGTCAACACGTTGCCCATGACTTCAGATAACGTCCAAGCCATGTTTGAGACGATGATGGAACGTTTCATGGAAGAACGGGTTAGACCACCTATGCGCCCACATGTTCAAGACCGATCTACCCAGCAAAGTGCCAATGTTTGCCGAGATGTGGATATGGAATCGGTAACATCTGTGGACAAGCCCACTCGAAGTGATAAGCAAGGCGGCAAAGTGAAGCGCAAGCCGCAACCGGCAAGACCGCGTAGACCAAGCAGGACAAGTGACTGTGACATGGAGTCGGTCGGCGGTCTTGACGACCACTGGGGGTCAGACGGTGCGGGCTCTGGCAAGCCACGCAAGGATAACCTAGCCTCCACTACTGCTTACGACTTTGGATCTGCTGCGATTCCGCGCATCCGTATGGCCGCGACGACCGACCTCAAGGACTTCACTGGCAAGGATGCTGATGAAGACCAGGCCCGGTCTTGGTTCGGTCGGGTCAAGTCTGCGTTCCTGCGAGACCAGACCCCGAAAAGTGAAAGGTGTCTGATCTTCCGGGATTTGTTGAAAGGACCGGCTGCCAACTGGATCCAACAGTTAGGTCGGGACATCCAGTCTAACTGGGACCAGCTATGTGCAGAGTTTGAAGGGCAATATTGTAACTCCGGATTTTTGAGTGCCCGCAAGTATCACCATATGCAGAAGCGGAGCGACGAGACACCGATCGAGAATTTGCATCGGTTGAACGTGGCTGCACTTGGTGCCGGCATAACAATTAAAGAGAATAACCCGCCGAACGGTGCTGCTCTGGAACATGTGGGTCACTATATTAGTACCCTGGACAATCAAGAACTGGCGGACCAGCTTACTCTACTGCGTCTTAAGGATGCGGGCGAAGTCGAACAGACCCTGCGGACGTTACAACAGTCGCTTAGTATGAGAGCGAAGACCTCTGGTGGATCAGGTCGCTATCGTTCCAAGACCCAGATGGATCCGGTCAAGAGACCTTGGACCAGACCGACCCGAGCGGGCAAGGCAATTGTAGCTGATGACAGCACGGGGTCAGAAGGGGAAAGTGGAAGTCTATCCAGTCAGGAGTCATCGGATGAAGACCAGTATCGTTACGTCTATGTTGCGGGACCTGCCCCGAAGACCAAGTCGAAGTCCGACCAGGTGGACCGGAAGGAAAGGAACGGAAGCAAGTCCGATTCAGACCGACCTCGTCAGAAGTGCTCCCACTGTGGGTCGAGCAAACATGATGGTCCAAACTGCTGGAAGAAGATGGTGTGCAAGAAGTGCGAGAGACGCGGCCACCCGACGGACCACTGCCTCTTCGTATGCAAGTCATGTGGAGAGATCCACGAGGCCGGCCACTGCAAGATTGAAGAATTTTTTAACATGATGCGTAAGTGGTACGTGCCGGACAAGCACGCGGGGATGCTGCCGCCAGACGCGGAAAAGATGTTAAACTAGAACGCTCGCCAGGTTGGAATCTGGATCGAGCCGAGCGTTCTACGGTTCACATCTATGCATATGTCGGCAAGGAGGATAAGACCGACAATACACGTTCTATTCCAAATTGCGTCGACCCAGACCATCCGGTCTACAGTCTGAAGACCGATGAGTACTCCCGGACCAAGGTGGTTATGCAGCTGGACTTGCTGCCTGGAGAATCCCGCGGATACTGGAAAAATCACGCGCCTGATAAATGGTTCAAGCAGGCGAAAGCCTGTGGCAAGATTAATAACCAGAAAGCGACGATATTGTTCGAATCTGGAGCTGAAGTCTCGATAATCGACTCCGCCTTTGCTCGTAAGGTCGGATGTCGTATAGACGATACCCAGAGACAAGAATGCGTCGGGATCGGCGAAAACTCTTATATGACCGAAGGAAGAACGCGTGTGAAAATTACTTTGTCGGGATCGCTGGTCTACTTTTTCAGCGCTTGGATTGGCAAGTTGGCTGGTCAAGACGATTTACTAGGAATGGATTTCATGGTCCCAGCTGGTATTCGCCTAGACCTGTCACATGGAGTGCTTACACTCCAGGACGAGGTCCAGGTCCAGTTGGCTGGTCGAAGACCTCTGTATGGTTCGTATACCGATCTGGTCCCGTGGGACCAATACCTCACTATCCCAGTCGGTCGGTCTGCCGATACCCCAGTCGAGAAAGGTTTTCATTCGAGGAAGTTATGGTTGACCAGGGGCGATCGGTGGATCCCGACCTTCGTAAAGAGTGCTGGTCGACGTGATTTTGTCCGTGTTACCAACATCGGTGACAAGCCGCTGACACTGGACAATAACACTATTGTCGGTATGCGGTTAGCAGAAGGGAAGATACCAAGGAAGATGGGGTTCGTCTCGATTGGATCGAGGCGGTAAGTCGAGTGGCAAAACTTGGCGTACCAATCGACCACCGATGTTATCAGCGATGATGGGTCGGTGGAAGAGTATACCTCACCTTTAGTGGAAAGACCAAGTTATGTCACCCCAAAAAAGATGTTGGTTCGAAGAAAGGCGCCGCAGTTACCAGGAACGGTGGACCATCAAGTAGACGAGCCGAGGCTTGTCAACGTGGTGTCAGCACAAGACCAGGCGACAGCGGAGCAAGAAACGGAAGAAGGGGAACATGAAATTGCTAGGTCGGACCATGACGGTATTCCTAATCAGACCGATATAAATGAAGGACAGCCCGTCGATCAAGACCAGGGGCGTTCAGCCGGTCCAGATGGTCTAGGTGATATCGCCCCAGAAGATGAACAAGTCTGTATACATGAAGGTGGGGAACAGTATATTCAGGAGCTGGAAAGCCAAATGGCAGTCCTCCATGAAGTGTCTGCCGACTCGCCCGAAGTTATAATGGATGATTTACAATTGGGTGATCAAGACCTTAACAGTCCAGACCAGATCGAGCAGTTGAAGAATATCATATGGAAGAAAATACATCTGCTGATCGGAAAGGGCAACGTCTTACTACCTGCAGCCCGTGGTGCGATTTGCGATATTGACGTGGGAGATACCAAGCCGATTGCTCAGCGATGTCGACGCGTGGCTCCACAGTACCGTGAAAAGCTTTCTGATCTCATTAAAGGACTGTTGGCTACCAAGATTATTAGACCGTCGACCTCGCCATGGGCCTCGCCGATCGTAATTGTTATCAAGAAGAACGGCGTTGACATTAGACTGTGCATCGACTATCGGCTGGTAAATCGGTTGACTAAACTCTTGGTGTATCCGATGCCGCTGATTAATGATCTGCTGGAAGACCTGGACAAGACCTTGTGGTATTGTTCGCTGGACATGGAAAGTGGATTTTGGGTGGTTTCGATGACTGATCGAGCCCGTGAGATTTCCGCATTTGTGACACCGTTTGGTCTTTTCGAGTGGAACCGTATGCCGTTTGGTCGAAGAACGCACCCCAGATCTATCAAAGGTTGATAGACAACGCACTGTACGGACACTTTTCAAAATCAAGACCGATCGGGACCCTGCCGAAAGTTATGATGTGTTTACAGAGGGTGAATCCGATCGGGAAAGAGGACCGTCCGTTCTAGGGAGGCGGTCGTACATCGACGACATTCTGATACCTGCCTCGTCATGGAACGATCTGTGCGAGAAGGTTGAACGATTGTTGGAGACATGCGACTGCTGGAACCTATCTATCATTGCCATAAAAAGTTTTTGGGGTATGTCCAAGGTCGCCTATTTAGGTCATATGGTCTCGAACAATGGTCTAGAGGCTAATCCTAAGGACCTGGATTCGTTAAGCAACCTCCCGTTTCCCAAGTCTCTGAAGGCAATGCAGTCCTTCCTAGGAAGTTTAAACTACTACAGCCGCTTCATCGAAGATTTTGCTATCTACGCGGCTGTGTTGTATGAGCTCCGGGGAGTGGACTACCATATGTTGCGCGAAGAAGACCGGGTAACTTTACATGGGGGCGCCGACTCTGGTCTTGCTGCAGATTGTCCGCAAGTGGAGGCCGAAGACCATCTGAAGCGTGCAAAGTTTGCTTTTGTTATGTTGAAGGCTAAGATGAGGACGGCACCGATTTTGAAGCATTTCGATCCCGAAAAGGTCCCGACCATTATTGTATATGCTAGTCAGTGGGCCATTTCGGCCACTCTAGTACAAGATCATGATGGTGTGTACCATCCGGTCACGATCACGAGCAGAACACTGAAGCCAAATGAAGTGAACTCTGTAATTGTCTAGAAAGAAGTTCTGGCGTTGCTACGAATTCTGGATGTGTGTTACAACCTGCTGGTCGGTCGACCTATAAAGGTCCTATCAAGACGGTCTACTTTGTCCTGGCTATTATCAGCCAATGGGATGGAAGGACGTCTAGGCAGATGGTCGGAGGTCTTGTCGCAGTGGACCCTCGAGGTCGTTAAGTGCACCAGGGGCGAGGAAGAGATATTGGGCACATTAGCTGCCAGTATCACCCCTCGGTCTGAAGTGGACGAGGCATTAATAGCGATTGCCCCGAGGAAGCAACCTCGGCAGTCAGTTTCGAGACCGCCACCGACCGTCGACTATGATGAAGAGCTCTTGGTCTTAGGTTTTGACGAATCAGCAAGCGTGAAGAAGAAGGTCGGCGCCTATAGTGCCATAGTGTGGAAGTTGTCACAATGGTCTATAGTTGCAGCCGCTGCTGATTTCACGCCGGATATTACTGTTAACGAGGCGGAGTACCGAGGTCTACTTCTATGTCTGGACCTGCTGTCGTCGCAAGAGAAGGGGCGAGTTATCCTATGTGGTGACTCCAACCTAGTGATCAGGCAGATCACCGGAGAGATCGACTGCAAGGCTCCACGACTAAGGACGCTATATGATCGAGTAATAAAGGCATTGAAGTACCACCCCAACCACGAGCTATTGCACGTGAAACGGGACTGGAACAGAAGCGCCGATTACCTCGCGACCAAGGCCATGCAAGACCAGACCGGGGCTACGATCACCGAGAAGGCCGTTCTGGATGAATTGGTGAATATAAACAGGCTTCCAGACGTGATCGGACCCAAGAACTCCCCAGTCCAGGTGCATGTGATGGTCGCGACTAGATCGAAAGCTCAGAAGTCCCGCCGACCGTTCCCGAAGGAAAGTTTGAACGAATATGCGGTGCAACAGTTAAGGATGGAACGGATCCTCAAGGCGCAGGACGAAGAAGAATGGATTATGAACGTGAAGACCTACCTGCGTGGTGAACTGTCCAAGTTGACGAACGATCAAGCGAAAGAGTGCATCAAGATCGCGGATAGCTACGAAGTGGATGATAATGGATTATTGTATTACTGCCGCGATGACGACCAATACAGTGCAGACCGGGACCGACTGGCGAAATTAGTAATCCCCGAGTTGATGCAGCAGGATGTCCTTCATCACTATCACGTGAGTCTAGAAGGGGGACATCAGGGCATAGCCAGGACCTATCACAAGATCAGGTCCCACTTCCACTGGAGAGGTCTTTTCCGCAGTGTGCAGAAATATGTGGGCTGTTGCACGGATTGCGAGACCGGAAAGGGTAGACCGGTAATCAAGGGGCGATCGCCCGGAAATATCGAAGCTACCTACCCTTTTCCAGGTCATAGCGATGGACCACATACCGTCACTGCCTAGATCGACGCGCGGCAACACTGAGCTGCTGATCTGGGTAGACCTGTTCACTGGTCTAGTTATTGCGAAGGCAAGTGCATCTCGGTCTGCGGAGCAGATCGCTCAGAGCTACGAAGAATGTGTGTTCCGAAGGTTCGGCGCCAGCGAGGTCATCAGGCACGATCGGGAACCCGGTTTTATAGCCGAGGTGTTCCGGTCGTTCAATAACATGCTGGACCAGAAACAGAGTGCGACGATGGCATATCGTCCGCAAGCAAATGGATCGGCGGAACGCATGGTGCAGACCATAACGAGGGCGATCAAGATGTACGTTGCTGACCCAGACCAGCGAGATTGGGACGAATACGCAGAAAGGCTGGTGTTTGCACTCAACTCGTCGACCGATCGGGTCCAAAAAGAAACGCCTTTTCATCTTGCGTATGGATGGGACACCCGGTCCACTCTTGAAGCTGCGATACCTATTGGCTGCACTCGGAACCGCGATCGTGATGCTCGACGTTGGCGCATGCAGGTCCCGAAACATTACCAGCATGCAAGAGAAATTGTCAACGAAAAGTTACGTCAAGCTACACAAGACCGGGCAGACCGGAACAACGACCAGGTCCAACCCCACGGTATAGAACCAGGGGCGAGGGTATGGTTGTACCTAGACCGAGTGAAGGAGGGCTATGCGAAGAAGTTGGATCACATGTGGCACGGTCCTTTCCGTGTTGCAGAGCTGATTGGTGAACAC
Source organism: Peronosclerospora sorghi (assembly GCA_026184515.1). NCBI lineage: Eukaryota > Oomycota > Peronosporomycetes > Peronosporales > Peronosporaceae > Peronosclerospora > Peronosclerospora sorghi. The sequence continues at coordinate 32,797,160 of CM047580.1, forward strand.
GCTGCCCGTCTAGTAACAACCGGCACGGACTACAAGGTCATCCCGATCGTACATGTGTCCAAGTTAAAACTGGTACGAGAATTTCCTGATGATCCCAAAATGCCCTGTCTAGTAGACGAGACAGAACTGTTTGATTTCGATGAAGCGTTACTGCCGGAGGACAGTTGGGAACGACCATTAGAGGAAGACGAGTTTGAAGTGGAGAAGGTCTTAGATGTTCGGTCGACCAAGAAGACCAGGTTCGGTCGGACTCACCGAGAGTACCTGGTCCGATGGAAGGACCATGATGAATCAACTTGGGTCGACGAGCTCGACTTGAATTTTTGGGCTCTTCTACGAGAGTTGGAACGAGAACGAGTCAGTTGTAATCGCTTCGCAGTGATGCAGACTCATGAAGACCAAGACCAAGACATGCAGTAGCTTCGGTCGGTCTAGACCGGTGTGAAGATGTGGAAGGTCCGGAGTTGATGTGAAATTGTAATGAACTGTGACGAATTGGAGTAGCGGAATGACGAATGTGATGACTATTTTTTTCTTGATGGAGGTGGAACTGTTTACGATAACGTGTTCGGTGAAACTATGGAGAGAGTGGTAAAATTAGCTCAAGTGATTTGACGATTGGACATATGAAAAAGAAATGATGACTTGTATTGCGAGTTATCTGGTCGACTACCTGCGACTTCACTTGCTATCGCCCCACAGACGGCCGATGACCATTGACGGATGATTCTCTACTTGATACTGAAACTGGTTACGCCATGGGTCCTTCCGGTCAAGCTGGACCAAAGCATCATTGAGGTCCGCGATCGGCTCAGAGCAATCAAGACCAGGGTACCATGTGCCGTCGTCGGCCAGCAGTCTGGTCTTCTCAACGCGACGCCTCGTCATGTGGAGGAACACCGGGTACAAGAACACGTCGACGTCACACTCGCAGGCTCGCATCCCGTCCAAAATGTACTGGCACAGGGATTGCCAAGACCCGCCCGCCCGAATTCGACGTCGCTTGCGCTTGCTCTGGAACGTCGCCAGGCCCGGATCTTGTCGCACCCGGTCGGGGGGATGCACCAAGTAGTGGGACGCTTCCCAAATTGCTTGGCCGTGGATCTTGTTGAAATTCTTCACCCGGCCTAGCAAAGTGCCGATCCACGGAGTCAAGTGGAACACAAGTCCTATATTGGGGTGTTCGAAAAATTTCCATGGTTCATCGCCGTATAGGTGGGAGATCTGCGCCGAAGTAATCAATTCCGCCCTCCATGCCCTCGCGTCAGGGGTTTTCTTGTCAGGTGGAAAGAGCCAGAGGTCCGGGTGGGAGAAAGACCGGGTCAGAAGCTGCTTGGTCAGGGCAGACCAGCGCAAACAGCCGACTTTCCCCGACGACCACGGCAAGGTGATTTCAAACGTCCGCGGCGGAAGGGAGCTGGTGTCAACTGCCATGTTCTTCAGTAGAGCGTACTTGTGAAGCTTGGATGTCCCGGGGAGAACCGAAGGCGCCGGCTTCGCTGGTGCCGACACTGGTGTGGCGTCACTTGGCAAACCGGTCTTCTGTTCTGACCCCAATGTCGACGCCACTTGGATGAAACTTTCACGCATATTCGTTCGTGACTTGGACTGGATGGCGACCATAAACTCGAAATCGCAGGACCTTTCGCTGGAGTCCTCCTCGGACGAGACCCCTTTGTGCTTTGTACGATTTGCAGTACGACGCGACGGCGCTCGACTTTCCGAGGGGCCGTAGATTCCGTCCGTGTCCGAGTCCATAAGAAGCGCCTGTGTCTTGGCTCGCTTATGAGGCACTGCACGCTTTCCCTCGAGTCTGGGTTCGCGCGCAGTGCCCCGCGCCCTCGAGCTACCCGGCGCGTCCGCGCGCTTCTTTGATATGTGTGCAATTTCGGGCTGCTGAATATCAGCCAATGAACGGTGTCGGTCTTGGTCCTGCTGCAAGCGGTCTTGGTCCTGCTGCAAGATGTCTTGGTCTTGCTCCGAGGAGACTAAGGTTGCCGACGCAGACCAATCTATGCTGGAGGAAGCAGCCGAACACAGAGGCAGCAAGTTAATCAAGCGCTGGCGGCACTGGTCTAGTGCCATCTGACGACGACCCGACTCTAGCGTCCAATAGTCTGACTTGTCTTGATAAGACCGGACCTTCCCGGTCTGTTCTTGAATGGAAATTTGAAGTTCTACAATGCGTCGCGCGAAGTCGTCGCCTTGCATGCGCAGTGAAGTCGCGTCAAACTGTCCGTCCAGTTGCTGCCGGCGAACAAGTGCAAGTTGATCCCGGTGATGGGACTGATAAGCCTCCAGACGGGACAGCTCATGAAGTGCACTTACCAGCTCCTCTAGAATTGGTCGGAGCTGGTCAACATGATCGTCGTACTGCCTATCAGCATCAAGCAAGGCACCTATTGCCTTGACGACGCTGGGAGGGATGAGAGCTGAAGACAAACGAGGGTCAAGACAAGTACAAGACGAAGACCAAAGATGCGCACCTCGTGTTGCCTGGTGGGCCACCTGGGTCCTGAGACGCATGTTTTCTGCAAGCATGTCCTGCATCCGCGTGTCGGCTTCAGTATGACACCCTTCCGATGTTTTAAGTGCAGGAGAGTTACATGGGCTGCCAGACCGAGCCAACCGGACAGGTGAAGCAATGTGGAGTGACTCGGCACATAGAGTTTCTACAAGAACAAGCGTCAAGAGGAAGCATTAGAGGATCGAGTGCAGTAAAGTAAGTACCTGGCGCAGGTGGCGAAGATGGCTGGTCCATGGTGAAGAAGTGTGAGTGACCAAGGTCCAGTTGGTCGAGTGATGGATGAGTCAGACCGTTATCGTTGTGCGACACGGTCGGACTCAGGGGCGGCTGTGGTGAAGTGTACACAAATTTGGTCACTTTTGGTCAAGGCGGTTGGTCGAGTTTCCGATTGGTCTAAACAAGGGGGGGATTTTTAGCCTATCAGATTCAAGGAGTATCAAGAACGCCGAGCTTGGGTGAGTCACCTGACATTGGGTATTTTACATAATTTTGTGTGGGTACATTGGGGACCATAGGGAGGTAGTATTATTGGTTAGTTGCGGATTTTCCAAGTAAGAGTCTTTTGGTTGCGGATTTTCCAAGTAAAAGTCTTTTGGTCTAGGAATAAGTAGCAAAACCTCCTCTGGTCTTGGTCTACACCGCAGCAAGGGGTCGCCGTTATTCTTTCACGTACACTAGTCGCCTCCGCCCGCCGCGGAGTGTTTGGGGGAAGAGGGTTGAATTATCCCCTCTTCCCTATTATACCCGGTGTGGACGCGCTGCACGCGCACTTTGGTCACCGGAAGTCCCTCGACGGGAGTACGATTTGGCGATCTCTACACTTTGACTCAAGTACGTTTGGAACGTGCTATTCACTGGATTCGTCTTTACGTGGACATATTGGCTTATTGTAACATTGGTTGGAGTTTAGATCGGTTTTGGTCTTCTCTCATATTGGTCAGGGGCTAGACCGGTTGATTGGTCTACCCTCTATTATTTCGTATTGACCAGGTCTAGATCGTTTGGACGATCGACCTATTGGAATTTATCTTTTGGAAGTGTTTCTGGTCTGTACGTACCTGGGGTGAAGAGTTCCGCCCTAGGTACACCTAGCCAGCATGGTCTCATATTCAAGACCGAATCAGATCGATCTGCGATCCCGATCCACCGAGTGTGTAACTAGCCCATTCCATAGGGTACACAAGGTGAGATGAACTTAAGTGAATCGGACCAAGTGTCTTTGGATGCTGACCGGTCGTCTGCCAGCAGCGGACGATCGGACCAGATTTCGAATGGAGGTCCGCGGGGTACCCCCCCGTAAGTTGGAAGGCTGGGCACGATGGTGGTGGTCAGGTTGTCGATACAAATGTATTCGATTTCGAACTTGACTCCACCACAAGGGCACTAGGGACTTGGAGACATATGTCCAAGAACTGAAGACCCTGTTGGCAGGGATGTACGCGAAAGCGTATTCGGACGATGTGTCCATCCCCATCTTCATGGGAGGCCTGAAAGAAGGGACATCACGTTCGGAAGTGTTCCGATGCCGACCCCAATCGCTGGGGGAGGCGTTTAAGATAGCATTCAACGCTGAGAGGAACTTTCGTTCCTCTAAGGTGGGTCCTGAACCCATGGACCTGAGTCAGGTCGAAGCGGAGGAGAAACCTTCCGCTAGGAGTCACTCTGACTACTTTCCGCAGGGCTTAGAAGCGGAGCTCCTTGCAATGCTGCAGCGGCATGGGCCGCTGCAGCATTGCAAGGAGGTAATATGCTTCCTGTGTGGAAGCACGGATCATCTGCGGAACAGATGTCCGCGGAACCCCAGCGAGATATTCGCTTTAAGGGGCCGAGGGTAGGTAAGAAGTCCTCGCCCAAGCCGTCGGGAAAAGACGGCTCCCAGTAGGTGCGGGGCGCCCTACTGGGGGATCCCTCAGTGCTGTTAAGCCCCAGGGTAGGGGACGACAGCACAAAGACCCGAGTGAAACGGTGCTTTCTAGCACCGAGTTGGTGTACCAGCCAGGTTTGCCGGGTGTCCTTGCGGACGTGAAAGGCTTTGATAAGCCTTGGAGAGTCTTGATAGACTCTGGAGAGTCTGACAATTATGTCAGACGGGATTTTGTTGTGAAGAGTCGGCTGTATGCCAAGGCCCTAGAGACACGTTCTCGTGACGTTGTCACGGTCCGTCTTGCGACGGGCGTACAGTCTTCTGTACCCAAGGTCTCGATTGACCTTAAGCTGAAGTTTGCAGACTTCGACATCTTAGAACGTTGCCTAGTTCTTGATTTGGACTCGAGGTATGACCTCATTCTGGGCATGAAGTGGATGAACGCCACGAGCCATGGATAGACTGGAAGTCTAAGTCCATTGGCGCAACGCACCCGCGGTCGGGTAAAGCATTGGCGAGTCATAACCCACCTTTGCTCGATCGCAAAAGCGATACTGTCGTGAGATGCCCAGAGATTGGGATGTCTAAGATGATCAGTCCCAATAAGGTCAAGGAAGTTTTCCTTGACGAGGGGGATTCGGCGGTTAATCCCCGCGCCAATATAGGCGAGACTGGCGAGTCACCATTGGTAGAGGTGGATTCCTCTGAGGCGACTCCAGTGGGAGGGGTAGAGACACCTGTGGTTAAGCGCGAGGCGCTTCCAAGCGAAGAGACCCGTAGTTCGTCTCTTTCGCACGTCGGAAATGATTCTTACCACGCCGTTGTAGGTGATACCGGCGAGTCACCGGTGGTAGAGGTAGAGACCTCTGTGGATAGGCGCGATGCGCTTCCAATAGATGGGGTAATCGACTCCCCCCCATCTGGGTCCCGTGATGATTCCCGAGGCCAGTAGTCAGCAGTCCTACAGGATTCTGAATAGTGTGACAGGTGTTGTCACAGAAGGCGTAAGCCTTGAACGGTTGCCTGGGGTAGGCGAACTGTTGTCGTTGGAGGAGATGTCCTTCAACGAGTTTGAAACAGCTTTGAAAGCAGATGAAATAGACGAGGTTGTCGTATTGCGTCCGGAAGAGGAGTTGAACTCCTCATTCACGATGGACGAGTCAGTTTCGGTGCAAACCACATTGCATTGAATGACCGAAGCGGTATCAAGATCCTTGCGGATCCTGAGGACCCTTACCATTCCATGTTGAAGGAATTCGGAGATGTCATTAGTGACAACCCGCCGATCGGGTTACCACCGGATCGGGGAGTTCGACATGAAATCGATGTGGTTCCTGGAACCAAATACTGCGTCACTAGGCAGTGGCCTATCCCCAAGGAGAAATGCGACGTCATCGACGCATTCTTCAAGGGGAAAGAAGAGGTAGGGATGGTACGGGAGAGCAAGTCTCCTCACTCATTCCCCACTTTTTGTGCTCGTAAACCGAACGTAAAGTGGCGCATTGTGCTGCGTACAATAATATCAATGCAGCTACTGTACCAATGCAAACTCCTATTCCTCGGAAGGATGTCCTCCAGAATAATATGACAGGCTGTACTTTTTACAGCGTCTTAGATCTGGTGGACGGGTACTATCAGGTGCTCATGCGAGCATCCGATATTCCGCTTACAGCGGTCAGCACGCCTAGTGGCATGCTGTGGGAGTGGCTTGTTATGCCACAAGGGCTTTCAAATGCTCCAGCGACTTTTAATCGCTTGGTGACACAACTCTTCCACCCTCATAGGAAGTACGCTCAGACGTACTTCGACGATATATTCGTCCATAGTCGTGCGGAAGGCGACTCGTCTGATGTTCAGACGCATATGATACACCTTCTAGCAGTGCTCGAATGTATGCGAGAGCATAAGTTATATGCAAACGCATCCAAGAGTAACTTTGGTGCTGAGGAAATTTCTTTCCTCGGATGCTTCATCGGTAAGGATGGAGTGCGGGCGGATCCCGCGAAGGTGAAAGCCATTGTGGAGTGGCCTTTGCCTGTAAATCTTAGAAATTTACGGAAGTGGCTTGGATTAGCCAATTATATCCACAAGTACAGCGAGAACTACGCTGAAATGGCGAAGCCATTAACAGACCTTCTTAACAGGGATGTAGATTGGTGTTGGGAAACCAAACACAAAAACACTTTTGAAGCGGTAAAGGGTAGCTTGTTGAAAGCTCCCGTTCTTGCTCTCCCAGATTCTGGGAAACCATTTAGTTTCGTCTGCGACGCCTCCGATTTCGCAATCGGATGTGCTTTGTTACAATCAAACGATGCAGGAAGGGAACGCGTTATCGCGTTTGAGTCGAGGCAGCTTAAAGCTGCGGAGCGAAATTATCCCGATCATGACAAGGAGCTACTTGCAATGAAGTATGCTCTTGTCAAATTTAGGGTTCACCTACTCGGCTCGAAGCCATTCGTGGTTTATACTGACCACGCGTCCTTACGGACAGCGACAAAGTCGCCTCATCTATCGCAACGGATGGCCCGTTGGCTCTCCTTCTTTGCGGAGTACAACTTTGAGGTTAAGTATAAACCTGGCAAGCAGAACGTGCTTGCAGACGCGTTGTCGCGTCGTCCCAATTACGAGCTCGCTCACGCGACATTCGTCACCACGTCTGTGGTGGATCTCATTCGCCAGGCGTATGAGAAAGACCCACAGTGTACGGCGCTTATCAGCGCGTTGGGTGAAAAGGGTCTTGGCTCGTCTGAGCCAACCCTGTCAAGTCGAGCTAGAGCTCGGTTACACCGTTACCGTTACTGTGATGGTCTGCTATATTATAGCACGAGCGTGGAGGACACTCCGCGGGTGGTTGTTCCTCATGATGAGGAACTGAAGTATAGAGTCCTCTTTGAGGCACATGACGCCCCTACCGGGGGCCATTTAGGTCGGGATAAGATCTACAGCGCTTTAAGCGCTTTGTATTGGTGGCCCAACATGTATAAGTGGGTCGGTGTGTATATACGCACCTGTGAGACGTGTCAGAGGGTTAAACCCTCTGCAAGTTTAGCTGCGCCTTTGGTGATCTTATCGGTTCCAACGGAGTGTTGGAAATTATTTAGCATGGATTTTATCTTCGGTTTTCCGAAGGATAAGTCCGGGAACACCGGCATATTGGTCTTTGTAGACCGTTTGAGCAAGATGGATCACCTGGCGACGGTGCCAGAGTCCATTGATGGACAAGAAACAGCAAAAGTGTTCCTAGACCGTGTCTTTCGAAAGCATGGTCTACCCGATTCCGTTGTGTCGGATCGGGACCCCCGTTTTACGGGACAATTTTGGGGAGCGTTGTTTCGGGTGCTGGGCACCAAGCTCCTCATATCCACTGCGGATCATCCGCAGACGGACGGGAAAACGGAACGCTTTAATCGCGTTGTGGAGGATATTCTCCGGAGTTTATGTCCGGATTCTCCAAAGAGTTGGAGTGAGATGCTTCCGATGGTTGAATTTGGTATCAACAATTCGGTACATGCGTCTACGGGGTTTACCCCGTTTTACGTGAACGGATTAGTGAATCCGAGAGTTCCGTTGACGCCACGTGTGTGTGGCCCAGGGCTTGAGGGGTAGGATTCCTTGATGTCAGCCATGTATCTGTGCGAAAGCACATCGATAAGTTCTTATCGACGCGCCTTAGTGCCTTACGACACGTCTGCGATGCCATGGCGGAAAGCCAAGACTAGCAGAAGAAGCAGGCTGACCGGAAGGGGCGGCGTAGTTAAAAGGTGTACAAGTAGGAGAAAGTGTTTTATTAAACGCTAAAATTTTTCCTACACATGCAGTTTCCAACGTGTTGCGGAAAAAACTGCGCCCCAGGTTTGTGGGGCCTTTCAAAGTGCTAGCCCGAAAGGGAATGGCGTATACCTTGGACATCCCGAAGGCGATGCGTACGCATCCAACCTTCTATGTGGGTATGCTTAATCGATACCAGAACCCGGAGGCGGGTCCCCTCTTGGAGGATGGTGGTAAGTTGGATAGCCGAAACGCACGGCAGGTCGGAACATCTCTGACAGGGTCGAAATGCGACCCTGGAGCTTCGCAACGAGAGACTCGAGGGAGGCAAGCCGCCCCTCGATGCGTTCATTCGCACTCCCCTCGTCGCGGAGTCCCTTCTGGGCATCTTGGATGCGACGGCTGTGTCGATCACAACGTTCGTGGAACTCACGTCGCAGTAGCGCGACCTCCTCCAGTTCTCGACTCGGAGGGTACTCCACATTACCATGTGGAACGTCTGATGGCACGACGCCATCACCGGGGTGAGACCCAGTACCTGGTGAAGTGGAAAGTTTATCCACATTCCCAGAGTTCGTGGGAGTCCGAGACTCCCCTGCGGCAGGATTGCCGTGACGTCGTTGACGCTTTCGAGTGGGAGAATCCCGCTGAGAATTAACGACCAAAGGGGCGGAAAAGCCCCTTCACTCCCAGTAGATGGGAGTTTGCCGGAGGCAGATGCAGAGTTTGCGTTGCTCTCCGGCACCACATCGAGAGCAGGGCGCGTGTAGTAAGAGGAGGTAATTGCCCCTGCGCTTTGGCCTGGGCATATGCCAAGCGTAACGCCCTCTCTACCGGAACGTCGGGTTTGGAAAAGCTGTTGTACAGCTCATCAAAGTTGGAGAGGCGCTTCTCCCCTTCCGCTCAAGCGCGTAATGCCCGTTCTGCGTCCTCGAAGCTTTATTCCCGTAAGAGAACGAAGGGAACCTCGCGGATGATATCTACGAGGACACCGCGTGCCTGTTTCCCGAGGCGCGTTCGGTAGGACTTGGCAGTGAAATGCTTAGGCGTAAGCAGTTTGGCTCGGAGTTGTTTCCGGCGCGCAATTTCACGCGGCAGTACAGCCGCTGGACCAGGTGTATAGGAGGATAAACTCTCTTGACCTTGTTCTTAGCCTTCTTTTGAGGGTCACGAGGTCCCTTCCGTGTCGGTACGGCATGTCGGGCTTCATGAACCGTGTCCGGTTCATTGGTGATGGTCGCCTTCGGCGACCCGGATGCATCATCCGTAGTTGGTAAAGGTGGCGCACGAGTTAGCGCGTTTTCCCCACGTGTGGGGAATGGATTGGATGACTGACACCGCCGTTCGGTGCTGTCGGAGTGGTCAGCCTTTGGGGAGATATCCCCAAGGGCATCCACCTCCGAGTTATCGGAATAGTTTCCGTCCTTAGCACCACTAATGGTGCTCATGGTTGGTTAGCCAGATGTTCTGGCAGTTGGAGTTCTCCAACTGAATTTGATTTATTGCGTAAGCAATAGTCTTGATGGGGGAGGATGTAACAGGGTTACATTCGGGTTACATTTAGTATGTGGTGTACGTGAGTACACTACGGTTGGGGTCAGTATTGACCGGTCCGAAAGGTTTTGGACCATTGGTTATTTTAACCAATCGGGGCAGGAGCCCTTGGTGGAGGCGTGGCAGCCAGTCATGTGTTAGTACACAGGTGGTGTACACTACATTTTAGCTAGGTACGAATTTAGAAAGTTCTACTTAGTATTACATATAGTTTACATTATTTTAAATTAATTTAGGCTTATTTTATATTAAATATACATTCAGTTTACATTTCATTCAACCGACTACAGACGCCCGACCTCGACCGGTCGCGCGTGTAGTGAGTGCAGTAGCGTAAGAAGAGTTCTCCCCTTTGCTACCCCCTTAGTAAGGGAGCCTTGTGTTAAGGCATTAGCGAAAGCTAATAGTAAACCAAAGTGGGAATCTTGGCCCCGAGTAAGAGAGTTCTCTCTTACTAAGCCCTTTTATAAGGGCGTATCGGCTAAGTATCGGCGAACGCCGCTTAAAGGAAAGTCTTCCTCTGTGCGCTAGCCGCGCCGTGCGCGTACGCACCGGCTACATGCGTATGCAATGAAAGGGAGGCGCGATGTTATCACGACGTCTCAATCGATGATCTTACTGATCGGACGCAAAAGGAGAACTTTTTCATTGCTTATATCCTAAATCAACCTATTACCTAATATTAACGAATCAACTCTACCCATACTGACATGCTCCATCGAACAATCAACCTGATATATCATCCGCCTGTCGCTTGCCATCGTTTACTTGTACAATGCGTCGCTTCTGCTCCGGATGGCTCGTCCATGTTCACCACAGTTGTACCCAAAAGTCTTCCATACGCTTCTCCACACGAACTGTCAAGCCCCTAATTCCGGATCGTCTACACGGGCCTACAACCGAACCGATCGACTCCGATCGGCCGCTGCAGCTGGTTAATAATCTTCTGGCGATGCTATCCGAGGTTGGGATGAAGGTCAAGAATGTTAATGGTGCTGGAAAGCTGTTCGAAATTGATACGTGGAAGTTAAAACCAGCTATGTCAATGCTACACAACCATCTGACGCCATTGGTGGGGGCGGTACGCCGCCCAACTCCCACAAATGCGTTGGAAGCCCCAAACCTCGTGCAATACCTTGTCGAAAAGTCATTCTCCGTCAATAGCTCGCTATATGGGTCGCCACCTCCCTCCAACGGCTTGTCCGAGTTGGAGGTTGGTGTGGAGCGGATGACCATGGATCACGGTACCAGTCACACGGAACATAAAAGGACGTGCGGCAACGAGGGGCGGCATGTCAGTCGGGGCCCCAGGGGAGCCACAAGCATCGGCGACCCCCAAGACCGATCCAGTTGTGGTGGAGCGGCTGATCAAAGTTTTTGACGCTTGATCAGGCGTTACCACGGCGCCCGGACTCCCGACTACCGAAGGGGGTCCTCCGGTTGTCTCTTGACTGCTTGTGTTCCTGCTCACCTTGTGTACCCGACGGATTAGGCGTGGGTCGCTCTCCAGGTGGCGGGGATGGCACGTGCAATTCCTTGTTGCAAGATTGAGTTGACTTGTGATGAAGCGACTGATGCGATCAGGCGTGATAAAACTTGATCAGGATTGATCAGGCGCAAATATTCGATGATCAAGGCCTCCGGTCGTTGATCAGGGGGTGATCAGGGGTGATCAGAGCCAATAGTCAAAAGTCAGATCGTGATCGAACTGATCGACCTGATCGGTCTGATTGGCCTGATCGTTCTGATCGTTCTGATCGGTCTGATCGGTCTGATCGGTCTGATCGGTCTGATCGGTCTGATCGGACTGATTGGTCTGATCGGCCTGAACGGTCTGATAGAGTTAGTCGATCAGGCACTAGTTGGCGCGAGTTGCGAGCAGATGAACGCGGGTCGCAAGTTGCAGAGTGCTGATCAGGTGTTGATCGGCGAGGGGGGTACTTGATCAGGCAGCGGAAGTCTTCACTGCCTGATCGCGGAACCTCTGGAGTCTTAGACAACTAAAAGAACACCCAAATAAATGTATTCCTAGCCTAGAATTTACGAGGGAGGGGGATTTCACTAAATCCACCTAGAGTTCTCGTGAGGCGCTAACGGCAGCCAAACTATAGGGGCCAAACGTGAACTAAACGGGGAATAGTTGAGAGCACTGCTCAATCACGTTCCCGAGACCAAAAAACCTTTAAAAGAAGAACCGCTGACACAGCGGGCGGAGTTGCGGCGAGTTATCACACTCTACGCCTACGGTGGCCCTAAAACGCACTCAGTGCTCCCCCCTGGACGTAGAGGTATTTATTAGAGAGGGAGGCGCAAAGGTGCCTTCCCTAAAACGATCTGGTAGATCACACGCAAAAGGAGAACTTTATTATTGCTTAAATCCTTAGAACTACCAATTACATAATATCCACCAATCAGAACTACCCATTCCAGCGTCCTCCGTCGACCAGTCGACCTGATTTTTCCGTCGTTCTTCGATGTTCGTTGCTGTTCGTTGAGTACCTGTATGTAACCGTTCCATCTTCCAATGCCCCGTCTATGTCCTGTCTATGTGCACCACGGTGTACACGCAACTGTATACACCGTGGTACACACAATCGTACACGACTACGTACCCAATTTGTGTCCGCAGTCAGACCCCTAATTGGTCCCCTAATTAGGCCCTTAATTAGGCCCAATTTTATAGCACACTTTACTACACAGTCACCTCGCCCGCGATGGGAGCAAGCATGCAAGCCATGTTAAAAGCTATGATGAATCGTTACGCCGGAGATCGAGGCCGATCACCTCTGCGCCCTCGTGCACCAATCCGGTTGGTCCAGGAAAACGAGGCTATTTGTGCGGACGTCGAAATGCAGTCAATAATGTGGTGAAGCGGACACAAGAATTTCAGTCACATTATGTCAGCGGCACGCCGATCAGCTTATCGGCGATCGGATTGGTGAAAATCAAGGAGGCTTTTGGGCCAATCGTGTGCGAGAGGTGTCAAGAACACGGATTTTGGTAAGCCACATGATATTGCGTGCACTTACATATTTTCATGTTTGTACATATTGGGGACCATAGGGAGATAGTTTTGGTTTTACCGTGTCGTTAATTTTTTGACCTTTAACACTCAACAAGAAGTCGTTAGCATCTTCGCACTGTACATCAGTCGCCTCTGCACGCCGCAGAGCGTTTGGAAGAAGAGGGTCGAGTAATCCCCTCTAGCTTGTTATAACCGACAGGGACGCGTCACAGACGCATTTGGCACGCCGGAAGTCCCTCGACGGGAGTACGTATTGGCCGACTTCACAAGCGCATGTTACACACGTTTGGAACGTGTAATCAAATATTGGATTGTTACGTGGAGATATCGTTCGTGGAGTTTATCACATTCTCATTGGATCTCTATATTTGAGTATTGGACTTTTATTCTCGTATTGGTTAGGCTCTACGATCGATTAAGCGATCTGCCCTTTGGAGTGTATTTACTTGGAGTATAACTGGTCTGCCCGTACACAGGGTGAAGAGTTGCACCCAGGGTACACTACCCAGCACGGTCTCACGTTTTTAGACCTCACATAAATTCCCAGCACCGATCCACCAAGTGTGTAACCAGCCCATTCCATCGGGTACACAAGGTGAGATGACGAACGAATCGGACCAGGCGTCCTATGCTGATGATCGGTCGTCTGCTAGCAGC
>CM047580.1:32810654-32821405 GCA_026184515.1 Peronosclerospora sorghi
GCGGTCGAGGGCGCTTGATTTTTGGAGATGTTACTGTCGTCATCCTCGTCCAAGCTTGGGCTCACGAGGGGCGCCTGTATCTTGGCTCGCTTACGAGGCACCGCACGCTTCCCTTCGAGTTCAGGGTCGCGCGCTGTGCCCCGCGCCCTCGAGGGACGCGGCGCGTCCGCGCTCTTCTTAGACTTTTGACGAATTTTGGGCTGGGGAATTTCGGCCAATGAACGGCCTTGGTATTGGTCCCGGTGTAGGTCCACCAAGGCGGCCGACGCAGACCGGTCTACGCTGGAGGCAGCAACCGGATGCCGACGAGGACGCAACAGGTCAACCAAGCGCTGATGACATTCTTTTAATACCGCCCGACGACCGTTCGCTGCCTGCGTCCAATCGTTCGACTTGCGTTCACAAGACTGGACCTCCTCGGTCTGGTCTTGAATCGAAATTCGGAGCTCAGTGAGACGCCTCTCGAGGTAGTGGCTTTGAATGCTCAACGTGGTCTGGTCAAGCAGGTCTTCTGTTTGCTGCTGTTGGACCAGCACAAGCTGCTCCCGAAGATGAAGCTGATGAGCCTCCAAGCGGGTCAACCTATTGCGCGCGTTTATTAGTCCGGTCAAAATCTGACGCAGCTGGAGGTCATGCGTGTTCGACTGCCGATCGGCGGCAAGCAGGGCATTGATCGCCTTGTTGATGCCAGGAGGTATACGGGCTGGAGGTATACGGGCTGAAGACAAACGAAGGTTAGAACAGGTCCAAGGTGAAGACCGGACATGTATGCTTACGTTGTGGGGCCTGTTGAGCAATCTGCTCCTGGAGACGTGCGATCTCTTCAAATGCTTCTTGCAACTGCGCGTCGGTCCCGGTCTGAGGTCCTGCCGATGTATGAGGTGCAGTAAACGATGGGGGATGCCAGACCGGACCGACCGGACGTACGAAGTGACATGTGATGACGTGGTATGCGAGGTGCCTACAAGAACGGTCGTTAAGGAAATACAAGAAGGTCAAGTCCAGCAGTGCAAGTACCTGGAACGGATGAAGAAGATGGTTGCTCCGTGTCGGAAAAGTCTGAATGACCAAGGTTCAACTGAATTTGATGGATAGGTCAGACCGTTGTCGTTGTGCGACACGGTCTGACTCAGAAGCGGCTGTGGAGAAGCGTACCCAAAATTTGGCACACTTCTGGTCAAGTTTTGGCAAGACATTTGGTCTAATTTCGGATTGGTTTAAACAAGGGGGGCTTTTCAGCCTATCAGACTCAATAAGTGTCAAGAACGCAAGTTTTGGTAAGTCACCCGACTTTGGGTATTTTACATATTTTTGTGGGGGTACATTTAGGGACTATAGGGTAGTAGTATTTTAGTTGTGGTTTTTCCAAGAAGAAGTCTTTTGGTTGTGGTTTTACCTTTTAGGACAGAGGTTATATCTTTAAGTAAGGAAATCTTTTAGCTTTCGGATAAACGGCTGAAACCTCTTCTGGTCTTGGTTCACGCCACAGCTAGGTGTCGCCGTTCTTTCCTTTTCGTACACTAGTCGCCTCCGCCCGCCGCGGATTGTTTGGGGGCAGAGGGTCGAACTATCCCCTCTCGCCCATTATACCCGGTCTGGAAGCGCCGCACGCGGACTTTGGCCCACCGGAAGTCCCTCGACGGGAGTACGATTTGGCGATCTCAACACCTCAACTCAAGTACGTTTGGAACGTGCTATTCACTGGATTGGTCTTGGCGTGGAGATATCGTTTGTGGAGTTTCACGAGCATGTTGGGTCTTTACGCGGACATATTGGCTTGTTTTAATATTGGTTGGAAACTAGACCGGTTTTGGTCTTATTTCGTATTGGTCAGGTGCTAGACCGGAACGGTCGGTCTACCCTCTTTTATTTCGTATTGGTCAGGTCTTGATCGTTTGGACGATCGACCTATTAGAAGTTATCTCTTGGAAGTGTTTTTGGTCTGTTTGTGTCTGGGGTGAAGCGTTCCGCCCCAGAGATACCTACCCAGATCGGTCTTCTATATTCAAGACCGCTTCGATCCAATCTGCGATCCCGATCCACCGAGTGGGTAACTAGCCCATTCCATCGGGTACACAAGGTGAGACGGAAACTAAACAATCGGACCAAGTGGGTTCTAATGACGACCAGTCGTCTGCTTGCAGCGGACGATCGGACCAGATCTCGAGTGGTGGTCCGCGGAGTACCCCCTCCGAAAGTTGGAAGGCTGGGCGCGATGGTGGTAGTCAGGTTATCGATGCTAATGTTTTCGATTTCGAGCTTGACTACACCACAGAAATGGTGCAGTATACCAGTGTGCACGTCTGAACCGACGTCTTCCAGCACACTGCTTGCAACCATGTCTTAAAAACCTTTTGAGTAACCATTAAAATTTTTGGCCTTCAGTCTGGCAACGAACACAGATCCATGGGTCGTGACATCGAACCGTTTTTCATTTTCAGCATGACCCGCAGCTTGTGGTTGTCGTCGACAATGGCGCAGCCTTTTTCGCGCAGTCGACCAAGCGAAATCAGATTTTTGGATAGTTGCGGTTAGAAGTATACTTCGGTCAAGACAACGACCGTTTCACTTCCCTCGCACGTGCGCAACGTAAGACGAACGACTTTGGTAGCCCTCAGGGTACCACGATTCGGCAATGCAAATGTGTCGTTAGTACCACACTCTTTAGCATCTTCCAGCAGGTTTGCGTTCGACACTAAATGTCTACTTGAACCGCTATCAAAAATACAATTTTTTTCATTTCAATTTTAATTACCACATGCATTAACATATGCATCTACAGTGGTTTACATAGTAGAGAGCACAAAAAGTTTCGACGAGTTGTCACTTCCAGCGCGATTCGACACTTGCCTACCACTGCCACCACTTCTGCGACGTTTCTCGGGGCAATACTTCTGTATGTTCCCCTCGTCACCGCACGTGTAACATGCACGCCGGTCCCTGCCAGATGTTGCGGCATGTTCCTGCAACTTAACGGCTGGATTGCCCTTGACGGCGTCATCCTCTAGCTCTTGCGCCCAGGCGATCAGCTCTTGAGCGTGGCTTAGGTAGTCCTGTCTACCAGGATCATACCTTGCCATCAGCATCACTTTCAATCGCGGCGCAGCGTATTTCACATTATTTTCAATTATGTGGTAAAGCGTACCGTAAAATTGGTACGTAATTAGGGGCATAATTATTGACACCCCTATAGGCGTAGCTGTGGTAGAGGGTACCACAAATTTTGTCGGTACAATAGTCGGTACAAAAGGTGGTACGATAGTGGGCACCACAGTCGGTACCACAGTTGGTACCTCAGTCGGTACAACTGTTGACACAACGGTGGCGGACAGGGATGAGGCGTGGACAGGACGTCTGAGACGATGCGACAACTGGCACGGTTACCTGAAGGTAACCCGGAGGTAAGCGGAGGAATCAGGTCGAATGGTCGACAAAATGCGTAGGAATGGGTAGTTCTGATTGGCTGATATTAGTTTTTCAGTAGATATTCGTGCAGATCGCTTCAGGGACGGCACCTTTGCGCCTCCCTTACTAATAAATACCTCTACGTCCCGGGCGGGAGCTTTTAGTGCATTTTTTGGCCCACCGGTAGGCGTAGGGTGTGGGAGCTCACCCGTAACTCCGCCCGCTGTGTCTGCGGTTCTTCTTTCAAAGTTTTTTTTGGTCTCTGAAACGTGATCGAGCAGTGCGCTCTCACCTCTTCCCTATAAATCCACGTTTTTTGGACCCTAGTAGTTCGGCTGCTTTAAGCGCCCCTCGGGAACACTAGGCGGATTTTAGTGGAAACCGTCGATCAGCCCGTCGCTGATCGACCCTCCTCTAAAGCTTAAGTTTGGAATACAAGGTACTTTGGGTATTCTATTGACGGTTAAGCTTAAAGAGGCTCTGTGATCGGGAAGTGAAGATTTCCGCTGCCTGATCGAGTACCCCTCGCCGATCATCACCAGATCGACCCTCTGTAATTCGCGATCCGCGCTCAGCTGCTCGCAACTCGCGCCAACTAGCTGATCAGCGCTTTTTAGTACCTGATCAAGCCTGATCAAGCCTGATCACCGCTGATCGACGACTGTTAGTGCCTGCCCAAGCCTGATCACTGTTGATCAAACCTGATCGCACGTGATTCGAGCTTGATTGCGCCTGATCATTTCCTGATCGCACCAGTCAACTCATCACTAGTCAACTCAGTCTTGACACAATGAATTGTAGTGTGCCATCCCCCCGCCACCTGGAGAGCGACCCACGCCTGAGCCGTCGGGTACACAAGGTGAGCAGAAACACAATCAGTGAAGGACAACCGGAGGACACCCTTCGTCAGTCGGCAGTCCGGGCGCCGTGGTACCGCCAGATCAAGCCTCAAAAACTTTATCAGCCGCTCCGCCACAATGGTGCGCGTGCCCGGATCTTTGGGCGACGCGAGATATCACCGCGATTCTACGCAAGATGGCGCTGATGTGGCCGTGAAAACAGAAGCAGAAGCAGAAGTGAAGATAATGCTGGAAAAGGAGGAGGTGGTTGTGACGATGGAAGGCAGTTCGCCGTCGTCATTCCTGAAGAAGAAAGGAAATGATGATTATCAGGACCTGGGGAGGTATCCTGATGAGATAAAGGAGGAGAAGAAACCTAAACCACCTCCCAAGGCTCCTTCATGATCCCCTGCGGATCATAACGCAAGTTATGATCCGACAATTACATATGCATATGATGATCTGGATTGGAAGCCGTTGGTGAAATACTACGACCCGGACCGACCGAAAGCGTTGCTGAAGTCGCCGGGTTCGGAGAACGATGAAAGTCGACCAAGTATGCCACCATCAGAATATGATTTGAAAAGGACGTTTTATATGAAGGAACTGAAGAATTTCTTATTGATGGATTCAATTATGAACCTACTCGGAGTCACGATCAGTGGAAAACTTAGCGAGCCGGTTAATCAACCAATAACGGACGGGAAAGACAACATTCAGTTGGTGTTGGGGATGACACGTCTGATTAAGCAAGCTGGCTTGACTACAGACGCCTAAGATGCCGAAGAAGTGTTCGATCTCAGCCCTGAAGACGTTGCGACCACTACCGAGCAGCTGTTTGAACTGTTGGTACCTATAGTGGGTCGATTCGCTAAAGTGGAACCACCTTGTACTATGCTGATAATTGAAGCCGGTCCGTCGATCAACGTGGCAGAACACACGGGATCAACGTGGCAGAACACACGGGATCATCGTGTTACGAATCTGCCCCTTCTGAAGGCAATGAGACTGAAGTGGAGTCGAGTAGTGCCGGAAGTATAGAGCCCAAGATCAACAAGATGACAATTTGCAAGAAGGATGAATCCAAGCTCTCGGCTATCAAGAAGGAACCGCAAAAAATAGTCAAGGCAGACGATGATCAGTCATCGCAGTGCCCACATCTGCAAACATTTTCGACAAGGCCATGAAGCAGTTTTTGGCGGAAGAAAGAGGCAAGTAGACACCTGGGGTTGTATACACGAAAAGTCACCATCCAGGGCCAGGAAGGGTTGCGACGGTTAAGGAAGTCGATATGGAATCAGTGCATTCGCTCCGTGACTATCAGTCAAGGTCAAGAAGATCGGCGGCGGTTAGAGATGTTGACATGGAATCTGTATATTCGCTGCATGATCAACAATCCCAGCGTGATTACATCGATCCAGACGATCCGATCACTCTGCCTCGACAAGCCACGTTTGCGACAACGTACAATGGAATTCCTGACCAACAGCCAATTCCCAGGATTCGGATGTCGGCGATCAGTGATCTTAAAGAATTTTCAGGGAAGGAAGTGGATGAAGATCAAGCGCGGAATTGGATTAGTCGTTTGAAGTCAGCATTTATGCGGGACCAAGCCTCCGACCAAGAAATGTTTGCAGCTAATCTTCTTTTTAAATGCCATTCTGGACTTACATGCTGGGAATATTCGATTTCAGATAAGTATTTTTCTTGTGTGCTTAATTATGGGCGATTTAATTAAAGGACCAGCGCGCAATTGGCATCGGCAGCTTAGCTGAACTACTCGGTCAAGCTGGAAAAGTCTCGTGGATGAGTTTGAAGTACAATACTGTGGAAGCGGTCAGTCAGCATCCCGCCAGTATTATTACACAAAGCAGCGGTCGGATGAAAGTCCTATCGAGTATCTGCACCGGTGAATGTGGCGGTACTGCGAGCCAAGTTGCCAATCAAGGATGGATTGCCTACGATCTTACGCGAGCATGTGCAACATTTTCTGGATACATTGAAAAATCGCGAGCTCGCCGATCAACTGGCACTTCTGCGGTTGGATACCACCACGGATCTGGAAGAAACGTTGCGGGCGTATGAGCGCAATAAGTGGTACCAACCAACAGCGACGGTAGGCACCAGACGATTCCGTCAGAAATTCAGTTATGATCGGTCACCTGCCCCTTCTCGGAAGCCTAAAGCAGTGCGCGCGATCAAGATGATTTCTGGAAGTGAAGATTCAAGCTCCGATGACAGTGGAAGGGACGGTGACCAGCGTCGTTACATGATTGCTGCTATGCGCGATCAACCAGTAACGCACGGTTTATCTAGTGAGCCTCGATCTGGTAAACAAGGCGAATCAAGTGCGGTTGACCAAGGGACGATGAAGAAATGCAGTCATTGCGGATCAATAAAGCACGACAATTTGCGTTGTTGGAAACGCCTGACCTGTATGAAGTGTGGAAAGAAGGGGCACCCGACGGATCACTGCTTGTATGTCTGCCGTGCGTGCGGCGAGAATCACGACGTTGGCAAGTGCCCCATGGAAGAATTCTACAATCGCATTCGACAGTGGTACAACCCTACCAAGCATGCGGGAATGTTGCCCAAGGAAGCCGAAGACATGTTAAACTAGGACGCTCGCCAGGTTGGAATCTGGTACGAGACGAGCGTTCTGGTGTGTGTATTTTTGCATATGTGGATAAGCAGCGGGTTGATCAAGCAGAAGAGAAATATAAAGAAAAATGTGATCAACCTGATTTACCACGTTTGGCTAATTTCTGTATTGATGAGTTTTCTCGGTCTCCGGTGATCATGGAAGTTGATTTGCTTCCAGGTGAATCACGTGGATATTGGAGCAAAAAAGTGGTTTAAACAAGCCAAGGAGAGCGGCAAGATCAATAAAGAACGTGCCACGTTACTATTCGATTCAGGTGCCGAAGTGTCGATCGTGGACTCAACCTTTGCTCGTAAGGTGGGCTGTCAAATCGACACGAGTCAAATACAAGAATGTGTTGGCATTGGAGAAATTGCGTACGTCATAAAAGGACACACTAAGATTAATGTGACTTTAGCGTTTTTTTTGTCTATTACTTCCATGCATGGGTGGGAAAACTCGTTGGTCAAGACGTTATATTAGGTATGGATTTTATGATCCCAGCTGGTGTCAGCTTGGATATCGCTCACGATGAATTAAGTCTGCCTGATGAAGTAATCATACCAATAGAAGGCCGCCGACAGCTGTATGGATCGAGCGGAAATTATATGAAACTTGGTCAGTACGAGCAGACCCCAGTAGGCCGATCTGCTGATGTTCGGGTTCATGAACAGCGATCTCGGAAATTAATGGATTACTCGTGGAAAAGATTGGGTCCCCAGTGTGACTAGGAGCGTGGAAATTTGCGATATCTGTATATTACGAATATTGACGGTCATCAGATCATCCTATATGACGATATGATTTTATGTATTTGGATGAATAAGGATGATGTGCCCCGTCGCCCCGGGTTTATTTCGGTGGGTCTAATCGCTATAAGGAGTGGAAGAATCTCGCGTATCAAGCCTCTACAGATTCAGTGCATGACAATCAAGAAAGTGTCGACCAAGGTCCTTTGGTCGAGAAAAAGGACTACCCTATTCCTCAGAGAATTTTAGTGCGACTGCGGACTTGACCGTGGCATCGGTGGCATTAGTAACCGGATGGCCGCATAAGGTACAAGAAGTGCAAGAAAAGGGCAATCAGGAGCCGAGTGTGAAGGGTATGACCCTTGGTCACGAAGTTGAACGACCTGTTACAAGAGATGGACCTGATCAAGATATGCGTGAACATACCGTCTCAACCGATACCGGTGAATTCGGTGTGATTCCTACCGATGACCAAGTATGCTACCATGAGGGCGGAGATTTGTTCGTGGAAGAGCTGGAGAAACAACTTGCCACGCTGCCTGAAGTATCCGCAAGTACCAAAGAAGTGACCAAGGATGATTTGCAAGTTGGCGACCCACTGGTCAACACAGTAGAAGAGATTGACCAACTTCGCGACATAATTTGGGCGAAGAAACATCTGCTAATCGGAAAAGGAAACGCTCTTCCTCCTGCTGCACGTGGAGTTGTTTGTGATATTGATGTCGGCAATGCACGCCCGATCGCTCAAAAGTGTCGAAGGTCGCTCCACAATTTCGCGAGAAGTTATCGGCTTTACAAGGAGCTGTTGGCCACGAAGATCATCCAACCGTCTACGTCACCATGGGCATCACCTATAGTGATTATCGTAAAGAAGAATGGGGTGGAGATTCGGTTATGTATCGACTATCGCGCGGTGAATCAACTCACGCGTTTGATGGTATACCCTATGGCTCTGATCTCTGATTTGCTCGAGGATTTGGATAAAGCGTTGTGCTTTTGCTTTTTGGATATGGCGAGTGGGTTTTGGTTTGCGTCTATGACCGATCGAGCGCGGCAGATTTCGGCGTTCGTCACTCCGTTCGGATTATTTGAGTGGAATCGGATGCGCATCGGCCTTAAGAACGCTCCGCAGATCTACCAGCGGTTAATTGACAATGCATTATATGGATATCTCAAGGTCAAGGACGGTGCCGATGAGTCATCGGATGTGTTTACTACGGGAGAGCCTGACCAAGCCCGAGGCCCGTCTGTGTTGCAGCGACGGTCCTACATCGATGATATTTTGATCCCGGCACCTACATGGACAACCCTGTGTGACAGGGTGCGAAACCTGTTGGAGAAGTGCGATCAGTGGAACTTGTCGATCAGCGTGGTCAAATCGTATTGGGGGCGAAGTGAAGTTCCTTATTTGGTACATCACGTCTCTGGCCGTGGTCTGGAAGCGAATCCGAAGAATTTAGATGATCTGATCGATTTGCCTTTTCCTGGCACTTTACGCGCTATGCAATCGTTTTTGGGGAGCCTGAATTATTACCGTCGATTTATCGAAGACTTTGCGATTTATGCTGCTGTGCTCTATGAATTACGAGAAATTGATTGTCAAGAGTTAAAGAGCCGGGCATTGGTCAATGAGAGCACGGCTTACGAGGATGATCGATTAACCAGGGCGCGAGTGGCATTCAGCATGCTGAAAGCAAAGATTACGTCAGCCCCAACTCTGCA
Organism: Peronosclerospora sorghi; assembly: GCA_026184515.1. NCBI lineage: Eukaryota > Oomycota > Peronosporomycetes > Peronosporales > Peronosporaceae > Peronosclerospora > Peronosclerospora sorghi. The sequence continues at coordinate 32,820,011 of CM047580.1, forward strand.
CCATTTCGACCAAGCAAAGACGCCGGTGATTGTGGTGTATGCCAGTAAGTGGGCAGTGTCTGCCGCGTTGGTGCAAGAGCATGACCAAGTATATTGCCCCGTCGCATTTGCCAGCCGGACACTGAAGAGCGGTGAGCTGAATTACATCCCCGTTGAGAAGGAAGTGCTGGCCCTTCTACGAATTCTGGACGTCTACTTTACGATGCTGGTTGGAAAGGCGATCGTTGTCCTGTCACCTCGATTCACGTTGAAGTGGCTATTGACGTCCAACGGGATAGATGGATGATTGGGAAAATGGGCTGCAATATTGTCACAGTGGGACTTGGAGATCAAGAAATGTGTGCATGGAGAAGAGGAGTTACTAGGGGCGCTGGCCGCAAGTATCACCCCTCGCACTGAGATTGATGAAGCCCTGTTCGCAATCACACCGAAAAAGGAGCCTCTACAGACGATTGAAGTACCACTCCCACGGTCGAGAAAGGCGAAGAGATGTATGTGATCAGCTTTGATGGGTCTGCCAGAGTTAAGCGATGTGTTGGTGCGTTCAGTGCTATTGTGTGGAAACTATCGGAGTGGAAGATAATGATCGCGGTGAATGAAGCCGAGTACCAGGGACTGCTGCTAAGCTTGGATCTACTATCACAATATCCCAAAGGAAGGATAATCTTGTGAGGAGACTCGAATTTGGTGATCAGGAAAATGCGTGGCGAAATAGAGTGTAAAGCTCCGCGGTTGCAGGTATTGCAACAGCGCGCGTTGAAACTCCTTCGCGAATGGCCTGACGATGACCTGTTGCATGTTAAACGGGAGTGGAATAAGAGTGCCGATCACATCACCACCACTGTCATGCGGGATGGGGAACGATGTGAGATCAGAGATGGGAAACATCTGGAAGAATTGGTCGATCTTAACAGATTGCCTGAGGTGATTATGTGGAAGGAAGATCCCACTGCCGCTCAAGTGCTGGTGACGACACGATCACGTAACCCTGTCCAAACGCGATCGTCAATGTGGCCCGAAGTATCCATAAAAGAGATAAGGGCGGAACGTGTCAAAAAGGCGCAAGACGAAGAAAAGTGGATTTGTCATTTGCGATGTTACTTGAATGGTAACGTGTTACAACTGAGCGCAGACGAGGTGAAAGAGTGCGCAAAAATTGCCGATTGTTATGATGTCGACGACCAAGGGTTGTTGATCTACTGCGGAAATATGGCTAAAGGAAAAGTCAGCTGTGATCAAGATGATCGGGATGAGCGACGCTCCTCGATTAAGCTGGTCGTACCGGAAACCCTACATGCGGATGTCTGTGGTGGAGTCAAGTTCGAAATCGAATACATTTGTATAGACAACCTGGCAACCACCATCGTGCCCAGCCTTCCAACTTACGGGGGGGGG
>CM047580.1:32829457-32843165 GCA_026184515.1 Peronosclerospora sorghi
ATAAGACCGACAATACACGTTCTATTCCAAATTGCGTCGACCGAGACCATCCGGTCTACAGTCTGAAGACCGATGAGTACTCCCGGACTAAGGTGGTTATGCAGTTGGACTTGCTGCCTGGAGAATCCCGCGGATACTGGAAGTATCACGCACCTGATAAATGGTTCAAGTAGGCGAAAGCCTGTGGCAAGATTAATAACCAGAAAGCGACGATGTTGTTCGACTCTGGAGCTGAAGTATCGATAATCGACTCCGCCTTTGCTCGTAAGGTCGGATGTCGTATATACGATACCCAGAGACAAGAATGCGTCGGGATCGGCGAAAACTCTTATATGACCGAAGGAAGAACGCGTGTGAAAATTACTTTGTCGGGATCGCTGGTCTACTTTTTCAGCGCTTGGGTTGGCAAGTTGGATGGTCAAGACGCTTTACTAGGTATGGATTTCATGGTCCCAGCTGGTATTCGCCTAGACCAGTCACATGGAGTGCTTACGCTCCCGGATGAGGTCCAGGTCCAGTTGGCTGGTCGAGACCTCTGTATGGTTCGTATACCGATCTGGTCCGGTGGGACCAAGACCTCACTATCCCAGTTGGTCGGTCTGCCGATACCCCGGTTGAGAAAGGTTTTCGTTCGAGGAAGTTGTGGTTGACCAGGGGCGATCGGTGGGTCTCGACCTTCGTAAAGAGTGCTGGTCGACGTGATTTTGTCCGTGTTACCAATATCGGTGACAAGCCGCTGACACTGGACAATAACACTATTGTCGGCATGTGGTTATCAGAAGGGAAGGTACCAAGGAAGATGGGGTTCGTCTCGATTGGGTCGAGGCGGTATGTCGAGTGGCAAAACCTGGCGTACCAATCGACCACCGATCTTATCAGCGATGATGGGTCGGTGGAAGAGGATACCTCACCTTTAGTGGAAAGACCAAGTTATGTCACCCCGAAAAAGATGTTGGTCCGAAGAAAGGCGTCGCAGTCACCAGGAACGGTGGACCATCAAGTAGACGAGCCAAGGTTAGTCAACGTGGTGTCAGCACAAGACCAGGCGACAGCGGAGCAAGAAACAGAAGAAGGGGAACATGAAATTGCTAGGTCGGACCATGAAGGTATTCCTAATCAGACCGATATCAGTGAAGGACAGCCCGTCTATCAAGACCAGGGGCGTTCAGCCGGTCCAGATGGTCTAGGTGATATCACCCCAGAAGATGAACAAGTCTGTATACTTGAAGGCGGGGAACAGTACATTCAGGAGCTGGAAAGCCAAATGGCAGTCCTCCCTGAAGTGTTTGCGGACTCGCCCGACGTTACAATGGAATATTTACAAGTGGGTGATCAAGGCCTTAACAGTCCAGACCAGATTGATCAGTTGAAGAATATCATATGGAAGAAAAGAGATCTGCTGATCGGAAAGTGCAATGCCTTACCACCTGCAGCCTGTGGTGCGATTTGCGATATTGACGTTGGAGATTCCAAGCCGATTGCCCAGCGATGTCGACGCGTGGCGCCACAATACCGTTAAAAGCTTTCTGATCTCATTAAAGGACTGTTGGTCACCAAGATTATTAGACCGTCGACCTCGCCATGGGCCTCGCCGATCGTAATTGTTATCAAGAAGAACGGCGTCGACATTAGGTTGTGCATCTACTATCGGCTGGTAAAACGGTTAACTAAACTCATGGTTTACCCGATGCCGCTGATTAATGATCTGTTGGAAGACCTCTACAAGACCTTGTGGTATTGTTCGCTGGACATGGCAAGTGGATTTTGGGTGGTCTCGATGACTGATCGAGCCCGTGAGATTTCCGCATTTGTGACACCGTTTGGTCTTTTCGAGTGGAACCGTATGCCGTTCGGTCTGAAGGACGCACCCCAGATCTATCAAAGGTTGATAGACAACGCACTGTACGGACACTTCAAAATCAAGACCGAACGGGACCCTGCCAAAAGTTATGATGTGTTTACAGAGGGTGAATCCGATCGGGAAAGAAGACCGTCCGTTCTAGGGAGGCGGTCGGTCTTCTTTCCCGAGTCCGTTCTAAGGAGGCGGTCGTACATCGACGACATTCTGATACCTTCCTCGTCATGGAAAGATCTGTGCGAGAAGGTTGAACGATTTTTGGAGACATGCGACCGCTGGAACCTATCTATCAGCGCCATAAAAAGTTTTTGGGGTATGTCCAAGGTCGCCTATTTAGGTCATATGGTCTCGAACAATGGTCTAGAGGCTAATCCTAAGGACCTGGATTCGTTAAGCAACCTCCCGTTTCCCAAGTCTCTGAAGGCAATTCAGTCCTTCCTAGGAAGTTTAAACTACTACAGCCGCTTCATCGAAGATTTTGCTATCTACGCGGCTGTGTTGTATGAGCTCCGGGAAGTGGACTACCATATGTTGCGCGAAGAAGACCGGGCAACTTTACATGGGGGCGCCGGCTCTGCTATTGCTGCAGATTGTCCGCAAGTGGGGGCCGAAGACCATATGAAGCGTGCAAAGTTTGCTCTTGGTATGTTGAAGGCTAAGATGGTGACGGCACCGATTTTGAAGCATTTCGATCCCGAAAAAGTCCCGAACATTATTGTATATGCTAGTCAGTGGGCCATTTCGGCCACTCTAGTACAAGATCATGATGTTGTGTACCATCCGGTCACGTTCACGAGCAGAACGCTGAAGCCAAATGAAGTGAACTATGGAATTGTCGAGAAAGAAGTTCTGGCGTTGCTACGAATTCTGGGTGTGTGTTACAACCTGCTGGTCGGCCGACCTATAAAGGTCCTGTCAAGGTGGTCTACTTTAGCCTGGCTATTATCAGCCAATGGGATGGACGGACGTCTAGGCAGATGGTCGGCGGTCTTGTCGCAGTGGACCCTCCAGGTCGTTAAGTGCACCAGGGGCGACGAAAAGATATTGGGCAAATTAGCTGCCATTATCACCCCTCGGTATGAAGTGGACGAGGCATTGATAGCGATTGTCCCGAGGAAGCAACCTCGGCAGTCAGTTTCGAGACCGCCACCGACCGTCGACCATGATGAAAAGCTCTTGGTATTAAGTTTTGACGGATCAGCAAGCGTGAAGAAGAAGGTCGGCGCCTATAGTGCCATATTGTGGAAGTTGACACAATGGTCTATAGTTGCAGCCGCTGCCGATTTCACGACGGATATTACTGTTAACGAGGCGGAGTACCGAGGTCTACTTCTATGTCTGTACCTGCTGTCGTCGCAAGAGAAAGGGCGAGTCTTCATATGTGGTGAGTCCAACCCAGTGATCAGGCAGATAACCGGAGAGATCGACTGCAAGGCTCCACGGCTGAGGTCGTTAAATGATCGGGTAATGAAGGCATTGAAAGACCATCCCAACCACGAGCTGTCGCACGTGAAACGAGACTGGAACAGAAGCGCCGACTACCTCGCGACCAAGGCCATGCGAGACCAGACCGGGGCTACGATCACCGAGGAGGCCGTTCTTGATGAATTGATGAATATAAACAGGCTCCCCGAGGTGATCGGACCCAAGAACGCTCCGGACCAGTTGCATGTGATGGTCGCGAGTAGACCAAAAGCTCGTAAGTCCCACCAACCGTTCCCAAAGGAACGGTTGAGTGAATCTGTTGTGCAACGACTAAGGGCAGAACGGATCCTCAAGGCGCAGGACGGAGAAGAATGGATTGTGAATTTGAAGACCTACCTGCGCGGTGAATTGTCTAAGTAGACGAATGGTCAAGCGAAAGAATGTGCCAAGATCGCAGACAGTTAAGAAGTGGATGAGGATGGTTTACTATATTACTACCGCGATGCCGACCAAGACAGTGCAGACCGGGACCGATTGGCGAAATTGGTGATACCTGAGTTGCTGCAGCCGGATGTCCTCCATCACTACCATGTGAGTCTAGAAGGGGGACATCAGGGCATAGGCAGAACGTATCACAAGATCAGGTCCCACTTTCACTGTAGAGTTTCTTTTCCGAAGTGAACATAAATATGTGGGTTGTTGTACGGATTGCGAGACCGGAAAGGGTAGACCGGTAATCAAGGGGCGATCGCCCGGAAATATCGAAGCTACCTACCCTTTCCAGGTCATAGCGATGGACCACATACCGTCGCTGCCTAAATCAACATATGGCAATACTGAGTTGTTGATCTGGGTAGACCTGTTCACCGGTCTAGTTATTGCGAAGGCAAGTGCGTCCCGGTCTGCCGAGAAGATCGCCAAAAGTTACGAAGAATGCGTGTTCCGAATGTTCGACGCCAGCGAGGTAATCAGACACGACCGAGAACCCGGTTTCATGGCCGAGGTGTTCCGGTCGTTTAACAATATTCTGGGCCAGAAACAGAGCGCGACGATGGCATATCGTCCGCAAGCGAATGTATCGGCAGAACGTATGGTACAAACTATTACAAGAGCAACCAAGATGTACGTTGCCGATCCAGCCCAGCGCGATTGGGACGAATACGCAGAAAGGCTGGTGTTTGCACTCAACTCGTCGACCGATCGGGTCCGAGGAGAAACGATTTTTTATCTTGCGTATGGATGGGACCCCCGGTCCACTCTTGAAGCCGCGATACCTATTGGCTGCACTCGGACCCGCGATCGTGATGCTCGATGTTGGCGCATGCAGGTCCAGAAACATTACCAGCATGCAAGAGAAATTTTCAACGAAAAGTTACGTCAAGCTACACAAGACCGGGCAGACCGGAACAACGACCAGGCCCAACCCCACGGTATAGAACCAGGGGCGAGGGTATGGTTGTACCTAGACCGAGTGAAGGAGGGCTATGCGAAGAAGCTGGCTCACATGTGGCACGGTCCTTTCCGTGTTGCCGAGATTATTGGTGAACACGCTGCCCGTCTAGTAACAACCGGCACGGACTACAAGGTCTTCCCGATCGTACATGTGTCCAAGTTAAAACTGGTCCGAGAATTTCCTGATCGTCCCAAAATGCCCTGTCTAGTAGACGAGGCAGAACGGTTTGATTTCGATGAAGCATTACTGCCGGAGGACAGTTGGGAACGACCGCTGGAGAAGGACGAATTTGAAGTGGAAAAGGTCTTAGATGTCCGATCGGTCAAGAAGACCATATTCGGCCGGACCCACCGAGAATATCTGGTCCGATGGAAGGACCATTATGAAACAACTTGGATCGATGGGTCCGACCTGAACTGTGGAGCACTACTACGAGAATTCGAACGGGACCGAGTCAGTCGGAACCGTTTCGCAGTGATGCAGACCCATAAAGACCAAGACCAAGACATGCAGTAGCATCGGTCTTCCCGATCGATGTGAAGAGGTGGAAGGTCTTGTGTCTTGTGTATTGTGTATTGTGAATATGTGACGAATTGGAATAGTGGAGTGACGAACGTGGATTGTTTTTTCGCGATGTAAGTGGAACGGTTGGTGATAACGTGTCTAGTGCAACTCTGGAGAAAGTGGTGGAATTAGCTCAAGTGATTTGATGACCGAACATGTGAAAAAGAACGATGATATATATTAAGTGTTATCTGCTCGACTACTTACGACCTCACTCGACATCACCCCACAGACGGCCGACGGTCAACGACGGATGCTTTTCAACTTGGTCCTGGTACTGGTTACGCCGAGGTTCTTGTTGGTCTAGTTGGACCAAAGCATCCTTGAGGTCCAAGACCGGTGTAGTGCACCCAAGACGGGGGTACCATGTGCCACCGTCAGCCAGCAGCCGGGTCTTCTCGACGCGACGCCGCGGCATATGAAGTACAACTGGATATAAGAGTACATCGATGTCGCACTCGTGGGCCAGCATCCCGTACAAAACATATTGGCACAGGGACTGCCAGGCCTCACCCGCTCTGATCCGACGCCGCTTGCGCTTGTTCTGGATGGTCGCCAAGCCAGGGCCTTGCCGAACTCGTTCCGGGGGAAGCACCAGATAGTGGGATGCCTCCCAGATGGCTTGATCGTGAGTCTTGTTAAAATATTTCACCCGACTCATGAAAGCATTGGCCCACGGAGTCGAGTGGAAGAAGAACCCCAGCTTGGGATGCTCGAAAATCTTCCACGGCTCGTCAGCGTACAGGCAGGAAATTTATTCGCCGGCGGGAAAAGCCAATGGTCTGGACGAGAGAAAGACCGGGTCAGGAGCTGCTTGGTCAGGGTGGACCGGTATAAATAACCGATCTGCCCTGGCGACCACGGCAAAGTATTCTCACGCGTTCGTGGAAGAAGGGAAGAACTGTCGATTGCCACGTTGGCCAACAAAGCATCTTTGTGGAGCTTGGACGTCCCAGGAAAGACCGTAGGTGTTGACTTTGTCGACGCATGAGGTGGTGGAACGCCACCATGCGGACCGGTCTTCTTGGTCTGCTCCGAAGTCGATGCAAGTTGAACAAAACTTTCATGTAGACTTGTTCGCGACTTGGTTGGGATGGGGACAGCAAACTCCGAATCACCGGAGTCTTCGCCGGAGTCATCCCAGGACAAGACCTCTGAATACTTGGCATGGTCAGCAACGGCGGTAGAGGGCGCTTGATTTTTGGAGATGTTACTGTCGTCATCCTCGTCCAAGCTTGGGCCCACGAGGGGCGCCTGTATCTTGGCTCGCTTACGAGGCACCGCACGCTTCCCTTCGAGCTCAGGGTCGCGCGCTGTGCCCCGCTCCCTCGAGGGACGCGGCACGTCCGAGCGCTTCTTAGACTTTTGACGAATTTTGGGCTGGGGAATTTTGGCCAATGAACGGCCTTGGTATTGGTCCCGGTGTAGATCCACCAAGGCGGCCGACGCAGACAGGTCTACGCTGGAGGCAGCAACCGGATGCCGACGAGGACGCAACAGGTCAACCAAGCGCTGATGACATTCTTTTAATACCGCCCGACGACCTTTCGCTGCCTGCGTCCAATCGTTCGACTTGCGTTCACAAGACTGGCCCTCCTCGGTCTGGTCTTGAATCGAAATTCGGAGCTCAGTGAGACACCTCTCGAGGTCGTCGCTTTGAATGCTCAACGTGGTCTGGTCAATCAGGTCTTCCGCTTGCTGCTGTTGGACCAGCACAAGCTGCTCCCGAAGATGAAGCTGATGAGCCTCCAAGCGGGTCAACCTATTGCGCGCGTTTATTAGTCCGGTCAAAATCTGACGCAGCTGGAGGTCATGCGTGTTCGACTGCCGATCGGCGGCAACCAGGGCATTGATCGCCTTGATGATGCGAGGAGGTATACGGGCTGGAGGTATACGGGCTGGAGACAAACGAAGGTTAGAACAGGTCCAAGGTGAAGACCGGACATGCATGCTTACGTTGTGTCGTCTGTTGAGCAATCTGCTACTGGAGACGTGCGATCTCTTCAAGTGCGTCTTTCAACTGCGCGTCGGTCCCGTTCTGATGCCCTGACGATGTCTGAGGTGCAGTAGAACGATGGGGGCTGCCAGACCGGACCGACCGGACGGGCGAATTGACATGCGATGACGTGGTATGCGAGGTGCCTACAAGAACGGTCGTTAAGGAAATACAAGAAGGTCAAGTCCAGCAGTGCAAGTACCTGGAACGGATGAAGAAGATGGTTGCTCCGTGTCGGAAAAGTCTGAATGACCAAGGTTCAACTGAATTTGATGGACGAGGTCAGACCGTTGTCGTTGTGCGACACGGTCTGACTCAGGGGCGGCTGCGGAGAAGCGTGCCCAAAATTTGGCACACTTCTGGTCAAGTTTTGTCAAGGCATTTGGTCTAATTTCGGATTGGTTTAAACAAGGGGGGCTTTTCAGCCTATCAGACTCAAGAAGTGTCAAGAACGCAGTTTTGGTGAGTCACCCGACTTTTGGTATTTTACATATTTTTGTGGGGGTACATTTAGGGACTATACGGTAGTAGTATTTTAGTTGTGGTTTTTCCAAGAAGAAGTCTTTTGGTTGTGGTTTTACCTTTTAGTACAGAGGTCATACCTTTAAGTAAGGAAATCTTTTAGCTTTCGGATAAACGGCTGAAACCTCTTCTGGTCTTGGTTCACACCACAGCTAGGGGTCGCCGTTCTTCCCTTTTCGTACACTAGTCGCCTCCGCCCGCCGCGGATTGTTTGGGGGCAGAGGGTCGAATTATCCTCTCTCGCCCATTATACCCGGTCTGGACACGCCGCACGCGCACTTTGGCCCACCGGAAGTCCCTCGACGGGAGTACGATTTGGCGATCTCAACACCTCAACTCAAGTACGTTTGGAACACGCTATTCACTGGATTGGTCTTGGCGTGGAGATATCGTTTGTGGCGTTTCACGAGCATATTGGGTCTTTACGCGGACATATAGGCTTGTTTTAATATTGGTTGGAAACTAGACCGGTTTTGATCTTTTTTCGTATTGGTCAGGGGCTAGACCGGAACGGTCGGTCTACCCTCTATTATTTCGTATTGGTCAGGTCTGGATCGTTTGGACGATCGACCTATTGGAAGTTATCTCTTGGAAGTGTTTTTGGTCTGTTTGTGTCTGGGGTGAAGAGTTCCGCCTCAGAGATACCTACCCAGATCGGTCTTCTATATTCAAGACCGGTTCGATCCAATGTGCGATCCCGATCCACCGAGTGTGTAACTAGCCCATTCCATCGGGTACACAAGGTGAGATGGACACTAAACAATCGGACCAAGTGGGTTCTGATGACGACCGGTCGTCTGCTTGCAGCGGACGATCGGACCAGATCTCGAGTGGTGGTCCGCGGAGTACCCCCTCCGAAAGTTGGAAGGCTTGGCGTTATGGTGGTAGTCAGATTATCGATGCTAATGTTTTCGATTTCGAACTTGACTCCACCACAAAGTCAATATTCCAAAATTCCAAAAGTTCATAAGAAGCGTAAGGAAGCGTCGAAGGGCTCAAGGGAGCGGGGCGTAGCGTAGCGCGCGACTCCGAACTCGAGGAGAAGCGAGCGGTGCCTCAAAAGAAAGCCAAGACGCTGGAGCATCTTCCAAGCCCAAGATCGGACGCAGGTGACACGCCCATCACCGTCAAACCGCATGCGCCCTTACGCCCCCGCGTTGCTCACACCAAGCATATGGAGATCTACTCCGGAGAGGACTCGGGGAATGGATCGGGAGATTCTTAGTTCTTGATCACTGCTTTGTCCAAGTCCCGATCCGATCAACGCCGAGGTCCTGTTCCAGCGAAGTCTGCATCTGGTGCTGATAAGGTGATCATCTCCCAGGGTTATGATGTTGCACGGACGCGTGAGTCAACCAAATCGACGCCTTCTTTCCAGCATGGCACATCTGGGCTGTGCCGTCACGCCCGATTGAAAGGGGTGTCTATCGGAGATCGACCTCTTCCATCGCTGACTTGAGACGCCACTTTGCCATGGTCACCGGGGCGGATCGGTAGCTTGCACCGATCTGCCCTGCCCAAACAAGATCTGTCCCGGTCGATGTCCCGACCAGATTTCTGGCTCTTCCCTCCAGCTTTGAAAATCCCTGACCCGTCTGCGTGGTGGGCGGATCTAGTCACAGGACCGCAAATCGCCCGTCTGTATGCAGATCGACCATGGGACGTGCTGCTCAGCGCCAAGTTGAACTCCATATTCGCGTCGAATCCTTGGATCGATTCGCTTCTGGGTCGACTTCGGGCTTTTAATACAGCCCACTTCCAGGCTATCTGGGAGTCTACCCATTATCTACTCCTTCCCGCGGGTCGGAAGTTACGTGAACCAGACCAGATCCTGTTTCAGAAGCGCCGGAAACAGCGCCGGAGTCGGGCGGGTGAGGCTTGGCTGGCCCTATTCCAGTTTATTCTGGAAGGGATGCTGGCCCGCGAGTGTGACATCTACATCTTTCTGTATCCGGTGTTTCTTCATATGGCCAAGAGTCGCGTTGAGATCCCCGGGGCGTTGAATGAGGACGGCATTTGGTATCTCGGTCTTCATTGTGACGAGCCGATAGCAGACCTGAAAGACGCCTTGATCCAGATCGATCGGAAGGAGCCCTGGCGCAAACATCATCAGAATTAGATCGAAGACCATCCGGCATTGACTATCTGTCGTCTTGTGGGGTGACTGCGAATCTTGATGCAGCAGTTAGCTGACCAGATAATCCATAATACATGTCATCATTCTTTCCAAATTCCTGATCACCTGATTGCTTGACCCAATCTCATCACTTTCTCCAAACTTGTACCAACACGTTATCACACACAGTGTCCATCCACATCGCGAAATGTATCATCACGTTCGTCACTCCACTACTCCAGTTCATCACAGTTCATCACACTAATTCACAATAATTCAGACCTTACACATATTCACACCGATCGATATACTGATTGGTGCTACTGCGTATCTTGATCTTCATTTTCATTAGTCTGCATCACTGCGAAGCAATTCCGACAGACTCGTTCTCGCTCGAACTCTCGTAGCAGTGCTCCACAATTTATATCGAGTTCGTCGATCCAAGTTGCTTCGTCATGATCCTTCCAGCGGACCAGATATTCTCGGTGGGTGCGACCGAAACGCGTCTTCTTGACCGATCGGACATCTAGCACCTTTTCCACCTCGAATTCGTCCTCTTCAAATGGCATTTCCCAACTGTCTTCCGGCAGCAGAGCTTCGTCAAAATCGAATATCTCCGTTTCGTCCACCATACAGGGTATTTTAGGCCGATCGGGGAACTCTCTGACCAGCTTCAGTTTGGACACATGCACGATCGAAAAAACTTTATAATCCGTGCCGATCGTGATCAGACGGGCATCATGCTCACCGATCAGATCTGCTACACGGAAAGGACCGTGTCACATATGAGCCAACTTCTTTGCATAGCCTTCCTTGACCCGATCGAGGTATAACCATACCCTCGCCCCTGGTTCAATACCGTTAGGCCGGACCTGATCGTTATTCCGATCTACTCGATCTTGCGTGGCCTGACGCAACTTTTCATTGAAGACTTCTTTCGCATGCTAATAATGCTTCTGGACCTGCATGCGCCTTTGAAGAGCATCCCGATCGCGGGTCCGAGTGCAGCCGATCGGTATCGCCGCTTCAAGTGTCGATCGAGGGTCCCATCCATACGCCAGATAGAAAGGCGTCTCTCCTCGGACCCGATCGGTTGAAGAGTTGAGTGCGAATACCAGTCTCTCTGCATACTTATCCCAGTCACGTTGGTCTGGATCGGCCACATACATCTTAATCGCCCTTGTTATTGTCTGCACCATGCATTCAGCCGACCCGTTCGCTTGCGGACGATATGCCATCGTCGCGCTCTGCTTCTGGCCAAGCATGTTATTGAACGATCGGAACACATCAGCCATAAAACCGGGTTCCCGATCGTGTCTTATAACTTCGCTGGCGCCGAACCTTCTGAACACGCATTCCTCGTAACTCTGGGCGATCTGCTCCGCAGATAGGGATACACTAGCCTTTGCGATCACCAGACCAGTGAATAGGTCGATCCAGATCAGCAGCTCAGTGTTGCCGCGTGTCGATCTGGGCAGTGACGGTATGTGGTCCATCGCTATCACCTGGAAAGGGTAAGTAGACTCGATATTTCCGGGCGATAGGCCCTTGATTATCGGTCTTCCCTTTCCCGTCTCGCAATCTGTGGAACAGCCCACATATTTCTGCACGCTCCGAAAAAGTCCTCTCCAGTGAAAGTGGGCCCTGATCTTGTGTTATGTCCTTAATATGCCTTGATGTCCCCCTTCTAGACTCACATGGTAGTGATGAAGGACATCCGTCTGTAGCAACTCAGGGATCACCAGTTTCTCTAGCCGATCTCGTTCGGCACTGTCTTGATCAATGTCGGCAGTAATACAGCAATACATTGTCATCCACATCGTAACTGTCCGCGATCTTGGTGCACTCTTTCGCTTGATCATTCGTTAACTAAGACAGTTCACCTTGCAGATAGGACTTCAAATTGACGATCCACTCTTTTCGTCCTGCTCCTTGAGGATCCGTTCATCCCTTAGCTGTTGTACAACGTACTCACTCAGCCTTTCCTTTGGGAACGATCGGCGAGACTTCTGAGCTCGCGATCTAGTTGCCGCCATTACATGCACCCGATCAGGGCTGTCCTTGGGCTTGATCAACTACAGGAGCCTGTTTATGTCCATAAGTTTATGTAGAACGGCCTCCTCGGCGATCGTCGCCCCGATCTGGTCCCGCATGGCTTGGGTCGCGAGGTGGTAGGCGCTTCTGTTCCAATCCCGTTTCACGTGCAATAGCTCGTGGTTGGGATAGTCTTTCAGTGCCTTCATCACCCAATCATTCAACAACTTCAGTCGTGGTGCCTTACAGTCGATCTCCCCGGTGATCTGACTTATCACTAGGTTGGAGTCACCACATATGATGATCCGCCCTTTCTTTTGTGATGACAGCAGATCGAGACATAGAAGGAGCCCCCGATATTCCGCCTCGTTGACCGTTATGTCAGGCGTGAAATCAGCGTCGGCTGCTACTATAGACCACTGTGGTAACTTCCACAGTATGGCACTATAGGAGCCGACATTCTTCTTTACGCTAGCCGATCCGTCGAAACTCAAAACCAGGAGTTCCTCATCCCGATCGACGATCGGTGGCAACAGCGAGATTGATTGTAGAGGTTGCTTCCTCGGAGCAATCGCTATCAGAGGTTCACCCACTTCAGACCGAGGGGTGATACTGGCAGCCAATGTGCCCAATATCTCTTCCTCTCCCTTGGTGCACTTGACGACCTCTAGGGACCACTGTGACAAGATCGCCGACCATCTGCCGAGCCGACCGTCCATCTCATTGGCTGATAATAGCCAGGCCAATGTCGACTTTCTCGAAAGAACCTTTACAGATCGGCCGACCAGTAGGTTGTAGCATACATCCAAAATCCGTAGTAAAGCCAGAACTTCCTTTTCGATGATCCCATAGTTAACTTCGTTCGGCTTCAACGTCCGGCTCGTAAAAGTGACCGGGTGGAACACTCCATCATGTTCTTGCACCAGAGTGGCAGAAATGGCCCACTTACTATCATACACAATGACTATCGGAACTTTTCCGGATCGAAGTGTCTGAGAATCGGTGCCGTCGCCATCTTGGCCTTCAGATACCGAAATCAACCTTTGCACGCTTATGTGATTCTCTGCCTCCACCTGCGGAAAATCATCGGGAAGATCAGAGTCGCAGCCCTCCCGTAAAGTTGCCCGATCTCCTTCGCGCAACATATAGTAGTCGACTTCCCGGATCTCGTACACCACGGCCGCGTAAATCGCGAAGTCTTTAATGAAGCGGCTGTAGTAATTTAAGCTCTCTAAGAAGAACTGCATTGCCTTTAGTGATCTGGGAAACGGGAGGTTGATCAGTGACTCCAGATCCTTGGGATTGGCCTCCATCCCACTGATCGACACCATATGACCCAAATAGGCGACCTTGGACATGCCCCAAAAACTCTTCACAGCACTGATCGACAGGTTCCAGCCATCGCATGTCTCCAACAACCGTTCGACCTTATCGCACAGATCTCTCCATGACGAAGCAGGGATCAGAACGTCGTCGATATACGATTGCCTCCCCAGAACGGACGGTCTCCTTTCCCGATCGGGTTCACCCTCTGTAAATACATCATGGTTTTCGGCGGGGTCCCTATCGGTACTGATCTTGAAGTGTCCCTACAATGCGTTGTCGATCAGCCTCTGGTAGATCTGGGGCGCGTTCTTCAAACCGAACGGCATACGGTTCCACTCGAACAGACCGAACGGTGTAACAAATGCGGAGACCTCGCGAGCCCGAAAGGTCATCGAAACCACCCAAAATCCACTT
>CM047580.1:32843265-32855781 GCA_026184515.1 Peronosclerospora sorghi
CCATATTCAGTGAGCAATACCATAGGGTCTTGTCGAGATCTTCTAGTAGATCGCTGATCAGCGGCATCGGGTACACCATAAGCTTGGTCAACTGATTTACCAACCGATAATCGATACACAACCTGATGTCGACGCCTTTCTTCTTGATCACAATCACGATCGGTGAGGCCCACGGCGAGGTCGACGGCTTAATGATCTTGGTAGTCAACAGTCCTTTAATAATATCGGACAATTTTTCGCGGTACTGTGGCGCCACACGTCGGCATCGCTGGGCGATCGGCTTGGAATCACCCACGTCGATGTCAGAGATCGCTCTGCGATCAGCAGGGGGTAAGGCGTTGACTTTCCCGATCATCAGATGTTTCTTTTTCCATAGGATCTTCTTTAGATGATCGAGCTGATTGAGCTGATCGGGACCGTTGACATCCCAATGACCCACTTGCAGATCGTCCAAGGTGACTTCGGGCGGATCAGCAGACACTTCAGTGAGGACTGCCATCTGGCTCTCTAGCTCCTGAATATCTTGATCCCCGCCCTGATAGATACAAACTTTATTGTCTTCCGGGGAAATATCACCCAAACCGTCCTGATCGGTTGAACACTGCTGTTTCCGATCAGCGGGATGCCTTTCAACGAAATCGATCTGCTTAGAAGCGCCATCGTGGTCCGCCCCAGAAATGCCATGTTTCCCTTTTTCTATTCCCGTCTCTGCTGTCGCCTGTTCTTGTGTCGCCACCATGTTGACGAACCTTGGCTCATCTGCTTGATGGTCCACCGTGTCCGGCGACTGCGGTGCCTTTCTTTTAATTAACATCTTCTTTGGGGTTACATAGCTGGGTCGTTCCACCATAGGTGAGGTATCTTCTTCCACTGGTCCATCATCGCTGATCAGATCGGTGGTCGCTTGGTATGCCAAGTTCTGACACTCAATATACCGTCTCGATCCGATCGAGACGAACCCCATCTTTCTGGGCTCCTTCCCTTCCGCCAGACACATTCCAACAATAGTATTGTTGTCGAGCGTAAGCGGCTTGTCACCGATATTAGTGACTCGAATATAATCATATCGGCCGCCGCTCTTCACAAAGGTCGACACCCACCGATCGCCCCTGGTCACCCATAACTTCCTTGATCGAAAACCTTTGTCGACCGGGGTATCAGCGGATTGGCCGACTGTAATGGTGACATCTTGGTCCCACCTGACCAGATCGGTGTGCGATCCGTATAGAGGCCGCCGACCAGCTAACTGGATCTGGACCTCATCCGGGAGTGTAAGCAATCCATGAGACAGATCGAGGCGAATACCTGCCGGCACCATGAAATCCATGCCTAACAGGGCATCCCGACCGGCCAGCTTGCCAACCCAAGCACTGAAGAAGTAGACCAACGAACCCGATAGGGTGATCTTGACGCGCGTCCTTCCTTCGGTCATATAAGAATTTTCACCGATCCCGACGCATTCTTGTCTCTGGGTATCGTCTATACGACATCCGACCTTACGAGCAAATGCGGAGTCAATAATCGAGACTCCAGCCCCATAGTCGAACAACATCGTCGCTTTCTGGTTATTTATCTTACCACAAGCTTTCGCCTGCTTGAACCATTTGTCGGTTGCATGATACTTCCAGTATCCGCGAGACTCCCCAGGCAGCAGATCCAACTGCATGACCACCTTCGTTCGGGAATATTCATCGGTCGCGAGATTGTAAACCGGATGATCCCGATCGACGCAATTGAGAATAGAACATGTATTGTCGGTTTTATTCTCCTTTCCGACATATGCATAGATGCCAAACGTAGATCGCTCGGCTCTATCCAGATTCCAACCTGGCGAGCGTTCTAGTTTAACATCCTCTCAACGTCAGGTGAAGGTATCCACGCGTGCTTACCCGGCACATACCACTTGCGCATCAGATTGAAGAACTCTTCGATCTTGCACAGGCCGGATTCGTGGATCTCTCCACATGACTTTTACACGAAGAGGCAGTGATCGGTGGGGTGGCCGCGTCTTTCGCACTTCTTGCATATCAGCTTCTTCCAGCAGTCCTGATCATCGTGTTGCTTGACCCGCAGTGAGAACACTTCTTGCGAGGTCGGTCCGGATCGGACTTGTTTCCACTTCTGCCCTTCCGATCTGCCTGGTTAGGCGTCGATCTGGTTCTTGGGGCAGGTTCCGTGACAAAGATGTGGCGATATTAGTCCTCGTCTGAATCCCGACTGGACTGGCCGCTACTTTCCTCTTCCGATCCAGTGCTGTCCTCAGTCACGATCGACTTACAGCACGGGCCGATCTGGTCAGGGGCCTCTTCACCGGGTCGGTCTGGGTCTTCGATCTGTAGCGACCCGATCCAACGGCGACCTTTTCCCTCATGCTTCGTGAGTGTTGCAGCGTCCGCAACGTCTGCTTCACTTCCCCCACATCTTTTAGGCGCAGCAGAGTGAGCTGATCTGCAAGCTCTTGGTCATCAAGGGTACTGATATAGTGACCCACGTGCTCCATAGCGGCACCGGTCGGCGGGTTGCTTTCCTTGATCACTATCCCGGCGCGAATTGCAGCCACGTTCAGACGGTGTGAGTACTCAATCGCCGTCTCGTCGCCCCACTTCTGCACATGATGGCATTTGCGGGCGGTAGAAAATCCGGAGTTGCAGTACTGCCCCTCAAATTCTGAACATAGCAGATCCCAGTCAGATCGGACATCCCGACTCAACTGTTGGATCCAGATCGCAGCCGGTCCTTTCAGCAGATCTCTGAAGATCAAACACCGTTCCTTTTTTTGGTGTCTGATCCCACAAGAAAGCACTTGACCCGACCAAACCACGATCTGGCTTGCTCCTCGTCGGCGTCCTTGCCAGTGAAATCCTTGAGATTAGTGGTCGCAGCCATGCGAATGCGTGGTATCGCAGTAGATCCAAAATCAAAGGCGGTCGTAGAGGCTAGGTTAGCCCTGCGCGTTCTGCCCGCACCTGGACCGTCTGAAACATAGTGGTCATCCGGATCGCCGATCGACTCCATGTCGAAATCGCTGTTTTTGGCTGATCGGCGCGGTCGGGCTGGCTGCGGCTTGCGTCCTCCTATGCCAACTGGTCTGCCACCTCGGGTAGCCTTATCCGTTGATGCCAATGACTCCATATGAACATCCCGGCAAGTATTGACATTTTGCCGGGCAGATCGGTCCTGGGCATGCGGGCGCGGAGGCGATCGATATCGGTCTCCCATGAAACGCTCCATCCTTGCCTCAAACATGGCTTGGACGTTAGCTTGGGTCATGGGCAGCGTGTTGGCATCCTACTTTGGAGGTATTGAAACCTGTGGGGGCTCCTGGGGACCCGACCGGCATGCAGCCCCTTGCTGCCGCACGTCCATTTTATGCTCCCATGGGGTACGATCCGCCCCCATGGTCATCCGCTACACACCGAACTCCAACTCCGATGAGATATTAGAGGCAGGTGGAGACTGCACACATCATCGTATGCTGCCGTGGCCTCAGCGGCCTTCAATGCCACGGTGGGAGTTCGGCGGCGAACCGCCCCCACCAAAGGCACCAAATGATCATGGAGGGTCGACATCGACATCTCCAGCTTCCAAGTGTCCAGATCGAACAGTTTATGCATGTTGGCAAGGTTTTGCACTTTTATGCCGACCTCAGCCAACATCGCCAGCAGGTTCTTCACCAATAGCAACCGCCGATCGCTTTGGATCGGCTCGGTGGTGGTTCGAGAAGGCGATCGGGGATCTGGGGGTTTAAGATCTGCATGACTTGGTCTTCACGAATAAATCGCTTTAACTCGTGGATGCAATACATCCTGGTCAGGTCTTCTTCCTTGATAACCCCATCCCCGACCTGCGACTTTTCTTCCAAGTCATCTTCATCGGGTGGCATTCCCAGCCTTTGCTTGGGACCTTGGGAAAGTGGATCTGATCGTTCCGATCAGCCTTCAAATCGTTTTCATCTTTAGTTTTTTCATGAAATCGTTCATTCAGATGCATAGGATCAGGACAAAAGTCCTGATCCTTTCCGGAACTATAGCAAGACTTGCTATAGTCCCGATCGGCTCCGGTGGGAGCCTATGGGGAGGTAAAAACTTATTAATCCCGATCGGTCCTCCACCCGGCCAGATCGGACATCGCCATCTTTATCGACAACGAGAACATAAGGCGATAGCCATTCCTTATGTCCTCTCCAGAACGATTCCACATTTAATTCGTTACAATCAATTCTTGACGAGATATCATATCGAGAATATCCGCGATCTCCAAGCGATACGGGCACGCGCACCATTGTGGTGGAGTCAAGTTCAAAATCGAACACCGAAGTGTCGAGAACCTGACCACCATCGTGCCCAGCCTTCCAACTGACGGGGGGGGGGGGTACCCCGCGAACCTTCGCCTACGATCCGATCAGATCGTCCGCTGCTAGCAGACGACCGATCATCAGCATAGGACGCCTGGTCCGATTTTCGTGTCTCTATCTCACCTTGTGTACCCGATGGAATGGGCTGGTTACACACTTGGTGGGTCGTCGTCGTGAATTGATTTGAATCTTAAACGTGAGACCGTGCTGGGTAGTGTACCCTGGGTGCAACTCTTCACCCTGTGTACGGGTAGACCGGTTATACTCCAAGTAAGTATACTCCGAAGGCAAATTGCTCAATCGATCGTAGAGGCCAACCAATACGAAAATAAAAGACCAATATTCCAATGTGGAGATCCAAAGAGAACGCGACAAACTCCACGAACGTTTTCTCCACGTAATAATCCAAAAACTTTGGTTACACTTTCAAAACGTGTGTGACTTGGGCTTGCGAAGACGACCAATGCGTACGGAACCCTCGGATTCACCAATCCGTTCACGTTGGAACAGGAAGAGCTCGTGGGATCGTATAGCGGGTCGCGAAATTCGCCTGGGTGCCGACAGTGTGACCGATCGGCATCAGAGACAAGAATGCGTCGGAATCGGTAAAGGGCTCGAACAGAAGCGGCGGCTGCTAGAGTCTCTGGCGGGTGCCGGTAGAGGGCTCAAAGCCGTTCGTGGTTTATACTGACCACGCCTCACCTGGGGTTTGGCACGCAACGAAGACAGCACTGCGCTTCCGGAACCCATGGACATGAGTCTGGTCGAAAACGGGTTGGCGGGGCGTGGTGTGTGCGGGTGCGGGGCTGGGTGTGGCGATGCTACTACTGATACTGAGTGATATTTATCCATCTTGATTGCTGTACTTGCACCTGCTGCTAACCGGACTGACAACATTCTTCGTGGTGTTTCTACCTCCACAATGCTCAGGACTATGCGGCGCATATACTAAATCGAATTTCAGACAACGCGTCTGAAATTAAACTGTGCTATCCGACACAACGGAATCGGGTAGACCATGCTGTCGAAAGACACGACCAAAACATATTGGCACAGGGACTGCCATCGCACGTGATCACGCCTGATCGCATCAAGTGCAGTAGATCAAGGGGCGGTAAAGAAATGCAGTCATTGTGGGTCGATCTGGCACCGAGTTATGCTGCTTCCATATCCACCGACGCAACTCCATCAGCACGGGCAAAGCCCGTGCATGGTCGTTTACGTGTCGAAGGAGAACTTCATACAATGTAGCACACGAAGTACGCTATTCAGATCCCTCTGCCACCTATTGATCAGGACCTAGAAGAGCTTCCGGAAGCTACCCAGCGGTTATTTGATCTGTCGTATCTCCAAAATCTGCATCCCTTCGGCTCCTATGGTGAAGGAGATAGAGAGAGGTAAGAGAACTCGGCTCCTAATACATTTAGTTCGTATTCTACCACGTGGCCATCATTTACGCTTTCTAACGTGCGTCCTGATCCAGAAAAGATCAGGGTGATCGTTGAATGGCCTACGCCATTGAATTACTTTCGTTTGGAATTAATTACGTCGAATAAAGGTGGTTTCGCCTATCCCAGGCAACCGTTCAAGGTTTACGCCAGCACCACATCGAGAGCAGAGCGCGTATAATAGGAGGCAGGTAATTGCCCTTGAGAGCGGAAAATGGGTGGCAAAAAACAGGAGGGGGTCGCGCTATTGCGGCGTGACTTCGTCGCGTGCTACGCCCAGCGCCCTTGAGTGAAGGATGTCTTCCGGAACAATATGGCGGGAGTCTGTGCTGTCCGTAAGGACGCGTGGTCAGTGAGGCGAAGATCGCCGTTGGATCGGGTCGCTACACTTGGAGAGCGACCGGCCGATCGACGAGAGAGAAGGGAGGGCTCCCTTTACTCTACCGCACTCACTAGCTGTCCTCTTCTATTGTGTCAGCGCTGCTCGGTAGCATTTGCGCACTGTCGACCGTGGGGTTGGACCTGGTCGTTGTTCTGGTCTGCCCCTTTGGCCTGAGCATAGGCCAAGCCTAGCGCTCTCCAGCAAACCTGGCTGGTACACCAACTCGGTGCTAGAAAGCACCGCTTCCCTCGGGGCTTTGTTTGAAGCATTTCAATCCCGAAAAGGTCCCGACCATTATTGTATATGCTAGTCAGTGGGCCATTTCGGCCACTCTAGTACAAGATCATGATGGTGTGTACCATCCGGTCACGTTCACGAGCAGAACGCTGAAGCCTACTCCCGTTGAGGGACTTCCGGCGGGCCAAGTACGT
This sequence comes from Peronosclerospora sorghi, assembly GCA_026184515.1. NCBI lineage: Eukaryota > Oomycota > Peronosporomycetes > Peronosporales > Peronosporaceae > Peronosclerospora > Peronosclerospora sorghi. Next base: position 32,849,881 of record CM047580.1, read on the forward strand.
CTGTAACGCGTCCCGGCCGGGTATAATGAGCTAGAGGGGATTACTCGGCCCTCTGCTCCCAAACGCTCCGCGGCGTGCGAAGTCGACTGATGTACGGCGCAAAGATGCGAACGACTTCCTTGTTAAGGCTTAAGCGACCAAAAGAAAAAACAAAAAAACTCTTAGAAGGAAAAACCAAAACTACCAATCCTATCTCCCTACGGTCCCCAATATGTACAAACATGAAATATGTAAAGTACACGCAATATCATGTGAGCTACCAAAATCTGCGTTCTTGACACTTGTTGAACATGATAGGCTTAAAAGCCTCCTTGTTTTCCACCAATCCGATCGCTGATAAGCTGATCGGCGTGCCGCTGACACAACGTGACTAAAATTCTTGAATAGACTTCACCACACGACCCACATTTCACAGGTAAACAACACTGATGAACATAAGCGAACCTTGACTGTAGCCACACCTATTGCTGCAATGGTACTGTCTGTCACGCCACAAAAGCTAGTTGGAGTATCAAACATACGAACTGCTACGTGTAGCTTCCGTGCCACATTGGTATGTAAAACAGATATGTTTGCGCCCGAATCCAGCATCAACGGTAATCAAGATCATCAATGGCTCCGTTTACATAAACTTGGGTTGCGGGCTGTTTTAGTTCCTTTGTCTGTTTTGGCTGTTGCCATACATCTCGTTCTCCCACATTTTTATCCACCAGTGGGACACATGCTGAAGTCTTTGCTTTATAACTTGTTATCAATTCAGATTGCGTCGTATCCTCACTGGAAGTAGCTTGTTTTCTTATTTTTTCTTGCGTTTTCTTATTTCCTTGATCCTCATCCAAAGTGAGTAATCCATCCATATAGCATGTAGTATTTTTCTTGGTTTTCTTTTTATGCAGGGTGACAGCGGTGTCGCTTCACTTTCACTTGACAATGCCCCCCTTTTCTCTCGACAGTGGTTTCAATGCACTGTGAGGCTAGGCGTTTAACTGATCCGCCACCTGAGCTTTGGTCAACTCTCCTGACTTCAACTTAGTGCGCATATCGGCCATCTCTTCAATGAAATTCCGACAATACTTCGCATCATGACCAAACCTCTCATAATGTTCACACTTCACCAGTTTCCAACAGTGAATTTTATCATGTCCCCGTCGGTTACAGTGTTCACATATCACAACATGGTCAGTATTAGTGTTTGTTGGCGTTCGCGCACTCTTTTCCTCATACGTTGGTCGCGTCCTCTGTACTGCATGTACTTCCCCTCCCATCGTATGCACGCTGGGTTGCGGGTCTTCATACATAGCATCAGCATTCTTACGTGTAGCTACCTTCCTTCCGGGCCTCATAAGCCGCGCTTCATGTTAATCAGTAATTTTTCTAGCTCTTCGATAGTTGAGAAGGTTATGTGTTAATACTGCATCTGTATGGTGTGATCATGAATAGTGTCAAGGAACTGTTGAATGTGTTCTTCCAATAATGACGCACTGAACGCATTTCTAAAATCCATCCCTGCTCGCAACGCTGCTGCGTTTAATCGGCATCGATATTTAGTATCCAACTCATCATGTTTCTGTGTCAATCTTGAATACATAACTCGAGGCGACACTTTGTCCACACAAAACTTCTTTTGAAAAAGCGCAATCACCGTACCCCAGTCATACTTTACCGAATCGGCTAGGTTCTCGTACCACCATGACGCTGTGCTTGTCAAGCTATCAACAAACATTCCCAGACGTTGACTAACATTCCAATGTGATACATTAGCCACGTGTGAGAATCGAGTGACCCAAGCCCGTGCACTTCCATCATCCTTCCTATTCCCATCAAGATATTTTATCTCAGTATTCTGAATGATGGCTGTAACTGGTTGAGGTGAGGGTGCCCATGCGTTTGCACTTCCACCAGGCAAACCATACCCTGAAGTACTATGATGCATTCGTGGCTGTTTAGCCGGTGTATTATATGAGGTACTAGGCGCCCCTCTCGTTGTGTTAGGTGTGCGACTAGCTGACAAGGCTGCCATGACTTTGGTCAATTCTTCCAAACTTAAATGCCCATCTTGCATCATCTTTACTAAATTGGCTACCACTGGATCTTATTTAGGCGCAGCCACCCCTGGGCCCTGCCTAGGCGCAGCCACTCCTGGACCCTGTCTAGGCACAGACAACCCTGGTTCTTGTTTAGGCACGGCTAGTTTGGGTGTGAACATGATTTCATCGTCATCTGGCGAGAATTCAAATTTCTTTTTTGTTTTAGCGATTTTTCTGGGTCATAACTGTGGCACTTCTTCAAACTCATCTCTATCAATGAGCTCCAACATACCCGGTGGCTTAGATTCCCTCACCGGTGTATGTATGGTGTCTGCTATTATGTAGTAGGTGGGAATGGTATTGTCAGTTTCTTCTCGATATAAAATTAATGATGTCTCCCACTGATTTTCTGCTAATAATAACGACACCATCAGTCCAATATTTTTTGCGGTCCGTGCCAAATCATAATCACATGCATTCTCAAACTCGTCCCGTCTGATGATTTCATATCCCAATTTTGAGAACATATCCTCCAACAACAACACAGATGCTTCCAAATCACCAGATGTAGTATGATCCTCTCGCACTCTAAAGTTGGGTGCAGCCCGTTCACCTTTCGTATCTCAAACAGAGAGAATCAGCTGCTTGAATCACCCGGTAGTCTAAGCACCTGTTGTTGGTACTGCGTTACCTTTGCACAGGATTCGGAAAATGTGTAAGTCATGTTAGTATCATCTTGGGAGTATTTTAATGTAAAATAGAGGTCTTGCCCATCCCCTTGTGATACTAACGCCATTGTGTAAGTTTTAATTTGAAGTCGACGCTAGTCCCGGGTCGCGACACCAGTTGTCGTGAAGGAGTTGAAAATTGTAATAAATTCACTTAATCAACAACACAAGGGGTAATAATTCAGTCCTCCTTGCTTTACTTCCCGGGTACTTAAAACTAGAGCCCGAACCAACAAATCAATCAAACACACTAGGGACACACTTCCAAAAGCAGTTCCAGGCTGCCCCCAACACTAGCTGTCCTTAAACGACTGCTTCTCCACTTGCTAGGGCGGTCACTCAACGAATTTCTTGTATTACACTTGATTTTTGTACGAGAACAGTAAAGAAGGTTTTTTGGGCCGCCAGAGATCTCTGCAGTTCAGGGGAAATTTGATTCTATTAAATGTTACTAATTCCTACATCACAGTTAATCACTTTTTCACCCACTACTTTTTGTTACTTCCGCTCTGACTTCAATACTTGGCAGTTTCCACTGATTCCCTCTGTAACCTGATTACTCGTCCTTGATAGTTATTTCAGAGACCCTCTGTAATCTGATTGAACGGGGTGGCCGTCGCGGGTCGCTACTGATTGGCTGAAATTTATATCTCCACATTCATACCAATAATAAATCAATCAGTCGAGAGGTGGCCGTCGCGAGGTGGCCGTCGCGGGTCGCCTCTGATTGGCAGAAAATATTTTTCCAAAATGAAAATACTTAACCACTTGAGAACAATCGAGAATTAACCAATTTGGGCAGCCGTGGGAGCATGACTTTCCGGGGGCTTCCCACCACGATCAGACCTGCCGCTATGCTTGCAAGGTGCGTCTGTGTCTTGGCTTAGTTTAGTAGTGCTGACGATTTGTTTTCGTGATCTGGGTTGTCTGCTACTGCCCGAGCCCTAGCACCCATAGCTGCAGGATATTACACTGGACAGTCTGAGAAGCTGAGGGCAGATGACTTCTCGTTGGATTTACCGCTAGGATTGAACCTGCCGTTGTGCATTTAAGATGCGTCTGTGTCTTGGCTTTCAGTAGTGGTGCTGACAGTTTTTTTTGTGATATGGTTTGTCTGCTACTTCCCGCGACCTAGCGCCCATAGCTGCAGGATATTATATTGGACAGTCTGCGAAGCTGGGGGCACATGACTTCTTGTTGGATTTACGGCAAAGATTGAACCTGCCGTTGTGCATTTAAGATGCGTCTGTGTCTTAGCTTCTGTAGTGGTGCTGACAGTTTGTTTTTGTGATCTGGTTTGTCTGCTAATGCCCGCGCCCTAGCGCCCATAGCTGCAGGATATTACATCGGACAGTTTGTGAAGCTGAGGGCACATGACTTCTCGTTGTATTTACCACTGTGATTGAACGTGCCGTTATGCATGTAAGATGCGTCTGTGTCTTGGCTTTCAGTAGTGGTGCTGACAGTTTGTCTTCATGACCTAATTAGCCCGCTACTGCCTATTGAAGATAATGTCTTCCATGCATGCGTCTACATTTACTAATGGGGATCGATTAATTGAGTGATGGAACACTTCAGTGAAGTTGGTAAGTATGAGTGCAGCAACTCTAGAATTCGTTCGCACTGCAGTCGAAGTGGTTAGTGCCGGGGGGCTTGGTCTCGGATGACTTGACTTGGGTTCGATTCCCACAATAGTAAAGTTGAATACGGTTAATGGTGTTTAGGGTTCAACAGGACTTCGTCCCACCCGAAGTTACGTCCCCTTCCATATTTTGTATTTTTCGGTTAGGTCCTTACGTTGAAGTTGAAGTTGAAGTCGTCACAACGTTTTTACTTAGTAATTTATATAGGCAAACCAACCAGTCGCATATAGGTAAAAATAAGTGGCCAGGAGCAACACAGATAATTCACATGAATAAATCTCACTCTTAGGTTTGCAGCCTCTACTTCAAGCCGCCTTCATCTTTCTTATCATCTCTTTCGCTATTAAAACTGCCCACGCCCTAGCGCTCATAGCTGCAGGATATTACATCGAACACTTTGCGAATCCAAAAGCGCATGTCCTTTCGTTGAATTATTTGCCAGGATTGGACTTGCCGTAGTGCATGTAAGCTGTGCCTGTGACTTGATTTTTTTTAGTTGATGTTACTCAAGAGAGCACAGCATTTTGACTAAACCAATTGCACTCTTGGATTTGTCAGGGCTACCACGACTTTGTTGAAACAGTTGTTCACGTGATGGACGCACACAACGGTCTTTGATGTTAATGTTCATTGTTGACAAGACAAGAAGGTGGTAATAGATACTTTCTTTGATGAGCACATGGGATGTTCTTATACATGTGCTTGAGGAAATAGCCAGCGTAAAAAGCAACATTTTTTTTTGCGCTAGTATTTAGAGTCTTGTTGTGAATAAATTTACCATGAGTTAATATCTGTTGCAGATCACATCCTACATGTTGTAAATATAGATCCACTTCACCACACGAAGGTATCGCTATATGAGGAAAATGAGCGATGAAACGCCAATTGAGTACCCCATCGAATCGACTTAATGTGGCGATGCGTGCTGGGATCCCGATCAAGGAGACCGTTCCACCGACCAGCGCTGCCCAGGAACATATGGGTCACTTTATCAGTACGCTGGACGATCAGGGGTTGGTCGATCAGCTGACCCTACTGCGCCTCAAGGACGTGGAAGAAGAGGAGCAGACATTACGTATGTCGCGCCACTCCCGCAATATGAGGACGAAGGTTGCTGTTGTATCGAACCGATCCCGATCGAAGGTGAAGGTTTATCATGCGAAGATACCTGCGACCAGACCGGCAAGAGCGATCAGATCGATCGTGGCTGATGTAAGCACCGGGTCAGAAGGGGAGAGCAGTGGTTGGTCCAGTCTGGGGTCAGACGAGGAACAGTACCATCACATTTTTGTCGCCCAGTATGCACCACGAGATTGACCAGTATCACGCCGTGTCGAATGGAAGGCAGGAAAGGGCAACAGGTCGGACCCGGAATCGCTGTACAAGAAGTGCACTCACTGCGAGTCAACGAGGCACGATGATCGGGGCAGCTGGCGAAGAATTACGTGCAAGAAATGCGAAATACGCGGCCACCCCACCGATCATTGCTTGTTTGGATTCAAG
>CM047580.1:32855881-32872521 GCA_026184515.1 Peronosclerospora sorghi
CGATTTGGCGATGGTAGGCGTGTCGGCTGCGTCCGATCTTGGGCTTGTAGGATGCGCCTGCGTCTTGGATTTTATTTGAGGCACCGCTCGATTCTCCTCGAGTTCGGAGTCGCGCTCTACGCCCCGCGCCCATGAGCCCTTCGACGCGTCCTTACGCATCTTGGAAGTTTTTTGGATCTTGGAGTGTTTACTTTTAGACAATGAGTGGCGTCGTTTCCGATATTGGTGCAGATCGATCAGAGCGGCCGATGCAGATCGGTCAACGCTAGAGCCTGCAGCCGGACGACGGTACAACAAGTTGGTCATTTGTTGGTGGCACCAATCTACGGCCGCCCAACGACGGTTTGACACCTGGGTCCGGGCATCCGATCGGCTCTGGAAGGACTCGACCTTCCCGATCTGGTCCCTGACCACGACCTGCAACTCGCCGATCTGCCCCCCCAGGTCACCATGTTGGGTGCGGAGCAAAGTCCGATCGGACTGATCCTCCAACCTCTGCCGGTGGACCAGCGCTAGCTGTTCCCGGAGGTGTGACATGTAGGTCTCCAAACGAGACAGGTCATGCCGTTCGCCGATCAGCCCGTCCAAGATCGGTCGGAGCTGATCGCAGTGGTCATGCGACTGCCGATCAGCCGCGAGTAAAGCGTCAAACGCTTTGGCGATGTCGGTGGGCAGCCGATCTACATGCGACGGAAGGTTAGAGCAGATCCAAGACGAAAATAGACCGATCGGATTACCTCGCGTTGTTTTCTGGGTGATTTGGGCCCGGAGATGTGCGTTTTCGGCGATCACCTACTGCAACTTCGTGGATATATGGAGTAAAGTATCCACCTCTTTCCGCAGTTGAAGGAGTGATGATTCCTTTGTGGTTAACTGCTACTGGAGTTCCCTGAATGTTTTCTGGAGCTGATAGACCCCGATATGATGCCCATCCGGTGTGTCCGAATCCGAAGTGTGACGAGGGCTGTCAGATCGGGCCGATCGGGGAGGAGAATCGGCATGGGTCGATTGGGAATACAGGGCACCTGCAGCAATGAGCGTCAAAAGAGGCTACAAGATGGTCAGGTGATAAGAACAAGTACCTGGCGAAGGCAGACTCGAAGATCGGTCCATTGGTGAAGTCCGCTACTACGAAGATCTGGATGTGGTGATATCGGATTGATGACGTTGTGCGGCTACGACCAGACTCAGGGGCGGCTGTGGAGAAGTGAAGGTGAAAATTTCGGTCACTTTGTGTCAGCGGCACGCCGATCAGCTTATCAGCGATCGGATTGGTGGAAAACAAGGGGGTATTTTAGCCTATCGTATGCAAGGAGTGTCAAGAACACAGATTTTGGTAAGTCACATGATATTGCGTGTACTTACATATTTCATGTTTGTACATATTGGGGACCGTAGGGAGATAGGATTAGTGAGTTTTTGTTTTTTTCTCTTTGGACTTAAACTTGACAAGGAAGTCGTTACATCTTTAAGTACGCTAGTCGCCTCTGCACACTGCAGAGTGTTTGAGAGCGGAGGCTCGAGTAATCCCCTCTAGCTCATTATACCCGGCCGGGCCGCGTCACAGACGCACTTGGCCCGCCGGAAGTCCCTCGACGGGAGTACACATTGTTCGGCTTCACAAGCCCAAGTCACACACGTTTGGAACGTGTAAACAAGTTTTGGATTGTTTCGGGGAGATATCTTTCGTGGAGTTTGTCACGTTCTCGTTTGGATCTCTATATTGGAATATTGGTCTGTTATTCTCGCGTTTGTTGGGCTCTACGATCGGTTAAGCGATCTGCCCTTTGGAGTATACTTACTATGAGTGTAATTCGTCTGCCCATACCCAGGGTGAAGAGTTCCGCCCAGGGTACATTACCCAGCACTGTCTCACGCATTTTAAGACCCACATCAATTTGCAGCGACGATCCACCAAGTGTGAAACCAGCCCATTCTATCGGGTACACAAGGTGAGATGGCGAACGAATCGGACCAGGCGTCCTATGCTGATGATCGGTCGTCTGCTAACAGCGAACGATCAGATCGGATCGTAGGCGAAGGTTCGCGTGGTACCCCCCACCCGGTCAGTTGGAAGGCTGGGCACGATGGTGGTCAGGTTCTCGACACTACGGTGTTCGATTTTGAACTTGACTCCACCACAGTCGCTAGCATTGATACAGATGCGTTAGTGATACTGACTACAGACTTTTTGGTCAAGGAGGGTGTCATTTTGAACATGAAAGATTGAAGTTGTCAGATTCTCAGGGAAGGACCATTTCCGCTGATGACGCAAAAAGATTTAAAGTCAGAAGAATACCTACAATTGCACACACAAGTGACGGAGAGCGCTAGCATGCCGATCAATTGGACTAACGTACATGCAGTGAGGACTGTTGGAGATAAACCTCCTGCTGTGTATGTAATGGATGCAATTGATCCCCTGAAGGTGGATCATACGAAACTGGAAAGAGAGGTGTACTTGAATGAAGGAGTTGAGATGTCGGCTGAAGATATGGAAGAACAGCTAGTAATCATTCCAGAAGTAGATAAAAAAAACCAATCGAACCACCAGATATGACTACTGCAGACATAGGAGAACCAGGAGTTACTACTAAAGAACAAGAAGATAATCTACGTGCCTTATTGTATGAGTATGCCGATGGTTTTATAAGTTCTGGTAATGCTCTACCGCCTCCAGCTAAAGGTGTAGTTTGTGACGTGGATGTTGGTGACAATGCACCTATTGCACAAAGAGCACGAAGAGTACCACCTACGGTGTTACCTAAGTTGTATTAATTGATACGAGGTCTATTACAGGCAGAACTAATTCGGTATTCGGAATCTGCTTGGACATCACCGATCGTCATAGTGTTAAAAAAGAGAAAACCGACATACGGCTGTGTATTAATTATCGTTCGGTGAATGAGAAGACGAGATTGATGGTGTATGCTATGCCGTTGATTGATGATCTACTGGATAATTTTGAAGGAGTAAAATGGTTGTTTTCAATGGATAATGCGAGTGGGTATTGGGCTATACCTATGACCAAGAGAGCTCGGTTTATCACAGCTTTTTTTTCCCCTTAGGACATTTCGAATGGCTTCGTATGCCTCAAGGGCTTAATAACGCTCCTCAAATATATCAGCGTATAGTGGACAACGCTTTGTGGACAATGGTACGGCGGTCACAGCAGATGGGGATACAATGTCAACTACTGGGTGGCAAGTCAGACATGGATAATGACAGTGAAGAGGCACATGTGTTGGAAACAGACGTGTCCATCACTCAAGACGTTTTTCATAAGGGCCAAGTAGTGATGACTGATTAACAACCTATTATTGGGAGGCGATCGTATATTGTTGATAATAATTTCGGCGCAAGCAGTTGGGATACATTGTGCTTAAGAATCTCCTGGAATCATTTAAATATTGTCAGATCACTATAAGTTTACCGAATAGTGCGTTTGGCAAACACAGTGTAAAGTTTTTGAGTCATCGTATATCCGCAGAAGGAGTTAAATCTTCCCCCCGCAATTTGGAATCAATTGTCAAAATGGCGTTCCCACGTACATTAAAAGGAGTTCAAAGATTCACTGGTAGTTTGATATACTATCTACGGCTTATTGACAATTTTTCAACACTAGCTGCATCTCTGTATGAATTAACCGAACTACAGTTGAAGGACGGTACCCAACTGAAGCACGCTGAAAAGTCGTTTTCGTTGCTTAAGGACCGTCTGGTGAATACACCTTTGTTACGACATATCAAGCGATCAAAACCATTGAGTATAGTGCTATATACCAATCCATGGGCGTTCGGAGCAACGGTGAGTCTAGAGTATGATGGAATACTGCACCCAGTGCGTTACTTTAGCAAGGTTTTTAAAGATGCTGAAACGAGATATACAGAGGCGGAACAAGAGGTGCTAGAGTTGCTGAAGACGTTGCATAATGCCAGTCACATTTTTTTTGAACAGCATATAACGGTTTATGCAAGATATTCTACAATGCGATGGCTGTTCACATCGAAAATTTTGACAGGAAGAGGAATTCAATGGGCGGTAATGTTGTCTCCGTGGTCATTGGAAATCATACGAACGAATCATGAAGCTGTTGGATTACCTGCTTTATTAGCCACGTCCATTGTGCCTGCAGAAAAGATGAATGGAGTGCTGGAAGACATTGCTCCGTTAAAATCGTTGAAAGATATGCTGATCATTAAGCCAATTCCTAGTCTACAACGTCATAGCACTGGATATGTTTTATCGTTTGATGGTGCAGTGCGTCTTAAGAATGACCCGAAAGGATCATTTGGCATGATAGTGTTGGAGTTACCGACCTGGGATGGAGTGGCAGCGGAATATGGGATTCAAGATAACCTTACCGTGAATGAGAGTGAATATCATGGACTAATCCAAGTGCTACAACTCGCGCAAGACCATAATGTAACGAAAGCATTTGTATGTGGGGACTCTAGATTGGTTACTGGACAAGTCAATGGAGATCTACGCTGCAATCATGCATCACTTTTGGTTTGGTTGGGCCGAGTGCTCTCGCTGGTAGAGAAATTCCAAGCAATCAGTCTGATACATGTGGCTCGCAAGTATAATGAGGAAGCTGACGTTTTGACTCAATGTGCTATGCAATAGCAGCAGGCAGGGAAAATTATCAATGAAGAGAGAAAAGCAGATCTGCAGCTGCTGAATCGTCTTCCAGACTTGTTGTATGCCAATGCAGATGAGGCTCAAGTTGTCACAGAGCAGAAAGATATATGGGAGGATCTCGATTATGTGTCACCACAAGTATGTGTGCTCACTCGAAGTATGGCAAAGCCACGTAATGAGAAACTCCAACATCAAGATAATGTTACTGTTGGACAAGTGGCGGACACTAATGTTAATCCATACTCAGTGGACAGTGATGTGGCTAGATTTGAAGAACCTCAGGAGAAAGAAGACAACGACCCATATGAAAATGCACCAGTTATTCGAATTGAACGAATTGGAGCATCCCCGTGGTGCAGCAAGGTCATGGCGTATCTACGAGGAGATGATGATCAGATAAATTCCGCTAGTGAATGGAAAAAGATAGCTCGACATGCGCTCACTTACGTGTTGGATAATAAAGGTGTCCTGTACTATGTTTCGAAAGCTCAAGATAAAACCAAATAATATGTGTGGAGATTGGTGGTACCGACAATATTACAAGAGGATATATTGCACGCGTATCATGTGGAAATCGGAAGTGGGGCACATCAAGGAGTCGGAAGGGTTTATGCTCGGTTGAGACCCAAATATTATTAGCGATGACTGTATGCCCATATTGAAAACTATGTTGAAGCGTGTGAAGATTGCGCCACCGCAAAAGGTAGGACAAGATACCAGGGGCGCACTAGTGGAAATATTGTAGCGTCAAGACCATTTCAGATTTTAGCGATGGATTTCGCATTGCCATTACCACATACTGCAATGGGGCATGAAGCGTTATTGTGCTTTATATATCTGTTCTATGGGTATGTGATCCTAATTCCAATGAGCACCACCACTGCACAAGATGTAGCAGAAGCGTATATGGTGGGAGTTATAATAGATTTGGAGCCCAAGAAATGTTGAGACATGATAGAGACCCAAGATTTATGAGTTCTGTTTTCAGAAGATTCAATCGAATGCTAAAGCAAAAGCATAGACCTACGTTAGCATATCGACCACAGGCCAATGGGAAACAGGAACGATCTGTGCAAACAGTGATCAAGGCAATCAAATTTTACATCACGGATCCGGAACAGAGAGATTGGGATGAATATATGGCTCCCTTAGAGTTTGCGTTGAATACTTCAGTGGATATTCAGCATCACCAAACTCCGTTTTATTTGGTACATGGTTGGGAACCCAGAACCACATTGGAAGTAATGATACCACCCAAGGACACATCAATCACTGAAAAAGATGCATTAGAGTGGAGGTTGGCTACAACTGAGACACATATGAGAGCGCAAGCACAGGCTGCTATTATCCAAGAGCAAATGATGAAGGATAGAGCCCAACATCATAATGATATAGTTACATCAAAAGTATGGTCGACTACCAAAACGTCTTATGGACCAGGTGAATTGGTTTGGTCGTATTATGATCTGGTTAAACCAGGGTTGGTCAAGAAGCTGGCGCATTTATGGCATGGACCATATGTGGTTGATGAACGGATAAACGACATGGTGTATAGGCTAGTGATCCCTACTGGTGAAAGTCGAATATTCCCGCTTGTGCACATTGCCAGGTTAAAGCCATATATCAATAAAATGAGACGACCTCGGGATAGACTTAAGGTTGAGGATACACTGGAATTGGATGAGGCGTTACTCCCTGAGGACTCGTGGTATGAACCAGGTCATGATGATGAGTGGTAAGTAGAACGAATTGTAGACTGTCGAGTCAAACAGCGAATAAGAAACAGACGTCGAACAAAGGAGTATTATGTCAAGTGGAAGGATACCGATGAGATGACTTGGGAGCCAGAAGACAATCTTTCATGCACTGTTTTATTGTATGAGTTTGATGCGCAACGAGCTTGGGAGATTCAGCATTATGCAGCTCAGACAGCAGAAGAGGATACTACAGAGGTTGAAATGTAGAGTCCTCATAAAATAAAATAAACAATAGACAAAATCGTCAATAACTTCAAGAAAATAACAAGAAAAAAGGCAGAGAGAATAAGAAAGACAAGGCCCCGGAACCCCGGAAGACGTAGTACATCCCTATCACGGACCCATGTTGGTTATGATAAGTAGAATGCGGACCCGAGTTGGTTGCATTAGGGGGTGCATAGCGAAAGAAAACAAAATATAAACAAAGATACATGTTTAAACGAGAATTAGAATTTGTTTGAGCATGCAGAGTAAACAAGTTTAAAGCTAACGTTCGTTGGCGCGACGTGTTTAACTCTGACGAATGGTAACGAAAATTGAGTCTATGAGTGCTCGGTGAATTAAGAATAAGATTTGGAATCCGTGTAAGATGGAGATCGTGCGAAGAGAAGCCTACTAAGGTCCCAAAGGTGTGAAACCTGTACGGAAACAACCAGAAGATACGAAGACAAACCACTAAGGTATTAAAAGGTGTGAATCCTGTACATCTATTGTCAATCAAATATGGAGGAAATACAACAAGAAGAAGATTGTGCGAAGAGAAGCCTGTCAGGATATGAAAGATGTGAAACCTATACGGCGACAACAAGATCGTATGAAGAGAAACATGTCAGGATATTAAAGGTGTGAAACCTGTACATCTAGTGTCAACCAACCACGAAAAAATATATAACAAGAGTGAGATCGTACAAAGAGAAACCTATCAGGGTATTAAAAGGTGTGAACCTGTGCGGCGACGAACAAAGCGTACAAAGAGAAACCTGTCAGGGTACCAAAGGTGTGAAACCTGTGCGGCAACAACAAAGATCGTACAAAGCGAAACCTGTCAGTGTACTAAAGGTGTGAAACCTGTACGTCATTGTAAAATAGAACGAAGAAAATCAGAGCATCGAGGACGACTGTACGAGAGATATCCAACAGGGTATAACGGGTCTAACGGGTACAAAAGTTGTACAGAGTCACGAGATGTTACTAAGAAAAAAAAAGCCATGGGGCGAAAAACCTGGATGTCATTGATAACCTTATGCAAGGGGTATCAAGTTAGATTATTTAGGGGAAACACCTGTATAGCGGTCAGAGGGAGTCAGAAGAAATTGCGTTGCAATTCAGTTAGTTGGGCTTTGATAAGATGAGAGCAAGACAGAACGTACGACATGAAGAGTAGACCCGGAGAGTATAAGTGGATTTGCCAGGGTGACGAGCTCAGTGAGTGAGATACCTGTTGCATGAGAAAGACAATATATATGAAGGAAGGAAGAGGAAGAAGTTGACTCACTGGGACCACATGATGTATATGGAATGGGGTCATATAATGTGATTAGTCTGGAGGCCAGAAGCTCATTTAGAAGTCAAGAGAACGCACGCATTACCTGAGAAGAATGAATATGGCAGGCTGGGAATTGGCGTGTGATGTTGACATTTTGAGAAAAAGAATTTTCGGCCAATCAGAGGCAACCCGCGACGGCCACATCGCGACTGATTGACTTATGATTGGTATGAATGTGGAGATATAAATGGATATTTTCAGTCAATCAAAGACTACCCGCGACGGCCACCTCGCGACTGATTGACTTATTATTGGTATGAAGGTGGAGATATAAATGGATATTTTCAGCCAATCAAAAGTGGCTAGTGAAGCATCTCCCTGAAGTATACATCCCATTCAAACTGAGTTAACGTGAAAGTATTTCTCTGAGAGAAGAAGACAACGTTGGTGACTGATTACGACTTCAACGGGAACTTAAGATGGACAGTACGGATATGGTAGAGTCTCTCTTGAGTTTGAGAATGATAGGACGAGAAGATGATGAAGCAAGGGGCGAAGAGGAAGGTGTTTCATTCAGTGAGAATACAGCCCTAGATCCGAATGCCTCAACAACTAGAACAGCATCAGTATCCAGGTCTAGATCATCATGGTCTAAGGAGGAGGAAGAAGAGTTATTGAAGATACAACATGCCAGCAAAAGTACAAACACCCCAGCGCATGATGTATATGACTTGTATAATCAACAGTGTCACGCCAGAGGATGGAGCCTAAGGACTAAAAAAGGGGTCATGTGAAAGTTAGAGCGAATGGTAGTTAAGCGCAAGAGGGGTGATGAATGGGACAAGGATGAAATAGAATGGTTGACGAACATGATAGAGCAGGAGGCTACCGCCACAGAAGTGATTGAGCGATATCCAATAAAATTCCCGCAATCGAAGAAGATACGTACTATAGCAGCTGTGCAAAAGAGGATGCAGATGTTGTGTCGGTCTAGAAAAGGTAAAACTCAGACACCACCGAACCGAGAAAAAAACCAACGCATAACTAAAGGACGCTGCATAAAATGGATGAAAACGAGAAGACGACATATTGATAGAAGCGACAAGACACGGAAATGTGGATACGAAAGTTATTGCAAAAAAGTTGGGTGACTTCACCGACATGGATGGAAATAAGATAATGCCAAGGAAAGAAAGTGGAATTAGGCATAGGCTCCTTCGATTGAAGAATAAGTTGTGTGATAACAACCACTCGATCACACAGTCAATATCTACATCAGATCAAGGAAGCATTTTGGGAAACAATGAGAACCAAGGTTATATCAATCAAACAATGTCTGAAAGCCAGAGATTGGAGTCCGAAGAAGAAGACAAGTCAAACCAATTGGATGTCGTGGGCATATGGGATGATAACGTGGTGAATCAATAATTTGATGTTATGGGTGGACACATGATAGAAGATACATTAGACAATGAGGGATTTAAATGCGCTGTAGAGCATGAGGAAGAGAAAAACCCATCCCTTTCAGTAATTGTTGACCGAGTAGCGCCGGAGAATCATATAATGGGATTAGAGAAGAAGGAGAAGCCGAAACAGTCAGTCGATTCCATCCCACATCCAACAGAACGATCGCCAATAGGAAATGAGGATGAGAACGTAACCGGTGCATATATGAAGTATCACACCATGGAGGCCCAAGAAATGGATTATAGGAGTGGACAGACAATAGAAGCTCCATTAGATCGTGATAAATCTGGGCACAATATAGAATGTGAGGAAGAAGAGAAGCCAGCTCCTTTTTCACTATTGATTAATTTGGTCGATCGACAGAGGATTCGGAATCCAGTGCAAGTAATAGAGATGAAAGGGACTTGGTCTCGAAAGAAGATGAGCCGCACTGTAATATAGGATGTGGAAAAGTGGAAAAGAAGGATGAAGGTACCACGTAGGGTCTTGACGTATCTACAACTGGAGATAATGAAAATGAAGAATCATACGGAGAAGTCTTGAGTCACGTCACCCCAATGACGGATGTTGATACATAAATAACTCAAACAGTGGCTCAGAGGACAGATGAGTATTGGAAATACACGTTCAATAATATTTTGGTTCCAATAAACCAACCTTACTTATTGTGGAAAAGTAAGTGTCAACCAGGGTCAACCGCAAGGCAGGTGATATTACGAATGACAGATGTTGAAAGGGAATGGTGTCAAGAAATTTATAAAGTCACTATTGATCCAGGAACTATTATAAGTGTAGCCAAGTCTTTGGATTTCCATAGAGAATTTGGTGGAAAACAACAACTCAAAGCAATCAATCCAGAAGATGCAAGAAACGTATTATTCGTGGTCACGCTATTGCTAAGAGATTCGGAGTCCCTAGCGGTTTTCCTTCGGGAATGCTGGGGTGGAGGTTATATACCATGTAGAGATGAAATGTGATGTCTATTGTATGATGTCACAATACCACAGTTTAATATCACGGAATTTGCAGGCATTGGTTGTACTTCAAATATCGGGAGGTGTATATGGATAAGTTCACGTCAGTGAGTGACTATCTCCTCAGTATGTGTTTAATAAACACACTTGGAAGTACTTTGTGTTACCGATCCGATTCTGTACAAGTATGAATGGGACCCAAAAGATGTTACGTCAACAATGGATCTTCATGTGACATCTTATGGAGTGGGGCAATGTTTAGCTAAAAAATGGAAAACATACGACAATGATCATATTCCCGATCATTTCATGCCATTAATGATAGGGGTGTTATATTTACAAGTAAGTGGAGATTTCAGGACTGAGCATTTAAATATGGATAAAGTCAGCTTGAGGAGATGGGATTATGGAAGACTCTGCATCGTGCGATATCATGAGTTTAGTTTTGTGTACTGGGGAATAGTATGATCTGTTGGATTCCGATACATAATTATAACCACCGCTAATGTATGGGATATAAGTAGGAACATCTGAAAATTGCGATGGTTGCCCGTGGTCAATATCCTGAATTATGTCATAAGATTCAGCACGGTGGATAAATTGACTAGAGAACCGTTATCTCCATTAATATAATTAATGACCAAAAGACAGACGATTGAGTCGCTGAGGTCCGCATCAGTGATGGCGAAAATGGAACAGACATATGTGTATAAAGAGTTTAAACGTACACTAGATATGGACCAATTGAAAGTAGTACGAGCAGCGGTGGAGACAAAAGGAATTGTTCTAGCTCGTGGTCCTTACGGATGTGGGAAAACATCTACAATTACTGCGATTGTGTTAACTCTATTAGCGGTGTTTCCACCGTGCCGCATTGCTATCGTCTCAGAGACTAATGCAGCCATCGATGAAGATCTTTAAAGGTCGATGGATTCCAATGCGATACCGGATCACGAAATAGTGCGGTTGGGTGTGATAAAGGGTACGATGGTATTACCAGATGCTTAACATTACCGACGAAGGTTTCGTTCAGAGATATTACAACGAGAGCGACGTTCATTGGAAGGCAGTGTGGTTCGCAAAGACATTTCTACAAAATTGAGAATAAAGTAGGTGGAAACATTAGAGAAAGCACATGTAATTGTTGATACCTTGGCCCAATTAGGGCGACCAGGCTACCACACGGTATCTTACAACGTAATCAATAATGGTGAAGGAGCTCAAACTGCAGAGGTAGCGCTATTACAAGCTATCAGACAAAAAGTTGAGGTTCTGGTATATGTAGGTGATCCCTATCAGCTTTTTGCGTACTCTCCCATAAGTGAAAAGTTAAGACATTGGTTTCACAGTGGAGCCCGTCGTCATAAAATCGCCTGGGGGTTGTTGCATTATATAGAACACTTTCGCGCAATTCACCAGTTATTTCGAGTGTTCCCCGGAGTCACTATGAATGCAGAATTTAGAAGTCAGCCGAAAATCACGAGATTGTTACAAGTATTTTACCCTTATACAATCCGAGATAGAGCATCTATATCGAAGGATTATTTGAATGGTATGTGTTTCAATATCCTGGACGTGGTTAATTGGGGTAAGTCAGTTGATCGCGATATTTCTGGAAAGCGAAGTCTCAAGGGTGACCGAGTTGTGGTGGATTAGTTGTCAAAAGTGGGTGGGAGAAATGGAACGTTAAGAGTTCAGGCATACTAATATTATTGATCTGGCAATGGTCATATACTTATTGGGGAAGATATGTGGTATGCTGGAAAGCGAGATGCGAAGAAAAAGAATGACCGTGAGGAAATCATTGTTAGTTATTTCGCCATATCAAAATCAAGTCAAGGATATACAGAGGCAATTAAAGTACATGGGTTTTGTGTATGACGAATATCTGGATATTGAGGTGGCTATGACCGATTTTAGTCAGGGTCGTGAGGCAAATATCGTTATTGTATCTATGGTTCGATCACACACGCTGGGATTTCTTGACGGATACCCATCAAGATCATTAGTGACACTTAGCATAGCCCGTGATTACTTTTCATAGTCGCGTCGCGTTATGTTTTTGAATGCGAGAGTACTTGGAAGAGGTTGATTAACATATGCAAGGAAAGTGATGTTCCGGCTTTCACGACAACTATGGATGAAGATGAGGCACGTAAATATCTGAAGTATGATTACTAAGAACTATGTGTGTGCGTGCCTTTTGGTCGCATACGCTGAATTTACGCGGGGGGCGATTGTGGTGAAGTGGATCTATATTTACAACATGTAGGATGTGATCTGCAACAGATATTAACTCATGGTAAATTTATTCACACCAAGACTCTAAATACTAGCACAATGTTGCTTTTTACGCTGGCGATTTCCTCAAGCACATGTCTAAGAACATCCTATGTGCTCATCAAAGAAAGTATCAATTACCACCTTCTTGTCTTGTCAACAATGAACATTAACATCAAAGACCGTTGTGTGCGTCCATCACGTGAACAACTGTTTCAACAAAGTTGTGGTAGCCCTAACAAATCCAAGAGTGCAATTGGTTTAGTCAAAATGCTGTGCTCTCTTGAGTAACATCAACTAAAAAAATCAAGACACAGGCACAGCTAACATGCACTACGACAAGTCTAATCCTGGCAAATAAGTCAACGAAAGGTCATGCGCTTTTGGCTTTGCAAACTGTCCGATGTAATATCTTGCATCTATGAGCTCTAGGGCGTGGGCATTAGCGGGCTAATTAGATCATGAAGACAAACTGTCAGCACCACTAAAGAAAGCCAAGAAACAGACGCATCTTAAATGCACAACGGAATGTTCAATCATAGCGGTAAATCCAACGAGAAGTCATGTGCCCTCAGCTTCGCAGACTATCCAATGTAATATCCTGCAGCTATGTGCGTTAGGGCGCGGGCAGTAGCAGACAAACCAGATCACGAAAACAAATCGTCAGCACTACTAAAGAAAGCCAAGACACAGACGCACCTTGCAAGCATAGCGGCAGGTCTGATCGTGGTGGGAAGCCCCCGGAAAGTCATGCGCCCTCGGCTGCCCAAATTGGTTAATTCTCGATTGTTCTCAAATGGTTAAGTATTTTCATTTTGAAAAAATATTTTCAGCCAATCAGAGGCGACCCGCGACGGCCACCTCGCGACTGATTTATTTATGATTGGTATGAATGTGGAGATATAAATGGATATTTTCAGCCAATCAGCAGCGACCCGCGACGGCCACCTCGCTCAATCAGATTACAGAGGGTCTCTGAAATCACTATCAAGGACGATTAATCAGATTACAGAGGGACTCAGTGGCAACTGCCAAGTATTGAAGTCAGCGCGGAAGTAACAAAAAGTAGTGGGTGAAAAAGTGATTAAATGTGATGTAGGAATTAGTAACATTTAATAGAATCAAATTTCCCCTGAACTGCAGAGATCTCTGGCGGCCCAAAAAACCTTCTTTACTGTTCTCGTACAAAAATCAAGTGTAATACAAGAGAGTCGTTGAGTGACCGCCCTAGCAAGTGGAGACGCAGCCGTTTACGGACAGCTAGTGTTGGGGGCAGCCTGGAACTGATTTTGGAAGTGTGTCCCTAGTGTGTTTGATTGATTTGTTGGTTCGGGTGCTAGTTTTAAGTGCTCGGGAAGTAAAGCAAGTAGGACTGAATTATTACCCCTTGTGTTGTTGATTAAGTGAATTTATTACAATTTTCAACTCCATCACGACATTCGAGCAGTAGAAAAGCCGGAGTGGCAGTACAGCCTTTCAAACTTCATGCACAGCAGACTACAATCAGACCGGACGTCCCGACTTAACTGCTGGATCCAATTCGCAGCCGGTCCCTTCATCAAATCTAGGAAGATCAGACACCGTTCTTTGTTCGGCGTCTGATCACGGAGGAAGGCGGACTTCGTACGGCTGAACCTTGATCGGGATTGCTCTTCATCGGCATATTTGCCCGTAAAGTCCTTCAACTCAGTGATTGAAGTCATGCGAATCCTCGGGATCGCCGTCGAATTAAAGTCAAACGCCTTCGTCGAGGCTAAATTCGCCCTACGCGTCCTGCCTCTGCCCGTACCACCGTAGTTACCGTCAATTTTGCTGGTCGACTCCACGTCGAAGTCGCTGCTATTTGCCCATCGGTGGGGGCGGGCTGGGCGTGACCTGCGTTTTGTCTTAAAAACCGGTCTAACACCTTTGGACAAATTGTATGCTGATGTTATTGTGGTGGAGTCAGTTCAAAATCGAACACCGTAGTGTCGTGAACCTGACCACCATCGTGCCCATCCTTCCAACTGACGGGGTAGGTACCCCGCGAACCTTCGCCTACGATCCGATCTGATCGTTCGCTGTTAGCAGACGACCGATCATCAGCATAGGACGCCTGGTCCGATTCGTTCGTCATCTCACCTTGTGTACCCGATGGAATGGTCTGGCTACACACTTGGTGGATCGGTGCTGGGAATTTATGTGAGGTCTAAAAACGTGAGACCGTGCTGGGTAGTGTACCCTGGGTGCAACTCTTCACCCTGTGTACGGGCAGACCAGTTATACTCCAAGTAAATACACTCCAAAGGGCAGATCGCTTAATCGATCGTAGATCCTAACCAATACGAGAATAAAAGTCCAATACTCCAATATAGAGATCCAATGAGAACGTGATAAACTCCACGAACGATATCTCCACGTAACAATCCAATATTTGATTACACGTTCCACGAGGGACTTCCGGCGGGCCAAATGCGTCTGTGACGCGTCCCGGTCGGGTATAACATGCTAGAGGGGATTACTCAACCCTCTGCTTCCAAACACTCTGCGGCGTGCAGAGGCGACTGATGTACAGTGCGAAGATGCTAACGACTTCTTGTTGAGTGTTAAAGGTAAAAAAATTAACGACACGGTAAAACCAAAACTATCTCCCTATGGTCCCCAATATGTACAAACATGAAAATATGTAAGTGCACGCAATATCATGTGGCTTACCAAAATACGTGTTCTTGACACCTCTCGCACACGATTGGCCCAAAAGCCTCCTTGATTTTCACCAATCCAATCGCCGATAAGCTAATCGGCGTACCGCTGACACAAAGTGACCGAAATTTTCACCTTCACTTCTCCACAGCCGCCCCTGAGTCTGGTCGTAGCCGCACAACGGTAGCGACACGATCTCACCACATCCTATATCTTCGCCGAAGCGGACTTCAGCGATGGACATATCTTCGTGCCCACCTTCGCCAGGTACTTGCCTTGTACACCTAATCATCTTGTAACCACTCTGAACGTTCGTTGCTACAGGTTCCCTCCGTTCCTCATCGCCCCATATGGATTCTCCTACCAGGACGGCCCGATCTGACAGCCCTCACCACACTCCAGGGTCCGAAACACCGGATGGGTATCAGATCGAGGTCTATCAGCTCCAGAAAACAGTCAGGGAGCTCCAGTCACAGTTGGCCACAAAGGATTCATCGCTCCTGCAACTTCGGAAGGAGGTGGACACTTTGATTTCTATATACACGAAGTTGCAGGATGTGTTCACCAAAAACGCACATCTCCGGGTCCAGATCGCCCAACAAACAACGCGAGGTAAGCCGATCGGTCTGCTTTCCGTCCTGGGTCTGGTCTAACCTTCCTTTGCGTGCAGATCGGTTGCACACTGACATCGCCAAAACGTTCGATGCTTTATTCGCGGCTGATCTGCAGTCGCATGACCACTGCGATCAGATCCGACCGATCTTGGACGGGCTGATCGGCGCACGACATGATCTGTCTCGTTTGGAGGCCTACAGGTCACACCTCCTGGAAAAGCTTGCGGTGGTCAACCGGCAGAGGTTGGAGGATCAGTCCGATCGGACTTTGCTCCGCACCCAACATGGTGACCTGGGGAGGCAGATCGGCGAGTTGCAGGTCGTGGTCAGGGACCAGATCGGGAAGGTCGAGTCCTTCCAGAGCCGATCGGACGCCTGGACGCAGGAGTTAAACCGTCGTTGGGCGGTAGTAGATCGGTGCCACCAACAGTTGACTGAATTGCTGTACCGGCGTTCGGCTGCAGGCTCTAGCGTTGACCGATCTGCATCGGCCGCTCTGATCGATCTGCACCAAGATCGGAAGCGACGCCATTCATTGACCAAAAGTCGATATTCCAAAATTCCAAAAGTTTCCAAGAAGCGTAAGGACGCGTCAAAGGTCTCAAGGGCACGGGGCATAGCGAGCGACTCCGAACTCGAGGAGAAGCGAGCGGTGCCTCAAATAAAATCCAAGACGCAGGCGCATCCTCCAAGCCCAAGATCGGACGCAGCCGACACGCCTACCATCGCCAAATCG
>CM047580.1:32883954-32900171 GCA_026184515.1 Peronosclerospora sorghi
GCGAAATACGCGGCCACCCCACCGATCATTGCTTGTTTGGATTCAAGGCATGTGGAGTGATTCATGAAGATGAACAATGCACGATAGAGCACTTCTTCAATCAGATGCGCAAGTGGTATGTTCCCGACAAAGACGCGGTAATGTTACCGCCCGATGTCGAGAAGATGTTAAACTAGATAGCTCGCCAGGTTGGAATCTGGATCGAGCCGAGCGATCTATGTTTAGCATCTATGCATTCGTCGGAAGCGACAGCGATACAAAAGCAGAAAGGACAGGCGATGGGAATCATTTGGTCTACAGTCATGAGACTGATGAATATTCCCGATCGAAGGTCGTTATACAGTTGGACCTGCTGACTGGCGAGTCGCGCGGCTACCACGCTCCCGATAAATGGTTCAAGCAGGCGAAAGACTATGGGAATATTGGCAACGAGAAGGCGACGATGCTGTTTGACTCTGGTGCAGAAGTTTCAATTATCGACTCCGCCTTTTCTCGTAAGGTTGGATGTCAGATTGACTATGCACAGAGGCAAGAATGCGTCGGAATTGGTGAACATTCCTACATGACCGAAGGGAGAACGCGTGTGAAGATCACTTTATCCGGTTCATTGGTTTATTGATTTATCGCTTGGGTCTTTAGGCTGACCGGTCAAGACGCGCTCCTTGGCATGGATTTTATGGTGCCGGCAGGCATACGCCTCGACCTGTCGCATGGAGTACTTACGCTTCCGGACGAAGTCCAGATCCAACTGGCTGGACGACGCCCATTACAAGGATCACGCACTGATCTGGTAAGGTGGAACCAAGATATCACCATTCCTGTGGGTCGATCGGCAGATATCTCAGTGGGTAAGGACTATCGTACGAGGAAGTTGTGGTTGACCAGGTGTGATCACTGGGTACCGACGTTTGTGGAAGTTGGAGATCAGAGCGATCACGTACGAGTTACTAACATCGGTAAAAAAACGCTGATGTTAGGCAACGGTACGATCGTCTGTATGTGGCTGGCCCAAAGAGAAGTTCCGTGGAGGATGGGATTTGTTTGGATCGGGCGAGACGATATATTGAGTGGCAAAGATTTGCGCCTAAGGCCACCACCGATCGGATCGGTGACGACAAGTCAGCCGAAGAATACGACCACCTCGGACGGAAAGTCCAGATCGCGTAGCGACTAGGATGTGCCGAAGGTTACCAGCGCAGTCACCCGATACAGTGGGCTCAAGGCAGATGTGCGAAGAGTCGTTAACGCAGTTGTATCACAAGGTCGGTTAACAGTGGAACCGACGGCATATGAGGACGATCGCAGTATCTCTGGAGACGAGTATGGTGACGCATCCACTCAAGTTAGTGCCTCAGAAGGGCAGCCCGTCGACGAGGATCAGCATTGCCCGTTTGACAGGGGCGAACCGATCGAGATCGCCTCACCAGATGAACTAGTGTGTATGCACAAGGACGGGGTGAAGTGTGTTGACGGATCGGCAAATCCGATCTGGAATGTGGCTACCCCACCTGAAGTGTTAAACGATCCGCTCGAGACGATCCGCAAGCCGACAACACCCCCGATCAGACCGATCGACCCAAAGAAATAAGATGGGATAAGAAATACTGAATGATCGGGAATGGTGCTGCTGATGTAGACAGTGATGATTCCGATCCGACCGCCCATTTGGATGTCAGATCGATCCAGAAGACATGCTGTGGTAAAACGCACCGGGAACACGCGATCCACTTGGAGGATAGCAAAGAAACAGTTGGGATCGGTGAATCCGATCTTGATTATGGCGATCTGGCTAAGAAGTCCGAACGAAACCGACTGAATCTGAAATGTTATGGAGCGACGCAGACTTACGGAAAGCAGGATTTACAATAGTGCCGATCGGTGTGTATTTGCGATGTTTATTGTGATTTAGACTACAGGTGTGTGGAGAACTGTGATGAATTGATTATATTTCGGTGATGACAAAGTGGCTAAGAATGTGGAGATTTTTTTTGTTTTTTCGGTGGCAATGATAACTACTCTTTCGATGTGGATGCAAGTGGATGTGGCAAGGGTCTACCTTGATCAACGGGATTAAAGGCCAAGAAAGATGGGACGATCAGGTAATCAAAAAAATATTTTTTTTATAATTAATGCACAAACGATTGCCCGATCGGCGCTTACCATGTTAGAGTTCGATATCACCCCATAGCCTACTGACAGTCATGGCTGGACGATCTGCGATACTCTCACGAAATTGATCGCCCCAAGGCTGCTCCTTGTCCACCGGGTTAAGGGCGTCCCGCAAGTTGTCAACTACGGTGTCGCAGTGGTAGCCGGGGTACCAAGCTCCGTCTTCGACCGGATACCCGGCTTTCCTCACGCGACGCCTAGCCGTATGGAGGACAACGGGGTATAGGAAGACATCAATGTTACAAGCCTTTTCCCGCATGACCTCCAACTCGAATTGGCAGATCGACAACCAAGCTTCGCCCGCCGACTTCGAAGTTGTTTCCGTTGTTTCTGGAACGCCGCTAGATCCTTGTCCACCTTCACCTTCCCAGCGGGAAGAACCAGGTAGTGGGTCGATTCCCAAATCGCTTGGAAGTTGACGCCGTAATATTGCTCAAGGCGATCCACGTAGTCGGTTTGAACATTGCTTTCAGGTCGCGGATCAGCAAAACTTCCCTTGGCTTGGCGTAATCCAGACGGTCGACCGGCGATCCGGTGATAAGATCAAGTCGCCACTCAGTTGCACCTGGATGTCCGACCGCCAGCGGGAAGAGCCAGTAATCTGGACGATAAGGTGCGGGTCAGCTGTTGCTTGATCGGAACAGATCGCCGCAACAGATCGATCTGCCCCGGAGACCATGGTTTGTAGGCATCCAGACCCGAAGGAGGCAGAGGCACGTCAACCTTCAATACCTCCAACGATGTATGATGATATAGGCCGGAAGTTCCGGGCAGAACAGTTGGCTTGGGTGCCTCAACGGCCGGCTTCGGTGGTTCTTGGACGCTGTCACCCCTTGCGTTGACTTTTCAACTGTGGAAGCATATCGACGACGCTGGGTGGATCGAGACCGTGTTAGATCGGAAGCCAGCTCAACCGAATCCGGCGATTCACCCTCAGAGTCCGATCCAGAAGAAGCTAATGCTGACTTGGACTGTCCAACAGTTGGTTCCGAGGGCGCTAGATTTTTTCATGGCTTCTACTGGATTGGATGGGTCCGCTGTCGTATGCAGAAGATTTGTCGGTGTCTTGGCTCTCTTCCGGGATGACGCTGGCTTCTCTCCGTAGTCCGTATCAGCCGCTAGTTCCCGCGCCCTCGCGCCTCTCGATGCACCCTTGCGCTTCTTGTTGTGTGATCAAATTTGGGGGGAGTAATTTCAGCCAATGAACGGCGAGAATTTCCGCCCAAATTTTGCTGGGAAATAGCACCAGCAGAATGCGCCTGTGGGTCCGCGAGGGCGCTCGTCGCTACTCCGCGAGGAATGCGACCAGCGACTAGCTAACGGGACAGACACGTATCCAGCTCATCGCTGCATCCGTGGACTATTCCCCAGAGTCTATTCGACTCTCGAGTCCAAATTCCGAAGCCGATCTTGGGGGTCACTAATTTTCACGGAGTGATCGTCGATAGTGAGCCTTAGCTCGTCGATCTGCCGATCCATCTCGCGTCTTTGGGAATATAAGACCGATCGATCACCCTGAGGCTCCGAGCACTGCCGAACGACCAATGCGAGCTGCTCTTGAAGATTCGATCGGTTGATCTCGAGACGACGCATGTCGTGACGAGTTCCGATCGACTCTTCTAACATCGTTTGGAGCAGATAGGAGTGGCCGTGTACCTGCCGAATGGTATCGACAAGTGTTTGCACGGTCAGAAAGGCATTAATCAACAGTGGATCTACATACATAAGGATGTGAGTATCGATCTAAAGTGGAATTAACGGTGGATTGACGTACCTGATCGGTTTTGTTGCGGAGACGAGGACTTGAGACGTTTGTTCTCGGCCATCAAGTCTGAACGATCAGCTTGTATAGCATCGATCAGCTTGGAGAATCGTTCCGTGGCACGACGCATGTTCTCAAGCGCGGCGTTGGTCACGATCTGCTTTTCGCGCTCAGCTTTCAACTCCTTTCGGAGCGCATCATTGGTTTGTTGGGACCGATCGACCTCGACTCGGTGCTCATCTTGTTCGCCGACAATTTGAGTGTCGCCGGAGCCGTCTGAATGGTCCGATTGGTAAAAGTTTGAAGATGCAGAGAGTTCGGACACTGATCGCCTACGAAGACAAATGTTAGCGAAGATGTGGCGATCGGAGATCAAGTGGATTTACCTGGTACATTGGACTCGGAAGATTGCATGGAATGGAAGACTGTTTGTGAGATCGGGCCGCTACCGTTGTGCGGCTGCGACCAGACTCAAGGGCGGCTGTGGTGAAGTGCAAGTGAAAATTATCGACCAGTTGGTACCAGTGTACCAGTTGTCAAGGCAGATCGATCGGGTTGGCTGAAAGGACGGAGTGTTTTGGCGTGATCTTGGAGTGTTTTGTACGCAAATTTGAGGTAAGGCACACGGTTTACATATAGTTTAGATATTGGATTTTAATTGGTTTATTAAATACAGTGTTCGTATGACATTGGGTTGCATAAGTAGCCGGTGGCTCCGTTTAATCCCAGTCAGGACTGAGCCCACCAGAAGTCCCACGACGGGAAGCACCCAGTAGGTTCACTCAACCCTCATGTTCGGCCACGTTAAAGAGACGTGTTTATTTGGCTGGGTTACTCATCGCGATCTGCGATCAAGTCCCAGGAATTCGATGGATTACTAATTGCATTGTCGCAATCAAGTGTCCGAAACTATTATTGGCTTGATTACTCACTTCTATGTGCAGTCAATAGCCAGCTTTAACCGAATTCGGAGTGAAGATTTCCGCTTAGTTTGCCGATCGGCTATATTGGATTATCTTTTCGTTGGAATTTTGGATCAGTACCCCAGAAGTGGTACACCGTATCGACACCCACTAAGGTCTCTACTAAGCCATGGCCTACCGAGTGTGTAGCCACCCATACCAATGGGTACGCAAGGTGAGACACAAGACGAATAGGAATTGGCGTCCAAACATGCCGACCGGTCACCCGATCGGCACCCAGGCGAAGGTTCGAGGAGTACCCCCTCCGTTAGTTGGTCGGCTGGGCACGATGGTGGTTCAGTTCCAGACACTTCAGTGTTCGATTTTGAACTGGACTCCACCACAAAGAGTTATCGACTTTACTAACATGCTGACTAAACAGATGCCGAAACCGCTGGATGGAGTCGCGACCATGAACTACTTCCAGTGCGCTCCAGACGATGGAAGTCAAGTTTGAGTTGATTGATGCGACCGCGTACAAAAAGTACGGCATCCGTCAGTACGCGTCCGGTCGACGTGAATCGTCCTGAAGCGCTCAAGTCGCCCAATGAGTCTCGTTCTTCGTCGAAAAGCACTAAACGAAGATCTACAAAGGCGTCTTAGACGTCGCCTGTCGTCGAGATTACAGAGTCGATGATCACCGACGAGAATACGACGCTTCTAAACACACTCAATGACCATCTCGAAGCTGCGGACAGGAATGTTGGGGGCATCTCCAGGATCCTCAGGAACGCGACGAATCCGGACCATATGCTGAAGAAGGGGTTCGAGTATCTGTTCGGGTTCAACAATGTGCTATCAATCAAGATGAAAGTCAGCGGCGAAGAAATCAAAGGACTTGTGCAGCTGCACATGATCTACCGAGTGTCGATTGCGAATAAGCAGGATAAGGATACGACGCTCGTGACAAAGTGGAAGAAGCTCACGGGGACATCGGTTCCGTCCAAGTGGCAAGACATCTTCGTCGCGTGCGGCAAATGGTGGAAGGTAACGCCGAAGCCCCGGCATCCGCCAGTGCGCGTGTGACGTATGTAAACGCAATAGATGCTGAGCATCATCTGTTCTTCGACTGCACGCTCGTGTCGGGCTTGTGTAGACATGTGCTTGGCATCGCAATGGCGTTCTTCAAACACAAGCCGATGTGGCTAGCCATCGCGCTGGTACGGAAGCTGCGCGTTTGCGATGTGTTGACGGTGGCCTATTGGAATTTATCCGGGTGGAAAACAATGTTACGGTTGATCGGACCAAGAACGGTCAGATATGAAGCCGAAAAGTTGACGGAATGTAGCGTAACCTGAAGGACGCAACCATCGGTTTGAAAAATGGGTTAAATGGTTGGTGGGAGAGACTTCATCTCCTCAAGAGGTTGTTTTAGTCGAAGATCGGACTAGTGCTAGTGACCGATCGGGACAGACCCGATCGGCGACAGGATTGAATCGGATACGAATGATCTAGGGTTCGCTGCTGCAAGGCACTGCCACCTACGCAAAAATTTAAAGGAATTTAGTCATGAAATGAAGAAATATCCGTATTTAAACTTGGAAAAATCTAATGCCCCCCCCATTTTGGCTAATGCGCCCCCCCAAATGAGAATTTCGAATATTTTTTCACAAAAAGTTATCCTTTTTTCTCTTGATTAATGGAAGAAATGCAAATGCTCCAAAGAAGCTTTTTCTACTTCCAATTCATGACGTGCACGTACGTGAATTATGACCCCGCTGGCCGTTCCATTCAAAATCCCAATCCGCATTTGTTCGGCTATTTACTATATGGGACTGTGGCGCCACGGGAGGGAAAAGTGCGTCGTCACTACTACCTTGTTTTTTCCAATCCTAAAATATCATGGACTTGTAACTCCTTTTTGACGAAAACGAAACATTTTGATTGTCACTCACCTGATCGACAGTTGCTAGTGCACGAAGATAAATCTTATCCGACGTGATATTAACCATTTCAAGACACGTAACAAATAATGATGTTCCCATTGTATCTGTGTTGGCAGCCATAGCCTGGGATGATTTGGGTGCAAATTCATAGAATCGCCGGGTGGTGCCTGACCTTATCGGGGTTTCCATCAAAATACTATCAGGTTCGAAAGATGCGCTGGAAGATACCTGGACGTAAGTACTGTCTACTGTGAGTGCGCCAAGCACTTCCCAAGCAATCTGCAACTTATATTGGGTTCCTTTAGTCATTCTACAGTCCCCGGTATTTACACGTTGCTATTCCATTGCGCTCCCAAGCCAAAATTCCACAACCCATTTCAATTACTTGGTCTCTGTCTATTGTATACAAGCCTGCAGGGGGAAAGTCCTCGTTACTGTGAGACTCGAACAATCTTGCCGCGGATAACCAACGCACTAATGGCTGGACCATCTCAATCATCATGAGCGCCAAGCGGACGTCCGGTGGTACATGTCCAATAAGCTTTGTTGTTCCTCCTTCCGACCGAAAATAGTCGATGTTGGCTTTATAGAGCTCTTTAAAATCTCCTAACTCGGCTGTCTTAGGCTCCTTGCTGTTTGCAGTTTCTACCAACATATTAAAAGCACGGTTAGTGATATTATTGTTGATTTTTTTTTCCTTTGGGTATCCACCAAACGTTTTCGGTTCGCATGGACGAAAAGGTTGCGATCTGTCGTCGTAAAATTGATTTTCCCATGATGCAGCGTATTCCCAGTCTTCCATACCACCAGAGATGTCGTATACAACATCATTCATAGTTTCCGTTGGATAAATCTCTCCATCCGAGAAGGCGCCCGCAAAATGTGCCAATGCATTACCAGTTTGGAACTGTGCTATGTGATCAGGAGATTTCTCACTAGGATTCTTCTTGTTCCTATGAAGGTAATGATCCGGTGAGCCCCATTCGTAGGACACTGCTCGTGTTCCGCCATGGAACGTCACTGCTAATTGAAATATATGCTCTCTCCAAATTTCATTTACCACGCGAGAAGTCATCGTTTGCATGCAATCTGTAGTGAACGGTTCGAATGCCAATGGAACTTTTCCCTTTTCCTTACGTTTCAGCTGCTTCTCAAATAAGCTTTTGTACGTGATGCCCATGCTCTCATCAACATTAAGGAATTGATGGCGCAATTTCTCCTCAAACATCCGCGCCTTTAAAGCGACGTCCGCATTGTAGAGGTGTTTCATCGCGCTGACTTCCCACAAGGAGCTCTGCAAACATTGCACTTAACTGGGTCAATCTCGTCGTTTACAAAAGGGTCATGGTCATCCTTTAGGACTATTTATTTCTTTTCGTTCGCCAACTGCTTCGCTGCAGCATCAACAGCAGTACCACTTGATAGCTCCTTTCGGCGCTTGGCCGCCTTTTCCGCAGCAGTGAATGAACCATTTCGATGAATGAGCTGGATACATTCCTTGTGACGAAGAATTAAATCGTATACCATCGGAAGAATGAAGAGGATATCGACTGGATCGGCCGTCAACGCGCTGCGAGACAATCTTTTCGCGAACGCAGCCACCATGTATGCCGGCAAGTGAGTCGACGAGAGAAAAAGGTTCAGCAATTTAAAGAAGCGGTCACGTTGCTTGGCCTAATACAGTGACGGGTCACTTAGCAGGGCGTATAGTTTGTTGTAAAAGTCGGGCGAGTCAAAATTGTAGTCTTGAATAAGGGTGAACAGACTGTTCAGCGCTAATAAACTCGTGGCGCCACCAATATTGTTCGAGTCGGTGAGAAAATCAGCCAGCAGGAAAGGATTTACAAGATGCGGCATGATTTCATCTGGCATTTGCACTAGAACTTTATTGTACGCATCCTGTGGCAGTTTGTGGTGCAATACATCAAGAGAAAAAAGGATAACTTTTTGTGAAAAAGTATTCGAAATTCTCATTTGGGGGGGGCGGATAGATTTTTCCTTAATCTTATAACAATGTTGTATTGAAATCTATGCGTCAGTAGCAGGACAGATAGCAACACCTCCAAGGGTGATAATTCACTGGACTTATTAATATAAAATATATTAAGAGTTAATTATCTTCCTAAAAATGCAATATACATGCAAAGTGTGGTAGATGGTTTTTTGAAACCTATTTTCGCTGCAACAGGTGAGAATAGTCCCAGGACGAAAAATAGATAGCAAATGAAACTCATTTTAATCTTAAGTTCTAACTTAAATTTCAAATTTAAATCCACAATTTCAACATCTAGTACGACAGATCAGCTTCCAGAACTTGATCTGGCAACTGATCTGATATAAAGTACGTATAGTTAGCAATCCGCTTTGCTTTGAGTGTGATGGAGTCGAGTTCAAATTTGAACACCGAAGTGTCCTGAACCCGATCACCATCGTTCCCAGCCGACCAACTTACGGGGGCTACCCCCAAACCATCGCCTACACTCCGATCGGATGACCAATATGTACTGCAGGAAACCTGGTCTGATTTTATGTCACGCTTCTCACCTTGTGTAACCATTGGTTTGGGTGGCTACACACTCGGTGGACCGTCGCGCGATATAGACTTGTGGGGATCAGTACGGAGTGGTCCACCTCTAAGGAAATGTGTATCTAGGGCGGAAACATTCACCCTAAACCCGTCAATGTCAAACGATATACTTAATCCAATATATTTCCAGGGCAGATCGCGTATAGCCGATCATAGAGTCCAACCAAAACGAGAGATCAATAAACCAATCAGGAGCAGCCAAATAAACTTATCCAATAGATTGAGGCTCCACCAATGAGATCTCCACGTAACCTTTCCAATAAAATGATAATCTTTCCAATTAAAACTTACACGTTCCAAACGTGTGCGACCTGAAAATGATTGTTGCTGTGTTAAGTACGCGTTCCCGTCGTGGGACTTCCGGCGGGCCAAGTCTGTCTGTTACGCGTCCCGTCCGGGTAAGTTGAGCTGGAGGGGACCCGGTTAACCCTCCGCTTCCAAATATTCCGTGGTTGGAGGGGGCGAGTTTGCGTAGGAAGAAGAAACACAAGCACACACTGTATATTACCAATTAAAAACCTAATCTGTAAACTACATGAACATCATGTGGCATACCTAAAACTGCGTACTTAACACCTCTATCACACGATTGGCTCAAAATACTCTTCCCTTTTAACAAACCCGATCACTTCTAATTGACTGGCGGTATACCGGTATAAACTGGCCACATACTTTCATCTCCACTTCACCACATGAGCATCGGGAGTTGGATTAAGTAAAAGCGCAGCTGCACTAAGAACAACTTAACAGGCATTTTATGAAGTCTTAGGTTAGTACGTGATTTGGTGTGGTTTACATAGGAAGAAAATTTTATTTCTTGATATCAGAGTTGGTTTTGTGTTTTACCTGCTACAAAATTATTTGCGGTACGTTGTACCTTGGTATTTCAAACGAAGGGTTAAATATATTCATTTCCGTTTAATTTGGTCCATGACAAGACGTGGATAAGCGCGCTTTGGCTCGCCGGAAGTCCCCGTCAGGGAACTTTGTATTGGGAACATACATACTCCAGCGCGGATAACCCGTATTTTGAGTAGGACACTATTGGAAAGGTTTTGAGGGGACTAAAAATGTTTTTTGTGGAAGATGGTGACTATTAGTGGAATTTACGTTTCTTTTTTGGTCTTCTGGATAATCTATCACACACCGTACTCGGGCAAAGTACCACCGCAACTCGTCCTTGTGGCCTATCGAATCAATGGAATTCTGGAACAGGTGCTGTATACATGAAAGAATGGATATAAACGGAAGAAAAGACCGCGCTTTATAATAGGATGTGTCGTCCTTTGAATGTAGGCAGCTCACCAGGTTTTCGGTTAATTTTAATCTATCTCTTCTGATAACTCTTAATAAGAGACTTCATTTGTCACTGTAGTAGCGCAAAGGATGCGTGGGTCCGCGGAGTGTTTTTGAAAACTAAGGC
The DNA here is from genome assembly GCA_026184515.1 of Peronosclerospora sorghi. Taxonomy (NCBI): domain Eukaryota; phylum Oomycota; class Peronosporomycetes; order Peronosporales; family Peronosporaceae; genus Peronosclerospora; species Peronosclerospora sorghi. Next base: position 32,894,744 of record CM047580.1, read on the forward strand.
TCCTACTGGAAAAAGAATTAAGAAGTTAGTGTGGTGGAGTCCAGTCCAGATCGAAATCGAACACCGAAGCGTCCGGAACTTCACCACCATCGCGCCCAGCCGAACAACTTACGGGGGGGGTACCCCGCGAACCTTCGCCTGTGTGCCGATCGGGTGACCTATCAGCACTGCAGGACGCCGATTCCGATTTGTCTTCATTCATCTCACCTTGTGTACCCATTGATGTGAGTGGTTACACACTCGGTGACCGTCGCTTAGTAGGGAGGGATCTTGGTAAGTACCAATATGGGTGGTACCGCTTCCGGTGTACTTGTACCGAAAATCAACGATAAGATAATCCAATGTGTCCGATCTGCAAATGGAGCGGAAATCTTCACTCCAAATGCGGGGAAAATATGGGTCTTGACTGCACACAGCAGTGAGGAATCCAGCCAATAAAAGTTCTGGGGTTTGACTGCACACAGAAGCGAGGAACCCATCCAATAGAAATCCTGGGGCTTGACTGCACACGGCAATGAGTAACCCAGCCAATATCTGGGGCAGATCGCAGATCGCGATGTGGATACCCAGCCAATACGAAAAAGAATAACACGTTCCAAACGTGTGGGGCTTGAAGGGTGAGTGAACGTAGTGAGTGCTTCGCGTCGTGGAACTTCCGTTGGAGCTGTGTCCTAGCCGGGAAAAATGAGCTAGAGGGGAGCGTGTTAGCCCTCTTCTCCCAATAACTCCTGCGGAGCGGCGACTTATACAACCCAAAGAAAAACGAACACTATATTTAATATCCAATTAAAATCCAAAATGTAAACTACTTGCAAAACCGTCTGCCTCGCCTTAAATCCTCGTACCAAACACCCCAGACACACGATTGAGCCAAAACACTCTATCCTTTTAGCCAACCCGATCCCTCCTACTTGACAACTGGTACACTGGTACATCCTAGTCAAAAAAAAATTCCAATAGCACTTCACCACAGCCGCCCCTGAGTCTGGTCGCAGCCACACAACGGTAGAAGCCCGATCTCACAGTCTTCAATTCCATGCATTCCTCCGAGTCCAATGTACCAGGTAACCTTACTTGATCTCCGATCGCCACATTTTCTCTAGCATTTATCTTTCTAGGCGATCGGTGTTCGCACTCTTCACATATTCCCGTCCCTGGCCGATCTGATCATTCCAACGACCCGGGCGATACTAAAAGTATCAGCGAACAATATGAGCACCGATTCGAGGTCGATCAGCCGCAGAAAATAATTGATGCACTCCGACAGGAGGTGCAAGTTGAACGTGAGAAGCGGATCGTGGTCGACGCCGCGGTTCAGAAAATGCGTCGCGACACAGAGTGGTTCTCCAAGCTGATCGCACACTCTTGATGTCCTAGATTAAACATCTCAAGACTTCGGCTCCGGAACAAACTAAACCAGGTATGTCAATCCGTCGTTAACTCCACTTTGGACCGGTCCTCACTTCCTTCTGTATGTAGATCCATTACCAATCAATGTCATTCAAACCGTGTACACACTGATTGATACCGATCGGCAGATGCACATCCACTTCGATCAGCTCCGACCGGTGTTGGAAGGGCTGATCGGCGCTCGTCACGACATACGTCGCTTCAAGATCTGCCGATCGCACCTCCAAGAGCAGCCCGCGGTGGTCACTCGATAGAGTTCGGAGAATCCTCCCGACCGATCGGTTCTGTATTCTCAGAAGCGCGGGTTGGATCGGTAGATCGACGATTGCAACTCACGATCGACGATCACTCCAAGAGAATTGATGCCTTCCAAGATCGGCTCAGCGTTTGCACCCAAGAGTCGAACTGATTCTGGGGAATCTTCCACCGGTGGAACGATGGGATGGATACGTGTCTGTACAGTTCTCCAGTCGCTAACTCCATCCCTTGTGGAGAAGCCTCGAGATCCCTCGCGGACCCGCAGTCGCATTTGATCGGCGATATATCCAAACAAAATTTGGGTGGAATTTCTCGCCATTAATTGGCTGAAATTCCGCCCACCAAAAATCGCACGCACAGCAAAAAAGCAAGGGAGCGGCGAGAGGCGTGAGGCGCAAGGGCGCGGGGCGTAGCGGCCGATCCAGATTATGAAGAAAAACCAGCGGGACCGCGGAATAGTTCTCAGACACCGGCAAAGCTTCTGCGCGCAACAGCGAATTCAACTACACCAATTCAAGCCACGAAAACTCAAGTGCCCTTGACACCAACTACTGCTCGGTCCAAATCAGCATTAGCCTCGCCTGGGGCGGATTCTGAGGATGGATCGACGAATTCAGATGAGCTATCCCCCGCTCTATTTCAGTCGCGATCCACCTAGAGTCGTCGTTCCGCTGCCGCAGTTGAAGCGCCAACGCCAGGAGCCGACCAAGTGGTGCGCCAGAAGGACGCCAGTGTGAAAAACATATCCAAACCGGCTGGCAAGGCACCCAAACCAACCCTTCTGCCCGGCACTTCTGGTCTGTATCATCATGCATCGTTGGTGGCATTGAAGGTTGACGTCTCTCTCCCTCTTTTCAGGTCTGTCTGCTGCCGACCCTTTGTCTCCGGGGAAGATCAATCTCCTGCGGCGATCTGTTCCGACCAAGCAGCAGCTGGTCCGCACCTTTTTGAGTCCGGACTTCTGGCTTTTCCCGCTGGCGGTTTGGCATCCAGGTACAACCGAGTGGCGACCAGATCTTATCACCGGACCGCAGATCGCTCGTCTGTATGAAGCCAAGCCGTTGGAAGTTTTGCTCTTCCCCGACCTGAACACCATGTTTATACCGACTCCGTGGATCGCCTCGTTCTTGAGTCGTCTCGGGAAGTTCTACAGCACCCATAGCCAACCGATCTGGGAATCCACACACTATCTGTTGCTTCCCTCCGGACCAGTAAGGCTAGAGAAGAATTTGGCCACGTTCCAGAAACAGCGGAGGCAGCGTCGGAGACGGTCGGGTGAAGCCTGGCTGTCCATCTGTCGATTCATATTGGCGGGCATGCGGGCAAGGGAATGCGACATTGACATCTTCCTATACTTCATATGGCCAGGCGTCGCGTGGAGAAATCCGGGGATTTGATCGAAGACGGAGCAGCATGGTACACCGGCTACCACTGCGACACAGTAATCGACAACTTGATGGACGCCTTGGCCCAGCTTGACAAGTAGCAGTCTTGGCGTAACCAATTTCGCCACAAGATCGCAGATCACCCAGCCATGATTATTAGTCGGCTATGGGGTGATCGCGAACTTTGACATTGTAGGCGCCGATCGGGCAACCATTCGCGCATTCATCATTAATAAATTTCTTTTCCGATTACCCAATTGTACCATCTGTCTTAGCCTTTGTCCACATGAATCAAGGTCCACTCTTACCGCATCCAACTGCATCCACACGTGAGAATCGTTACCGTCTTCATCGAAAAATATCCACATCCTCAAGCCACTTTGCTACCAACGAAATATCACCAGTTCATCACAGTTCTTCACCCACTCGTAGTCACAATAAAACATCACAAATATCCACGCCGATCGGTATATGCCGATCGGCGCTATTGTAACTTGATTTTCCACTTCGTGAGTCTGCGTCGCTCCATAACAATTCTGAATAATTCGATTTCGCTCGGACTTCTTTACCAGAGCGTCACAATTCAGATCGGATTTACCGATACAAGTTTCTTCTTCGCGATCGTTCAAGTGGATCAGATACTCCCGGTGCGTTCGACCACAACACGTCTTCTTGGCCGATCTGACACCCAAATGGACGATCGGTTTGACATCACCACCGTCGATATCAGATGCACCCTTCCTGATCATCCAGTATTTCTTCTTCCATATTAATTCCTTGGTATGATCGGTCCGTTCGGGGGTGTCGTTGACTTTGTCATCTGCTTGCGGATTGTCCAGAGTCACTTCAAGCGGATCGGCTGATACTTCATGTTGGGTAGCCATGTGGCTCTCCGATCCTTCAACGCACTCTTCTCCGCCCCCGTGCATATACACCAGGTCATCCGGTGAGGTGACTTCACTCGGTCCGCCCCTGGCAAACGGGCAATGATGATCCTCGTCGACGGGCTGTCCTCAAGTAGTACCGACTTATGTGGGAGCGCCATCACACACGTCTCCAACAATACAACGATCGTCTACGCCGATTCCACTGTTACCCAACCATGTGATACAACTGCATTAAAAACTCTCGTTACATCTGCCTGTGAGCCCACTTTATCGGGCAACTGCGCTGATAACCTTCGGCACATCTTGGGTGCTGCGTAGTCCGGCCTTTCCGTCCAAGTTGAAGGGTCTTCATCGGCTGGTTCATCATAGCTGACCCGATCGGTGGTGGCTTTACACGCAAAGCTTTGCCACTCAACATATCGTCTTGATCCGATCGAAATAAACCCCATCTTCCTTGGTACTTTTCCTTCGACCAGCCACATACCAACGATTGTACCGTAGTCTAACATCAGCGGTTTATCACCGATGTTAGTAACTTGTATGTAGTCGATTAGGCTTCCACTTTCCACAAACGTCGGTACCCAGTGGTCGCCCCTGGTCAACCAAAACTTCCTTGTCCTGTAGCTCTTATCCACCGGGATATCTGCCGATCGACCCACAGGAATAGTGCTATCTTGGTTCCACCTTACCAGATCATTGCGTGATCCGTATAAGGAGTGTCGGCCAGCCAGTTGGATCTGGACTTCGTCCGGAAGCGTAAGTACTCCATGTGACAGATCGAGGGCGTATGCCTGCTGGCACATAAAGTCCATGCCAAGGAGCGCGTCTTGACCGGTCAGCCTAAAGACCCAAGCGATAAATCAATAAACCAATGAACCGGATAAAGTGATCTTCACACGCGTTCTCCCTTCGGTCATGTAGGAATGTTCACCAATTCCGACGCATTCTTGCCTCTGTGCATAGTCAATCTGACATCCAACCTTACGAGAAAAGGCGGAGTCGATAATTGAAACTTCTGCACCAGAGTCAAACAGCATCGTCGCCTTCTCGTTGCCAATATTCCCATAGTCTTTCGCCTGCTTGAACCATTTATCGGGAGCGTGGTATTTCCAGTAGCTGCTCGACTCGCCAGTCAGCAGGTCCAACTGTATAACGACCTTCGATCGGGAATATTCATCAGTCTCATGACTGTAGACCAAATGATTCCCATCGCCTGTCCTTTCTCATTTTGTATCGCTGTCGCTTCCGACGAATGCATAGATGCTAAACATAGATCGCTCGGCTCGATCCAGATTCCAACCTGGCGAGAGATCTAGTTTAACATCTTCTCGACATCGGGCGGCAACACTACCGCGTCTTTGTCGGGAACATACCACTTGCGCATCTGATTGAAGAAGTGCTCTATCGTGCATTGTTCATCGTCATGAATCACTCCACATGACTTGAATCCAAACAAGCAATGATCGGTGGGGTGGCCGCGTATTTCGC
>CM047580.1:32900571-32943952 GCA_026184515.1 Peronosclerospora sorghi
CCTGTTGCCCTTTCCTGCCTTCCATTCGACACGGCGTGATACTGGTCGATCTCGTGGTGCAGACTGGGCGACGCAAAATGTGACGGTACTGTTCCTGTCTGACTCCAGGCTGGACCAACCACTGCTCTCCTATTCTGACCCGGTGCTTACATCAGCCACGATCGCTCTAATTGCTCTGGCCGGTCTGGTTGCAGGTCTCATCACAGGATTATCCTGCGCCTTCGATCGGGATCGGTTCGATCCGACGGCAACCTTCGTCCTCATACTGCGGCAGTGGCGCAACATACGTAGTGTCTACTCCACTTCTCCCACGTCCTTGAGACATAGTAGGGTCAGCTGATTGGCCAACCCCTGATCGTCCAGCGTACTGATAAAGTGACCCATATGTTCCTGGGCAGCGCTGGTCGGTGGAACGGTCTCCTTGATCGGGATCCCTGCACCCATCGCCACATTAAGTCTATGGGGTACTCGATTGGCTTTCATCGCCCCTTTTCTTCATGTGGTGATACTTCCTAGCGGTAGAAAAGCCGTAGTGGCAGTACTTCCCTTTAAACCCCATACATAGCTGGTTCCAATCAGACCGGACATCCCGGCTTAACTGTTGGATCCAATTCACAGCCGGTCCCTTCATCAAATCTCGGAAGATCAGACACCCGTTCTTCGTTCGGCGTCTGATCACGGAGGAAGGCGGACTTCGTAAGGCTGAACCATGATCGGGATTGCTCTTCATCGACATATTTGCCCGTAAAGTCTTTTAACTCAGTGCTTGCAGCCATGCGAATCTTTCGTATCGCCGTCGAATTAAAGTCAAACGCCGTCGTCGAGGCTAAATTCACCTTACGCGTCCTGCTTCTGCCCGTACCACCGTAGCCACCGTCAATTTCGCTGGTCGACTCCATGTCGAAGTCGCTTCTACTTGTCGATCGGCGAGGGCGGGCTGGATACTACTTGCTCTTCGCCTTAAAAACCGGTACATCATCTTCAAACACCTTGTACGCTGATGTTACCGACTCCATCTTAACTTCCGTATAAACAGCGTCGTTTTTCTGGACCGATCGGCTTGGTGCACGCGGTCGCTGAGGCGATAGGCCTTTCTTTTCGACATACCGCTTCATCATGGCTTCAACCATGGCTTGCATGCTTCCTTCCGTCGCAGGGGAGGTGACTGGGTCGCTTCTGGGGGGTGTCGATACCTGTGGGCGCCCCTGGGGCCCCGACTGGCATGCCGCCCCACGCTACCACACGTCCTTCTTATTTTCCGTGTGACTGTTATTATGGCCAATGGTCATTCGCTCCACACCGACCTCCAACTAAGACGAGAACTTGTAATAAGGTACCCATACAGCGACCTGTTATCGGAAAGTGACTTTTCAGCAAGTGATGGCACAAGTTTTGGGGGTTCCAGCACAATTGTGGGAGTTGGGCGGCGTACCGCTCCCACCAATGACGTCAAATGGTCTTGTGGAGTCGACGTACAACACCGACACAAGCCGATAAGCGCTCCTTGTGTCGATCGGCTCCGACAGGAGCGGTATGGGGAGTCGTAAAATCATTAATTTCGATCTGATCCTCCCCTTGACCAGACCTAACATCGCCATCCTTTCCAAACAATAGCACGCAAGGAGATAAGCGTCTCTTGTGTCCTCCCCAGAGGGAATCCATATCAAAACTTGTAAAATCCAAACTTTGCGAGAGATCACGGTGATATCCACGATCACCAAGTGATCCGGGCACGCGCACCATTGTGGTGGAGTCCAGCTCGAGATCGAACACCGAAGTGTCCGGAAATTGACCGCCATTGCGCCCATACGACCAACTTACGGGGGGGGGTACCCCGCGAACCTTCGCCTGTGTTCCGATCGGGTGAACGATCAGCACTGCAGGACGCCGATTCCGATTTGGCTTCATTCATCTCACCTTGTGTACCCATTGATGTGGGTGGTTACACACTCGGTGACCGTCGCTTAGTAGGGAGGGATATTGGTAAGTACCAATATGGGTGGTACCGCTTCTGGTGTACTTGTACCGAAAATCAACGATAAGATAATCCAATGTGTCCGATCTGCAAATGGAGCGGAAATCGTCACTCCAAATGCGGGGAAAATTTGGGGCTTGACTGCACACAGCAGTGAGGAATCCAGCCAATAGAAATTCTGGGGTTTGACTGCACACAGCAGTGAGGAACCCAGCCAATAGAAATCCTGGTGTAACTGGTGCGTATACAAACGGTGCGGCTACCGCACAGAAGAAGATTTTCCCTTAAGCGGCGTTCGTCGCTACTTAGCCGATAAATCCCTTATAAAGGGCTTAGTAGGAGAGAGCTCTCCTACTCGGGCCCAAGATTCCCGCTTTGGTTTACAATTAGCTTTCGCTAATGCCTTAACGCAAGGCTCCCTTACTAAGGGTGTAGCTAAAGGGAGGGCTCCCTTTACGCTACTGCACTCACTACACGCGCGACCGGTCGAGGTCGTGCGTCTGTATTCGTTGAGTGAAAATGTAAACTGAATGTATATTTAATATATAATTAGCGTAAATTAATTTAAACTAATGTAAACTATATGTAATACTAAGTAGAACTTACCAAATTCTTACCTATCATAAATGTAGTGTACACCACCTGTGTACCAACACGTGGATGGCTGACACGCCACCCCAAGGGCTCCTGCCCTAATTGGTTAAAATAACCAATGGTTCAAAACCTTTCGAACCGGTCAATACTGACCCCAACCGTAGTGTACTCACGTACACCACCTACTAAATGTGACTCGAATGTAACCCTGTTACATCCTCCCCCATAAAGACTATTGCTTACGCAATAAACAAAATTTTGTTGGAGTGTAGCCGGTGCGTATACGCACGGTGCGGCTAGCGCACAGAGAAAAACTTTCCTTAAAGCGGCGTTCGCCGCTACTTAGCCGATACGCCCTTATTAAGGGCTTAGTAGGAGAGAGCTCTCCTACTCGGGGCCAAGATTCCCGGGTTAGTTTACTCTAGCCTGTACTAGTGCCTTAACGGCAAGGCTCCCTTACAAAGGGTATAGCTAAGGGGAGGGCTCTCCTTACGCTACGGCACTCGCTACACGCACGACCGGTCGAGGTCGTGCGTCTGTACTACGGAGTGGAAAGTAAACTGAATATATTTAATATGTAATTATTTAAACTAATATAAACTATATGTAACACTAAGTAGAATATTCCTAATTCGTACCTAGCTAAAATGTAGTGTACACACCTGTGTACTGACACGTGGGTGGCTGACGCACCACCACACCAAGGGCCCATGCCCTGATTGGTTAAAATAACCAAAGTTTCGAAACCTTTCAACCCGGCCAATACTGCCCTCAACCGTGGTGTACTCATGTACACCAACACTCAGTGTTACCCGAATGTAACCCCGTTACATCCTCCCCCATCAAGACTATTGCTTACGCAATAATCAAAATTTTGTTGGAGAACTCCAACGCCAGTTCCCCTGGCCATCCATATGTACACCTCTAGTGGTGCTATGGCGTCTCCTCTAGAAGAGGTATACTACTCCGAAAACTCGGAAGTGGATGCCTTTGGGGATACCTTCCCAATGGTGAGCCGCTCCGACAGTGCCGAACGGCGTTGTCGGCAGCCTAATCCCTTCCCCACACGAGAGGAAAATGCACTAACCAGTGCGGCACCCCTGCCCGTATCGGATGATTCATCCGAATCGCCTAAGGCGATCATCACTAATGAGCTGGACGCAGCTCAAGACTCCCAACTTGCCGCACAGGCACTAAGGGCTGCGTTACGCGCCCCCAAACGCCCGTCAAGGGCGGCTTATAATTTCGATGGTCCCCGTGACCTTCCAAGATGGGCCAGGCGTTTGGTAAGGACTAGTCTAGCGTCCTATACCCCTGGCCCCGCGGCTGAACAGCCGTACCAACGCGAACGCCGTGAGAAACTCCGGCAACAACTGCTTACACAAAAGCAGTTCACTAGCGTCTCGTACCGAGAGCGCTTAACCAGGCAGGCACAAGGTGCCACTGTTGAGAACCTCCGCGAGGTTCCTTTCGTTCTTTCTCCGGGAGAAAGTGCCGATGACGCAGAGAAGAAGTTCCGCGCTTGGGCGGAAGGGGAGAAGCTTCTCCCCAGCTTCGATGAGCTGCATGACAGCTATTCCCGTCAAGACATTTGGGCGGAGAGGGTGTTGCGCCTTACATTTTCCAAAGCTAAGGCGATGGAGCAACTACGTGCTCCGTATCGCACGCGCTACGCCAGCGCCCCTGTCTCCACCATAGTGTCCGGAGACAGTGTGGTCGCCACATCTGACTCCGGCCAACTCCCACTTATTGGGAGTGAAGAGGCTTCTCATGCCCCTCTGGTCGTTGACCTACAGCGGGATTCTCCCGCTCAAAAGCGTCAACGACGTCGCGGCAATCCTGACCTAGGGGAGTCTCGAACTCCCACGAACTCTGTGAGTGTGGATAACCTTTCCACTTCACCAGATACTGGGTTTGACCCCGATGATGGCGCCGCGCCATCAGCCGCTCCACATGAAAGTGTGGAGTACTCTCCGCATCGAGCATTGGAGGAGGAGGTCGCACAATTGCGACGTGAGATTTGCGCGCGCTGTGATCGACACAGCCTTCGCATCCATGATCTCCACGAGGGGAACCGCGATGAGCGGGATGCCACTGATCGCTTCGAGAGGCGGCTTGCCTCTCTCGAGACGACCGTTGCAGAGCTTCGTGGTCGCATTTTAGCCCTTTCGGGCTTCCTTCGCCATGCGGTGCCTTACGGCTATCCGCCTTTCCATCCTCCTCCAGGAGGGGCCCCGCCTCCGGGTCTTGGTATGGCTTAAGCATACCGACATAAAAGGTTGGATGCGTACGCATCGCCTTCGGGATGTCTAAGGTGTACGACAAGCCCTTTCGGGCTAACACCTTAAAGGGGCCCACAAACCTGGGGCGCAGTTTATTGCGCAACACATTTGAAACTGCATGTGTAGGAAGATTTTTAGCGTTTAATAAAACACTTTCTCCTACTCTGTATACATTTTTGTTACGCCGTCCCTTTCGGTCAGCTTTCTCCTTCTGCTTGTCTTGGCTTTCCGCCATGGCATCACAGACGTGTCGTAAGACACTAAGGCGCGTCGATAAAAACTTATCGATGTGCTTTCGCACAGATACAGGGCTGACATCGGGGAATCCTCCCCCCTCAAGCCCTGGGCCACACACACGTGGCGTTAACGGAACCCTCGGATTCACCAATCTGTTCACGTAAAACGGGGTAAACCCTGTAGATGCATGTACCGTATTATTGATAGCAAATTCAACCATCGGAAGCATCTCACTCCAACTCTTTGGAGAATCCGGACATAAACTCCGGAGAATGTCCTCCACAACCTGTTTAACGCGTTCCGTCTGACCGTCCGTCTGCGGATGATCCGCAGTGGACATGAGGAGCTTGGTGCCTAGCACCTTAAACAACGCTCCCCAGAATTGTCCCGTAAAACGGGGATCCCGATCCGACACAACGGAATCGGGTAGACCATGTTGTCGAAAGACACGGTCTAGGAACACTTTTGCTGTTCCTTGTCCATCTATGGACTCTGGCACCGCCGCCAGGTGAACCATCTTGCTCAAACGGTCTACAAAGACGAATATGCCGGTGTTCCCTGCCTTATCCTTCGGAAAACCGAAGATAAAATCCATGCTAATGGATTTCCAACACTCCGTTGGAACCTATAAGCTCGCCAAAGGCGCAGCTGGACTTGCATAGGGTTTAACCCTCTGACACGTCTCACAGGTGCGTATATACGCACCGACCCACTTATACATATTGGGCCACCAATACAAAGCGCTTAAAGCGCTGTAGGTCTTATCCCGACCTAAATGACCCCCGGTAGGGGCGTCATGTGCCTCAAAGAGGACTCTATACTTCATTTCCTCATCATGAGGAACAACCACCCGCGGATTGTCCTCCGCGCTCGTGCTATAATATAGCAAACCGTCACAGTAACTGTAACGGTGTAACCGAGCTCTAGCTCGACTTGACAGGGTTGGCTCAGACGAGCCAAGACCCTTTTCACCCAACGCGCTGATAAGCGCCGTACACTGTGGGTCTTTCTCATACGCCTGGCGTATGAGATCCACCACAGACGTGGTGACGAATGTCGCGTGAGCGAGCTCGCGTCTCCAAGCACGTTCTGCTTGCCAGGTTTATACTTAACCTCAAAGTTGTACTCCGCAAAGAAGGAGAGCCAACGGGCCATCCGTTGCGAGAGATGAGGCGATTTTGTCGCTGTCCGTAAGGACGCGTGGTCAGTATAAACCACGAACGGCTTTGAGCCGAGTAGGTGAACCCTAAATTTGACAAGAGCATACTTCATTGCAAGTAGCTCCTTGTCATGAACGGGATAATTCCGTTCTGCAGCTTTAAGATGCCTCGACTCAAACGCAATTACCGCGTTCCCTTCCTGCATCGTCTGCTTGTAACAAAGCACATCCGATTGCGAAATCGGAGGCGTCGCAGACGACACTAAATGGTTTCCCAGGGTCTGGGAGAGCAAGAACGGGAGCTTTTAACAAGCTCCCCTTAGCCGCTTCAAAAGCGTTTTGGTGTTCAGTTTCCCAACACCAATTAACATCCCTCTTAAGAAGGTCGGTCAATGGCTTCGCCATTTCAGCGTAGTTCTCGCTGTACTTGTGGAGATAGTTGGCTAATCCAAGCCACTTCCGTAAATCTCTAATATTTACAGGCGAAGGCCACTCCACAATGGCTTTCACCTTCGCGGGATCCGCCCGCACTCCATCCTTACCGATGAAGCATCCGAGGAAAGGAATTTCCTCAGCACCAAATATACACTGGATGCGTTTGCATATAACTTATGCTCTCGCATACATTCGAGCACTGATCGAAGGTGTATCAGATGAGTCTGAACATCAGACGAGTCGCCTTCCGCACGACTATGGACGAATATATCGTCGAAGTACGTCTGAGCGTACTTCCTATAAGGGCGGAAGAGTTGAGTCACCAAGCGATTGAAAGTCGCTGGTGCATTTGAAAGCCCTTGTGGCATAACAAGACACTCCCACAGCATACCACTAGGCGTGCTAACCGCTGTCAGCGGAATATCGGACGCTCGCATGAGCACCTGATAATACCCGTCCACCAGATCTAAGGCACTGTACACAGTACAGCCCGCCATATTGTTCTGGAGGACATCCTTCCGACGAATCGGAGTCTGCATGGGTACAGTAGCTGAATTCAGCTTGTTATACGCATGCACAATGAGCCACTTTCCGTTCGGTTTACGAACACAAAAGGTGGGAGATGAGTGGGGAGACTTACTCTCCCGTACCATCCCTGCCTCTTCTTTCCCCTTGAAGAATGCGTCGATGACGTCGCGTTGTTCCTTGGGGAGAGGCCACTGCCTAGTGACGCAGTATTTGGTTCCGGGAACCAAATCAATTTCATGTCGGACTCCCCGATCCGGTGGTAACTCCATCGACGGGTTGTCACTAATGACATCTCCAAATTCCTTTAGTAAGGAATGGTAAGGGTCCTCAGGATCCGCGAGGATCTTGAGGCCGCTTCGGGCATTTAATGACTGTTTGGTTGTCACCAAAACTGACTCGTCCATCGTGGATGAGGAGTTCAACTCCTCTTCCGACGGAACACGACGACCTCGTTGATTTCATCTGCTTTCAAAGCAGTCTCAAACTCGTTGAAGGACATCTCCTCCAACGACAACAGTTCTCCTACCCCAGGCAACCGTTCCAGGCTTACGCCTTCTGTGACAACACCTGTCACACTATTCAGCATCCTGTAGGACTGCTGACTACTGCACTCGGGACTCATCCCGAGGCCCAGATGGGGGGAGTCAATTGCCCCATCTACTGGAAGCGCCACGCGCCTATTCACAGAGGTCTCTACCTCTATCACCGGTGACTCGCCGGTCTCGCCTATACCGGCGTAATCGGAATATTTTCCGACGTGCGAAAGAGACAAACTTCGGGTCTCTTCGCTTGGAAGCGCCTCGCGCTTAACCACAGGGGTCTCTACCCCTACCACTGGAGTCGCCTCAGAGGAATCCACATCTTCCACTGGCAACTCACCTGTCTCACCGTTAACGGCGTGGGGATTAATCGCCGAATCCTCTCGTCAAGGAACTCTTCCTTAACGTCATTGGGAATGATCATTTCAGACATCCCAATCTCTTGCATCTCACGCCCGAATCGCTTTTGCTATCGAGCAAAGGTGGGTTCATGACTCGCCAATGCTTCACCCGATCGCGGGTGCGTTGAGCCAATGGATTTAGACTTCCAGTCTATCCATGGCTCGTGGCGTTCTAGCCACTTCATACCCAGAATGAGGTCATACCTCGAGTCCTAATCCAGGACTAGGCAAAGTTCTAAGCTGTCGAAGTCTGCAAACTTCAGCTTAAGGTCAATCGAGACCTTGGGTACAGAAACCTGTACGCCCGTCGCAAGACGGACCGTGACAACGTCACGAGAACGTGCCTCTAGGGCCTCGGCATACAGCCGACTCTTCTCTACAGAAGCCCGTCTGACATAATTGTCAGACGCTCCAGAGTCTATCAAGACTCTCCAAGGCTTATCAAAGCCTTTCACGTCCGCAAGGACTACCAGCAAACCTGGCTGGTACACCAAATCGGTGCTAGAAAGCACCGTTTCCCTCGGGGATTTGTGCTGTCGTCCCCTACCCTGGGGCTTGACAGCACTGAGGGATCCCCCAGTAGGGCGCCCCGCACCTACTGGGAGCCGTCGTTCCCCGACGGCTTGGGCAAGGGCTTTCTCCCAACCCTTGGCCCCTTTCAGCGACTATCTCGCTGGGGATTTTTCGGACATCTGTTCCGCAGATGATCCGTGCTTCCACACAGAAAGCACCTCAGCGACCCATGCCGCTGCAACATAGCTAAGAGCTCTGCTTCGAAGTTCTGCGAAAAAGAGTCAGCGTGACTCTTAGCGGAAGGTTTCTCCTCCACTTCGACCTGACTAAGGTCCATGGGTTCGGGACCCACCTTAGAGGAACGTAAGTTCCTCTCGGCGTTAAACGACATCTTGAACGCCTCCCCCAGGGATTGGGGTAGGCATCGGAACAATTCCGAACGTGCTGGACCTTCTCCCAGGTCTCCCATGAAGACGGGGATGGACACATCATCCGAATACGCTTTCGCGTACATCCCTGCCAACAGGGTCTTAAGCTCCTGGATATAAACCTCCAGGTCTCTAGTGCCTTGACGGCACCTCAGGAACGCCAGTTGATTCTGGAAAATCAGATCAGGCGTGGCGAACATGTCCATAATCTTTTGCTTAAGGACTTCCCAGGTTGGGAACACGCTCGTGACCGAATCCGGACACGTGAACGACCATGTACGGGCTTTGCCCGTAAGATGCGTCAATGCAAGTCCCACTTGCAAGTGATCAGCGATCCCATTCGCTGTGGCGAAGGCCGTTTCGACCTCCCGCAACCACAAGTAAAGGTTGTCACCCTTCTCCCCGGTGAACTCCTTTATCTTAAACGATAATGGAGGACGCACCCCCGTAGAACGACCTCCACCACAACTCGCCTCATGAGCGATGAGGGCATTGACCCTTGCCTTTACGGCCTCAAGGCCCTGCTCCACTAGGAGCTGCATACCCTCGTCACCCAGTAAGGATAACAGCCTGTTAAAGGCTTCCTGCTGGACGAGGGTCAACCTATCCCAATCGTCCTGATTCATCCCTTGCAGAGGATGGCTTAGTCTACCAACACAGGTGTTGGATTGGCTACAAGTGCTACCAGATGTAGCCGGTGCGTATACGCACGGTGCGGCTAGCGCACAGAGGAAGACTTTCCTTTAAGCGGCGTTCGCCGCTACTTAGCCGATACGCCCTTATAAAGGGCTTAGTAGGAGAGAGATCTCCTACTCGGGGCCAAGATTCCCGCTTTGGTTTACAATTAGCTTTCGCCAATGCCTTAACGCAAGGATCCCTTACTAAGGGTGTAGCTAAAGGGAGGGCTCCCTTTACGCTACTGCACTCACTACACGCGCGATCGGTCGAGGTCGTGCGTCTGTATTCGTTGAGTGAAAATGTAAACTGAATGTATATTTGATATATAATTAGCGTAAATTAATTTAAACTAATGTAAACTATATGTACTACTAAGTAGAACTTACCAAATTCGTACCTAGCTAAAATGTAGTGTACATTACCTGTGTACCAACACGTGGATGGCTGACACGCCACCCCCAAGGGCTCCTGTCCTGATTGGTTAAAATAACCAATGGTTCAAAACCTTTCGAACCGGTCAATACTGACCCCAACCGTAGTGTACTCACGTACACCACCTACTAAATGTGACTCGAATGTAACCCTGTTACACCTGAGGCTTGACTACACACGGCAATGAGTAACCCAGCCATTATCTGGGGCAGATCGCAGATCGCGATGTGGATACCCAGCCAATACGAAAAAGATAACACGTTCCAAACGTGTGGGGCTTGAAGGGTGAGTGAACGTAGTGAGTGCTTCGCGTCGTGGGACTTCCGGTGGAGCTGTGTCCTGGCCGGGAAAAATGGGCTAGAGGGGACCGTGTTAGCCCTCCGCTCCCAATAACTCCTGCGGAGCGGCGACTTATACAACCCAAAGAAAAACGAACACTATATTTAATATCCAATTAAAATCCAAAATGTAAACTACATGCAAAACCGTGTGCCTTACTCCCCAAGCACACGATTGGCCTAAAACACTCCATCCTTTTAGCCAACTCGATCGCTCCGACTTGACAACTGGTACACTGGTACATGCTGGTCAAAACTTTTCAAAAGCACTTCACCACATGATATTAAATGAAGCTAGTTAGGTTGCGCTCGTTCAACTATCCCATAAAATTTCTAATACCCGGGATGATTTATCTTCTCTACGAATGTTTAGCTACATTTTTCTCAGTTCTGATCAGCATTGATGTTTTTGATCGTATCTGAACGATAATGTAAGGTGTAGAACCTTTCCCCAACCAGAATTGTTATGGATAGTCTTACGCGGAACTGCTTAATAAACGTATGCATTTTAACGAATTGACTTGGGTGATATTATCTACAATTAACGTCAACTATATCCGTTCGAGAAGACGCCTATTTTGAATTTCGAACGTGCCTCCTAGTTCATTTTGACTCCGAGGGAACACACGTCCCTTGGATCCACCACTTACTACTTTTTTCTTGCTATTGTCTTTTTGTTATGGTTTTAGTACTGATGTATGAAACACTGGGTGTATCACCAATCTTTCTGTAATCCTGATTTTATAGGATTCTTTCAAACCTTTATTTACACCGAAAATTGTCAAATGTATCTTGGAACGAATTTCTTCTATTAGTAATATCCTTTGTGATGAGTGTCCAAGGTTTTTCCGTCTAACATCCCGATGTCTCTTGCTTCGATCTTCTGGAAAAATCTGTTCTTGTCGTTATAATACCCCATTGTGTCCTACCCTTCGCTCATACTGTCTTTTGTGAGTTTTTGCGACCTTAAGCAAATTTCTTGTCAGAGTAAGAACTCTTGCGCTCTTATCTCCATTTTCTTAAAGTTGGATCTGATGCTACATGATTCGCCATGTGAGGTACATATACGCAAGCCACTTTAGATTCGGTGTTTCGAAAATTTGCACCGACAATTAAGAAAAAAAATTGCATGCACCGAAAATAAGCCCTTGTTTTTTTTCCTTTTTGGGGCTATGGTCACCAACACGTTCGGTTCGTAGTCAACGGAATTTGATCTTCTTTTACAACCACCATGCCACCAAAGGATAAACGCGCTAACGTTGACACACCCTACCTTCAACATCACGCGCTGTGTTACGGCGTACGTCCCTCCACTCGCGACACGTTCACGTCAGCAGTGACCTCTGTGCAGTGTCGTTTCTGCGTGTAATTTCCAAAAAAAGTCCTCCTGGTGCTAAGGGGGTTACGTCAAACGTCAAATACTTCACTGCGTTGTTTCAAAGCGAGAACTACGTCAGCCACCTTCGCGGCCAGCACCCGACAGCCTGGGGTGAATACGAACGCTTTTCCGAAGAAGGTAGATCTTTGTTTTGTGAGACAAGTCTCCTTACGGCCACCTCTACTAATTATTTGAGGTTCGATGTCCAGGGAAGAAGAAGTACTTTAAGGGCGCGTCCTTCACAAGAAAACCATTGATTCGCATTACGGACGGCAAAAAAAAACGCTCTCCTCTTTTGCCTTGATAAAGGAGTTGTGGAGACCCTCATTGGCGAGCTGCTGTTTCACTCTAAAGAGATGGTTGGTCTCACCGACACGCGCGCACTGGAACTCTTTACTCGTACAGAAGACGACACTGCATATGAGGCGAAGGTTGACAACGTGATGCGGTTCAATCTATTCTCCGGAGTGGTCGAAACGGGTACTTCTTTCAGACAGGCAACGCGGCTATGTCAGATCGCAAAGGAGGTGACGAGCGTCGCGCGACTTGGGACTTTCACAGAGGGGGTCGTCTCTAACACGATTCGTGTTGTGTTTTCGGCCAGCTTCCAGACGCTTGCCGATTTCCTGAAAAGCGTCTGGGCCTTCTCAATCGCCATTGATGTGTCGTCGCATTTTGGGTCTTCCTATTTCGACAAACGTGTACGGTTTGTCCTCAATGGCCGTCTTTTTAATCTCCACGTTATCGCGGTTCCTCTCTACGAACGACACACCGCTAGCGAGATGATCTGCCTCATTCATAAAGTTTTTGACGTGTTGTGTCCCAAGTGGAAAGAAAAACTCCTCGGCGTCACAAGCGATGGTGCCGCGGTTATGACCGGACGGCTGAGTGGTGTGGCAACGTATTTTGAACAAATTGCCAAGCCAGTCTTTTACCGAGTGTGGTACGCATGGCATCAAGTTGACCTTACGACGCAAGCATCCTTTTTTCGCTACTGGGTGGCCGTTTTTTTCCTACAACTACGTCACTGCTAACATACTTTCGCCTTCAGTATAATCTCATCTCAATCACGAACAGCACATGCCCGGCTCTTTCCAAAATTAGATTGCTTTCAATGGGGGGATTCTCGGCCTGTGTGGTCACGCATCGAACAGAGATCCTTGAATATTTGCAAAGCAAGGCCCCGGAGTATTTGGCCTACGCTCTAGAATCAACATGGCGGTGAATGTTGTCGGTTGTTCAGACCGTGACCCTCGAGGTCAACGCGGCTGTGTCTGCACTGCAAGGACAAACGACATTACTGGATGAACAAGCCGCTCTACTGAAGGAAATGGCTCGTCCTGTTGGTCTTCTCATCACCGTGAGCGAGCCCCAGTCCGATTCCGTTCTCAACAGCATGGACCCTATCGAGCACATTTCTCGCGACTCGTTCATCAACCCTCGCCGCTGTTGCCGAGTTTCTCCATGATCAAAGAGGATTTGTAACAGACTCGCTTGCGGCGCTCTCGGAGGCCGCGCACCAAATGTTGGTGACCGAAGTTGCCAAGTTCGTACTGGCAGTTGTCAACGGTATCAACAATGTAGTCGCGGAGCGCGATTCGCGCAACGGTCGTGCCGACGTCCTGCCACCAGTGCTACCGCATACTCTCAGCCATCTACTCCGCCGCAACTTCTGTGGTGGAGACCAGTTAAAAATTGAATACCGAAGTGTCCAGAACTGAACCACTATCGCGCCCAGCCGACCAACTAACGGAGGGGGTGCCGATTGGGTGACCAATCGGCATTACAGGACGCCGAGTCCGATTCGTCTCGTGTCTCACCTTGTGTACCCATTGGTATGGGTGGCTACACACTCGGTGGACCGTTGCTTAGTAGATACCTTGGTGGGTGTCGATACGGATGTACCACTTCTGGGGTACTGATTCAAAATTCCAACGAAAAGATTATTCAATATAGCCGATCGGCAAACGAAGCGGAAACCTTCACTCCGAATGTAATTAAATCTGGCAATTGACCGCACGAAGCAGTGAGTAATTCATCCAATGATAGTTTCTGGCACTTGACTTCAAAGCAGTGAGTAATCCAGCCAATAATAGTTTCTGGCACTTGATAGCAGCATATCGCGATGAGTAACCCAGCCAAAATAACACGTCTCCTTTGAACTTGGCCGAACTTGAGGGGGTGAGTGAGCGTAGTGGGCGCCTCTCGTCGTGGGACTTCCGGTGGAGCTCTGTCCTGGCCGGGCTTAATGAGCGAGAGGGGACCCTGTTAGCCCTCTTCTACCAATTACTCCGACGGAGCGGCGACTTTGGCAACCCAGTGTAATACGAACACTATATTATATAACCAATTAAAATCCAATATGTAAAATATATGTAAACCGTGTCCCTTACCTCAAATCTGCGAACAAAACACTCCAAGCACACGATTGGCCCAAAACACTCCGTCCTTTCAGCCAACTTGATCGAGCCGCCTTGACAACTGGTACACTGGTACAACATCGTCGACAATTTTCAATTGCACTTCACAACACTTCGCTGAAGTTTTTTCTGTGCATAAGGAACGCACGTCATCTTCTTGGTCCCCCGCAGACATCGATCTTGTCGAGATTCAGTTGCACACTTTCTTTTCGCCGTCGGGACGGAGACTAACTTAAAAAGCAACTTCAAGAGGATGAGGCGGACGTGACCTTGACATTTAACAAAGCGTGGGAAAAGTTACGATGCCGCTTCCCAAGGCTTTGCATGTTTGTGGGAGGGTTTGCCACAATGTTCCCCAACACCGCCACGGTGGAGTCGGACTTCTCAGTGCTCGGGTAGGAGAAAGATGAACATTGCCAATCACTCACCGATTTTTTCCTCGAAGTCATCTTCCACATTATCAGTTTGAGGCGATACGAGGCCTGACGCAGCATCTTTAGGACATTCGAATAAACATCGGTGACTTGGCAGACTAGCGGTGTGTGAATATACATTTGTAAATGCACCGAAAATAACGAATATTGCAATTGATTGGCACCGATAATAAGCGGTTTCGTTATATTCGGTGTACACCGAATCTAAAGAGGCCTGCATATATGTGAATAAATCAACTGCGTATGTAATGTTCTTTTCCATGGCTAAACCCTGATTGGATGAACCGAATCGGCCGCACGTCATGAAAACTTTCCCGAAACCTTGGACACTGACGGGGGGGGGACTTGCGTTCCACGTCCATCGCTTTCCAATCGGATGGATCAGCATTATGCTGGTCAAACTGGTCACCCCGACTATCATTTTGATCATTTTTTGACTGATGTCCAATGCTTTCTGTGGCAAAATGCTTGAAAGGATAAAGCTTCAACACTCAACTGCTATGAACCGAGGAATAAATTATTGATGAACAAAAGCTGCCCGATCGTCTTGATTGGTCGAAAGGCATTTGAGGCAATATGATTCGTGGAAAGTCTTCCCGGGTATCAAGGGGCCGGAATTCGTTACTTAGAACCCCTTTCTTTATCATTGCTTTTTCCGGGTAGGTATTAACACGTGGTTTTTTTTCTTGAATCTACTCCTAGCCGTCCGCCCAGTACAGCTCCGTGCATGCACTAAAAGAGTTATTGTAAGTCTGCTTCCGAGAAGGCGGAGACCGAAGACTTACTGGAGTACCGAAAAACGTACACCCAAGCAACTCGCCCGTGTTTGCCACACAATTTTGACTATCGTTGAAAGGGAAGCAATGCTTTGGCCGCAGTATAGGTCCGGAAGATGTTTCTGCAAGTTCTCGCCCACCATACGGTCAATTGGAGTAGTCCCCCTGTCGTGGCTGACCTGACCTATTGATAAAATCAAGTATAACTGCTGCACGCCCCCCAGCAAAGAGTTTCCACCCAGGGGATAACCTCTGTCTCCATTAAATATTACCTGCCCTTACCGGGAAACACGCAACAACTCGTCATGAGGGTCTACTAAAGGAGCGCAACCGCAACACTTATGGTACATAAGGTGGGAAGGTTATCAAGGAGGATTGAAGAGCTTTCCTCAATTAAGGTGACGATCGTGTAAATCGGGCAGGTCAGTACGGTATAGACTGGCCTGATTCTGGAGCCAACGAGGGAATAACCCTTCCGAAAAAGTGACTCGTCTGGGTTGCCCGTATTTACAAGAAAATTTCCGAAGTGAACAATGCGCCTGCCCAGATCTCTTGGTAACCCTGGCTATCACCGCAAGGCTCGAGTTGGTGATTACACAAAACAGTTCAAGTTTGCGGATAATAATTAGTGGAGTTCATTGGTGAAATGCGTCTGATCGTGAGGAAGTAAAGAAGTCTTGGTCGCCTTGGACATGGGGAGTTCAAACTTGAGATTGATTATGATTTTAATCGTAACCCTACTCTCCATGAGATCCTACCCGAATATGACTATAATAGTTTGGAAGATATGGATCTTGAAAATGAAAACGGAAAGAAAAAGCAATTTGCGGTACCCCGGCACATCCCCGGATAGGTGAGTCCCGGTCAATGTCTCAGGTAGATGGTAACATTCTGGTGTTGAAGATGTGAAAAGACAAAAAAAACTTGAAAAAGAAACGGATATGCACAAGAATTACCATCGGAGGGAGTTGGAACACCTCTTGCAGACCGATGAGATTATGAAGACTGCCCGCCCTAAAGTCATCGGCAAGCTAGAAGGTCCCGGCTCCCCCTGGTTGTGTCGGTTCGACATGATCAGAGTTTATTTGGGCAGCTGAAGCATGCTGTGATCAGCACGAGCCTAACGGGCTATTCGATATGAATTGATGACGAAGACAGCGACAGCATTCCATAACCGTTTAGTCCCGGGCCGAAGATCTGTCAACCACCCTGTGGATGCCATCATCTCAGTCACAGACCGCGAATTCGCCAAAGGTGGCTGGGGGTGTGTGCACTCTGGATCTTGTCTACGCATCCTCCCCTCCAGAAGCAGTGTCTTCGACCGATTCCTCGATTGGAATACTAATCCGTATGACTTTCAGACCTAGTGGGGTGGTGCTCATCCGCCGCCACTAAGAATAAGAATAATGTGAGACCAGTTGGGGTAAAGAACACTAACCAAAGCAAGAACTAAACCGAAAATCCGGCCGGATCAAACCAACGGTGAAGATCGAGTTAGGATACCTTCATTCGCAGTAAGAAGCCTGTGGGAGCTTCCCGGAGTACCACCAAACAATAGAAAAACCTACAGTTATCATATATAAGCTTAGCGGCAACCAAACAAAAACCCGCCCAGTGCCAAGCCCTCCAGACGCATATCAGAGCATTTAGGGTCCCGATTAACTCCAAGCGATGTTTATGACCATGATGAAGAGGTTTTTCTAGAACCAACGTAGTCTGAAGCGATGTCAGAGAACGTGGAGATGAAGTATGTATCTTCCAAGAAAAGTGCGAGCCCAGAGAGGGTTGCCCGAACGTCAAAGGCTGCCCACTCTGTCGGGGAGAGGTGTCCAACCAGGATATCGGTGGTGTTTAGAAGTAGTCAGTCCAGTCAGCTGCCGAGCAATGTGACCCTGACGATCTGGACTTAGCGATGTCCTGGATAACAAGGTATCTGCCCATGCATTCGTCGTGGAGGGTAAGTCGTATTTTCCGGACACGTCGGAGCTGAAGGACTTCACGTGAAGAGGCGAAGATCAAGACCATCCGTAAGGATGTTTAGGTAATACCCAGTCTTACTGAAAGACCGTAAGCTAGAGAGAGAGAGAGATGTTTGATCTAGATGAAGGGACCAGCAAAAAAATGGATTTAGAAGCTAAGTCGTGAAGTAGGGGTGGATTGGACACATCTGGTAAGCACGTTCAAGAGCACAGTATGGTGTTGGCCGCAAAGCAGTGTTATCATATGAAGCAGCGGATCCTTGCACAAGTTGAACGTTGCTCGAACCTTTCCGTCAAGGAGAATGCTAATCGTTCGAAAATTGCTAAAACACGTGGAGCACTTTATCGGTATCCTCGAGTACGAGAACTAGCTGACTGGCTAACATTGCCGCTTCTGAAATATCGATGAACTGGGGTCAACGCTACGCACTCATAAGCGAGTAAAGAATCCAGGTCCGTCGGTTCAGGCAGGTATTGGCCAAAGTCAGCCCAGCGCAAGGTCAGATATTCCTCCACCTGAGCGATTAGAGCATCTCGAGCGATGCGATCCCTGTAGATTTCGATAGTGTTAGCTTCGACAGAGCGGTTTCAGTGAAGAATAAGAGGAAGAGCAGTATCGCCTCATATAAAAGCCGTATCCTTGGGCAGGCTGCAGGGCTAGTACGCGCAAATCCTGTAATAGTGTCGATCAGCAGAAAATATTCCCAGCCCATAGTGAGCAAGACACCCGTGTACATACTTCGGACCCAGCAGGAAGCAAGAAACAAGCACAATGAACGAGAAAAAGAAGGTCTAGCATTGCCTGTTTGCCTGCAAGCGCTCGGAAGGAGCAAGATGAAGGGCACTGTCTCCCATGAAGAAACTCTAAAATGTTGAAGAAGCGGTATGTCCCAGCAGAACCTGCTGGCATGCTTACCCCTGGAGTGGAACGGATATTAAACTAGACCGCCCGCCAGGTTGAAATTTGATTCGAGAAGAACGTTCTGAAGTTAACATTATGCATATGTAGGAGTAGGTTAGGTAAACAAGTTATCAACAATGCATATGAACTTGGAGATCGAGCTGTAGATGCTTGAGCAGCGTCTCTCGTAGCTTCCGGGCAGTAGCTTAGGTGTAGATGAGTTTTCCCGGTGTGATTTAGTATGGAGTTAAATATGGGACCCGGGGAGTCACGTAGATACTAAAAGTATTACTCCCAGATACACGGTTCACACAAACCGTGGAAAACGGGAATATGGATAACGAGAATGCTATGATCTTGTTCGATTCTGGTGCTAAAGTTTCGATTGTTCATCGGGTTTGAATGATGAAAGCCAGAAGCAGAATGTGCCAGAATTTTTGAAAGCTAATACATGTCGGAAGAGACGCAAGGGAAGATCATAATACTTCAACCCATTTATCGGGATACGGACCGGGTAGGAGACTATTATCGGAATATTTTTTTGGTGCCAGCTGGTAATCGGCTATACCTATCCAACGGGCCTGATGGAATCAGAGTGACGTATCCGGCTTCCGCAGTGACGTGACTGGAAGTATTGGTCATGTAAGAATCAGATGGTTTAGTACCGTCGAGTATGGGGACGTGATCAGTTAATTCCCGGCGCTCAAGGTACTCGATGCGATCGCTTCAGCAGTTGCGAAACTGGCTTGCTGTTTGTAGCCGGTGCGTAAACGCACGGTGCGGCTAGCGCACAGAGGAAGACATTCCTTAAGCGGCGATACGCCGCTACTTAGCCGATACGCCCTGGTCTAAGGGCTTAGTGTGAGATTGCTCTATCACTCGGGGCCAAGATTCCCTGATTTTACTGTTAGCGTACGCTAACGCCTTAGTCTAAGGCTTCCCTTAGTAGGGAGTAGCTAGACGAGGTGCTCCCCGGCTACGACACTCACTCCACGCTCGACCTTTCCCGGTCGGGCGTCTAGCAGGATATAGTGTAGATTGTAAACTGATTTATATTTAATATGTAATTAGCCTAACTTAATAAACTTATGTAAACTATATGTAATACTAGGTAGAGCTTACTTAATCCGTATCTAGCCGAAAATGTAATGTACACCACCTGTGCACCAATATGTGGCAGGCTGCCACGCCTTCACCAATGTCTCCCGCTCTGATTGGCTAAAACCAATAATAGGTCCGAACCTTTCGGACCGGTCAATACTTGACCTTAACCGTTGTGTATTTACGTACACCAACGTAAAACTAAATGTAACCCCGTTACAATGTTGGAGAGCGATTCCCTTTAGCTGTATTTTATCCGACTCTGCTTCTGTTGAAGCACCTAATAAGATTGTGTTCTGTCAGCAACACGAAACTTCAGATTAGCCAAGTCAGGAAAAGTCGGCGAGCGTCACCCGCGTCCACCATCGCGCCTCTTTGTCAATTTGTACCTTACGATTGCCGTCATGAAGACGCAAAAATTTGTTTTTAATACTCGATATCTGATCACGAAGCTGTTTGCTGCCTGGCCACAGTTTACAATTAACACGATTCACATTAGAGAGCTCACCACTGCCCTTCTCAAGCTCGCCATCGTGGTGCGCATAGATTCAATGTCAGATTCTAGCAAGTGATAATATTTAGAGATACATGAATAAGTGAAAATAAAATTACGCTGATTGGCGAGCTCAAGGCATACGTGCTCGATCGAGTTCCTCGCAATGTTTTAGGGAATCATGGATTGGACTACAGTGTGGTAATTTGTGTTGGTGAGGACTTCCAACCAGCTTGAGTTGTCAAGTTAAGAGGGTAACACGTGATCACCCGCTATAAAGCCGACCTCGAAGATTAGTAATCTCGCTCGAGTCTATCAATGTTACTTGGAATTTCCGAAGACTTGATTAACTGTCCAAATTGATCTTGGAAACGCCTTAAGGCGTATAGAGTCTGATCACGCTCTAACCAAAGAGGAAATAAGTTGATCATCATCGTGTCTTGTAATACGGAGTGTGGCACGAACGGGCAGATATACTCCATCCCATCAATCCACTTCTCACACTCTCGAACGTTTTTTCTCTCTTGAAGCGCGAGAATAGTTTTGTTATCTTCAATTTGAAGCCGGAGAATTCCTTGGTTGTCCGTCTGGAAAGCGTATCGATAATAATCCCGGATGCCAATCATTTTTTGTACTTTTTCAACCAAAGTCTACGAAGGAAATCATGGTATTTTCTACTTGAGTGAACTCTGCTTTATGATGATCAGCACGCGGAGCGCCTCCATGTTGTGCGCTTCGCTCCTGGTGGTAATTCTCTCCAAACACGAAAATGGGAAGAGTGCCTAACAGAATGGAGAGGATGATTGACGGAAGTGGTCATGTTGTGAGACAGATCAGACACAGGAAATGGGAGGTGGTAGAATCACTAGCCCGAACGTTCTAACCTTGATCAACACCTAAACGGACATGGAGAAAAGAATTAATCGCATGATCCGTATGTTATCAGTGATAAGATACGGTAATCGGGTGGTGGAGTCACGTTGTTATCAAAAGAGGGAACGGTATCAGGGTTATGTGAGGAAAGTGGATCGAATAAGTGAGACATGTAGGTGAGATGGCCATGCTGATGAGGAAGAATGGCTGTACCTGGAGTTAGAATCGGACAAGGTTGCAAGAACAGACAAATATTCGATATGTGGAGACTTGCCGCAACCTCTACGGCTGCGACAAGGATCGGGAGGTGGTGAAATGCTCAAGAAGGTTTGACATAAATATGCGGCAGTTCATTACAGTTGGCTACAAATGCTATTTAAGCACTGTGGTTTGGAATAATGGGGAGGATTTCCGATCAGGTAATAGTTATTAAGGTATCAAGTCAGCGTTTGAATACCTGAGTTAGTATTATTGACGAGGAGTCAGCTACATTTCTTACTCAATTGGGTAGGTGGTTTCGCCAATCTGCTAGGGGTTATTGGTAATACCTTTCATTCAATATTCTCACTAGGGGATGGTACCCGTCGTTCCAACGAACTGTCATTGAAATTTCACTGAAACTACAGTATATCTAATTTTTGGGTTTAGTTGTCCATACCGTACCTTAGTAATATGGCAAAATTGAAAATATCATGGCAAAAATGAAAATTGTATTATAATAATTCTTTGGGACAGGCCGGGGGTCGTCGTCGTTTAATGGTATTCTTTGTGACAGGCCGGGGTCGTCGTCCTTTAAATAAATAGATATCGATCTCGTTTAGTCGATACCACTTTTCTTTCTTTTTTTTGACTCAACTTTAACTCTGGTGTGGCTAGAGGCACCGGCGGTAAGTATATTAGCACACTACGACGCCTACGTCATATACTCAGCATAAAAAAGCTCTCAACAAACCAGCAGGGGAAGGTTTCCGTCAGCAAATGACTGCATGGGATTATTACATTGAGTTATTATTGGTGCCGATACGTGGCAAACCATAGCCGATTCAACCCGAATGGTACAGGAAGTTTCCCAGTGCTACGAAGAGTGAGTGTTTCGAAGATTCGGCTAAAGTGAGGATGGCGAACGTCCTCCAAGTCATTTGGAAGATTTCTAGACGAGAGGCAAAGTGCGAAGATGGGCTATCGCACCCAAGCCGATCGAAAATCGAACAGATGCTGCAGACACTGATTTAGGCTATTAAACTGTAAGTCACCGATACCGGGCAGCGATATTTGGGCTGGGTCCCGATCAGCTTTAATCCTGAAGTAACCATAAACGTCGTTGCCGGTAAGCCTTGGGTAAATTTGGAGGGTGTTCTTA
This sequence comes from Peronosclerospora sorghi, assembly GCA_026184515.1. NCBI lineage: Eukaryota > Oomycota > Peronosporomycetes > Peronosporales > Peronosporaceae > Peronosclerospora > Peronosclerospora sorghi. The sequence goes on from CM047580.1 coordinate 32,922,826, forward strand.
GGACCAAACGGCTTCCTGTTCCACTCAAACAATCGAAAGAGGTGTAAACACCGAGATTTCAGACAACAGAATAACCAATTGTCATTGTCTAAAGAACTGAACCACAATACCTTTTCCAAGTCTTCCAACAATTCATTGCTGAACGGCATACGGTAGACCTTCAGCTAGGTCTTTCGGTTCACCAATGCAAATCTGAATATCTACCCCATTTTCTTGATAATAATAATAACTATTGGCGATGCCCAAAGTGAGGTAGGAGTTCGGATAATCTTAGTGACGAGAAGCTCCCCTAATCAACTCGGTGTGTATTTCACCATACTGTGGGGTCACCCGACGACACCGTTGAGCGACTGGCATGGAATCGCTTGCGTCAATACCCTTGGCAGCCAAAGAGGCGAATTTCCCTGATTTATCACCATATTTCTATAATCTTATTCAGCTACTTTATCTCCTTTTTCGAGTTTACCTTCTTATCTCCAACCTGCTAATCATCAACTGTGATTTTGGATCGACCGGGCGACTCTTCGTCAGCTCCTCCATCTACTTCTCGATGGATGGTCACCCCCTTCATAAATACATATTTCTCGGCGTTCGATCCCGCTCTATTGGCCTCTTTCATAGGTAAGTTCAGCAGTACGCCTCCTTCCGGCGCGGAAAACTTCTTGCTCAATTTTGGGGGAGTCTCAGTGCAAGACTGGGGTTTTCCAGCCGTCGTAATAAGTCCTGGCAAACTTTACCTTCTTTGGGAAACTTCGTATCAACCATCTCGCCAACCATCTGTGCGGTTTCGCACACTTTCGGAGTTAACCATTGTGGGACATTGATCGGCAGGTCATTATCGAGTTGGGATCATATAACCCGGCTTCTCCACTATCAGTGACGTATCTTCTGTCACTCTGCCTCGCTGACCAAATAGGTAGTTGAATAGTATTCCATTTTACCACTTCACATACCGTCGCCAACCCACAGTAATGTATCCAGGATTTTTCCCTCCGCCAACTAAGTCCTAGAGTCCTCTTCCTTTCCAAAACATATCTCTCCCCGGGTTAATCGCAATGTGTAATGGTCACTGCAGGGCGTCTTTTGAACGGTAGTCAGTTTTTCAAGTGTCACGAACAGCTGATGAACACCATACAGCAGCGGGAGTCTTCCAGGATCTGGATTTTGTCGGTCAGGGTCACCACGTTATCTAGAATATGTTACAGGTGATTTAAGTCTAACAGCTGCAACCGAGGGGGAAGATTCTAATGGCACAGGCGATCTTGCGCACTTTATGCCGGATTGTCTGACGTCTCAGGTCAGGCGGTGTACGTGTACTGGGGCTCATCATATATCCGCTGCTAGAAGTTCTTTGTAGTCTTCCGACATAAATTAAAAATCTAAAAGTGAAAAAATATAGGGAAGCTGTTTCCCGACCAGGGGCGCGATTTGCGTGACTGTGCCCCAATGGCTTAGCCATAGCGCGTGACTTAATACATGACTTGCCATTCATAACCCAATGTGACGTGGATTTCAACGTTTTTGGCCTCAGAATCAAGCGAAAAGTTCAAAAACAGGGTTATCCAAGTCACAGATATACTATAGCTCATATTACACACAAAAATCCAAGAAAACCGAGCCAAGCGACAACTCCCAACAGCTATCAGTTTCCATATCCCCCGCTTACTCATTTCCCACCACGGTTGCCACCATTACCACCCCTGACACCCCTACCACCACCCCTTCCACCACGTTTCTCCTTCTCCGCACCGGTAGCCAGCTTCTTCTTCTTTTTTGGAGCCGCCTTCATCTGATACTCGGGGGCCTAGTAAGCAGCCCAGTGGGATGATCCAGGCGCACCACTCTGACGCAAACGGGTGATAAACTGAATATTCCTTTGTTGAATAGTCAACCTCTTGCAATGGGCCGTAATCAGGTTGGCATCTTCGAATTATGCCGCCATGAACAATTCGGTGGCTTCCTGGAGTGCTTGTGACATGGGAGATGGCAAAAACAGAGTCCTTCGATCCGGAACAGCACAGAGAGAATAGATCTATGTCACATACCGCGAGGGCTGTAGCCTTCCAACGTGTCACCTCGAAAGCATGTGCATGCGCGATTTCCCTCACCAAAAGTTCGAGCTTAGTCTTTCCAATCGCGAATTTCGGTGTCCCGCCCATCCACATCCGGTCTTGTTCGAGTCTGATTGCGCGCGTAACAGCTTGTGACATGAAAGGCATTAGTTTCATGCGTTGCAGCGGCAGACAACACCAAAAAGAGATTTTCCGTGTCACAATACATACCCTTGTCGTCATTTAGACGGCGTTTCTTCTTGGGAGGCTCCTTCGTGGCCGTTTTCCTAGCCAAGTGAGAGGAAGGACCAGGATGACCGACCTTGGGGCACTTTTCGGCGGTGGTGGGGCGCGAACCAGAACCAGCGTCCTGAGAGGACGAACCAGCACCTTGTTGAGACTGATCTTGTTGAGGAGGGTTACCTTGGTCTTGCCCTTGAGAGGCAGCAGCGGTGGAAGCAGCAGCGTCAGCAGCTGTGACATGGAAACAGTCAGATTCGAGATATTCTGTGTCAATGCGTACCAAAAATGAGTGTTTTCATGTCACATACCAGTTTGTTGTCGAGTTCGACGTTAGAGAACAGTACGGTTGCCAGTGTTCTCCATATGAGCGGGTAGCTGCTTAGAACGAGCCATTTTTGACAGCTGAATCTAAGGGGGGAGGAATTACCTGTCACATCCTTTTATATGAATGGCGGCTGCTGTGACTCATATGCACTGCTATGTCATGTCACCACTGCCATGTTTGCATGCAAAACTGTGCCACCACAAAAAAAAACATTTCGTGTCACGTCTTCAAAAGCCACGCGTCAAGGCTTGACAATGAAAAACTGTGCCGCTGTGACCAAAAAGCACATGCTGGATGTGTCACACCATGTGGGGTGGATAGACTTCCAGTATAAAAGGCGGGTGACAGGTGACAGCCCCTCAGAGTCTAAGTCTAAGTTTGAACTTCACCACAATGTCAAAACGCAAGGCCGAAGACTCTGAGGAGGAAGTGGCTGGGGAGGTAGAAGTCTGTGAGGAGGAACAAGAGAGTGAGTTATGTGACATGGAAAGAGTCGTTTTTTGCTCTGGTTTGGACAGACAGCACATTTTTCGGCGTTATTCATGTCACAGTTTAAATATGCGGAGGAAACTGATGAAATTATGTCGGAAGCGGAGGAAGCGAGGTTCGAATCGGAGGAAATCACGTCAAAAGCAATACCCGGCCTGGTTCAACAAATGTTGCAAGATAATGTGACACGGATATGCTTATTTTTGAAGCCAGTTCTGCCGGTATATCCAAAAATGACCTTTTTCATGTCACAGGCAACATTACTTCGATGGAACCTGGCCCACACGTCAAGCGAATGATGAGAAAGATAAGCGTCGATTGGGAGCAGCGGAATAATGAGCTTTTGGCAGATCTGTACGACCATTTGGCGGAGAGAGGAGCGGAGCTGGAGAATATGAAGTAGCATGACCGTGTAGTGGAAACCGACTGGTATGTTATCAAAGCCTCCGACATCAAGGTGAGATTGTGACATGGAAAGATGTCAAATCATGCGCTTCTTTTGATGCAATGCTCAAAAATGACCTTTTTCGTGTCACAGGGAACCGAATTTCCGAACCATCTGAAAGTGCTAGCCGACGAGTGCAAGCGAGAGTATGTGTACGACTACCGCAATCGCATTAAGGGACAACAGTGTCGGGGTTACGCCATTAAAAAGAAAGAGCTGGATGCCGCTTCCAAACTGGCTCCCACCCCGGCGAAGGAAAAAGTTGATGTTGACAAGTGGGTCACCGATATCGTGAAGGGCTTAGGGCAGGCGTTCAACGATTACCAGAAGAAGGGAATGTTACAGGAAAAACTTGCTTTTTCGCACTAAAGTTCACGAGCAGTGCTGAAAATGGCCTCCTTCATGTCACAGCTCGGAAGCAAATATGCACAAGACCCGAAGAGGCTCGAAGAAGACGCGGAGGATCTTTTGTGCGAAATATGCGATCAGGACATCTGGGATGCCTGTCCTTCATGCCTGCACGTCCTGTGTCACTAACATTTCCAGGGAGTATGTCCCTTTTGTGCCCCGAGTGATAGTGGGAGTGATAGTGGGAGTGATGGTGGTAGTGATGGGGATGGGAGAGGTGGGGTGTGACATGGGTTATCGTGCTTTTGTGTTGCTTTTGCTGTGTTTCTTGTGAAAACAGAGTTATTGATGCCACAGCCGAGTGTATTGTATTGTATTTTATTCACTTCCAACTCTAATATCGATCATCTATCAAAATGTCAGAAAGGGAAAAAAACATAAAAAATTATAAATGTTCCGCGGGACCCCGGTCAGTACTTGACCCCACTTTGTGACGCTTTGAAGGACGTTCACTGGGTGGGTTTTTGCAAGTCCTTGTGTTGTGTCCGTACTGCCAGCAATTGTGACACTGCCGTTTTTTTCTTGCAGCCGTCGCCTCCGCGATTTCGAAGCCAGAGGAATCGCGTCTTGTAGTGTTCTAGCCTGCCTTTCTCTTGCTTAACGACCCTTTGGGACGACCTTTCCCGCGAACCACATCAGGTGGGTGGACAGCGTTATCCAAGGCGAATTGCTGGCTCAAAGCCTGCAAAGTATCCTCCTGGAGTTGTTGTTGATGTGCCGGTAACTGAGAATGTTGAGATCCGATGTCAGCGAGAATGTCTTCCACACAAGGTGTTGGCAGAGGCGGAGGAAGTGGGTCATCCCGAATAAGTAGCCATTGAGGATGTACATCACTCAGTGGGATCGACATGCCGTGGCTAGGGTTTTCCATGTGGTATATTTCGTGGGAACACGGCAGTCCCATCGTAGCTCTGTGACACGAACAATGCAAGAAAACGCGTCAAAATGTGGGAAGCATGCAAAAAATGACGCTGCCCATGTCACAACGCACCTGAATGTCCCTGAGCAGTTTGTAGCCTTCTCTGCTGTGTACTTGGCCGCCAATCATCGCTGGTCTTCCATCAACAAAAGGCCCTTGTGGGAGACTCTGCGATTGAAAACGCGCCAGAGCACGTTTGCCGAGTAAGTTACTAAGGTACCGGTGGTTTGACGGCTTGTTTCGGTATCAATTTCGGAGTAGTGACCGTCAATCGCGAGGGTAATGCGTTCAAATACTGCGTCGAGGTCCAATGTTGAGCTCGTGATCCAGGATTTCAAAGAATTATGAATCGAATCCGCTCGAGATGTTAAAAGTTGATTAAAGTGCACAACCTTGTGCGTACAAGCTGAAAAGAATCGCTCCTTGTGGACCATCCAAGTAGCCGCTATGTAATCGACAGAAACACGATGCTCTGCTGACCATCGGTTGTAAAATTCGTTCCAACTTGAGTCTGCCTGTTGCTCGGACTTCGCGTTCATCACAACCCGCCATTCGCGGTCAAACTCCGTCCAATCCTTTTCGGGGAACCCAGTTTTGCAGTTGGCAGCGATGTTCTTGTTGATGTGCCAGCGGCAGAGCAAGTGAATAGTGTCAGGGAAGAACGTGTGTATACTTGTTGCCAGCGCCAACTCTCGATCGGTAACAATGACCTGTGACATGGATTGCATCATATTCGGACTATTCGGCAACGGAACGCGTCAAAAACAGTGTTATTGATGTCACATACCTTGGGCACCTCCCCCACACAGCAGGAACGGAATGCTTCTAGACAAAAGTCGTAGTCAGGCCCTGTCTCTGCACTCATAAAGCAAAATCCAGCGGAAAAGGTGTTTCCAGTTGCGCTAATGCCCGCAATATGGACCAAAGGCATCTTGTATTTGTTAGTTTTGTAGGTGGCATCGATGAGAAAGACGTAATGGTTCTTGCGAAAAAGTTCCAGGCTCTTCGGTGAGCTGAAGAACAAGTGGGAGAGCCGGTTTGCTGAGTCGAATTTCTCTATGTGATAAACATCTAGCTTCTTCAATGTGTCGATAAGGGCTTACACAGGGGTGCGACCGTCGAGAATCACCCGACATTCTGCTTGCCGTATGTTATAAATGTCTTGTCTGGTAAGACATATGGTAGGGTCCGATGCTTTGAGATAGGCCAAGATGTTCTTTGTTGGAGTAGCAGGCTTTGACATGTCGAGTATCTTCTGTCTAATGTCGGTCTGTGACACGGAGTGCATCAAATTTGGGTGATTCGTCGTCCAAACGTGTCAAAATGAACCTTTCCGTGTCACACTTACCGTAACCTTGGCTAGACGTGCTTCATGATAGGCAGTTATGCTTGGAGGCGCGGGATGGGTGTGTTCAGGATTCTCCACACTAACAGACCATCGCAAAGTTACGTGGTCTCGCTTGATCGTGGCCTGGAAAGGGCAATCACACAGCCGTGTTGATCTGTTCTTCTTGCGTTTGTCCGGAGAAGGTGTGTCGCGAGTGTCCAGTGCCCCCCCCCCCTCAACGCATTTAGTTCGACTCGTCTTACTACACGATTTGCTGGATCTTTGTGTTCAGACTTGTGGGAGCGTCTTCTCACAACCGCGTAGCCGTGTGCGAATGTCCAGTCTTCAACAGCATGTTCAGCTTCTTCAAGAGTGGCATACGCTTCCTCCGGTGGAGGGGACAGCAACGCAACTGACATGCCAGATGTGACACGGATAACGGTATTTTCGATAGGAAAGGGGCCTGTCGAGTGCTAAAAATGACAGAGTTGAAGTCACAGAACCCTTTCTGAAGTGCGCGTTTTACAGCATAGAAAAAAAATTAAGTGGCGCAGCGGCTTAGTTTGATCCGGAGGGACAGGTAGCACAGTCACGCAAAACGCGTCCCCTTGTCGCGGTATCAAAGACCCCTTGTCGGGATAACAAAGACCCCTTGACGGGAAACTGGCTCCCAAATATATTATATAATTAGAAGAACTTTAGTCTATAATATCTGCTTAAATACACTAAGCGTCATAAACTTGAAATCTTCCAACAAAACGTATTCATGCCGTTACAGCCAATCCGTTTCTACCATGAACTTTTACTTGAAAGCCAAATATCGCTACATCAAAAATCAACACTCCTCTTGAAACGGCGCGCGCTGTAACATCATCATTATAGTCCAATTTGGCTTCGCAAGTCTTGCATTTGCTGCACAATCAAGTTCTTTGTCAACTGATCTGCTATACATTTCAAACTAGGCACATGTGTTGCCTTAAGCACAACCTTCTTAGCGAAATCATTGAGAATATTCAGCTTGACATCAACGTGCTTGGTGCTTCTGGCGTTAGCTTCGCACTCCACATGTTTAATGGCTTCCTGATTGTCCATTTTCATCAAGAATGATGTTCTCGAGAGTGTACCAATTTCCATAAGCAATTCATGCAATCCAAATGCATCTCTACCGCCCACAGCTCCAGCAAAAAATTCCGCTTGCGGCTGTGGACAGTGCAACCGTGCTCTGCTTTTTACATTGACACTAAATGATAATTCAATTTACGAAAATTACTGCCGCACTAACACTTTTGTGATCCATTTTGTCGGCGGCAAAATGGGCATCAGTGTAACAAATGATGCGAATTGGCATAATCAATTCTTCATCATGGTTTAGCGAATCTTCATGGACCTTGTTCCTTTGACGATCCGCTTCGCCGCCTTGTAGTCTCCAGTGTAGGCGTGTCCGTGCGCCTTGTTGCACGGTGCACGGCAAAAACAATGTCAGGCCGCGTGCAACGAGATATCCATAATAGACTACCAACTAGTGATTGAAAACTCTTGATGCTTGGTAACGTGTCTCTTGATCTCCCTGGTAACTTTCCTTGAATTCTTTCACGTTATCTACATCCAGCACTGGCGTTCGTGCCGCGTTAACTTTTCCAAGTTCATGCGTGATCAAGAGCTCATCAATAGCAGCCTCCTGATCCATCTTATATCCATCTCTGGGTTGCTTTCAATCCTGATTCCTAGAAACTTGTTCCCAGCACCCAGGTCTTTTAACTCCAATGCACTCATCTATTCGGAAAATTCATTAACTGCCTTTACCGTGGTTCCGGTCATTAGTAAGTCATCAACCATAGGCCCCCACTAAGAGAGTACCACTTCCATCAGGCCTGAAAACACTCACAGGTGTCTGTAACACACTGCATTAATTTTATCTTTTCCAGGGTTTCACAGAGCAGCTGGCGCCATATCCTTCCAGCCTGCTTCATCCCGTACAAATTCTTCTCCAACTTTAATGAGAGTTCATCGCTCGATTCGAAATCAAAAATTTCGAAAATTTCTTTCGCAACCTGCATGCCTTGCGGTATCTTAAAGTGTATTTCATACTCATCCTCTGTTTTGCTTTGGGGTATGCGCTTGGCACATCACCATGCCGCTCCGGTCCCCCCCCAATTTGCGACATGGCAACGATTACCTTCACGTTGTTAGTCTCCATGACCTTCTAAAACGTGAAGAAGTAATCATGCCCGTAAATCAAATTGTCACCTCTCGCTACCAGCCGGGCCTTGTACCGCTTTACTGTTTCATCCGCCCGTAGCTTCGTTTTATACACCCATTTTGTGGGCAAAGGCGTCTTATCCGGTGTTTCTTCACAACTTTCCAGGTTCCAAGGTCTTCGAGAGACTTCATTTCTTCTCGCTCTGCCTGCGCCCACATGTCGGCGTTTAACCGTTCGTGTGCTTCCTTAAACGACCTTGGGTCGGGCACGCCGATTCGAGGCGTAAATCCGCCGTTAATGCTTCCACACACAGCGTACACAAAAAACGCATTTCCATCGGAAACATTGCTTGATTCTTTGTCTTCCACATCGGGCATGTCACGTGACTTTTAGCTTGTATATGAAGCCCTTGACGCTCTTTTGCACTTGGTATTTCATTCGCATCACTTGTATCTTCATCTCCTTTTGTTCCCGCCTTCTTTTTGGTCTTTTGAAGCGCAGTTGCCTTCTGAGTGTTCTTTTGCTTTCGCCCCGACTTTCTGGGGAGCCGGCGGGCTTCTTGTGTATCCTTTTTTGCCGATACTTGACTCGCTTCTGAATATTCGCATGATTGGATTGAACTTCCTCGGCTCTCATCACGCTGTTCAAGCTCCCTTTCAGTCGAAACTTCTATGCTTTTCTTGATCTGTTCACTAGCCCCTTTGTCAAGCGTCTCAATGGCACTGACATGACGGGTGACTGTCACCACTCTGTCCCTGAGCAGCAATACCTTACATCTCTTGGTCTCGTCATTTTGATCCTTTATCAGGGCTCGCTCTGCATGTTTCTCGAGGGCCTTTTTCCTTCAATCCCTCCATACCCTGCAGGGCGAGCCAAAAACCACAATCTCCTTTAGGGGCGGCTTCTTGCCCGTCAACACTTTACGCGGCGATAACTTGCCGGGGTTAGACCTGGTCGGGGTGCGGTTCAGTATATAGGAGGCGTACTCAGCCGCCTCCGACCAGTACATCATGGGACACGTAAATTGTGCATTTAAATATGTTTCAAACCGAACTAAAAGTGCTAGAACATTTTTGCTGCTATGTGTGGAGAAGCGTGCCCAAAATTTGGCACACTTCTGGTCAAGTTTCGTCAAGGCATTTGGTCTAATTTCGGGTCGGTTTAAACAAGGGGGGCTTTTCAGCCTATCAGACTCAAGAAGTGTCAAGAACGCAAGTTTTGGTGAGTCACCCGACTTTAGGTATTTTACATATTTTTGTGTGGGTACATTTAGGGACTATAGGGTAGTAGTTTTTTAGTTGTGGATTTGCCTAAAAAAGTAGAATTCTTTTGGTTGCAGGATTTTTCTAAGTAGAAGTCCTTTGGTCTTGGTTCACACCACAGCTAGGGGTATCCGTTCTTCCCTTTTCGTACACTAGTCGTCTCCGCCTGCCGCGGAGTGTTTGGGGGCAGAGGGTAGAATTATCCCCTCTCGCCCATTATACCCGGTCTGGACGCGTAGTACGCGCACTTTGGCCCACCGGAAGTCCCTCGACGGGAGTACGATTTGGCGATCTCAACACCTCAACTCAAGTACGTTTGGAACGTGCTATTCACTGTATTGGTCTTGGCGTGGAGATATCGTTTGTGGGGTTTCACGAGCATGTTGGGTCTTTACGCGGACATATTGGCTTGTTTTAATATTGGTTGGAAACTAGACCGGTTTTGGTCTTATTTCGTATTGATCAGGGGCTAGACCGGAACGGTCGGTCTACCTTCTATTATTTCGTATTGGTCAGGTCTTGATCGTTTGGACGATCGACATATTGGAAGTTATCTCTTGGAAGTGTTTTTGGTCTGTTTGTGTCTGGGGTGAAGCGTTCCGCCCCAGAGATATCTACCCAGATCGGTCTTCTATATTCAAGACCGGCTCGATCCAATCTGCGATCCCGATCCACCGAGTGTGTAACTAGCCCATTCCATCGGGTACACAAGGTGAGATGGACACTAAACAATCGGACCAAGTGGGTTCTGATGACTACCGGTCGCCCGCTTGCAGCGGACAATCGGACCAGATCTCGAGTGGTGGTCCGCGGAGTACCAACTCCGAAAGTTGGAAGGCTTGGCGTTATGGTGGTAGTCAGGTTATCGATGCTAATGTTTTCGATTTCGAACTTGACTCCACCACAATGGTGCGCGTGCCCGGATCACTTGGTGATCGTGGATATCACCGTGTTGATATTCCATCAAAAATTGGATTTGAATATTTGAATGATTTGAATATGGAGTCGTTCTGGAGAGGACGTAAGGAAAGGCTATCGCCTTACGTTCTCGTTGTTGATAAAGATGGCGATTTTCCCCCCCAAAAGGCTCCCACCGGAGACGATCGGGACTATAGCAGGTCTTGCTATAGTTCCGGAAAGGATCAGGACCAAGGTCCTGATCCTATGTGTATGAATGAAAAAATTGATGGAAAACTTAAAAATGAAAATTACTTGGAGGCTGACTGGAACGATCCGGTCTACCTCCCTAAAGTCCCCAAGGTACCCAAGGTACCCAGAAAAGTGCTGGGAATGCCACCCGACGAAGACGACTTCGAAGAAAAGTCGAAGGTCGGGGATGAGGCTATCACCGAACAAGACCTGGACAAGATGTATTGTGTTTTTGAATTGAAGCGGTTTGTTCGCCAAAAACAGGTCTTTCGGGTGTTGGACCTCCATATCCCCGACCGTCTTCTCGGTCCCACTACCGAGCCGATCCAGAGTGATCGACCATTACTGCTCGTCAAGAATTTGGTGGCGGTGTTGGCGGAGGTTGGCATTAAAATGAAGAACCCCGCTGGTGTCAATAAATTATTTGAATTTGATGCTTGGAGACAGGAGGCGTCGATGTCGGACCTCCACGACCGTTTGGTGCCACTGGTGGGGTCGGTTCGCCGCCGAACTCCCACCACGGCAATGAAGGTCGCCGAAGTCTCTACAGAGCTTGTTGACATTGGTTCCAATGATGAATCGATCTACCAGTCTCCACCGGCTTCTAACAGCTCATCAGAGTTGGAGACCGGTGTCGAGCGGATGACCATGTGGGTGGACCATGCCCGGTCTGAACAAAAAAGGGACATGCGGCAGCAAGGGGATGCTTGCCAGTCGGGACCCCAGAGAGTCCCACAGGCCTTAGTTCCGCAAAAGGAGGGTATCAACACGTTGCCCATGACGCCAACCAACGTCCAAGCCATGTTTGAGACGATGATGCAACGTTTCATGGAAGAACGGGTTAGACCACCTATGCGCCCACATGCCCAAGACCGGTCTACCTGTCAAGGTGTCAAAGTTTGCAAAGATGTGGATATGCAATCGGTAACATCTATGGATAAGCCTATTAGAAGTGATAAACCAACCGGCAAGGGAAGGCGAAAGCCGCAACCGGCCAGACCGCGTAGACCAAATAAGACAAGTGATTGTGACATGGAGTCGCTCGGCGGTCTTGACGACCACTGTGGGTCAGACGGTTCAGGCGATGGCAAGGTGCGCAAGGATAACCTAGCCTCCACGACTGCTTACGACTTTGGATCTGCCGCGATTCCGCGCATCCGTATGGCCGCGACGACCGACCTCAAGGACTTCACCGTCAAGGATGCTGATGAAGACCAGGCCCGGTCTTGGTTAGGTCGGGTCAAGTCTGCGTTCTTCCGGGACCAGACCCCGAAAAGTGAAAAATGTTTGATCTTCCGGGATCTGTTAAAAGGACCGGCTGCCAACTGGATCCAACAGTTAGGTCGGGATGTCCGGTCTGACTGGGACCTGCTATGTGCAGAGTTTGAAGGGCAATACTGCAACTCGGGATTTTCGTGTACCCGCAAGTATCACCATATGCAGAAGCGGGGCGACGAGACACCGATCGAGTATTTGCATCGGTTGAACGTGGATGCACTTCTCGCCGGCATAACAATTAAGGAGAACAACCCGCCGAACGGTGCCGCCTTAGAACATGTGGGTCACTATATTAGTACCCTTGACGATCAAGAACTGGCGGACCAGCTTACTCTACTGCGTCTTAAGGATGCGGGAGAAGTCGAAAAGACCCGGCGGACGTTACAACAGTCGCGTAGCTTGAGGGCGAAGAGTGCTGGTGGATCAGGTCGCTACCGATCCAAAACCCAGACCCAGACCGATCCGGTCAAGAGGACCTGGACCAGACCGACCCGAGCGGTCAAGGCGATCATAGACGAAGACAGCACGGGATCGGAAGGGGAAAGTGGAAGTCAATCCAGCCAGGAGTCATCGGATGAAGACCAGTATCGTTACGTCTATGTTGCGGGACCTGCTCCGAAGATCAGGTCAAAGTCCGACCAGGTAGACCGGAAGGGAAGGAACGGAAGCAAGTCCGATCCAGACCGACCTCGTCAAAAGTGCTCCCACTGTGGGTCGAGCAAACATGATGGTCCAAACTGCTGGAAGAAGATGGTGTGCAAGAAGTGCGAGAGACGCGGCCACCCGACTGACCACTGCCTCTTCGTATGCAAGTCATGTGGAGAGATCCACGAGGCCGGCCACTGCAAGATTGAAGAATTTTTTAACATGATGCGCAAGTGGTACGTGCCGGACAAGCACGCGGGGATGCTGCCGCCGGACGCAGAAAAGATGTTAAACTAGAACGCTCGCCAGGTTGGAATCTGGATCGAGCCGAGCGTTATACGGTTCACATCTATGCATATGTCGGCAAGGAGGATAAGACCGACAATACACGTTCTATTCCAAATTGCGTCGACCGAGACCATCCGGTCTACATTCTGAAGACCGGACTAAGGTGGTTATGCAGTTGGACTTGCTGCCGGGAGAATCCCGCGGATACTGGAAGTATCACGCGCCTGATAAATGGTTCAAGCAGGCGAAAGCCTGTGGCAAGATTAATAACCAGAAGGCGACGATGTTGTTCGACTCTGGAGCTTAAGTATCGATAATCGACTCCGCCTTTGCTCGTAAGGTCGGATGTCGTATAGACGATACCCAGAGACATGAATGCGTCGGGGTCGGCGAAAACTCTTATATGACCGAAGGAAGAACGCGTGTGAAAATTACTTTGTCGGGATCGCTGGTCTACTTTTTCAGCGCTTGGGTTGGCAAGTTGGATGGTCAAGACGCTTTACTAGGAATGGATTTCATGGTCCCAGCTGGTATTCGCCTAGACCTGTCACATGGAGTGCTTACGCTCCCGGATGAGGTCCAGGTCCAGTTGGCTGGTCGAAGACCTCTGTATGGTTTGTATACCGATATGGTCCGGTGGGACCAAGACCTCAGTATCCCAGTTGGTCGGTCTGCCGATACCCCTGTTGAGAAAGGTTTTCGTTCGAGGAAGTTGTGGTTGACCAGGGGCGATCGGTGGGTCTCGACCTTCGTAAAGAGTGCTGGTCGACGTGATTTTGTCCGTGTTACCAATATCGGTGACAAGCCACTGACACTGGACAATAACATTATTGTCGGCATGTGGTTAGCAGAAGGGAAGGTACCAAGGAAGATGGGGTTCGTCTCGATTGGGTCGAGGCGGTATGTCGAGTGGCAAAACCTGGCGTACCAATCGACCACCGATCTTATCAGCGATGATGGGTCGGTGGAAGAGGATACCTCACCTTTAGTGGAAAGACCAAGTTATGTCACCCCAAAAAAGATAATGGTCCGAAGAAAGGCGCCGCAGTCACCAGGAACGGTGAACCATCAAGTAGACGAGCCGAGGCTAGTCAACGTGGTGTCAGCACAAGACCAGGCGACAGCGGAGCAAGAAACGGAAGAAGGGGAACATGAAGTTGCTAGGTCGGACCATGACGGTATTCCTAATCAGACCGATATCAGTGAAGGACAGCCCGTCGATCAAGACCAGGGGCGTTCAGCCGGTCCAGATGGTCTAGGTGATATCACCCCAGAAGATGAACAAGTCTGTATACATGAAGGCGGGGAACAGTACATTCAGGAGCTGGAAAGCCAAATGGCAATCCTCCCTGAAGTGTCTGCCGACTCGCCCGAAGTTACAACGGATGATTTACAAGTGGGTGATCAAGACCTTAACAGTCCAGACCAGATCGAGCAGTTGAAGAATATCATATGGAAGAAAATACATCTGCTGATCGGAAAGGGCAACGCCTTACCACCTGCAGCCCGTGGTGCGATTTTCGATATTGACGTTGGAGATGCCAAGCCGATTGCCCAGCGATGTCGACGCGTGGCGCCACAGTACCGTGAAAAGCTTTCTGATCTCATTAAAGGACTGTTGGTCACCACGATTATTAGACCTTCGACCTCGCCATGGGCCTCGCCGATCGTAATTTTTATCAAGAATAACGGCGTCGACATTAGGTTGTGCATCGACTATCGGCTGGTTAATCGGTTAACTAAACTTACGGTGTACCCGATGCCGCTGATTTATGACTTGTTGGAAGACCTCGACAAGACCTTGTGGTATTGTTCGCTGGTCATGGCAAGTGGATTTTGGGTGGTCTCGATGACTGATCGAGCCCGTGAGATTTCCGCATTTGTGACGCCGTTTGGTCTTTTCTAGTAGAACCGTATGCCGTTCGGTCTGAAGAACGCGCCCCAGATCTATCAAAGGTTGATAGACAACGCACTGTACGGAAACTTCAAAATCAAGACCGATCGGGACCCTGCCGAAAGTTATGATATGTTTACAGAGGGTGAATCCAATCGGGAAAGAAGACCGTCCATTCTAGGTAGGCGGTCGTACATCGACGACATTCTGATACCTGCCTCGTCATGGAACGATCTGTGCGAGAAGGTTGAACGATTGTTGGAGACATGCGACCGCTGGAACCTATCTATCAGCGCCGTGAAAAGTTTTTGGGGTATGTTCAAGGCCGCCTATTTAGGTCATATCGTCTCGAACAATGGTCTAGAGGCTAATCCTAATGAACTGGATTCGTTAAGCAACCTCCCGTTTCCCAAATCTGTGAAGGCAATGCAGTCCTTCCTAGGAAGGTTGAACTACTACAGCCGCTTCGAAGATTTTGCTATCTACGCGGCTGTGTTGTATGAGCTCCGGGAAGTGGACTACCATATTTTGCGCGAAGAAGACCGGTCAACTTTACATGGGGGCGCCGACTCTGGTCTTGCTGCAGATTGTCCGCAAGTGGAGGCCGAAGACCATATGAAGCGTGCAAAAGTTGCTTTGGGTATGTTGAAGGCTAAGATGGTGACGGCACCGATTTTGAAGCATTTCGATCCCGAAAAGGTCCCGACCATTATTGTATATGCTAGTCAGTGGGCCATTTCGGCCACTCTAGTACAAGATCATGATGGTGTGTACCATCCGGTCATGTTCACGAGCAGAACGCTGAAGCCAAATGAAGTGGACTATGGAATTGTCGAGAAAGAAGTTCTGGCGTTGCTACGAATTCTGGATGTGTGTTACAACCTGCTGGTCGGCCGACATATAAAGGTCCTGTCAAGGCGGTCTACTTTGTCCTGGCTATTATCAGCCAATGGGATGGACGGACGTCTAGGCAGATGGTCGGCGGTCTTGTCGCAGTGGACCCTCGAGGTCGTTAAGTGCACCAGGGGCGAGGAAGAGATATTGGGCACATTAGCTGCCAGTATCACCCCTCGGTCTGAAGTGGACGAGGCATTGATAGCGATTGTCCCGAGGAAGCAACCTCGGCAGTCAGTTTCGAGACCGCCACCGACCGTCGACCATGATGAAGAGCTCTTGGTCTTAAGTTTTGACGGATCACCAAGCGTTAAGAAGAAGGTCGGCGCCTATAGTGCCATATTGTGGAAGTTGCCACAATGGTCTATAGTTGCAGCCGCTGCCGATTTCACGACGGATATTACTGTTAACGAGGCGGAGTACCGAGGTCTACTTCTATGTCTGGACCTGCTGTCGTCGCAAGAGAAGGGGCGAGTCATCATATTTGGTGACTCCAACCTAGTGATCAGGCAGATCACCGGAGAGATCGACTGCAAGGCTCCACGGCTGAGGTCGTTAAATGATCGGGTAATGAAGGTATTGAAAGAACACCCCAACCACGAGCTGTTGCACGTGAAACGTGACTGGAACAGAAGCGCCGACTACCTCGCGACCAAGGCCATGCGAGACCAGACCGGGGCTACGATCACCGAGGAGGCCGTTCTTGATGAATTGATGAATATAAACAGGCTCCCCGAGGTGATCGGACCCAAGAACGCTCCGGAACAGGTGTATGTGATGGTCGCGACTAGACCGAAAGATCGGAAGTCCCACCAACCGTTCCCAAAGGAACGGTTGAGTGAATCTGTTGTGCAACGACTAAGGGCAGAACGGATCCTCAAGGCGCAGGACGAAGAAGAATGGATTGTGAATTTTAAACCTACCTGCGCGGTGAATTGTCTAAGTTGACGAATGGTCAAGCGAAAGAATGTGTCAAGATCGCAGACAGTTACGAAGTGGATGAGGATGGTTTACTATATTACTGCCGCGATGCCGACCAAGATAGTGCAGACCGGGACCGATTGGCGAAATTGGTGATACCTAGGTTGCTGCAGCCGGATGTCCTCCATCACTACCATGTGAGTCTAGAAGGGGGACATCAGGGCATAGGCAGAACGTATCACAAGATCAGGTCCCACTTTCACTGGAGAGGTCTTTTCCGAAGTGTACAGAAATATGTGGGTTGTTGTACGGATTGCGAGACCGGAAAGGGTAGACCGGTAATCAAGTGGCGATCGCCCGGAAATATCGAAGCTACCTACCCTTTCCAGGTCATAGCGATGGACCACATACCGTCGCTGCCTAAATCAACATATGGAAATACTGAGTTGTTGATCTGGGTAGACCTATTCACCGGTCTGGTGATTGCAAAGGCTAGTGCGTCCCGGTCTGCCGAGCAGATCGCCAAAAGTTACGAAGAATGCGTGTTCCGAAAGTTCGGCGCCAGCGAGGTCATCAGACACGACCGAGAACACGGTTTCATGGCCGAGGTGTTCCGTTAGTTTAACAATATGCTGGGCCAGAAACCGAGCGCGACGATGGCATATCGTCCGCAAGCGAATGGATCGGCAGAACGTATGGTACAAACTATTACAAGAGCAATCAAGATGTAAGTTGCCGATCCAGACCAGCGCGATTAGGACGAATACGCAGAAAGGCTGGTGTTTGCACTCAACTCGTCGACCGATCGGGTCCGAGGAGAAACGCCTTTTTATCTTGCGTATGGATGGGACCCTCGATCGACACTTGAAGCGGCGATATCGATCGTCTGCACTCGGAACCGCGATCGCGATGCTCGCCGTTGGCGCATGCAGGTCCAGAAACACTACCAGCATGCAAAAGAAGTCGTCAACGAAAAGCTGCGTCAGGCCACACAAGACCGGGCTGACCGGAACAATGACCAGGTCCGACCCCACGGTATAGAACCAGGGGCGAGGGTATGGTTGTACCTAGACCGAGTGAAGGAGGGATATGCGAAGAAGCTGGCTCACATGTGGCACGGTCCTTTCCGTGTTGCCGAGCTGATTGGTGAACACGCTGCCCGTCTTGTAACAACCGGCACGGACTACAAGGTCTTCCCGATCGTACATGTGTCCAATTTAAAACTGGTCCGAGAATTTCCTGATCGTCCCAAAATGCCCTGTCTAGTAGACGAGGCAGAACGGTTTGATTTCGATGAAGCATTACTGCCGGAGGACAGTTGGGAAAGACCGCTGGAGAAGGACGAATTTGAAGTGGAAAAGGTCTTAGATGTCCGATCGGTCAAGAAGACCAGGTTCGGCCGGACCCACCGAGAATATCTGGTCCGATGGAAGGACCATGATGAAACAGCTTGGATCAATGAGTCCGAACTGAACTGTGGAGCACTACTACGAGAGTTCGAACGGGACCGAGTCAGTCGGAACCGTTTCGCAGTGATGCAGACCCATAAAGACCAAGACCAAGACATGCAGTAGCATCGGTCTTCCCGACCGATGTGAAGAGGTGGAAGGTCTTGTGTATTGTGTATTGTGTATTGTGAATATGTGACGAATTGGAATAGTGGAGTGACGAACGTGGATTGTTTTTTCGCGATGTAAGTGGAACGGTTGGTGATAACGTGTCTAGTGCAACTCTGGAGAAAGTGGTGGAATTAGCTCAAGTGATTTGATGACCGAGCATGTGAAAAAGAACGATGATATATATTAAGTGTTATCTGCTCGACTACTTACGTCCTCACTCGCCATCACCCCACAGACGGCCGACGGTCAACGACGGATGCTTTTCAACTTGGTCCTGGTACTGGTTACGCCAAGGTACTTGTTGGTCTAGTTGGACCAAAGCATCCTTGAGGTCCAAGACCGGTGTAGTGCACCCAAGACCGGGGTACCATGTGCCACCGTCAGCCAGCAGACGGGTCCTCTCGACTCGACGCCGCGGCATATGAAGTACAACTGGATATAAGAACACATCGACGTCGCACTCGTGGGCCAGCATCCCGTACAAAACATATTGGCACAGGGACTGCCAGGCCTCACCCGCTCTGATCCGACGCCGCTTGCGCTTGTTCTGGATGGTCGCCAAGCCAGGGCCTTGCCGAACTCGTTCCGGGGGAAGCACCAGATAGTGGGATGCCTCCCAGATGGCTTGAGAGTGAGTCTTGTTAAAATATTTCACCCGACTGATAAAAGCATTGGCCCACGGAGTCGAGTGGAAGATGAACCCCAGCTTGGGATGCTCGAAAATCTTCCACGGCTCGTCAGCGTAAAGGCGGGAAATTTCTTCGCCGGCGGGAAAGACCAATGGTCTGGACGAGAGAAAGACCGGGCCAGGAGCTGCTTGGTCAGGGTGGACCGGTATAAATAACCGATCTGCCCTGGTAACCACGGCAAAGTATCCTAACGCGTTCGTGGCGGAAGGGAAGAACTGTCGATTGCCACGTTGGCCAACAAAGCATCTTTGTGGAGCTTGGACGTCCCAGGCAAGACCGTAGGTGTTGACTTTGTCGACGCATGAGGTGGTGGAACGCCACCATGCGGGCCGGTCTTCTTGGTCTGCTCCGAAGTCGATACAACTTGAACAAAACTTTCATGTGGACTTGTTCGCGACTTGGTTGGGATGGGGACAGCAAACTCCGAATCACCGGAGTCTTCGCCGGAGTCATCCCAGGACGAGACCTCTGAATACTTGGCACGGTCAGCACCAGCGGTCGAGGGCGCTTGATTTTTGGAGATGTTACTGTCGTCATCCTCGTCCAAGCTTGGGCTCACGAGGGGCGCCTGTATCTTGGCTCGCCTACGAGGCACCGCACGCTTCCCTTCGAGTTCAGGGTCGCGCGCTGTGCCCCGCGCCCTCGAGGGACGCGGCGCGTCCGCGCTCTTCTTAGACTTTTGACGAATTTTGGGCTGGGGAATTTCGGCCAATGAACGGCCTTGGTATTGGTCCCGGTGTAGGTCCACCAAGGCGGCCGACGCAGACCGGTCTACGCTGGAGGCAGCAACCGGATGCCGACGAGGACGCAACAGGTCAACCAAGCGCTGAAGACAATCTTTTAATACCGCCCGACGACCTTTTGCTGCCTGAGTCCAATCGTTCGACTTGCGTTCACAAGACTGGACCTCCTCGGTCTGGTCTTGAATCGAAATTCGGAGCTCAGTGAGACGCCTCTCGAGGTAGTGGCTTTGAATGCTCAACGTGGTCTGGTCAAGCAGGTCTTCTGCTTGCTGCTGTTGGACCAGCACAAGCTGCTCCCGAAGATGAAGCTGATGAGCCTCCAAGCGGGTCAACCTATTTCGCGCGTTTATTAGTCCGTTCAAAATCTGGCGCAGCTGGAGGTCATGCGTGTTCGACTGCCGATCGTCGGCAAGCAGGGAATTGATCGCCTTGCTGATGCGAGGAGGTATACGGGCTGGAGGTATACGGGCTGAAGACAAACGAAGGTTAGAACAGGTCCAAGGTGAAGAACGGACATGCATGCTTACGTTGTGTCGCCTGTTGAGCAATCTGCTCCTGGAGACGTGCGATCTCTTCAAGTGCGTCTTGCAACTGCGCGTCGGTCCCGGTCTGATGCCCTGCCGATGTCTGAGGTGCATTAGAACGATGGGGGCTGCCAGACCGGACCGACCAGACGGGCGAAGTGACATGCGATGACGTGGTATGCGAGGTGCCTACAAGAACGGTCGTTAAGGAAATACAAGAAGGTCAAGTCCAGCAGTGCAAGTACCTGGAACGGATGAAGAAGATGGTTGCTCCATGTCGGAAAAGTCTGAATGACCAAGGTTCAACTGAATTTGATGGACGAGGTCAGACCGTTGTCGTTGTGCGACACGGTCTGACTCAGGGGCGGCTATGGAGAAGCGTGCCCAAAATTTGGCACACTTCTGGTCAAGTTTCGTCAAGACATTTGGTCTAATTTCGGATTGGTTTAAACAAGGGGGTCTTTTCAGCCTATCAGACTCAAGAAGTGTCAAGAACGCAAGTTTTGGTGAGTCACCCGACTTTGGGTATTTTACATATTTTTGTGGGGGTACATTTAGGGACTATAGGGTAGTAGTATTTTAGTTGTGGTTTTTCCAAGAAGAAGTCTTTTGGTTGTGGTTTTACCTTTTAGGACAGAGGTTATACCTTTAAGTAAGGAAATCCTTTAGCTTTCGGATAAACGGCTGAAACCTCTTCTGGTCTTGGTTCACACCACAGCTAGGGTCTCCGTTCTTCCCTTTTCGTACACTAGTCGTCTCCGCCTGCCGCGGAGTGTTTGGGGGCAGAGGGTCGAATTATCCCCTCTCGCCCATT
>CM047580.1:32943962-32965810 GCA_026184515.1 Peronosclerospora sorghi
GATCTCAACACCTCAACTCAAGTACGTTTGGAACGTGCTATTCACTGGATTGATCTTGGCGTGGAGGTATCGTTTGTGGGGTTTCACGAGAATATTGGGTCTTTACGCGGACATATTGGCTTGTTTTAATATTGGTTGGAAACTAAACCGGTTTTGGTCTTATTTCGTATTGATCAGGGGCTAGACCGGAACGGTCGGTCTACCCTCTATTATTTCGTATTGGTCAGGTCTTGATCGTTTGCACGATCGACCTATTGGAAGTTATCTCTTGGAAGTGTTTTTGGTCTGTTTGTGTCTGGGGTGAAGCGTTCCGTCCCAGATATACCTACCCAGATCGGTCTTCTATATTCAAGACCGGCTCGATCCAATCTGCGATCCCGATCCACCGAGTGTGTAACTAGCCCATTCCATCGGGTACACAAGGTGAGATGGACAATAAACAATCGGACCAAGTGGGTTCTGATGACGACCGGTCGTCTGCTTGCAGCGGACGATCTCGAGTGGTGGTCCGCGGAGTACCCCCTCCGAAAGTTGGAAGGCTGGGCGCGATGGTGGTAGTCAGGTTATCGATGCTAATGTTTTCGATTTCGAACTTGACTCCACCACACTTATCCATAGATGTTACCGATTCCATATCCACATCCCGGCAAACATTGACACTTTGACTCGTAGACCGGTCTTGGACATGTGGGCACATAGGCGGTCTAACCCGTTCTTCCATGAAATGTTTCATCATCGTCTCAAAAAGGCTTGTACGTTTGCTGTCGTCATGGGCAACGTGTTGATACCCTCCTTTTGCGGAACTGAGGCCTGTGGGGCTTGCTGGAGCCCCGACTGGCAAACAGCCCCTTGCTGCCGCATGTCCCTCTTTTTGTTCAGACCGGGCATGGTCCACCCCCATGGTCATCCGCTCGACACCGGTCTCCAACTCTGATGAGCTGTTAGAAGTCGGTGGAGACTGGTAGATTGATTCATCATCGGAACCAATGTCAACAACCTCTGTGGAGGCTTCGGCGACCTTCATTGCCGTTGTGGGAGTTGGGCGGCGAACCGCCCCCACCAGTGGCACCAAATGGTCGTGGAAGGTCGACATCGACGATTTCAGCCTCCAAGTCTCATATTCAAATAGTTTTTGGACATCGGCGGGGTTCTGCATTTTAATGCCAACCTCCGCCAACATCGCCACCAAGTTATTCACCAACAGTAAGGGGCGATCACTCTGTATCGGCTCGGTAGTGGGCCCGAGAAGATGATCGGGGATCTGGAGGTTCAACACCCGAAAGACCACGTAAGAGCGAACAAATCGTTTCAGCTCAAAAATGTAATACATCTTGTTTAGGTCTTCTTCAGTGATGCCTCCATCTCCGACCTGCGACTTTTCTTCGAAGTCGTCTTCGTCGGGTGGCATTCCCAAACCTTTCTTGGGAATATTGGGGACCTTGGGGAGGTTGGTCTGATAGTTCTGATCTGCCTCCAAGTATTTTTCGTCTTTCAATTTTTCATCAACTTTTTATGCACATACATAGGATCAGGACCATAGCATGACTTGGTATAGTCCCGATCGGCTCCGGTGGGAGCCTTTTGGGGAGGAAAAAAATATTAATCCCGATCTGGTCCTCCACCAGGCCAGATCGGACATCGCCATCTTTTCAACAACGAAGACGTAAGGTGATAGCCTTTCCTTACGCCCTCTCCAGAACGATTCCAAATTCAAATCTTCAAATCCAATCTTTGATGACACCTCGCGGTGATATCCACGATCACCAAGTGATCCGGGCACGCGCACCATTGTGGTGGAGTCAAGTTCAAATTCGAACACAGTTGTGTCGAGAACCTGACCACCATCGTGCCCAGACTTCCAACTTACGGGGGGGGGGGTACCCCGCGGACCTTAGCTTGCGATCTGATCTGATCGTCCGCTGCTGGCAGACGACTGATCATCAACAGAAGACGCCTGGTCCGATTCATCTTGCGTTGCCATCTCACCTTGTGTACCCGATGGAATGGGCTAGTTACACACTCGGTGGATCGGGATCGCAGATTGATCTGATTCTGTCTTGAATATCGTAGACCGTGCTGGGTAGGTGTACGTAGGGTGGAACTCTTCACCCCGGGTACGAGCAGACCAGAAACACTTCCAATAGATAAATTCCAATGGGTCGATCGTCCAATCGATCTAGACCCAGCCAATACGAGATAATAGAGGGTAGACCACTCAACCGGTCTAGCCCCTGACCAATATGAGAGAAGACCAAAGCCGGTCTAAACTCCAACCAATGTTATAATAAACCAATATGTCCACGTAAAGATCCAATATGCTCGTGAATTCCACAAACGATATCTCCACGTAAAGACAAATCCACTTGTTAGTACGTTCCAAACGTACGTGACTTAAACTTGAGGAAGTCGACCAATGCGTGCTCCCGTCGAGGGACTTCCGGCTGGCCAAATGCGCGTGTGGCGCGTCCAGACCGGGTATAATGAGCTAGAGGGGATTACTCGACCCTCTGCTTCCAAACACTCCGCGGCGGGCGGAGGCGACTGATGCACATAGAAAAGGTTTAAACGACCTCCTCTCCTGTTGAGGTATTAGCCCGAAGGCAAAACCAAAAGATTCCAAACGACTTCTTCTCTTTTAGGCAAATCCACAACTCTAACTAATACTACCTCCCTACGGTCCCAATATGTACCCACATGAAAATATGTAAAATACCCAATGTCAGGTGACTCACCAAAACTTGCGTTCTTGACACTCCTTGAATCTGATAGGCTAAAAAGCCCCCCTTGTTTAAACCAATCCGAAATTCGACCAGCTGCCTTGACCAAAAGTGACCGAATTTGTGGTACACTTCACCACAACATCAAATCAGCAAACACAATCATGTTGGGAGCCGTCACCTGGAGATCTAACTTTTGCTGACGTCGGTTCTGTCTCTGTTTGCCAATATGGCAAGAATCACATGTCTTAATCTGCCTGTTCGCGATCATCATGCCACGCACGAGGCCACGGTCCGCCATGATCTTCAGATACTGAGCATTCGTGTGACCAGTCCGGTTGTGCCACTGCTCGAGTGTAGCTACACCGTCCGCAGTCGTGTAATTGACGATTGCACGTGGTACACCTGGGCGTCGCGGGGCATCCGCTGGACGCTTCGCCTCAAACACCCAAAGTCTTTCACGAGGAACAGCAAAGATCACCTTCTACCCGTTCTTGTAATCTCTGAATGTAGACGCCGCACGATCGTACGAGATCTCGAACTTCTGCTTGGTAATCGCGAGATGCATCGAGAACAGTCCATGAGACGCGCCTTCCACGTACAGTACATCATCCAAAACACCTCAGTATCTGTGTCGCCCACCTGAGTGATGATCTTCACTCGACCAATGCCGGACGCACGCGTTAGCGTCGTGGCGGCCACACCAACGACATTTGCACCAATACTTTCTGGATGAATCTCTTCAATATGTACAAAGAGAGAGCGATCGCCGGTTAAGTGCACATTAGAGCCCGTGTCGAAACACCACTATGACGATCCCTTTAGCAGTGACTTGGTCTTCTTGGCATTCTCACTCTTCGGCTCTGCTGCGGCCAACATTGGACTGACCACTGCAACACCAGCAGCCACACTTGGCTCATCCTCAACAACTTCACGCTTTACCGCACGGGCTTCGCCGCCGCGACTCATGTATTTGGATGCGTTGTGGACGCCTTTGCGTCCCAGAGTTACCTCCTCTGGTGGAAGCCGTACCAGGCCCAGCAACACCATTAATAATAGCCATACAGTCCGCCTTGAAGTGACCGGTCTCACCACATCGGTGACAAGCCTTATTCTTTCTGTCACGCTTCGGTTTTCCGTTGACCATCAGTCTGCTGATTATTCTTGATCCCATGTTGCCCATTTTGCTGCTGATGGCGAGCACCTGTGTTGGACCTTTGTTGCTGGCGTTGACCACTACCCAAGTTGGTGGCACGGTTGCCCTTGCTGCGAAGTGACTGGTTCACGGCCGCTTGCTCAATAAGCGCGCGGAGCCCATCTAGGGTCATCTCCGCATACCGCCCGTACTTCACAGCTCCACGCAGTTGCTCGTACTCGTACATATCAGGAAGACTGCCCAGCATCATCTGCTTCGTGTTAAGATCCTTGACGTCGTAGCCGTAGCTCTTCAAGTCCGACTTGTTCCTAAACATCTTGGCCAGATGGATGATTACATCGCCTGTTGGCGAGCACTTGAGCTCCTTGAGCTCATCACACTTCCTGAGAATGATACTCTCATTGATCACCGGATCCATGCGCCTCTCGTAGATCTCGTTCACCTTCGCCCACATCTCTGTACCGGTCTTCAAGTGATCGACCTGCTGCAAACGGTGAGAAGATATCGCGTACGCAATCATACGCTGGATCTTTCACTGCTGGCGATCAAAAGCTATCTTCCCTTCCGCAGTGCTGGTTGGTCTCTCTTGAAGTTCCCCTCCGCGATGTAGAGGATCCCATACTCCTTGAACGTCGTCCGCAAAAGCCACTTGCGCTGACGCCATTCGACTTCTTCGCCGTCGCGAACTGGTGGAAAGCTTCTGGACCACTGGTCTTTGGCCACGTCCAAGAGCACCAGCATGTCCTCGCGTTGTTGATCCATTGTTCCTTGGCTTTGTATTGTTATTCCCTCTAGCGCGACTCGCTTGGGCTCATAACCCTGTTGGAATGTAGATGGTAAAAGAACAACTGATGTATTAGAGCATAGGCCTTCTCCCTGCACCTACCTCCTAGAATATGCATCTGGGCCGCGAGGAGTCGCGGCCCAGTGAAACCCCCGCGGCCCCTTGGGTAACTTCAACCGCCAACGGCCATCCAGATAATCGTATCCGGATCCGTTTTTCAACATGCTGGTCACGTTCCCGATCCCTTCTCGAAGGCGTAAAGACATATAAATGTCTGTGAACGTCGGAACCTGTGGATCAGTGTCGCCAAAAGTTTCTGGGGGCGAATGTCGCCTACCTAGGACACCTTGTTTAAGTCAACGACACCGAAGCTAGCATGAAGGCTTGGAGTCACTCATCGATTTACCGTCTGAAGGCGATTCAGTCATTACTCAGAAGTATGAAGTATTTCGCACAAGTGAGACAAGCGAATGACAAGAAAAGGAGGCGCTTCATCATTGAGCCTGCAAACCGGGATTGTTCATTACTGGAGTGTACAAACACTTATCGTGCTTTTGAACATGGGTCACCCAGCTGACAATACGAGGATTGGGTTCAGGCGATAAATCTTTCACAACCTTCCCCCGCACACAACTTTTTTTCTGTTTGGACACCCCAATCATGCGCTTCAATGCGTCAACACAGATACATGAGTTGGCAAAGGCGGGAATTCGTTATCTGACTACGGTATTTTTGGTCTAGCCTCTCGCTTCGCGAGCCACTAGGCCCTTCTATTACTATTTCTTTGGTAGCTTTCTCTCTTCATTTTCAAACAAGTATAATGAAAAGTATTTTAAAAAAAGGAGGCGCTTCATCTAAGACTTAGCAACCTGTGCGACAGTATTAGATGAACTCCGAGGGATTGGTTTCTTGCCGTTTACCAACAAGTATTTGGGATCAAGCAGATCGAGAGACCGGACGCTTGATACGGACGAAAGTGACGTTTAGCATGTTCAAAGCGAAACACTATCCGTCCCGCTTCGATCAGGCAAAGAAGACGGTAGTGACAATTTACGCTGACAAATGGATAGTGTCATCGGCGCTAGTGCAAGAACATGACCGTGTATATTATTCTGTGACCTTCACTTGCCGCACATTGAAACCAAACGAAGTAAATTATGAGGGATAATGAAGTTTTGGTGCTATTACGTGTGTTGATGTCTGCTTCACCCTCGGACAATGTGTGTGTTGGCTCGACGGTCAACCTTGTCTAGGCTACTCAACTACATTGGATTCAATGGAAGACTTGGAAAATGGGCCGACCCGTGGTAACCTGAGGTGATCAAGTGTATCCGAGGTGAGAAAAAAAGAGATATGGGCACACTTGCTGCCAGTATAACGCCCCGTGGAGAAGCGAATAAAACCCTGACCCTGATCACACTTAAGGATAAAGTTAAGGCGTGATAACGCTGGCCCACCCACAATTGAGTCAGGGGGAGCCAGATCCAATGTGAAAAGGGATCGGGGCTTTTACCTCCATTCTTTAGAGGCTAAGTAGTAACCGCAGTGGCCGAATAAATACCTGATATAACTGTGAACAAGGTAGATCTTGTTGATTGGTCAAGTTCCGCGCAGTAGGTATCACAGCTTTTTATCTCAATCTTTTTCGTTGACAATTATCTGCCATACTTCTGAAACTCCCACTCGCGATTGTCCACTGGACATGCTGATGGGTCTTTAGCCACCGCGATTTGCAATGTAAGTAGAATACGTAGTCTAACGTAGTAGCAAGATAATTTAAATAGCAATATGGTTAATACTGGACACATAAACCAACGTACTGCAAACGCCAAGTCATTGTGCACTCTTCACTAGTTCCTGAAACTTGGTTGGCTTTGCACTCGATGCACAGGTCCATGAAGTGATTGTGACATATGGCGCTACTGTCCACTACAAAGTCTGCACAGATAACAAAAATAAACTTGTTTAAGATCATGAACGTCAATATTTAAATTTTGACGAACGTACCCAAGACCAAAGCTCCACGTTCGTTTTACTTCTTCAATTTTCGAAGCGTGTTTACTCCGTTTTTAGATAGCCTTTATCTCTTCGTCCTTATTGCTGTTGGAAGAGTGTGTAGCCCCTTTGGACTTTTCACTCTTCCAGATTAACGTAATTCCATTGGCTGTTTAGGGATGGCATACATTTATGCATATATCAGCGGTTACTGGATTATGTTGTATTTATTACTGGATTGCTACTTAAGTAACCTTACATAATATACTTACTTTCTATTTTGCATATAAATCAGCACACTTATACTGAGCTCTCTACGGCCGTCGGACGGCGATTGCTAGCTTGCCTCCCCCGCTGATCCTCCCTTGCTGAAACTTTGTCACAAGTTGAGTATAGATCGCGTGAAGTGTTTGAAACTTTTATTTAGTTTTTTTAACAGGTTATGAGCCCAAGGCTCGCCAAGTCATATCGTGGATTTGTCTTGGTACATTGAGTGTGCTTTCGTGGATTTATTTCGTGGTAACGTTACGTGGAGCTAGTGGAAAGTCCCCTATTGAAAGGGCTAGTGGTGTGACGCAACTGATTGAAGTGTTTTTATTTGATTAATGATGAGTGATTCCGATGGAGACAACGTGCCCTCCGCTAGTGATTTTAGAGAGTTGGTGCAAAGTTTGAAGGAGGTTGCGACTCGCCTAACTGCTATAGAGGATGGGAAGGTTAGGAAACCACGTAGCCGGTACGTAAATGCACGGTGCGGCTAGCACACAGAGAAAGACTTTCTTTAGGCGGCGATACGCCGCTACTTAGCCGATACGCCCTGATTTAAGGGCTAGTGGGAGATAGATCTCTCACGCGGGCCAAGATTTCCTGACTTTACAGTTAGTTAACACTAACACCTTATGCTAAGGCTTCCCTTAGTAGGGAGTAGCTAGGGGAGGTGCTCCCCTGCTACGACACTTCACGGCACGCTTGACCGTTCGGGGTCGTGCGCCTAGCAGGATGTAGTGTATTTGTAAACTTATTTATTTATTTAATATAAAATTAGCCTAACTTAATAAATTAATATAAACTATATGCAATACTAGGTAGAACTTACTTAATCCGTGCCTAGCCGAGAATGTAGTGTACACAACCTGTGTACCAACACGTGGTAGGCTGCCACGCCTTCACCAAGGGCTCCCGCCCTGATTGGTTAAAACAACCAATAGGTCAGAACCTTTCGGACCGGTCAATACTTGACATCAACCGTTGTGTATTTACTTACACCAACGTAACTAAATGTAACCCCGTTACATCCTCCCCCATCAAAACTATTGCCACGCAATAATCGATTATAGTTGGATACCCCTACTTCCAGAACTCTGGCCTCAAATGAGCACCTACAGTGGTGATGATTCTCTCCGAAAAGGGGATGCCAGCTACTCCGACTCCGGTATCTCGGAGGAGGGATGTAGCCGGTGCGTACACGCACGATGCGGCTAGCGCATAGAGGAATAGTTTCCTTAAGCGGCGATGTGCCGCTACTTAGCCGATACGCCCTTGTAAAAAGACTTAGTATTAGAGTTCTCTCCTACTCGGGGCCAAGATTTCCCTTGGTTTACTTGTTAGACTTAACTAACGCCTTGAGCCAAGGCTTTCCTTAGAAAGGGAGTAGCTAAAGGAGGTATTCCTTTTGGCTACAAACACTCACATCACGCGCGACCAGTCGAGGTCGTGCGTCTAGCTGGATTGGCGTGTTTTGTAAACTGAATGTATATTTAATATGTAATTAGCCTAAATTAATTTAAACTAATGTAAACTATATGTAATACTAAGTAGAACTTACTAAATTCGTACCTAGCCAAAATGTAATGTAAACCACCTGTGTACTAACACGTGGCTGGCTGCCACGCCTCCACCAAGGGGTCCTTCCCTGATTGGTTAAAATAACCAATAGTTCCAAACCTTTCGGACCGGTCAATACTGACCCCAACCGTAGTGTAATTACGTACACAACATAACTAAATATAACCAGAATGTAACCCTGTTACATTCCCCATCAATACTATTGCTTACGCAATAAATCAATTTTAGTTGGAGAGCTCCAACTGCCAGAACTTCTGGCTAAACATGAGCACCTTTAGTGGTGCTGAGGATTCACCTCGGGAAGAGGATGGAAACTATTCCGATAACTCGGAAGAGGGTGCCCTTGAGGATATCTCCCCAAAGGCTGACCGCTCCGACAACGCCAAACGGCGATGTCGGCAGTCCAACTCGTTCCCCACACGTGGGAAAAACGCACTAACTCGTGCGCCACCTCTACCAACTGCGGATGATGCATTCGGGTCTCCGAAGGCGACCATCACCGATGAGCCAGACACGTCTCAGGAAGCCCGACGTGCCGTACCGGCACGGAAGGGTCCTCGTGACCCTCAAAAGAAGTCCAAAAACGAGGTGAAGAGAGGTTGAGCCTCCGATATCACCGGCCCTGCGGCTGAACTGCCGCCTGATCTCGCGCGCCGAAAACAACTCCGGGAAAGACTGCTAACACCAAAGAAATTCACTGTGAAATCATACCGAGCACGACTCGGGAAACAGGCACGTGGTGCCGTCGTTGAGCCCCTCCACGAGTTCCCCTCGTCCTTCTGCAACACGAGGATGTCGAGGAGGCTAAGCGGGCATTATGCGCTTGGGCGGAAGGGGAGAAGCAACTCCCTAGCTTCGTCGAGCTGTACAACAGCTATTCCGAACGCGACGTTCGTATAGAGAGGGCGTTGCGCTTGGAGTATGCTCAGGCCAAAGCGCTGGGGCAATTACCTGCCTTCTGACTACACGCGCCCTGCTCTCGGTGTGGTGCCGGAGAGCAATGCAGACTCTTCATCTGCCTCCGGCAAACTCCCAGCTACTGGGAGTGAAGGGGATTCTTCCGCCCCTTTGGTCGTTGACTCACAGCGGGATTCTCCCGCTCGAAAGCGTCAACGACGTCACGGCAATCCTGCTGCAGGGTAGGGTCTCGGACTCCCACGAACTCTGTGAATGTGGATAACCTTTCCACTCACCAGATATTGGTTATCACCTCGATGATGGCTTCGTGCCATCAGGGACTCCACAGAGTAATGTGGAATCCCTTCCGAATCGAGAACTGGAGGAGGAGGTCGCGAGATTGCGACGTGAGGTTCACGAGCGCTTTGATCGGCACAGCTTTCGCATCCTGGAAGACCAGGGCTGACTTCACGATGAGGTGGGTGCGATTGACCGCATCGAGAGGCGTATTGACTCTCTCGAGTCGACCGTTACGGAGTTTCGTGGTCGCATTTTGACCCAGTCGGAGTTACTCCGCCCTGCCGCGTCTTACGGCTCTTACGGCTAACCGCCTTTTCAAACCCCTCCAAGAGGGGTCCCGCATCTGGGTTCTGGTATGGCTTAAGCATACCCACGTAGAAGGTTGTATGTTTACGCATCGCCTTCGGAATATCCAAGGTGTACGCCAGGCACCTTCGGGCTAGCACCTTGAAAGGCCCCACTAATTTGGGGCGCAGTTTGTTCCGTAACACGTTAGAAACTGCATGTGTAGGAAGGTTTTTAGCGTTTAATAAAACACTTTCTCCTACTTTATACGCCTTTTTGTTACGCCGACCCTTGCGGTCCGCATGTTCCTTTTGCTTGTCTTGGCTTTCCGCCATGGCGTCGCAAACGTGTCGTAAGACACTAAGGCGCGTCGATAAAAACTTATCGATGAGCTTTCGCACAGATACAGGGCTGACATCGGGGAATCCTCCCCCCTCAAGCCCTTGGCCACACACACACACACGTGGAGTCAACGGAACCCTCGTATTCACTAATCCGTTTACGTAAAACGGGGTAAGCCCCGTAGATGCATGAACCGAATTGTGTATAGCAAATTCGGCCATAGGAAGCATCTCACTTCAACTCTTTGGAGAATCCGTACATAAACTCCGGAGAATATCCTCTACAACGCGGTTAACGCGTTCCGTTTTTCCGTCCGTCTGAGGATGATCCGCAGTGGACATGAGGAACTTGGTGCCTAGCACCTTAAACAACGCGCCCCCAAAACTTTCCCGTGAAACGGGGATCCCGATCCGATACAATGGAATCAGGTAGACCATGCTGTCGAAAGACACGGTCTAGGAACACTTTCGCTGTTCCTTGTCCATCAATGGACTCTGGCACCGCCGCCCGGTGATCCAGCTTGCTCGAACGGTCTACAAAGACCAAAATGCCGGTGTTACCGGCCTTATGTTTCGGAAAACCAAAGATAAAAACCATACTAATGGATTTCCAACAGTCCGTAGTTACGGATAAGCTCGCCAAAGGCGCTGCTGAATCTGCAGAGGGTTTGACCCTCAGACACGTCTCACAGGTGCGTATATACGCACCGACCCACTTATACATGTTGGGCCACCAATACAAAGCGCTTAAAGCGCTGTAAGTCTTATCCCGACCTAAATGACCCCCGGTAGGGGCGTCAGGTGCCGCAAAGAGGACTCTGTACTTTAGTTCCTCATCATGAGGAACAACCACCCGCGGAGTGTCCTCTGCGCTCGTGCTATAATATATCAAACCGTCACAGTACGTGTAACGGTGTAACCGAGCTCTAGCTCGACTTGACAGGGTAGGCTCAGACAAGCCAAGTCCCTTTCCACCCAACGCGCTAATAAGCGCCGTACATTGTGGGTCTTTCTCATACTCCTGGCGTATGAGGTCCGCCACACACGAGGTGATGAATGTCGCGTGAGCGAGCTCGTAATCGGGACGACGCGACAACACATCTGCAAGCACGTTCTGCTTGCCAGGTTTATACTTAACCTCAAAGTTATACTCCGCAAAGAGAGCCAACGGGTCATCCGTTTGGAGAGGCGAGGCGACTTCGTCGCTGTCCGTAAGGAAGCGTGGTCAGTATAAACCACGAACGGCTTTGAGCCGGATAGGTGAACCCTAAATTTGACAAGGGCATACTTCATAGCAAGTAGCTCCTTATCATGAACGGGATAACTCCGTTCTGCAGCTTTAAGCTGCCTCGCCTCAAACGCAATCACGCGTTCCCGTCCCGCGTAGTCTGCTTGTAACAAATCACATCCGATTGCGAAATCGGAGGCGTCGCAGACGACGCTAAAAGGTTTTCAGAGTCTGGGAGAGCAAGAACGGGGACTTTTTAAAAGCTCCCCTTAACCGCTTCAAAAGCGTTTTCGTGTTTGGTTTCCCAACACCAATCAACGTTCTTCTTAAGAAGGTCAGTTAATGGCTTCGCCATTTCAGCGTAGTTCTTGCTGTATTTGTGGAGATAGTTGGCTAATCCAAGCCACTTCCGTAAATATCTAAGATTTAGAGGCGAAGGCCACTCCACAATGGCTTTCACCTTCGCGGGATCCGCCAGCACTCCATACTTACCGATGAAGCATCCGAGGAAAGGAATTTCCTCAGCACCAAAGATACATTTAGATGCGTTTGCATACAACTTATGCTCTAGCATAAATTCGATCACCGCTCGAAGGTGTATCAGATGCGTCTGAACATCAGAGGAGTCGCCTTCCGCGCGACTATGAACGAATATATCGTCAAAGTACGTCTGAGCGTACTTACTATGAGGGCGGAAGAGTTGAGTCACCAAGCGATTAAAAGTCGCTGGTGCATTTGAAAGCCCCTGTGGCATAACAAGCCACTTCCACAGCATGCCGCTAGGCGTGCTGACCGCTGTAAGCCGAATATCTGACGCATGCATGAGCACTTGATAATACCCGTCCACCATATCTAAGGCACTGTACACAGTACAGCCCGCCATATTGTTCTGGACATCCTTCCGAGGAATCGGAGTCTGCATCGGTACAGTAGCTGCATTCAGCTTGTTGTACGCATTCAAAATGCGCCACTTTCCGTTCGGGTTATGAACACAAAAAAGTGGGAGATGAATGGGGAGTCTTGCTCCCCCGTACCATCCCTGCCTCTTCTTTCCCCTTGAAGAATGCGTCGATGACGTCGCATTGCTCCTTGGGGAGAGGTCACTGCCTAGTGACGCAGTATTTGGTTCCAGGAACCAAATCGATTTCATGTCGGACTCCCCGATCCGGTGGTAACCCCATCGGCGGGTTGTCACTAATGACATCTCCGAATTCCTTCAACAAGAAATGGTAAGGGTCCTCAGGATCCGCAAGGATCTTGAGGCCGCTTCGGTCATTCAATGCCTGTTTGGTTTGCACCAAAACTGACTCGTCCATCGTGGATGAGGAGTTCAACTCCTCTTCCGGACGCAATACGACAACCTCGTCGATTTCACCTGCTTTCAAAGCAGTTTCAAACTCGTTGAAGGACATCTCCTCCAACGACAACAGTTCGCCTACCCCAAGCAACCGTTCAAGGCTTACGCCTTCTGTGACAACACCTGTCACACTATTCAGCATCCGATAGGACTGCTGACCTGGCCTCGGGACTCATCCCGGGACCCAGATGGGGGGAGTCAATTTCCCCATCCATTGGAAGCGCATCTCGCCTATCCACAGAGGTCGTTACCTCTACCACCGGTGACTCGCCGGTCTCACCTAAATCGGCGTGGTCGGAATCAATTACGACATGCGAAAGAGACGAACTACGGGTCTCTTCGCTTGGAAGCGCCTCGCGATTAACAACAGGGGTCTCTACCCCTACCACTGGAGTCGCAACTTGTTCGCCGAACACGGCGTGGTCGGAATCAATTCCGACCTGCAGAAGAGACAAACTTCGGGTCTCTTCTCTAGGAAGCTCCTCGCGCTAAACCTCATAGGAATCCACCTCTACCACTGGCGACTCACCAGTATCGCCTATATCTGCGCGGTGATTAATCGCCGAATCCCCCTCGTCAAGGAACACTTCCTTGACCTCATTGGGACTGATTATCTCAGGCATCCCAATCTCTGGCATCTCTCGCCAGAATCGCTTTTGCGATCGAGCAAAGGTGGATTCATTACTCGCCAATGCTTCACCCGATCGCGGGTGCGTTGAGCCAATGGAATTAGACTTCCAGTCTACCCATGACTCGTGGCGTTCCAGTCACTTCATGCCCAGAATGAGGTCCTACCTCGAGTCCAAATCCAGGACTAGGCAACTTTCTAAGCTGTCAAAGTCCGCAAACTTCAGCTTAAGGTCAATCGAGACCTTGGTACAGAAACTTGTACGCCCGTCGTTAGACGGACCATGACAACGTCACGAGAACGTGCCTCTAGGGCCTCGGCATACAGCCGACTCTTCTCCACAGAAGCCCGTCTGACATAATTGTCAGACGCTCCAGAGTCTATCACGACTCTCCAAGTTTTATCAAAGCCTTTCACGTCCGCAAGGACGACCAGCAAACCTGACTGGTATACCATCTCGGAACTAGAAAGCACCGTTTCCCTATGAGCTTTGTGCTGTCGTCCCCTACCCTGTGGATTAACAGCACTGAGGGATCTCCCAGTAGGTCGCCCCGCACCTACTGGGAGCCGTCGTTTCCCGAAGGCTTAGACGATGGACTTTTACGCGCCCTCGGCCCCTTTAGCGAGTGTCTCGCTGGGGGTTATGCGGACATCTGTTCCGCAAATGATCCGTACTTCCACAAAGGAAGCATCTTAGCGTCCCACGCCGCTGCAACATTGCCAGAAGCTCCGCTTCCAAGCTCTGCGAGAACGAGTCAGAGTGACTCTTAGCGGAAGGTTTCCCCTCCGCTTCGACCTTACTAAAGTCCATGGGTTCAGGACCCACCTTTGAGGAACGAAAGTTCCGTTCAGCGTTAAACGCTATCTTAAACGCCTTCTCAAGGGATTGTGGTCGGTATCGGAAGAGCTCCGAACGTGCTGGCCCTTCTTTCAGGCCTCCCATGAAGACGGGAATGGACATATCGTCCGAGTACGCTTTCACGTACATCCCTGCCAACAGGGTCTTCAGTTCTTGGACGTTTGTCTCCAAGTCCCTAGTGCCCTGATGGCACCTCAAGAACGCAAGCTGTTTCTGGAAAACCAGATCAGGCGTAGCGTACATGTCCATAAGCTTTCGCTAAGGACTTCCCAGTTCGGGAACACTTCCGTGACCGAATCCGGACACGTAAGCGCCCATGTACGGGCTCTACCTGTGAGATGGGTTAGTGCAAGTCCCACTTGCAAGTGATCCTCGATCACATTAGCTGTGGCGAAGGCCGTTTCGACCTCGCGAAGCCACACATAAGGATTATCACCTTTTCACCGGTGAATTCCTTTTTTTTATCTTAAAGGATAACGGAGGGCGCACCCCCGTAGACGCGGGATAACTTCCGCAAAAACTCTCCTCATGGGCTATGAGGGCGTTCACCCTCTCACGCACGGCATCAATGCCCTGTTCTACTAGGATGCGCATGCCATCCTCACCCAATATGAGTACCATCCTCGCAAAGGCTCCTTTTTGGACGGGGGTTAGCTTACCCCAATCGTCCTGGTTCATCCTTTGCAGAGGATACCGTCTACCAACACAGGTGTTGGATTGACTACAAGTGCTACTAGATGTAGCCGGTGCGTACACGTACGGAGCGGCTAGAGCACCGAGGAAGACTTTTCTTAAGCGTCGATACACCGCTACTTAGCCGATACGCCCAGTTTAAGGGCTTAGTAGGAGATAGCTCTCTCACTCGGGGCCAAGATTTCATGAGTTTACAGTTAGTAAACACTAACGCCTAATGCTAAGGCTTCCCTTAGTAGGGAGTAGCTAGGGGAGGTGCTCCCCTGCTACGACACTTCACGGCACGCTTGACCGTTCGGGGTCGTGCGCCTAGCAGGATGTAGTGTATTTGTAAACTGATTTATTTATTTAATATAAAATTAGCCTAACTTAATAAATTAATATAAACTATATGCAATACTAGGTAGAACTTACTTAATCCGTGCCTAGCCGAGAATGTAGTGTACACAACCTGTGTACCAACACGTGGCAGGCTGCCACGCCTTCACCAAGGGATCCCTCCCTGATTGGTTAAAACAACCAATAGGTCCGAACCTTACGGACCGGTCAATACTTGACCTCAACCGTTGTGTATTTACGTACAACAACGTAACTAAATGTAAACCCGTTACAAATCACTTCCGAGTGTGTCGTACGGGTCTAGGAAGGGGTCACCGGTGCGAGTGCAACACGCTGAGTTTCGAGACAGCTTGCAAAATTACCGTCCTTTCGGCCACCAGATGACGTTGAACGATCTGGCCGAGGACGAAGGGGTTGAAGCTGGAGCTAGGCCACGCCCACATGTGAATGCAGCACCTCGTGGAGTGCCGGTTGGCATGCAAGGTTCAGGCGGGGCTGGTGTGCCAGCCGGGCAAGGGCATGTACCTATGCAACATGCTGGGTACAAAATATCTAAGTTGAGTATCGAAAAATTTTCAGGGCTCGAGCTGTATCCCGTTCTGGGTGCAGGGTATCGTCAATGGGCCTACCTCTTCATGGAGGCCATTGAGATAGGTGAAATCACTTCTGGTTTTCAGTGTAGTGAGCGACTGAAGGTGAATAAATTTGGTGAACATCTTGAGGGCACAGCCGCGGAGTATTTCCGCTCGAACATTGGTTCGTGATGGAGGGTGAGACCTCAACTCACGTACGTCATGGAGCAGATGTGGTTGTGATTTAAGGTGAATATATCCCACCACCAAGCTGCTGCCTGGTTCGCAATGGAAAATGATTCCAGACGTACGTGGACAGAGCATTATCTATTACTAGTAGCTCTGGCTCGCGAAAGCGGGTCGAGTGAAAAGCTGATAATTGTGGCGGAGCGGCTGATCCAAGTTTTTGAGGCTTGATCAGGCGGTACCACGGCGCCCGGACTGCCGACTGACGAAGGGGGTCCTCCGGTTCTCCTTCACTGCTTGTGTTTCTGCTCACCATGTGTACCCGACGGCTCAGGCGTGGGTCGCTCTCCAGGTGGCGGGGGGATGGCACACTACAATTCCTTGTGGCAAGACTGAGTTGACTAGTGATGAGTTGACTGGTGCGATCAGGCAATGATCAGGCGCAATCAAGCTTGAATCACGTGCGATCAGTTTTGATCAACAGTGATCAGGCTTGGGCAGTCACTAAAAGTCGTCGATCAGCGGTGATCAGGCTTGATCAGGCTTGATCAAGTACTTAAAGTCGCTGATCAGCTAGTTGGCGCGAGTTGCGATCAGCTGAGCGCGGATCGCGAATTACAGAGGGTCGATCTGGTGATGATCGGCGAAAGGGTACTCGATCAGGCAGCGTAAATCTTCACTTCCCGATCACAGAGACTCTTTAAGCTTAATCCGTCAATAGAATACCCAAAGTACCTTGTATTCCAAACTTAAGCTGTAGAGGAGGGTCGATCAGCGACGGGCTGATCGACGGTTTCCACTAAAATCCGCCTAGTGTTCCCTTGGGGCGCTTAAAGCAGCCGAACTACTAGGGGCCAAAAAACGTGGATTTATGGGGAAGAGGTGAGAGCGCACTGCTCGATCACGTTCCAGAGACAAAAAAAACTTTGAAAGAAGAGCCGCTGACACAGCGGGCGGATTTGCGGGTGAGTTCTCACACCCTACGCCTACCGGTGGACCAAAAACGCACTAAGTGCTTCCGCCCGGGACGTAGAGGTATTTATTAGTAAGGTAGGCGCAAAGGTGCCGTCCCTGAAGCGATCTGCACGATCGTACGCAAAAGGAGAACTGTATATTGCTTATGTCCTAATATCTACCAAAAACCTAATATCAGCCAATCAGAACTACCCATTCCTACGCATTTTGTAGACCATTCGACCTGATTCCTCCGCTTACCTCCGGGTTACCGTCAGGTAACCGTGCCAGTTGTCGCATCGTATCAGACGTCCTGTCCACGCCTCGTCCCTGTCCGCCACCGTTGTGTCAACAGTTGTACCGACCGAGGTACCAACTGTGGTACCAACTGAGGTACCAACTGTGGCACCGACTGTGGTGCCCACTATCGTACCACCTTTTGTACCGACTATTGTACCGACAAAATTTGTGGTACCCTCTACCACAGCTACGCCTATAGGGGTGTCTAAAATTATGCCCCTAATTACGTACCAATTTTACGGTACGATTTACCACAGCCGCCCCTGAACCCCGTCCCAGCCGGACAGCGGTTGGGGCGGGGGTCGATCATACCGTTGTCACGTTGCTACCTATTAGTCATGATAGCCTCGATCATGGTCGACATCCATCAATCATGACGTCATAGGTAATACAATCTGCACCCATCAATCTGTCCTGTCTCCTTCGAGCGAGTCGCAGGTGAGCAGAGCGTTGCCACTCATTCAACCGTAGCATCCCCGATCAAGACCTCGTGATCATTCATTCCTGTACTTCTTCTGCGAGGCTGATCATGGAGATGACCGCAAGTGGCAGCTCATCACTCGATCGTTCCGCGGTCAACAGCTTGGTCTCTGTGGTCCACCAGGCCTACGCGCAGCAAGAGACCATACACGCGCTGCAGGAGACGATTCGTGCGCAGCAGGAGACGATTCGTAAGCAGCAGGAGGAAATAGTCGTTCTGACCGGCTCACTCTCCGTGCTTGAAGACTCCACCCGCCTACAACAGAAGCGGCACGAATGCGTCACCCGTAAGCTCGCCGAGCGCGAGCAGCAGATCAAGTGGTTCTGTGAGCGGCCGTACCCCTGCGCGACTACGTCCGCACCACCTTTAGCGACCTCAAGTCCCGACTGAAGACATCCGAAGAGACCCTGGCTGAACAGCAAGGTCAGATACGTGATCTGGAAGGGGTCCATGCCCGGGACCGGTATCTGCTATCGGTCCGCAAAGAGACCGTCGATCATCAGGCGCAAGAAATTTCGCCTCTTGAGGCATCTCAAGGTCACGCAGCGCTCGACCAACTCTGTCAGCGCCTGATCGCAGTGCGACGCGAACGCGACCACATTCTATCAGAGGACAAGCACTTGTCCGAGCATCTGGCTAAGCTCTCATCCAAGGCTCGCAAGTGCAAAATCCAGCGTTATCGTATCCGGAAGGAGAATGGGAACAATCTCAAAAAGATGAACAATCTCGTTACTGCCCATGCTCGGGCTGACGAGTTATCTGCACGCCTTTACACGGTGTCGGCCGACAGGGCTGAGCTGAGGAGACTGCGTATTCAGAGTTCCAAGTTGAATGGGGAACTTTCTACAGCGCGGCGACTCTCAACCACGCATCTGCAGAGCGCGACGCACTGCGCCAAGAGTTGCGACGCGTTCAGGATGAAGTGAAGCAACTGCCTGCTCAACTCTCCGACATCCAAACCATGTTGCCGGGTGTAGCGTTACACGTGCAGATCACTCCGAGCTCCGATTCCGCTAATGCGGGGATTAACCTGGCTGCCAGCCCGTCTGCTACTTCAGGTGGCCCGTCTACCAGTTCCTTTATCCGACCGGCTTCTTCGCCCAAAAAATGCGCTCGGCGCTCAAACTCCACCTCCCAGTCCAAGCGGCAACGTCTGGCTTCTGATATTCCCGAAAAGAAGGAGCGGTCACACGATATTGGTCCGCCTGGTCAGCCAGATGATACCAAAGGACGCGCTCGGCGCTCACAATCTACCTCCCGGTCCAAGCGACAACGTCTGGCCCCCTCTATTCCCGAGAAGATAGAGCTGTCACACGATATTTGTCCGACCGGTCAGCCAGATGGTGTCCAAGGTGGTTCTTCTGCTTTTCTTGGCGCGCAAATCCCGTCCAGTCCCACAATCAGCGAGTTGGGCAGCGAAGGTCCGCATGATCTAGACTCTGCCGAATTCACCTTCCCCCGGAAGGGTGACTTCAAGTCGTTGATATCGTTGCCGGGTGAGGCGACTGACGACGCCATCTTGCCGTGGACCTCGGAACAACTCAGCGGCTTTGATCTGGGTAGCGTCTCGGTAAAAGTGATATTCGAGTACTTGACACGTCCCGTGGGATGGCTGTTCCCCACCGTCACAGACGCCCCTGCGCCTTACGAGTGGTGCAGTCACCTGATTACCCAATCGGCAGTGGAATTATTATACTCGCGGCGCCCGTGGGATTGTTTCAAGCATATGTTGCCACCCATCTCGTTCCGCTCGGTCGGCTGTTTTGCTGAATTCGAGGAGCGGTACCAGACATTCCCGGACCATTATGCGCAGGCGATCTGGGAGTCCACTCATTACCTCCACGTAGATCAGGGCCTCAGAGAGCGCTACGCCTTTTTTCGAGAATTTTACGATGGTCAGCGCCAACGTAGAAGCCGCGCCGGGGCAGAATGGAAGAGGGTCGTGGGTTTCGTACTTCAAGGAATGAACAGCGGGGAGTGCGATCTCGACCTCTTCTTGTATCCAGCGATTTCACACTGCGCCCGTAATCGCCCCCTGAGATACGCTCCGGCTGACGACGGCACCTGGTACCCAGGGTACCTATCGGACCCGCCGCCTTCGACCTTGCAGGATCCGTTGTGAGAGGTGGACGTTGTTGAGCCTTGGCGACTCCAGTATCGCCTTTCCACGGACAATCACCCCGGCAACAAGATTACCCGCCTTCGACGCAAATTTTACGGATCGATCTATCTCGCTGATCATCTTTTCTTCTTCAATCGATAAATATTCTTGATCGTAGTTATTCCAATTGTTGCTTCATCATTTTCAATATATCCACAGAAATCGCTCTTCCATAATCTCATCTGCCGTTACTCCATCACCATATTGCGTAATATCCACTGTAAATTCACCACTGTAATCCAATCGTTATTTCTCCATTAATCGTAAGTCTCGTCAACAGATTTTCCTCCAATCGCAAATTCTTCAATCATAATCCACAGTCACTTAATCGGACACGCACTAGTGGGACTCTTCATCCACCTGCATTACACCAAACTGGTGTTTGGTAATCATCTTTCGTTCGAAGTCCTTGATTAGGGCATCGCAATTCAGATCGGCCTCGTCTACCCATGACGGCTCACCATGACCCTTCCAATATACTTAATATTCACGCAACGTTCTGCCGTATCTGGTCTTTCGAGCAGATCGGACATTGGTGACGCGATCAACTTCAAATTCGTCCGGCTCTAGAATCCTCTCCCAGCTGTCGTCGGGTAGTAAAGCTTCATCGAAATCAAAACGACGTTCTACCCCAGCTTCTAGCACAACAGTAGGTTAATTTGGAAACTCTTTGACCAGTTTCAACTTGGATAGGTGCACGACTGGAAATATGCGATAGTCGGTACCATCTGTAATCAACCTTGCCGCATGATCACCAATCACCTCGTCGACTCTGAAGGGTCCATGCCATATATGCGCCAGCTTCTTTGCGAACCCTTCTTTCACTCGATTGAGGTATAACCAGACCTTCGACCCCGCTTCGATCTCGTGCAGTGTCACCTGATCATTATGCTTCTCCGCTCGGCCTGTTACTGCTTGGTGCAATCGGGTGCTCACTTGATCACGGGCGTAACGGTAGTCTTTCTGCAGCCTGTATCTCCATCGACGTGCATCGCGGTCTTTACGCC
Source organism: Peronosclerospora sorghi (assembly GCA_026184515.1). Taxonomy (NCBI): domain Eukaryota; phylum Oomycota; class Peronosporomycetes; order Peronosporales; family Peronosporaceae; genus Peronosclerospora; species Peronosclerospora sorghi. The sequence continues at coordinate 32,965,048 of CM047580.1, forward strand.
GAGTTCCACCCAGTTGCAATGTCGATTCCAACGATGATCGTGGATCCCACCCATACGCCCAATAAAACGGTGTTTCTCCACGAATGCGATCTGGGGTCGAGTTCAGCTCGAATACCAGTCGCTCTGCATACGAACTCCAATCCTTCTGACCGACATCTGATACATACATCTTAATCGCTCGTGTAATCGTCTGCACTGTTCTCTCTGCTCTGCCGTTCGCCTGTGGGCGGTATGCCGTAGTTGCACTCTGCCGATGTCCCACGATCTTGTTGAACGCACGAAATACCTCGGACATAAAACCGGGTTCCCGGTCATGCCTGATCACCTCACTAGCTCCAAATCGTCGGAACACACATTATTCGTAATTTTCAGCGACTTTCTGTGCTGTACGAGACAATCCAGCTTTCGCAATTACCATACCCGTGAACAGATAAGTCCATATCAACAACTCCGTATGCCCATCAGTCGAACGAGGTAGCGACGGTATATGATACATGGCTATCACTTGAAACGAGTACGTAGCCTCAATATTTCCAGGCGACATCCCTTTGATCGTAGGTTGACCCTTCCCCGTCTCACAATCTACACATTGCCCGACGAAGCTTTGCACGCTACGAAATAGTCCACGCCAACGAAAGTATCGTCTGATCCGCTGATATGTTCGCCTTATACTCTGGTGTCCCCCCTCCAAACTCACATGATAATGGTGGAGGACATGTGGTGAAGTGTACCACAAATTTGGTCACTTTTGGTCAAGGCAGCT
>CM047580.1:33000810-33031790 GCA_026184515.1 Peronosclerospora sorghi
CCATCGGGTACACAAGGTGAGATGGCAACGCAAGATGAATCGGACCAGGTGTCTTCTGTTGATGATCGGTCGTCTGCCAGCAGCAGACGATCAGATCAGATCGCAAGCGAAGGTCCGCGGGGTAGCCCAGTTGGAAGGTTGGGCACGATGGTGGTCAGGTTCTCGACACAATTGTGTTCGATTTTGAACTTGACCCCACCACAATGTTCCCGCCACAGAACAATGGTTCACGATTTGTCGCGATTCTCGTGATTATGGATGGCTGGAGCCGATATCTCACTGTGTTCTTGCTCACCGACAAGAGTGGAAAGACTGTGAACAAGTACATGCAACGCTACGTGCTATGGGCAGAGCGTCAAGCTGGTCGTGGGATCACAAAGATCATCCAGCGTGAGCACGAGCCTGCAGAAAGCACAAAGTTTCCAGTGTAACGCGTTCTCACAGATAAATGCATTGAGTTTGTAAATAGGGAGATGGTGGAGTTCTATGTCGAGCGAGGAATCGAACACATCAAAGTGGGTCCCAAGAGCTCGCATATGAATGCTGTGGAAAGTGCGATTTAGTCGCTGAACGACTATGTGAAGACTCAGATGCACAAGACTGGATTTGCTCGATCGTTTGGTGGTACTCTATTTTTGTATGCGGTTTACATCAAGAATATGATGTACCATCGAGCCATCGATGGAATCTCCGTTCAGCGAATGGTCAGTGTGAAAGCTGATGTGCACCACCTGAGGCCTTTCGGCTCGTCCGTGTATGTCCAGGTGCCGAACACTCCGGAGCGTTCAAATAGTGACGACAATACTATCATCGACTACCTTCTAGGGTTTTAAATGGACACTGTCTGTGCGCGTTTGTATATCCCCAGCAAGAACACGGTCAAGTTTGTCGCGGAGGTTCGCGTCATTGAGGACGTGATGTACGGAGACCGCCACCACGTTGACCTAGACGACCGAGATGACGGTGAATGGCTACGTTTTCAACTGAATACAGTGGAGAGCGAGACGAAACGACCAGCATCTCGAGCGACGAAAGCGTGGATATAGAGAGCATCCATGAGTCTAGCCAAAGCGTCGTGCTTGACAACTCGGTCGATGCAGAGACTATTATCAGTGCTACTGTCGAATACGAAGCTTCTATGGCTGCCGCAGATCGTTTGACAAACTTCGATGACGGGGATGAGGACGAGGTTCATGACAATTAAGACGTCGGTGCAAATCGTCAGAATATACGTGACCAGGTTGAAGATAGTCATGGTGAGGATAGGTGTGTCTCAGCTAATTTCGGATCGGAAGTGGACCCAGCAGATGAAAGTTCGGTCGCCGATGCGACCGAGGTGGGCGAGGATGTGTGTGATTCCACCCACGAGCAGGGATCAGAAGCCAAGGATCGGACGGAAGATGGACAAAGTGAGGACTCACTCGACGGATACAACGCCGGTGCTGTATCGGAACCGACCGCGACGGAACAATCCGTGCTTGATAAGTTCGTATTACCAGAAGGTCTGCGTAAGAGAGTGGAACGGGACGACACCCCGTCGGAAGCTGAAAAGAACCAACTTGGAGAAAGAATGAAGGAACGTCGCACAGGTTTACGCCAGTGGACACGTCGACCTGCTCGATTTGATGACCTTATGAGATGGGAAAATGTTGCTACAAAAATATTGAGGCGCGATGGCAGAATGATTGGTGCCAAGAACATCCGAGTCCCGAAGAATCGACGCCAAGCTATGCGTTCGAAGTATGCGGATTTCTGGCGAATGGCCAAGCTGGAAGAAATGGCGGTCTTCAAGGCCAAGGAGGTCCTTGGTCAGGTCACGAGAACCGAGATGCCAAAAGATGCCAAACCCATGAAGACCAGATGGGTCTACGCGATCAAGACGGATGCACAAGGCTTCGTTGTGAGATTCAAGGCGAGAGTCGTGGCGCTCGGAAACTATCAGAGACCAGGAATCGACTTTGTAGAGACTTCCTCGCCTGTCGCGAGAATGTCTTCGTTTCGGATCACAGCGGCAATATCAGCAGAGTTTGATCTCGATCTCTATGGTGAAGACATCAACACTGCGTATCTAAACGCAACGCTAGAGATCGCGCAGTATGTCGATGGTATCGAGGGATATCCGTGTTAGGGCCCGTCGTACGTCTATATGGTGCGGAAGTCGCTGTACGGTTTGCGCCAATCCGGCCGTGAATGGAACTCGGAGATTAATGGGTGGCTGCTGAACCGCGGATTTGAACGGTGTGCTACGGAAACCTGTCTCTACTACTTAAACGAAGGAGAGAAGATTATGTTGCTATTGATCTACGTGGACGACGTGATTTGTGCCACGAACGATGAGGAGTACAAGATCGAGTTGTTTGCTGAGCTCGACAAGGCGTATGGATTGAAGGACCACGGGAGGCTGACTGAATTCCTGGGTATAGAAGTGACCCAAACCGAGGAAGGCGTGTTCATTAATCAAGAGAAATACTCGAAGGACGTGCTGTACAAGCTCGGGTTTGACGGAGCAAAAAAGTGTGGCAACCCCATGGAGTCTACCATGAGACTCTCGCCGGAGACGGAGGACGTCAACTTAGACACCAGCTTTGACTACCGGGGAGCACTGAGAATGCTTATGTATCTCGCGACCGGAACGAGGCCGGACCTGGCGTTGCACTTGTCCAGTTATGTAGATTCGTTATGAACCCGACTGTGAAGCATGTGGCGGCTCTCAAGCGTGTCTTGCGATATATTGTGGGCACCCAGGGGCATGGTATCATGTACGAGAAGGGATCTGCAACACATACGGAGCTGATCCTCAACGGGTTCTGTGACAGTGACTGGGGAAGTGATCCCGAGACCAGGAATAGTACGAGTGGTTTTGTCTTTGTGCTGGCGAGTGGAGCGGTGACATGGATGTCCAAGCGCCAGTCGATTGTGGCTCAGTCCACGGCCGAGGCTGAGTATGTGGCTGCGTGCGAAGCTGCTATGGAAGCGAAAGCACAGTTCAATATCCTGTCTGATATATTCCCGTCTATGCATGTGCGACCGGTCATTGGTATCGACAATAATGTGGCACACGTGATGGCCACCAGCCCGACTTATTCAAGGCGTACGCGAAACATCGAACTACGTTGGCATTTTGTGCGCGACCAGGTACAGAGAGGTGTGATCAAGCTCGTGAAAGTGAAGGGGGAAGATAACCCAGCTGATGCGTTCACCAAGCCACTCGACAAGGCTCTACTAGACAAATTGTGCGGCATGATGGGGATGATAAACAAAACCGCGTGATGATCGAAGCTGAGGGCTTCGAGGAAGGCGTGTTGAAAAACGGATCCGGGTACGATTATCTGGATGGCGGTTGGCGGTTGAAGTTACCCAAGTGGCCGCGGGGGTTTCACTGGGCCGCGACTCCTTGCGACCCAGATGCATGGTCTAGGAGGTAGGTGCAGCGAGAAGGTCTATGCTCTAATACATCAGTTGTTCTTTTACCATCTACATTCCAACACAGCATATCGACGATATACAACCTTCTTCCCAGAACTAACGGCCTGTGATCTTGGGTGTGTTCGCCTTCCGAGAAGATTTTGGAAATCAGTCGGGTTGGTATCATCCGTACGCCCATGGCCAAATACTTCCAATGACACAATGCGGATTTCGTTATGTACGTGACGTAAAAATATCCCCACAAACTCTTGCAGGTGTAGTAAACGCATTCACTATGACGTCGAAAAGAGGTGCACAAAAATACGGCCGTATCGCATTAAGCGACCTTACTCCCACTCAGATAGCCCAATGGAGCGTTCGAGCAGTTGCTGGTAGCTCGCGTAAGTTTGATCGTCCACATTTGAGTTACGACGAGTCCATTTCCTCTGACGCGGCTGCCGCATCGCTCCGTCTGCGGACGGCAGCACTGGAAGAACGCTCGAATGTTGGTCTTCGTTGTGGAGCATGTGATATTTCTTTTTTCGAGTCTCTGGAGGCGCAATTCGCACACTTTAAATCAGCTGCACATTGTGTGAACCTCAAGCGCCGAGCGCGTGGCCTACCGAGTCTTACAGAAGAGGATGTTCTCCAGTATCTAGAAAATCACAATGAGAAAAAGAAAAAAGCCACAAAACAAGGAAGCTTCCTGTCGACATCGTCTTCTTCGTCGGAAGGCGAGAATGAAGAGGACAAGGTGCTTACGACATCCGAGCCAGTGGTTGAATTCTCAGATGGCAAGAATGTGTTCAAGGTAGAGGCCATGCAACCAATGTAATTGCATCGGATTGATAGGCACGAGTTTGATGTTTATGGTTTAAACTTTTGAGAGTATAGGTTTTTAAGTGTATTCTGCCCCACGCTGACGACGAGAATTTTAATCCGTACACTTCTCTGGAAGAAGTCTGCTCGTCTAAGTTCCGCTGGGCGGTATTTTTGCTGCGTAGTGGTCGGTTTGCTGGAGCTGTTTTTGATAAAGATAAGGCACTTTGTCATAAAACCTTCCACCGGTACACGACGCGACGGAAGCAGGGTGGTGCGCAGTCTGCAAGCGATGCAAGTGGCAAGGCAAAATCTGCAGGAGCTACTCTGCGCCGATATAACGAAGCGGCGCTCAAGCAAGACGTGGCAGTGTTGCTTTTGGATTGGAAAGATATGCTGTTGGATACGGATCTCATTTTTTTGTCGAGTGGAAAATCGCAACGTGCCACTTTTTTTCCGGAGAAGAATGCAGTGTTGCAGCCAGGTGCGCTGCTTCAAGTGATGTGGGCAGAACTTTGATATTCACTTTGGAGCTATAACTTATATTGGTGAATTAATATTCTTCAGATGATAAGAGATTGAAGAGGATTCCGTTTGCTACATTTCGACCGACGTTTGAAGAGGTGTGTCGTGTTCGTTCCGACCTAAGCAGCGTTCAGGTTACCACCCTTGAAGCAGCAATGGCGGCTTCCGTGGACACCTCAAAGAAAATAAAGAAGGAAAAAGATATTGATGGGTCCCAACAATTAGAAACAAAAATTGACACTATTCAGCAGCTCGTGGAGGAAAAAATCAAAGAGATCCCTCAGATTATTCACTTGGTAATTGAAGGCGATCTAAAAGCTGTCAAGGAGTTTTTGTCCACTGTTGAGGATAAAAAGATTGAAGTGAATGAGGTGGACGCTACGTTTATGACAGCACTTCACCATGCTGCTGCACGGAATGCAGTTTCTTTGGTGGAGTATCTACTAGAGCAAGGGGCTAACCCGTCCCTTTTGGACCTTCATAACCGACCTCCTTACTATCTCTGCAGCATGAAAGAAACCCGGAATGCATTTCGTAGGTATATGGGAAGGCACCCAGATGCATGGGACTACGCCACTGCTAAAATTCCCGAAGGGCTAACACAAGATATGGAACAGCATAAGAAAGAAAAAGAGGCTGAGAAAAGAAGGCGTGCTCGAGAACGTAAGAAAGAGCAAAAACAGCAAGCAGCTGAGCAGAAGAGAGAGGAAGCTGCGCGTCTGGAAGAGCTGGAGCGCAAGACTGCCGCAAGTCTGGCTTGTGATTTTTGTGGCAAGTATGCTGGAAAGTCTCCACTTACCCGCTTAGAATTTAAATACTGCTCGACGGACTGTGTTAGTCGACACAAACGCAAGCTGATGAGTGAAGCAGCTTTCCGTCGACTTGGGGTTTAAGGAGAAATTGCATGACCAAGATGCAATAGACGTTTTAAGCTAGCATGAAAACAGTTTCGCCTCACTTCAAGAACGTTGTTAGCAGGAAGAGGTTGTGTTTTTATTCATGATATAGTGCACTTGCTAGTAGAGTTGTTGTGACCCATCACGTTATTGCGGAATGTCGAAACGCTGCTGCATGGATAAATGAGATCCCGTTGTCGCGGCCCAAAAGAAAACATTGCTCGCGATTTCAGCAACGGTAGCTTTTTACTTCCCGAAGGTCTTTGCAAACAGTGTATCAAACACAAGATGTAATATTCGCATAGCTCTTATACCCAAAGATTTCACAAGAAGTGCTCTTATTGGCCATTTATCTGCTCTTATACCCAAGGAAGAACACTAACATTCCAGAATCTACCATTGAATTCTATCATGAGTTGCTGCCCCGTGACTGCTGAGCCTGCGCGCGACTCCGCTGACCATGCCGGCGTGCTGAAAAAGGTTGGCAACACTACGATTTACGTATCGGGCCCTGCATCTGCTAAGGCTGGGATCGTCGCATACCCGGACGTTTTCGGCCTGGATAGTGGCCGCACCAAGGTCGATGCCGACACACTGGGTAAGCTCGGTTACGCGGTGGTGGTCGTAGACCTTACGGATGGTGACTATCTCGAGAGTATGGACGGCATTACTGATTGGTTTAAGAAGTACACGTTTGCTGATCAGTTTGGCCCGCGCATTCAGGACGCCATCAATTACCTAAGGACCGAGGTAGGTGTGGAGCGTCTGATCAGTTACGGCATGTGCTGGGGTTCATGGGTTGGCGCAACGCAATGTGCACAAGACGATCCAGTCGTGCTTGGTCATGTGTCTTTTCACCCTACATGGGTTGTTGAGAACATACTAAAAGGTGATGGCGCCGTCGACAAGCTGGCCGAGAGCGTTAAGGTGCCGCAGCTGCTCATGGCTGCCGCTGACGACCCGGACTTCGTTAAGTCTGAGGGTAGCGTGCATCATATCCTCAAGTCGCGCAGACATTGGTCCAAAGTCTGATGTCCTGCTCTTTCCCGACCAGAACCATGGTTGGGTCCACCGCGGAGACCTTGACAATGCCGCCACAAAGACAGCTGTAATGAAGGCATGGCACTATGCCGTCAAATTCATCCAAACAAATTGTCCGGCTTAACAAGGACATGTTGCTGTAAAAGTGGGATCCAGCATCAGACCCTTTCTTTAGTGAAGATTTTTTTGATGATTTTCTGGTCCAATTCCTCATCTGCAATCGAGGTCACATTCCTGTTTTATGATTAAGTTTCACATTCCTAATGCATACTCTCCGTATTCCATTTTCATTTTAAAGGCGATAAACTATCGCATTGATCTACTTATACAGGTACATGTTTAGGTTACACTTTAGATATAACATTTTGCATGGCTATATTGTTTAGGTAACCTTATAGTCAGGCCTGTTTATTTAGTGTCCGGACACTACTAAATACCCTAAATAGCTTATTTAGTGCCCATTCTGAAAATTATTTAGTGATATTTAGTGTTCTCGTCTACTACGGACACAAACCGCCTCCTGATCTTTATAAAACACTGGTTAGCCATGTCTGTACGAAGAAATGTACGTCTCCGCCGCGGATACTTGTATATCCTAAGGGTCTGGAAGGAAAAGAGCGCGCATTATATGAGCACAAGCAGCAGCTGAAGGAGGCCATTCGGAGTGGCAAATCCATTCCTACAGAACTGCGCAGTGTAGAGCAGAGTCTACGCCATGAGACAGAGTTCGATGACGAAGGACATGAGAAGCCACTGAACCATATTGATGACAAATATAAGAACGCGGGTATTTTTGACCCTAAAATTGCCGTTACAACATCTCGAGAGCCAAGTTCGAGACTAAAGCAATTCGCCCAGGAAATTCGCCTTATTTTTCACAATGCCATTCGACTTAATCGCGGTGCGCACACCTTGGGCGATGTGGTGGAGTCAAGTTCGAAATCGAATACATTTGTATCGACAACCTGACCACCACCATCGTGCCCAGCCTTCCAACTTACGGGGGAGGGTACCCCGCGGACCTCCATTCGAAATCTGGTCCGATCGTCCGCTGCTGGCAGACGACCGGTCATCATCAGAGACACTTGGTCCGATTTACTTAGACCATCTCACCTTGTGTACCCATTGGAGTGGGCTAGTTACACACTCGGTGGATCGGGATCGCAGATCGATTTGATTCTGTCTTGAATATGAGACCGTGCTGGCTAAGTGTACATAGGGCGGAACTCTTCACCCCAGGTACGTACAGACCAGAAACACTTCCAAACGATAAATTCCAATAGGTCGATCGTCCAAACGATCTAGACCTGACCAAAACGAAATAATAGAGGGAAGACCAATCAACTGGTCTAGCCCCTAACCAATATGAGAGAAGACCTAAACCGGTCTAAACTCCAACCAATGTTAAAATGAGCCAATATGTCCACGTGAAGACCCAATATGCCCGTGAAACTCCACAAACGATATCTCCACGTTAAGACCAATCCAGTGAGTAGCACGTTCCAAACGTACTTGACTTAAAGTGTCGAGATCGCCAAATCGTACTCCCGTCGAGGGACTTCCGGTGGGCCAAAGTGCGCGTGCGGCGCGTCCAGACCGGGTCTAATAGGCGAGAGGGGATAATTCAACCCTCTGCTCCCAAACACTCCGCGGTGGGCGGAGGCGACTAATGTACGTAAAAAGAAGAACGGCGACCCCTTGCTGTGGTATAGACCAAGACCAAAGGACTTCTACTTAGAAAAACCCTGCAACCAAAAGACTCTTACTTGGAAAAACCACAACTAACCAATAACACAACCTCCCTATGGTCCCTAATGTACCCACACAAAATTATGTAAGATACACAATGTCAGGTGACTCACCCAAGACCGGCGTTCTTGATACTCCTTGAATTTGATAGGATAAAAAGCCCCCCTTGTTTAGACCAATCCGAAATTCGACCAACTGCCTTGACCAAAAGTGACCAAATTTGTGGTACACTTCACCACAGCCGCCCCTAAGTCCGACCGTGTCGCACAACGATAACGGTCTGACTCACCCATCACTTGACCAACTGGACCTTGATCACTCACACTTCTTCACCATGGACCAAACATCTTCGCCACCTGCGCCAGGTACTTCCTTCACTGCACTCTATCCTCGTATGCTTCCTCTTGACGCTTGTTCTTGTAGAAACTCTATGTGCCGAGTCTGTTCGGTCGGCCCTGTAACGGGGTTACATTCGGGTAACACTGAGTGTTGGTGTACATTGGTACACCACGGTTGAGGCCAGTATTGGCCGGGTTGAAAGGTTTCGAACCTTTGGTTGTTTTAACCAATCAGGGCATGGGCCCTTGGTGTGGTGGTGTGTCAGCCATCCACGTGTCAGTACACAGGTGTGTACACTACATTTTAGCTAGGTACGAATTAGGAATATTCTACTTAGTGTTACATATAGTTTATATTAGTTTAAATAATTACATATTAAATATATTCAGTTTTACTTTCACTCCTTAGTACAGACGCACGACCTCGACCGGTCGTGCGTGTAGTGAGTGCCGTGGCGTAAGGGGAGCCCTCCCCTTAGCTACACCCTTTGTAAGGGAGCCTTGCCGTTAAGGCACTAGTACAGGCTAGAGTAAACTAACCCGGGAATCTTGGCCCCGAGTAGGAGAGCTCTCTCCTACTAAGCCCTTAATAAGGGCGTATCGGCTAAGTAGCGGCGAACGCCGCTTTAAGGAAAGCCTTCCTCTGTGCACTAGCCGCACCGTGCGTATACGCACCGGCTACATCTGGTAACACTTGTAGTCAATCCAACACCTGTTTTGGTAGACTAGACATCCTCTGCAAAGGATGAACCAGGACGATTGGGATAGTTTGACCCTCGTCCAACAGGAAGCCTTTAAAAGGCTGTTACCCTTAACGGGGGAAGAAGGTATGAAGCTCCTAGTGGAGCAGGGCCTTGAGGCCGTAAAGGCAAGGGTGAATGCCCTCATCGCTCATGAGGCGAGTTGTGGTGGAGGTCATTCCACGGGGGTGCGCCCTCCATTATCGTTTAAGATAAAGGAGTTCACCATAGAGAAAGGTGACAACCTTTATGTTTGGTTGCGAGAGGTCGAAACGGCCTTCGCCACAGCAAACAAGACCGCTGATCACTTGCAAGTGGGACTTGCATTGACCCATATTACGGGCAAAGCCCGTACATGGGCGATTACATGCTCGGAATCAGTCAAGGACGTGTTTCCAACATGGAAGGTCCTTAAGCAGAAGCTTATGGACATGTACGCAACGCCTGATCTGTTTTTCCAGAATCAACTGGCGTTCCTGAGGTGCCGTCAAGGCACTAAGGACCTGGAGGTTTATATCCAGGAGCTTAAGACCCTGTTGGCAGGGATGACGCGACAGCGTATTCGGACGATGTGTCCATCCCCGTCTTTATGGGGGTCTGAGAGAAGGGCCAGCGCGTTCGGAATTGTTCCGATGCCGACCCGAATCCCTGGAAGAGACATTCAAGATGGCGTTCAACGCCGAGAGGAACTTTCGTTCCTCTAAGGTGGGTCCCGAACCCATGGACCTGAGTCAGGTCGAAGCGGAGGAGAAACCTCCCGCTAAGTCATTTGGACTCTTTTTCACAGAGCTTTGAGACAGAGCTCTTGGCTATGTTGCAGCGGCGTGGGCCGCTGAGATGCTTCCTGTGTGGGAGCATGGACCATCTGAGGAACAGTTGTCCGAAAAATCCCCAGCGAGACACTCGCTACAAGGTACCAAGGGTGGGAAAAAGCCCTTGTCCTAGCCGTCGGGAAACGACGGCTCCCAGTAGGTGCGGGGCGCCCTACTGGGGGACCCCTCCGTGCTGTTAAGCCCCAGGGTAGGGGACGACAGCACAAAGCCCCGAGAGAAGCGGTGCTTTCTAGCACCGAGTTGGTGTACCAGCAAGGGTTGCTGGTAGTCCTTGCGGACGTGAAAGGCTTTGATAAGCCTTGGAGAGTCTTGATAGACTCTGGATCGTCTGACAATTATGTCAGACGGGCTTCTGCGAAGAAGAGTCGGCTGTATGCCGAGGCCCTAGAGGCACGTTCTCGTGACGTTGTCACGGTCCGTCTTGCGACGGGTGTACAGGTTTCTGTACCCAAGGTCTCGATTGACCTTAAGCTGAAGTTTGCAGACTTCGACAGCTTAGAACGTTGCCTAGTCCTGGATTTGGACTCGAGGTATGACCTCATTATGGGCATGAAGTGGCTGGAACGCCACGATCCATGGATAGACTGTAAGTCTAAGTCCATTGGCTCAACGCACCCGCGGTCGGGTGAAGCATTGGCGAGTCATGAACCCACCTTTGCTCGATCGCAAAAGCGATTCTGGCGTGAGATGCCAGAGATGGGGATGTCTTAAATGATCATTCCCAATGGCGTTAAGGAAGAGTTCCGTAACGAGGGGGATTCGTCGGTTAATTCCCACGCCGTGAACGGCGAGACTGGTGAGTTACCTATGGTAACTCCAGTGGTAGGGGTAGAGACCCCTATGGTTAAGCGCGAGGCGCTACTAAGCGAAGAGACCCGGAGTTCGTCTCTTTCGCACGTCTGAAATGATTCCCATTACGCCGTTATAGGTGAGACCGGCGAGTCACCGGTGGTAGAGGTAGATACCTCTGTGGATAGGCGCGTGGCGCTTCCAGTAGATGGGGCAATTGACTCCCCCCATCTGGGTCTCGGGATGAGTCCCGAGGCCAGTAGTCATCAGTCCTACAGGATGCTGAATAGTGTGACAGGTGTTGTCACAGAAGGCATAAGCCTGGAACGGTTGCCTGGGGTAGGCGAACTGTTGTCGTTGGAGGAGATGTCCTTCAACTAGTTTGAGAATGCTTTGAAAGCAGATGAAATCGACGAGGTCGTCGTGTGCGTCCGGAAGAGGAGTTGAACTCCTCATCCACGATAGACGAGTCAGTTTTGGTGCAAACCAAACAGGCATTGAATGCACCAAGCGGTCTCAAGATCCTTGCGGATCCTGAGGACCCTTACCATTCCTTGTTAAAGGAATTCGGAGATGTTATTAGTGACAACCCACCGATGGGGTTACCACCGGATCAGGGAGTCCGACATGAAATTGTTTTGGTTCCCGGAACCAAATACTGCGTCACTAGGCAGTGGCCTCTCCCCAAGGAACAATGCGACGTCATAGACGCATTCTTCAAGGGGAAAGAAGAGGCAGGGATGGTACGGGAGAGTAAGTCTCCCCACTCATCTCCCACTTTTTGTGTTCGTAAACCGAACGGAAAGTGGCGCATTGTGCAAGCGTATAACAAGCTGAATTCAGCTACTGTACCCATACAGACTCCGATTCCTCGGAAGGATGTCCTCGAGAACAATATGGCGGGCTGTACTGTGTACAGTGCCTTAGATCTGGTGGACGGGCATTATCAGGTGCTCATGCGAGCATCCGATATTCCGCTTACAGCGGTTAGCACGCCTAGTGGCATGCTGTGGTAGTGGCTTGTTATGCCACAAGGACTTTCAAATGCACCAGCGACTTTCAATCGCTTGGTGACTCAACTCTTCCGCCCTCATAGGAAGTACGCTCAGACGTACTTCGACGATATATTCGTTCATAGTCGTGCGGAAGGCGACTCGTCTGATGTTCAGACGCATCTGATACACCTTCGAGCTGTGCTCGAATGTATGCGAGAGCATAAGTTATATGCGAACGCATCCCAATGTATCTTTGGTGCTGAGTAAATTCCTTTCCTCGGATGCTTCATCGGTAAGGATGGAGTGCGGGCGGATCCCGCGAAGGTGAAAGCCATTGTGGAGTGTCCTTCGCCTGTAAATCTTAGATATTTACGGAAGTGGCTTGGATTAGCCAATTATCTCCACAAATACAGCGAGAAATACGCTGAGATGGCGAAGACATTAACTGACCTTCTTAGGAAGGATGTTGATTGGTGTTGGGAAACCAAACACCAAACCGCCTTCGAAGCGGTTAAGGGAAGATTGTTGAAAGCTCCCGTTCTTGCTCTCCTAGATTCTGGGAAAACATTTAGTGTCGTCTGCGACGCCTCCGATTTCGCAATCGGATGTGCTTTGTTACAATCAGACGCAGCAGGAAGGGAACGCGTAATTGCGTTTGAGTCGAGGCAGCTTAAAGCTGCAGAACGGAATTATCCCGCTCATGACAAGGATCTACTTGCAATGAAGTATGCTCTTGTCAAATTTAGGGTTCACCTACTCGGCTCAAAGCCGTTCGTGGTTTATACTGACCACGCGTCCTTACGGACAGCGACAAAGTCGCCTCATCTCTCGCAACGGATGGCCCGTTGGCTCTCCTTCTTTGCGGAGTACAACTTTGAGGTTAAGTATAAACCTGGCAAGCGGAACGTGCTTGCAGACGCGTAGTCGCGTCGTCCGATTACGAGCTCGCTCACGCGACATTCGTCACCACGTCTGTGGTAGATCTCATACGCCAGGCGTATGAGAAAGACCCTCAATGTACGGCGCTTATCCGCGCGTTAGGTGAAAAGGGTCTTGGCTCGTCTGAGCTAACCCTGCCAAGTCGAGCTAGAGCTCGTTTACACCGTTACAGGTACTGTGACGGTCTGCTATTTTATAGCACGAGTGCGGAGGACACTCCGCGGGTTGTAGTTCCTCATAATGAGGAACTGAAGTATAGAGTCCTCTTTGAGGCACATGACGCCCCTACCGGGGGTCATTTAGGTCGGGATAATACCTACAGCGCTTTAAGCGCTTTGTATTGGTGGCCCAATATGTATAAGTGGGTCGGTGCGTATATACGCACCTGTGAGACGTGTCAGAGGGTTAAACCATCTGCAAGTTCAGCTGCGCCTTTGGCGAGCTTATCGGTTCCAACGGAGTGTTGGAAATCCATTAGCATGGATTTTATCTTCGGTTTTCCGAAGGATAAGGCCGGGAACACCGGCATATTGGTCTTTGTAGACCGTTTGAGCAAGATGGCTCACCTGGCGGCGGTGCCAGAGTCCATAGATGGACAAGGAACAGCGAAAGTGTTCCTAGACCGTTTCTTTCGACAGCATGGTCTACCGGATTCCATTGTGTCGGATCGGGACCCCCGTTTTACGGGACAATTTTGGGGAGCGTTGTTTAAGGTGCTAGGCACCAAGCTCCTCATGTCCACTGCGGATCATCCGCAGACAGACGGTCAGACGGAACGCGTTGATCGCGTTGTAGAGGATATTCTCCGGAGTTTATGTCCGGATTCTCCAAAGAGTTGGAGTGAGATGCTTCCAATGGTTGAATTTGCCATCAGCAATTCGGTACATGCATCTACGGGGTTTACCCCGTTTTACGTGACCGGATTGGTGAATCCGAGGGTTCCATTAACGCCACATGTGTGTGGCCCAGAGCTTGAGGGGGGAGGATTCCCCGATGTCAGCCCTGTATCTGTGCGAAAGCACATCGATCAGTTTTTATCGACGCGCCTTAGTGTCTTACGACACGTCTGCGATGCCATGGTGGAAAGCCAAGACAAGCAGAAGGAGCAAGCTGACCGAAAGGGGCGGCGTAATAAAAAGGTATACAAAGTAGGAGAAAGTGTTTTATTAAACGCTAAAAATCTTCCTACACATGCAGTTTCAAATGTGTTGAGAAATAAACTGCGCCCCAGGTTTGTGGGTCCCTTTAAGGTTTTAGCCCGAAAGGGCTTGTCGTACCCCTTAGACATCCCGAAGGCGATGCGTACGCATCCAACCTTTTATGTGGGTATGCTTAAGCCATACCAGAACCCGGAGGCGGGTCCCCTGGCGGAGGATGGTGAGAAACCGGATAGCCGAAAGGCGCAACAGGTCGGAACATCTCCGACAGGGTTGATATACGACCCTGAAGCTCCGCAACGAGAGTTTCGAGAGAGGCAAGCCGCCTCTCGAGGCGTTCATTTTCACTCCCCTCGTTGCGGAGTTCCTCCTGAGCATCTTGGATGCGAAGGCTGTGCCGATCCCAGCGCTCGTGGAAGTCACGCCGCAATAGCGCGACCCCCTCATCCAGTGCTCGATACGGAGGGTACGCCACATTATCATGTGGAACGCCTGATGGCTAGAAGCCATCACCGGGGTGAGACCCAGTACCTGGTGAAGTGGAAAGGGTATCCACATTCCCAGAACTCGTGGGAGTACGAGACTCCCCTGCGGCAGGATTGCCGTGACGTCGTTGACGCTTTCGAGCGGGAGAATCCCACTGAGAGTCAACGACCAGAGGGGCTGAAGAAGCCCCTTCACTCCCAATAGCTGGGAGTTCGCCGGATGCAGATGCTGTGCTTGCATTGCTCTCCGGCACCACATCGAGAGCAGAGCGCGTATAATAGGAGGAAGGCAATTGCCCTTGCGCTTTGGCCTGAGCATAGGCCAAGCGTAGCGTTCTCTCTACCCGAACGTCGTGTTCGAAAAGCTGTTGTACAGCGCATCGAAACTGAGGAGGTGTTTCTCCCTTTCCGCACAGGCGCGGAACGCCTGTTCTGCGTCTTCGACTCTTTCGTCCCTCAGGAGAACAAGGGGAACCTCGCGGAGAACATCCACGAGGGCACCGCGTGCCTGTTTCCCGAGGCGCGTCCGGTAGTCCTTAACGGAATAATGTTTGGGCGTTAGTAGTCGGACCCGGAGTTGGTTCCGATGCGCAATTACACGCGATAATATAGCCGCTGGTCCAGGGGTATAAGAGGCTAAGCCTCTCTTGACCGCGTTCTAAGCCCTCTTTTGAGGGTCGCGAGGTCCCTTACGTGCCCGTCCGGCACGTCGGGCCTCTTGAACCAAGGACGGTTCATTGGTGGTGGTTGCCTGTGGCAACCTGGAGGTATCACCCCTAGCGGGTAACGGTGGCGCACGAGTTAGTGCGTTCTCCCCACGTGTGGGGAATGGGTTGGATGACTGATAGCGCCGTTCGGCGCTATCCACATGGCCAGCCGTTGGGGAGAGCTCCCAAAGAGCGTCCACTTCCGAGCCGTCGGAATAGTTTGCGTCCATAGCACCGCTGAGGGTGTACAATGGACAGCTAGAGGTACTGGCGTTGGAGTTCCCCAACAAAATTTTGTTTATTGCGTAAGCAATAGTCTTGATGGAGAGGATGTAACGGGGTTACATTCGGGTAACACTGAGTGTTGGTGTACATTGGTACACCACGGTTGAGGCCAGTATTGGCCGGGTTGAGAGGTTTCGAACCTTTGGTTGTTTTAACCAATCATGGCATGGGCCCTTGGTGTGGTGGTGTGTCAGCCATCCATGTGTCAGTACACAGGTGTGTACACTACATTTTAGCTAGGTACGAATTAGGAATATTCTACTTAGTATTACATATAGTTTATATTAGTTTAAATAATTACATATTAAATATATTCAGTTTTACTTTCACTCCTTAGTACAGACGCACGACCTCGACCGGTCGTGCGTGTAGTGAGTGCCGTGGCGTAAGGGGAGCCCTCCCCTTAGCTACACCCTTTGTAAGGGAGCCTTGCCGTTAAGGCACTAGTACAGGCTAGAGTAAACTAACCCGGGAATCTTGGCCCCGAGTAGGAGAGCTCTCTCCTACTAAGCCCTTAATAAGGGCGTATCGGCTAAGTAGCGGCGAACGCCGCTTTAAGGAAAGCCTTCCTCTGTGCGCTAGCCGCACCGTGCGTATACGCACCGGCTACAGGCCCGGTCTGACAACCCACATAATTCTCCTGCACTTCAAACATCGGAAGGGTGTCAGACTGAAGCCGACACGCGGATGCAGGATATGCTCGCAGAAAACATGCGTCTCAAGACCCAGGTGGACAACCAGGCAACACGAGGTGCGCATCTTCGGTCTTCATCTTGTACTCTTCTTGACCCTCGTTTGTCTTCAGCTCTCATCTCTCCCAACATAGTCCAGGAAATAGGTGCCTTGGTTGATGCTGGTAAGCAGTCTGACGGTCACGCTGACCAGCTTCGACACATTTTGGAGGAGCTGATAAGCGCGCGCCATGAGCTGTCCCGTCTGGAGGCTCATCAGTCCCATCTCCGGGATCAACTTGCACTTGCTCAACGGCAGCAGCTGGGCGGACAGCTTGATGCGACTTCACTGTGCATGCAAGGTCGACGACCTCGCGCGACAAATTGCCGAGTTGAAAATTGCGTTTCAAGACCGGACCGGGGAGGTCCGGTCCTGTCAAGACAGATGGCACTAGACCAGTGCCGCCATCGCTTGATGAATTTGCTACCTCCGTTTTCGACTGCTTCCTCCAGCGTAGATTGGTCCGCATCGGTAACCTTAGTCGCCTCGGGGAAAGACCAAGACCGCTTGAAACAGGACCAAGACCGACGTCGCTCATTGGCTGATATTCATCATCCCGAAATTACATCAAAATCAAAGAAGCGCGCGGACGCGCCGGGTAGCTCGAGGGCGCGGGGCACTGCGGGCGGACCCGGAATCGGGGGGAAGCGTGCAGTGTCCCATAAGATAGCCAAGACACAGGCGTTCCTCATGGACTCGGACTCGGACATGGACGACATCTACAACCCCTCGGAAAGTCGAGCGCCCTCGTGCCGTACTGCAAGTCGCATCCAGTACACAAGTGTCTCGTCTGAGGAGGACTCCAGCGAAGGGTCCGGCGATTCCGAGTTCATGGTCCCCATCCAGACCAAATCACAAACGAATTTGCGTGACAGTTTTGTCCAAGTGGCGTCGACAGTGGGGGCAGAGCAGAAGACCGGTCTGCCAAGTGACGCTGCACCAGTATCAACATCCGTGACGCCGGCGCCTTCGGTTCTCCCCGGGACATCCGGACTTCACAAGTACGCCCTATTAAAGAACATGGCGGTTGACAACAGCTCCCTTCCGCCGCGGACGTTTGAAGTCACTTGGCCGTGGTCGTCGGGGTAAATCGGCTGTTTGCGCCGGTCTACCCTGACCAAGCAGCTTCTGGCCCGGTCTTCTCTCGTCCGGACTCTTGGCTTTTTCCACCGGCCAAGAAAATCCCTGCCGCGTCTGCATGGAGGGCGGACCTGATTAAGTCGGCGCAGATCTCCCGCCTGTACGGCGATGAACCATGGAAAATCTTCGAACACTCCAAGATAGGACTTTTGTTCCACTTGACTCCATGGATCGGCACTTTGCTAGGCCGGGTGAATAATTTCAACAGGATCCACGGCCAAGCAATTTGGGAAGCGTCCCACTACTTGGTGCTTCCTCCCGACCGCGACAAGATCTGGGCCTGGCGACGTTCCAGAGCAAGCGCAAGCGACGTCGAATTCGAGCGGGCGAGGCTTGGCAATCCCTGTGCCAGTACATTTTGTACGGGATGCGAGCTCGCGAGTGTGACGTCGACGTGTTCTTATACCCAGTGTTACTCCACATGCCAAGGCGTTGCGTTGAAAAGACCAGACTGCTGGCCGACGAAGGCACATGGTACACCGGTCTTGATTGCGCTGAGCCGGTCGCGGACCTCAAGGATGCTTTGGTCCAGCTTTACCGGAAGGACCCATGGCGTAACCAGTTTCAGGATCAAGTATAGAATCATCCGTCAATGGTCATCGGCCGTCTGTGGGGCGATAGCAAGTGAAGTCGAAGGTAGTCGACCAGATAACTCGTAATACATGTCATCATTTCTTCTTTATATGTCTGATCATCAAATCACTTGAACTAATTTCACCACTTTTTCCATAGTTGCACCGAACACGTTATCGTAAACAGTTCCACTCCCATCACGAAAAATAGTCATCACATTCATCATTTCGCTATTCCAATCCGTCACAGTTCATCACAATTTCACATCAACTCCGGACCTTCCACATCTTCACACCGGTCTAGACCGACCGATGCTACTGCGTGTCTTGGTCTTGGTCTTCATGGGTCTGCATCACTGCGAAGCGATTACGACTGACTCGTTCTCGTTCGAACTCTCGTAGAAGAGCCCCACAATTCAAATCGAGCTCGTCGACCCAAGTTGATTTATCATGGTCCTTCCATCGGACCAGTTACTCTCGGTGAGTCCGACCGAACCTGGTCTTCTTGGTCGACCGAACATCCAAGACCTTCTCCACTTCAAACTGGTCTTCCTCTAATGGTCGTTCCCAACTGTCCTCCGGCAGTAACGCTTCATCGAAATCAAATCTTTTTTCTTCGTCTACCAGACAGGGAGTTTTGGGTCGATCAGGAAATTCTCGGACCAACTTCAACTTGGACACATGCACGATCGGGAAGACCTTGTAATCTGTACCAGTTGTTACTAGACGGGCAGCATGCTCATCTATCAACTCGGCAACACGGAAAGGTCCGTGTCACATGTGATCCAGCTTCTTCACATAGCCCTCTTTCACTCGGTCTAGGTATAGCCATACCCTCGCCCCTGGTTCTATACCGTGGGGTCGGACCTGGTCATTGGTCCGGTCTACCCGGTCTTGTGTGGCTTGACGCAGCTTTTCGTTGACGACTTCTTTTGCATGCTGGTAGTGTTTCTGGACCTGCATGCGCCAGCGTCGAGCATCGCGATCGCGGGTCCGGGTGCAACCGATAGGTATCGCAGCTTCCAATGTCGACCGAGGGTCCCATCCATATGCCAGATAAAAAGGCGTTTCTCCTCGGACCCGATCGGTCGACGAGTTGAGTGCAAACACCAGCCTTTCTGCATACTCGTCCCAATCTCGCTGGTCTGGGTCAGCAACGTACATCTTGATCGCCCTCGTTATGGTCTGCACCATGCGTTCCGCCGATCCATTTGCTTGCGGACGATATGCCATCGTCGCACTCTGTTTCTGGCCCAGCATGTTATTGAACGACCGGAACACCTTGGCCATAAAACCGGGTTCCCGATCGTGCCTGATGACCTCGCTGGCGCCGAATCTTCGGAACACACATTCTTCGTATCTCTGGGCGATATTCTCCGCAGACCGAGATCCACTTGCCTTCGCGATAACTAGACCAGTGAACAGGTCTACCCATATCATCCGATCAGTATTGCCATATGTTGATTTAGGCAGCGACGGTATGTGGTCCATCGCCATGACCTGGAAAGGGTAGGTAGCTTCGATATTTCCGGGCGATCGACCCTTGATTACCGGTCTACCCTTTCCGGTCTCACAATCCGTGCAACAGCCCACATATTTCTGCACACTGCGGAAAAGACCTCTCCAGTGAAAGTGGGACCTAAGCTTGTGATAGGTCCTGCCTATGCCCTGATTTCCCCCTTCTAGACTCACGTGATAGTGATGAAGGACATCCGGCTGAAGCAACTCGGCGATCACTAATTTCGCCAGTCGGTCCCGGTCTGCACTGTCTTCGTCGGCATCGCGGCAGTAATACAATAATCCATTATCATCCCTTCGTACCTATCCGCGATCTTGATGCACTCTTTCGCTTGATCGTTCGTCAAGTTGGACAGTTCACCACGCAGGTAGGTCTTCAGGTTCATAATCCATTGTTCTTCGTCCTGCGCCTTGAGGATCCGTTCCATCCTTAACTGTTGCACTGCATATTCGTTCAAACTTTCCTTCGGGAACGGTCGGCGAGACTTCTGAGCTTTCGATCTAGTCGCGACCATCACATGCACCTGGACTGGGGCGTTCTTGGGTCCGATCACTTCTGGGAGCCTGTTTATATTCATCAATTCATCCAGAACGGCCTTCTCGGTGATCGTAGCCCCGGTCTGGTCTTGCATGGCCTTGGTCGCGAGGTAGTCGGCTTCTGTTCCAGTCCCGTTTCACGTGCAATAGCTCGTGGTTGTGGTGGTCCTTCAATGCCTTCATTACTCGATCATTTAGCGTCCTTAGTCGTGGTTCTTCCAGCAGTTTGGACCATCATGTTTGCTCGACCCACAGTGGGAGCACTTCTGACGAGGTCGGTCCGGATCGGACTTGTTTCCGTTCCTTTCCTTCCGGTCTACCTGGTCGAACTTCGACCTGGTCTTCGGGGCAGGTCCCGCAACATAGACGTAACGATACTGGTCTTCATCCGATGACTCCTGGCTGGATGGACTTCCACTTTCCACTTCTGACCCCGTGCTGTCTTCGTCTATGATCGCCTTGACCGCTCGGGTCGGTCTGGTCCAGGTCCTCTTGACCGGATCGGTCTGGGTCTGGGTTTTGGATCGGTAGCGACCTGATCCACCAGCACTCTTCGCCCTCAAGCTACGCGACTGTTGTAACGTCCGCAGTGTCTGTTCGACTTCTCCCGCATCCTTAAGACGCAGTAGAGTAAGCTGGTCTGCCAGTTCTTGATCGTCCAGGGTACTGATGTAGTGACACACATGTTCCAGAGCAGCACCGTTCGGCGGGTTATTCTCTTTGATTGTTATGCCGGCGCGAAGTGCAGCCACGTTCAACCGATGCAAATACTCTCTATCGGTGTTTCGTCGACCCGCTTTTGCATATGGTGGTACTTACGGGTGCTTTAAAATCCGTAGTTACAATATTGACCTTCAAACTCCGCACATAACAGGTCCCAGTCAGACCGGACGCCCCGACCCAACTGCCGGGATTTGTTAAAGGACCGGCTGCGAACTGTGAATCCAGTTCGCAGCCGGTCGTTTTAACAAATCCCGGAAGATTAAACAACGTTCGCTGTTTGGGGTCTGGTCTCGCAGGAACGCAGACTAGACCCGACTGAACCAAGACCGGGCCTGGTCTTCATCAGCATCCTTTCCGGTGAAGTCCTTGAGGTCGGTCGTCGCGGCCATACGGATGCGCGGAATCGCAGCAGATCCAAAATCATAGGCAGTAGTGGAGGCTTTGTTAGCCTTGCGCACCTTGCCTGCGCCTGTACCATCTGACCCACCATGGTCTTCAAGACCGCCGACCGACTCCATATCACAGTCACTTGTCTTGCTTGGTCTACGCGGTCTTGCCGAATGCGGCTTGCGCCTTCCCTTGCCGGTTGGTTTATCACTTCTAATAGGATTATCCATAGATTTTACCGATTGCATATCCATATCTTTGAAAACTTTGACACCTTGACAGGTAGACCGGTCCTGGGCATGTGGGCGCATAGGTGGTCTAACCCGTTCTTCCATGAAACGTTGCATCATCGTCTCAAACATGGCTTGGACGTTGGCTGGTGTCATGGGCAACGTGTTGATACCCTCCTTTTGCGGAACTAAGGCCTGTGGGACTCGCTGGGGTCCCGACTGGCAAGCAGCCCCTTGCTGCCGCATGTCCCTTTTTTGTTTCGGCTGGGCATGGTCAACCCCCATGGTCATCCGCTCGACACCAGCCTCCAACTCTGATCAGCTGTTAGAGGCCGGTGGAGATGATAAGCCGATTCGTCATCAGAACCAATGTCGACAAGCGCTGTGGAGGCTTCAGCTACCTTCACTGCTGCGGTGGGAGTTGGGCGGCGAACCTCCCCCACCAGTGGGACCAAATGGTTGTGGAAGGTCGACATCGACGATTTCAGCCTCCAAGTCTCAAATTTAAATAGTTTTTGGACATCAGCGGGGTTCTGCATTTTAATGCCAACCTCCGCCAACATCGCCACCAAGTTTTTTACAAACAGTAATGGGCGATCACTCTGGACCGGCTCGGTAGTGGGGCCGAGAAGACGGTCGGGATCTGGAGGTTCAACACCCGAAAGACCACGTCAAAACGAACAAATCGTTTCAGCTCAAAAATGTAGTACATCTTGTTTAGGTCTTCTTCAGTGATGCCTCCATCTCCGACCTGCGACTTTTCTTAGAGGTCGTCTTCGTCGGCCGGCATTCCCAACCCTTTCTTGGGAATCTTGGGGACCTTGGGAACCTTGGGGAGATTGGTCTGATCGTTCTGATAAGCCTCCAAGTATTTTTCGTCTTTTAATTTCCCATCAACTTTTTTATGCATACATATAGAATCATGACCATAGCATGACTTGGTATAGTCCCGATCGGCTCCGGTGGGAGCCTTTTGGGGAGGAAAAAATATTAATCCCGATCTGGTCCTCCACCAGGCCAGACCGGACATCGCCATCTTTATCGAGAACGAAGACGTAAGTTGATAGCTTTTCCTTACGCCCTCGAGAACGATTCCAAATTCAAATATTCAAATTCAATCTTTGATGACACCTCGCGGTGATATCCACGATCCCCAAGTGATCCGGGCACGGGAACCATTGTGGTGGAGTCAAGTTTGAAATCGAATACATTTGTATCGACAACCTGACCACCACCATCGTGCCCAGCCTTCCAACTTACGGGGGGGGTACCCCGCGGACCTCCATTCGAAATCTGGTCCGATAGTCCGCTGCTGGCAGACGACCGGTCATCATCCAGAGACACTTGGTCCGATTCACTTAAGACCATCTCACCTTGTGTACCCATTGGAGTGGGATAGTTACACACTCGGTGGATCGGGATCGCAGATCGATTTGATTCTGTCTTGAATATGAGACCGTGCTGGCTAAGTGTACCTAGGGCGGAACTCTTCACCCCAGGTACGTACAGACCAGAAACACTTCAGAAAGATAAATTCCAATAGGTCGATCTTCCAAACGATCTAGACCTGACCAATACGAAATAAAAGAGGGAAGACCAATCAACCGGTCTAGCTCCTGACCAATATGAGAGAAGACCAAAACCGGTCTAAGCTCCAACCAATGTTAAAATGAGCCAATATGTCCACGTGAAGACCCAATATGCCCGTGAAACTCGACAACGATATCTCCACGTAAAGACCAATCCAGTGAATAGCACGTTTCAAACGTACTTGAGTCAAAGTGTCGAGATTGCCAAATTGTACTCCCGTCGAGGGACTTCCGGTGGCCAAAGTGCGCGTGCGGCGCGTCCAGACCGGGTATAATAGGCGAGAGGGGATAATTCAACCCTCTGCCCCCAAACACTCCGCGGCGGGCGGAGGCGACTGATGCACATAGCAAAGGTTTAAAAGACCTCCTGTTGAAGTGTTAGCCTGAAGGCAAAACCAAAAGATTCCAAACGACTTTTTCTCTTTTAGGCAAATTCACAACTCAAACCAATACTACCTCCCTACGGTCCCAATATGTACCCACACGAAAATATGTAAAATACCCAATGTCAGGTGACTCACCAAAACTTGCGTTCTTGACACTCCTTGAATATGATAGGCTAAAAAGCCCCCCTTGTTTAGACCAATCCGAAATTCGACCAGCTGCCTGGACCAAAAGTGACCAAATTTGTGGTACACTTCACCACAGCGACGTTAGTACAGATTTGTAAACGGGGGTGGATTCAGCAGTTTCTATATTAATCTGTTATTTTTGTATTGCTGGGTCAGTTGGTCGAGAGTGCGAGAGCCAATGACTTTACCGACCTGGTGTTGGTTACGGAGACCCGTGGCGAGCCAGGTACGTGAGTGGAAAAAAAGCTTTATCGAGCATGATTCCTTGGTCTAACTTTTTGATTATATAGATGGACTTGTAGTGTGTCATCTACCTTATGGCCCAACGGCCTACTTCTCGCTTAGTAAATCGGTCTTTCGTTACGACATTGAAGATCGTACTACGATTTCTGAGGCACACCCACCTCATTATCAATCAGTTCGAGACGCCGCTGGTACGCATCATGAACTGCCGCACTGATTCTCATATCTTGTTAACTCTTGATTTCATTGCAGGGCAAGCGAGTTGCTAATATTTTTTAAGCATCTGTTTCCTGTGCCCAATCCTGATGAAAAACGTGTAATCAAGTTTTCAAACGACAAAGACTTTGTATCATTCCGTCACCACGTCTTTAAAGTGACAGGGAGTGAAGTATAGTTGCAAGAGTCCGGGCCTCGCTTTGAGCTTCAATTGTATCAGGTAAAACTTGGCACACTAGACCAGAAGGCAGCAGAGAACGAGTGGGTTTTGTGCTCTTACATGAACTCTGCCAAGAAGCGCCGCGTACTCTAACATTTTTGCTGTACGTACCTCAACCATAATACTGTGGAGAAGTGAAGGCGAAAATTTCGGTCACTTTGTGTCAGCAGAGCGCCGATAAGCTTATCAGCGATCGGATTGGAGGAAAACAAGGGGGCTTTTTAGCCTATCGTGTGCAAGAAGTGTCAAGAAGACAGATTTCGGTAAGTCACATGATATTGTACTTACATATTTCATGTTTGTACATATTGGGGACCGTAGGGAGATAGGATTGGTTAGTTATTTTTTTGGACTTTAACTCACAACAAGGAAGTCGTTAAAATCTTTAAGTACGCTAGTCGCCTCTGCACGCCGCGGAGTGTTTGGGAGCAGAGGGTCGAGTAATCCCCTCTAGCTCATTATACCCGGTCGGGACGCGTTACAGACGCACTTGGCCCGCCGGAAGTCTCTCGACGGGAGTACGCATTGGTCGGCTTCGCAAGCCGAAGTCACACACGTTTGGAACGTGTAAGCAAGTTATTGGATTGTTACGTGGAGATATCGTTCGTGGAGTTTATTACGTTCTCGTTGGATCTCCATATTGGAATATTGGTCTTTTATTCTCGCATTGGTTGGGCTCTACAATCGGTTAAGCGATCTGCCCTTTGGAGTATACTTACTCTGAGTATAATTGGTCTGCCCGTACCCAGGGTGAAGAGTTCCGCCCAGGGTACACCACACAGCACGGTCTCACATTTTTAGACCCACATCAATTCCCAGCGACGATGCATCAAGTGTGAAACCAGCCCATTCCATCGGGTACACAAGGTGAGATGGAGACGCAGAAATCGGACCAGGCGTCCTATGCTGATGATCGGTCGTCTGCTAGCAGCGGACGATCAGATCGGATCGTAGGCGAAGGTTCGCGGGGTACCCCCCCCGTCAGTTGGTAGGCTGGGCACGATGGTGGTCAGGTTCTCGAAACTACGGTGTTCGATTTTGAACTTGACTCCACCACAATGATGCCCGTGCCCGGATCATTTGGTGATTGTGGATATCACCGAGATTATATCTCGTCAACAATTGATTATAACCAATTAAATGTGGAATCGTTCTGGAGAGGACATAAGGAACGGCTATCGCCTTATGTTCTCGTTGTCGATAAGGATGGCGATGTCCGATCTGGCCGGGTGGAGTACCAGATCGGGATTAATAAGTTTTCTCCTCCCCATAAGGCTCCCACCGGAGACGATCGGGACAGTCTTGCTATAGTTCCGGAAAGGATCAGGACTTTTGTCCTGATCCTATGCATTTGAATGAACGTTTTGATGGAAAAATAAAAGATGAAAACGACGCGTAGGCTGATCGGAACGATCAGATCCACCCTCCCAAGGTTCCCAAGCAAAGGCTGGGAATGCCACCCGATGAAGATGACTTGGAAGAAATGTCGCAGGTCGGGGATGGGGTTATCAAGGAAGACCTGACCAGGATGTATTACATCCACGAGTTAAAGCGATTTATTCGTGAAGACCAGGTCATGCAGACCTTAAACCCCCAGATCCCCGATCGCCTTCTCGGACCCACCACCGAGCCGATCCCAAGCGATCGGCCGTTGCTATTGGTGAAGAACCTGCTGGTGATGTTGGCTGAGGTCGGCATAAAAGTGCAAAGCCTCGCCAACGTACATAAGCTGTTTAATCTGGACACTTGGAAGCTGGAGATGTCGATGTCGACCCTCCATGATCATTTGGTGCCTTTGGTGGGGGCGGTTCACCGCCCAACTCCCACCGTGGCATTGAAGGCCGCTGAGGCCACGGCAGCACACGATGATGTGTGTTCCGATGATAAATCGCTGTATCAGTCTCCACCTTCCTCTAATAGCTCATCGGAGTTGGTGGTCGGTGTTGAGCGGATGACCATGGGTGGGATCATACCCCCATGGGAGCATAAAAAGGACGTGAGGCAGCATGGGGCTGCATTCCGGTCGGGTCCCCAGGATCCCCCACAGGTTTCAGTACCTCCAAGGAGGATGCCAACACGCTGCCCATGACCCAAGCTAACGTCCAAGCCATGTTTGAGGCAATGATGGAGCGTTTCATGGGAGACCGATACCGATCTCCTCCGCACCCGCATGCCCAGGACCGATCTTCCCGGCAAAATGTCAATACTTGCCGGGATGTTGGTATGGAGTCAGTGGCACCAATGGATAAGGCTACCCAAGGTGGCAGACCAGTTGGCAGAGGAAGGCGCAAGCCGCATCCAGTCCGACCGCGCCGATCAAGCAAGAACAGTGATTTCGACATGTAGACGATCGGCGATCCGGATGGACACTATGGGTATTACGGTGCAGGTGCGGGCAGAACGCGCAGGGCTAACCTTGCCTTTACGACCGCCTTTGATTTTGGATCTACTGCGATTCCACGCATTCGCATGGCTGCGACCACTGATCTCAAGGATTTCACTGGCAAGGACGCCGACGAGGAGCAAGCCAGATCGTGGTTTGGTCGGGTCAAGTCTGCTTTCTTGCGGGATCAGACACCAAAAAGGAACGGTGTTTGATCTTCAGAGATCTGCTGAAAGGACCGGCTACGAACTGGATCCAACAGTTGAGTCGGGATATCCGATCTGACTTGGATCTGCTATGTTCAGAATTTGAGGGGAAGTACTGCAACTCCGGATTCTCTAGCGCCCGCAAATACCATCATATGTAGAAGCGGGGCGATGAGACGCCGATTGAGTACTTGCACCGTTTGAACGTGGCTGAAATTCGCGCCGAAATAGTGATCAAGGAAAGCAACCCGCCGACCGGTGCCGCTATGGATCACGTGGGTCCCTATATCAGTACCCTTGATGACCAAGAGCTGGCAGATCAGCTCACTCTTCTGCGCCTCAAAGATGTGGGGGAAGTGAAGCAGACGTTGCGGACGATGCAATACTCACGAAGCATGAGGGCGAAGGGCGCCGTTGGATCGGGTCGCTAAAGATCTAAGGCCCAGACCGATCCGGTGAAGAGGCCCCTGACCAGATCGTCCCGTGCTGTTAAGGCGATCGTGACTGAGGACATCACTGGATCGGAAGAGGAAAGTAGCGGCCTGTCCAGTCGGGATTCAGACGAGGACCAATATCGCCACATCTTCGTCACGGAACCTTCCACAAAACCAGATCGACGCCTAAACAGGCAGATCGGAAGGGCAGAAGTGGAAACAAGTCCGATCCGGACCGACCTCGCAAGAAGTGTTCTCACTGCGGGTCAAGCAACACGATGATCAGGACTGCTGGAAGGAGCTGATATGCAAGAAGTGCGAAAGACGCGGCCACCCTACCGATCACTGCCTCTTCGTGTACAAGTCATGTGGAGAGATCCACGAATCCGGCCTGTGCAAGATCGAAGAGTTCTTAAATCTGATGCGCAAGTGGTATGTGCCGGGTAAGCACGCGGGGATGCTTCCACCTGACGTTGAGAGGATGTTAAACAAGAACGCTCGCAAGGTTGGAATCTGAATAGATCCGAGCGATCTACGTTTGGCATCTATGCATATGTCGGAAAGGAGAATAAAACCGACAATACATGTTCTATTCTCAATTGTGTCGATCGGGATCATCCGGTCTACAATCTCACGACCGATGAATATTACCGATCCAAGGTGGTCATGCAGCTGGATCTGCTGCCTGGGGAATCTCACGGATACTGGAAGTATCATGCTCCCGACAAATGGTTCAAGCAGGCAAAATCCTGTGGTAAGATAAACAACCAGAAGGCAACGATTTTGTTCGACTCTGGGGCCGAAGTCTTAATTATCGACTCCGCCTTTGCTCGTAAGGTCGGATGTCGTATAGACGACACCCAGAGACAAGAATGCCACGGAATCGGTGAAAGTTCTTACATGACCGAAGGAAGGACGCGCGTGAAGATCACCCTATCGGGTTCGTTGGTCTACTTCTTCAGCGCTTGAGTTGGCAAGCTGGCCGGTCAGGATGCCTGTTAGGCATGGATTTCATGGTGCCGGCAGGTATTCGCCTTGATCTGTCTCATGGAGTGCTTACACTCCCGGATGAGGTCCAGATCCAGTTAGCTGGTCGGCGGACCCTATACGTATCGTACACCGATCTGGTCAGGTGGGACCAAGACCTCACTATCCCAGTCGGTCGGTCTGATGATACCCCGGTCGACAAAGGTTTCCGTTCGAGGAAGTTATGGGTGACCAGGGGCGATCGGTGGGCGTCGACCTTTGTGAAGAGCGGCGGCCGATATGATTATATTCGAGTCACTAATATCGGTGACAAGCCTCTAACGCTCGACAACAATACTATTGTTGGAATGTGTCTGGCGGAAGGGAAGGTTCCCAGAAAGATGGGGTTCGTCTCGATCGGATCGAGACGGTATATTGAGTGTCAGAACTTGGCATACCAAGCGACCACCGATCTGATCAGCGATGATGGATCGGTGGAAGAAGATACCTCACCTATGGTGGAACGACCCAGCTATGTAACCCCAAAGGAGATCTTAGTTCTAAAAAAGGCACCTCAGTCGCAGGACACGGTGGACCATCAAGCAGATGATCCAAGGTTCGTCAACATGGTGGTTTCACAAGAACAGGCGACAGAGGAGCCGGAAACAGAAAAAGGGGCACATGGGATTGCTGGGGCGGACCACGATGGCCCGCCTAAGCATATCGATGTCGTTGAAGAGCAGCCCGCCGATCGGGAACAGCATTGTGCAACCGATGAGGACGGTTTGGGTGATATTGCCCCGGAAGACGATCAAGTTTGTATACATGAGGTCGGGGATCAATACATCCAGGAGCTGGAGAGCCGGATGGCAGTACTCCCTGAAGTGTCTGCCGATCCTCCCGAAGTCACCTTTGACTATCTGCAAGTGGGTGATCGGGATGTCAACAGGCCCGACCAGATCGATCAGCTAAAGAAGATCAAATGGAAGAAGAAACATCTGCTGATCGGGAAAGGCAATGCTTTAACCCCTGCTGCTCGCGGAGCAATCTGTGACATCGACGTGGGTAATGCCAAGCCGATTGCCCAGCGATGTCGACGTGTGGCGCCACAGTACCGCGAAGAATTTTCTGATACTATTAAAGAACTGTTGTCTACCAAGACCATGAAACCGTCGACCTCGCTGTGGGCCTCGCCGATCGTGATTATGATCAAGAAGAACGGCGTCGACATCAGGTTGTGAATCGATTATCGGTTGGTAAATCTGTTGACCAAGCTTATGGTGTACCCGATGCCGCTGATCAGCGATCTGCTAGAAGATCTTGACAAGACCCTATGGTATTGCTCACTGGATATGGCAAGCTGATTTTTTGGGTGGTTTTGATGACCGATCGGGACCCCTCCACAAAACCATGATGCATTTACAGATGGTGAACCAGATCGGGAAGGGAGACCGTCCGTTCTGGGGAGGCGATCGTATATCGACGACATTATGATCCCTGCTTCGTCATGGAGCGATCTGTGCGAGAAGGTCGAACGGTTGTTGGAGACATGCGATCGCTGGAACCTGTCGATCAGTTCTGTGAAGAGTTTTTGGGGCATGTCCAAGGTCGCCTATTTAGGTCATATGGTGTCAATCAGTAGGCCGGAGGCCAATCCTAAGGATCTGGAGTCACTGAGCAACCTCCCGTTTCCCAGATCACTGAAGGCAATGCAGTCTTTCTTAGGGAGCCTAAATTACTACAGCCGCTTCATTGAAGACTTCGCGATTTACGCGGCCGTGGTGTACGAGATCCGGGAAGTCGACTACTATATGTTGCGCGAAGGAGATCGGGCAACTTTACGGGAGGGCTGAGACTCTGATCTGCCCGCAGATTTTCCGCAGGTGGAGGCAGACGATCACATGAAGCGTGCAAAGGTTGCTTTCGGTATGCTGAAGGCCAAGATGGTGACGGCACCGATTCTCAGACACTTCTATCCGGACAAATGCCGATCGGCATTGTGTACGCTAGTAAGTGGGCCATTTTGGCCACTCTAGGGCAAGAACATGATGGTGTGTACCATCCGGTCACTTTTACGAGCCGGAAGTTGAAGCAGAACGAAGTTAACTATGGGATCGTCGAAAAGGAAGCTCTGGCTTTACTACGGATTTTGGATGTGTGCTACAACCTACTGGTCGGTCGATCTGTAAAGTTTCTTTCGAGAAAGTCGACATTGGCCTGGCTATTATCAGCCAATGAGATGGACGGTCGGCTCGGCAGATGGTCGGCGATCTTGTCACAGTGGTCCCTAGAGGTCGTCAAGTGCACCAAGGGAGAGGAAGAGATATTGGGCACATTGGCTGCCAGTATCACCCCTCGGTCTGAAGTGGGTGAACCTCTGATAGCGATTGCTCCGAGGAAGCAACCTCTACAATCAATCTCGCTGTTGCCACCGATCGTCGATCGGGATGAGGAACTCCTGGTTTTGAGTTTCGACGGATCGGCTAGCGTAAAGAAGAATGTCGGCTCCTATAGTGCCATACTGTGGAAGTTACCACAGTGGTCTATAGTAGCAGCCGACGATGATTTCACGCCTGACATAACGGTCAACGAGGCGGAATATCGGGGGC
>CM047580.1:33041790-33071917 GCA_026184515.1 Peronosclerospora sorghi
AACACTTCCAAGAGATAACTTCCAATAGGTCGATCGTCCAAACGATCAAGACCTGACCAATACGAAATAATAGAGGGTAGACCGACCGTTCCGGTCTAGCCCCTGATCAATACGAAATAAGACCAAAACCGGTCTAGTTTCCAACCAATATTAAAACAAGCCAATATGTCCGCGTAAAGACCCAACATGCTCGTGAAACTCCACAAACGATATCTCCACGCCAAGACCAATACAGTGAATAGCACGTTCCAAACGTACTTGAGTTGAGGTGTTGAGATCGCCAAATCGTACTCCCGTCGAGGGACTTCCGGTGGGCCAAAGTGCGCGTACGACGCGTCCAGACCGGGTATAATGGGCGAGAGGGGATAATTCGACCCTCTGCCCCCAAACACTCCGCGGCAGGCGGAGACGACTAGTGTACGAAAAGGGAAGAACGGAGACCCTAGCTGTGGTGTGAACCAAGACCAGAAGAGGTTTCAGCCGTTTATCCGAAAGCTAAAGGATTTCCTTACTTAAAGGTATAACCTCTGTCCTAAAAGGTAAAACCACAACCAAAAGACTTCTTCTTGGAAAAACCACAACTAAAATACTACTACCCTATAGTCCCTAAATGTACCCCCACAAAAATATGTAAAATACCAAAAGTCGGGTGACTCACCAAAACTTGCGTTCTTGACACTTCTTGAGTCTGATAGGCTGAAAAGCCCCCCTTTTTTAAACCAATCCGAAATTAGACCAAATGCCTTGCCAAAACTTGACCAGAAGTGTGCCAAATTTTGGGCACGCTTCTCCACATAAGCCTACTCGAAGTGATAAGCAAGTCGGCAAAGAGAAGCGCAAGCCGCAACCGGCCAGACCGCGTAGACCAAATAAGACAAGTGATTGTGACATGGAGTCGCTCGGCGGTCTTGACGACCACTGTGGGTCAGACGGTACAGGCGATGGCAAGGCGCGCAAGGCTAACCTAGCCTCCACGACTGCTTACGACTTTGGATCTGCCGCGATTCCGCGCATCCGTATGGCCGCGACGACCGACCTCAAGGACTTCACCGGCAAGGATGCTGATGAAGACCAGGCCCAGTCTTGGTTCGGTCGGGTCAAGTCTGCGTTCTTCCGGGACCAGACCCCGAAAAGTGAAAAATGTTTGATCTTCCGGGAATGGTTGAAAGGACCGGCTGCCAACTGGATACAACAGTTAGGTCGGGATGCCCGGTCTGACTGGAACCAGCTATGTGCAGAGTTTGAAGGGCAATAGTGTAACTCCGGATTTCGAGTGCCCGCAAGTACCACCATATGCAGAAGCGGAGCGACGAGACACCGATCGAGTATTTGCATCGGTTGAACGTGGCTGCACTTCGTGCCGGCATAACAATTAAAGAGAATAACCCGCCGAACGGTGCTGCTCTGGAACATGTGTGTCACTACATCAGTACCCTGGACGATCAAGAACTGGCGGACCAGCTTACTCTGCTGAGTCTTATGGACGCGGGTGAAGTTGAACAGACTCTAAGGACGCTACAGCAGTCGCGTAGCATGAGGGCGAAGAGTGCTGGTGGATCAGGTCGCTACCGATCCCAGACCCAGACCCATACCGATCCGGTCAAGAGACCCTGTACCAGACCGTCCCGAGCGGTCAAGGCGATCGTAGCCGAAGACATCACGGGATCGGAAGGGGAAAGTGGAAGTCCATCCAGCCAGGAGTCATCGTATGGAGACCAGTATCGTTACGTCTATGTTGCGACCTGCCCCGAAGACCAAGTCGAAGTCCTACCAGGTAGACCGGAAGGGAAGGAACGGAAACAAGTCCGATCCGGACCGAACTCGTCAGAAGTGCTCCCACTGTGGGTCGAGCAAACATGAAGATCCAAACTGCTGGAAGAACCACGACTAAGGACGCTAAATGATCGAGTAATGAAGGCATTGAAGGACCACCCCAACCACGAGCTACTGCACGTGAAACGGGACTGGAACAGAAGCGCCGACTACCTCGCGACCAAGGCCATGCAAGACCAGACCGGGGCTACGATCACCGAGAAGGCCGTTCTGGATGAATTGGTGAATATAAACAGGCTCCCAGAGGTGATCGGACCCAAGAATGCCCCAGTCCAGGTGCATGTGATGGTCGCGACTAGATCGAAAGCTCAGAAGTCTCACCGACCGTTCCCGAAGGAAAGTTTGAACGAATATGCAGTGCAACAGTTAAGGATGGAACGGATCCTCAAGGCGCAGGACGAAGAACAATGGATTATGAACCTGAAGACCTACCTGCGTGGTGAACTGTCCAAGTTGACGAACGATCAAGCGAAAGAGTGCATCAAGATCGCGGATAGCTACGAAGTGGATGATAATGGATTATTGTATTACTGCCGCGATGCCGACGAAGACAGTGCAGACCGGGACCGACTGGCGAAATTAGTGATCGCCGAGTTGCTGCAGCCGGATGTCCTTCATCACTATCACGTGAGTCTAGAAGGGGGACATCAGGGCATAGGCAGGACCTATCACAAGATCAGGTCACACTTCCACTGGAGAGGTCTTTTCCGCAGTGTGCAGAAATATGTGGGCTGTTGCACGGATTGCGAGACCGGAAAGGGTAGACCGGTAATCAAGGGGCGATCGCCCGGAAATATCGAAGCTACCTACCTTTTCCAGGTCATAGCGATGGACCACATACCGTCACTGCCTAGATCGACGCGCGGCAACACTGAGCTGCTGATCTGGGTAGACCTGTTCACTGGTCTAGTTATTGCGAAAGAAAGTGCATCTCGGTCTGCGGAGCAGATCGCCCAGAGCTACGAAGAATGTGTGTTCCGAAGATTCGGCGCCAGCGAGGTCATCAGGCACGATCGGGAACCCGGTTTTATGGCCAAGGTGTTCCGGTCGTTCAATAACATGCTGGGCCAGAAACAGAGTGCGACGATGGCATATCGTTCGCAAGCAAATGGATCGGCGGAACGCATGGTGCAGACCATAACGAGGGCGATCAAGATGTACGTTGCTGACCCAGACCAGCGAGATTGGGACGAATATGAAGAAAGGCTGGTGTTTGCACTCAACTCGTCGACCGATCGGGTCCGAGGAGAAACGCCTTTTTATCTGGCATATGGATGGGACCCTCGGTCGACATTGGAAGCTGCGATACCTATCGGTTGCACCCGGACCCGCGATCGCGATGCTCGACTCTGGCGCATGCAGGTCCAAAAACACTATCAGTATGCAAAAGAAGTAGTCAACGAAGAGCTGCGTCAGGCCATAAAAGACCGGGCAGACCGGACCAATGACCAGGTCCGACCCCACGGTATAGAACCAGGGGCGAGGGTATGGCTATACCTAGACCGAGTGAAAGAGGGCTATGTGAAGAAGCTGGATCACATGTGACACGGACCTTTCCGTGTTGCCGAGTTGATAGATGAGCATGCTGCCCGTCTAGTAACAACTGGTACAGATTACAAGGTCTTCCCGATCGTGCATGTGTCCAAGTTGAAGTTGGTCCGAGAATTTCCTGATCGACCCAAAACTCCCTGTCTGGTAGACGAAGAAAAAAGATTTGATTTCGATGAAGCGTTACTGCCGGAGGACAGTTGGGAACGACCATTAGAGGAAGACGAGTTTGAAGTGGAGAAGGTCTTAGATGTTCGGTCGACCAAGAAGACCAGGTTCGGTCGGACTCACCGAGAGTACCTGGTACGATGGAAGGACCATGATGAATCAACTTGGGTCGACGAGCTCGACTTGAATTGTGGGGCTCTTCTAAGAGAGTTCGAACGAGAACGAGTCAGTCGTAATCGCTTCGAAGTGATGCAGACTCATGAAGACCAAGACCAAGACACGCAGTAGCATCGGTCGGTCTAGACCGGTGTGAACATGTGGAAGGTCCGAAGTTGTTGTGAAAATGTGATGAACTGTGACGAATTGGAGTAGTGGAGTGACGAACGTGATGATTATTTTCGCGATGTGGGTCGAACGGTTTATGATAACGTGTTTGGTGCAACTCTGAGAAATTGGTGAAATTAGTTCAAGTGATTCGATGATCAGATATGTGAAAAAGAAGTGATGACATGTATTACGAGCTATCTGGTCGACTAACTGGGACTTCATTCGCTATCACCCCACAGGAGGCCGATGGTCAGCGCCGGATGGCCTGCAACTTGGTCTTGAAATTGGTTGCGCCAGGGCTCCTTCTGGTCAAGCTTGACCAAAGCATCCTTGAGGTCCGCGACCGGCTAAGCGCAATCAAGACCGGGGTACCATATGCCGTCATCGGTTAACAACCTGGTCTTCTCAACGCGACGCCTTGGCAGTGGCCAGACCAGATCGGGTCCTTTGAGAGTCGGCAGTGGCCAGACCAGAAGGAGGAAGAGTCACGTCAACCTTCAATGCCCACGACAAAGCATGACAATATCGAACAGAAGTCCCAGGCAGAAAAGTTGGTTTGGGCGCGTCGATAGCCAGTTTCGACGACCCTTTATCGATGTCACCCTTCGAGTGCGCCACTTGGTCTTCTTCTGACGTCGGCTCTTCAACTGCGACAGCGGACCGACGATGCTGGGTGGATCGGGATTGAGATAAAGCGGGAAGGAGATCATCTGAACCCACCGATCCACCCTCCGAAGCCGCCCCAGGCGAGACCAATACCGACTTGGACCGAACGGCGAAACGGGTCGAGGGCGCGCGATTTTTGGAGTCCTTCCTCTCCGTAACTGCATCTTTCACCGCACTTTGGAGTTGCGCCCGTATCTTGGCTAGTGATTACACCATTTCCGGTTTCTTCTCGTGCTCTAGGTCGCGTGCAAGGGCCCGCGCCCTCGCGCCTCCTGATGCGCCATTTCTCTTCTCATTGCGTGCGTGAATTTGGGGGGGGCGGAATTTCAGCCAATTAATGGCGAGAATTTCCGCCCGAATTTCGCTGGGAAATCGTACCACCTGAATGCGCCCGCAGGGGCGTGAGGGCGCATGGGATTTGGAGATGTTAAACGCATCACTTGCATCCGATTTTTGGCTCATGAGGAGCGCCTGCGTCTTGGCTTTCTTGTGGGGCGGCGCTTGCTTCTCCTCGTTTTCGGAGTCGCGCGCTACGCCCCGCGCCCTTGAGACACTCGACGCGCCCGCGCGCCTCTTGGAATGGCGCCGATCTCGGTATTGATGCGGACCGGACCAGGATTCCGAGGTCCGCGGCGGAAGTGGGCGATCTCCAATTGCCATATCTTTTAGCCGGGCGTGGCGGTGCAGTCCAGACGTACCAGGCAGGAACGAAGGCGCCGATTTCGCTGACCCATATGCTGGCGTGCTGTCACCTGGCAGACTGGTCTTCTGCTCCGACCCCGAAGACGATGCCGCTTGGACGGAACTTTTACGCCGACACGTCCGCGACTTGGACGGGATGGCGATCATGAACTCTGAATCGCAGGACCCTTCGCTGGAGTCCTCTCCGGACGAGATCCCTGTGTACTCGGTACGGACGGCACGAGGGCGCGAGGGCGCTTGAGTTTTGGCATGGTTGCAGGCATCACTCATGTCCAATCTTGGGTTCACGAGAAGCGCCTGCGTCTTGGCTCGCTTATGAGGCACTGCACGCTTCCCCTCGAGTCTGGGTTCGCGCGCAGTGCCCCGCGCCCTCGAGCTACCCGGCGCGTCCGCGCGCTTCTTTGATTTGTGTGCAATTTTGGGCTGCTGAATATCAGCCAATGAAAGGTGTCGGTCTTGGTTATGCTGCAAGCGGTCTTGGTCCTGCTGCAAGCGGTCTTGGTCTTGCTCCGAGGCGACTAAGGTTGCCGACGCAGACCAATCTATGCTGGAGGAAGCAGTCGAACACGGAGGCAGCAAGTTAATCAAGCGCTGGCGGCACTGGTCTAGTGCCAGCTGAAGACGACCCGACTCTAGCGTCCAAGCGTCTGATTTGTCTTGATAAGACCGGACCTTCCCGGTCTGGTCTTGAATGTAAATTTGAAGCTCGGCAATGCGTCGCTCAAGATCGTCGCCTTGCATGCGCATCGAATTCTTGTCCAATTGATCGTCCAACTGATGCCGGCGGATTCGGCTCCAGTCTGACACCCATCCGATGTTTGAGGTGCAGGAGAATTATTTGGGCTGTCAGACCGGGCCGACCGAACAGTTGAAGCAATGTGGGGCGACTCGGCACATAGAGTTTCTACAAGAACAAGCGTCAAAGGGAAGCATAAGAAGATCAAGTGCAGTAAAGGCAGTACCTGACGCAGGTGTCGAAGATGGCTGGTCCATGGTGAAGAAGTGTGAGCGACCAAGGTCCAGTTGGTCAATTGATGGGTGAGTCAGACCGTTCTCGTTGTGCGACACGGTCGGACTCAGGGGCGGCTGTGGTGAAGTGTACCACAAATTTGGTCACTTTTGGTCAAGGCAGCTGGTCGAATTTCGGATTGGGCTAAACAAGGGGGGCTTTTTAGCCTATCATATTCAAGTAGTGTCAAGAACGCAAGTTTTGGTGAGTCACCTGACATTGGGTATTTTACATATTTTTATGTGGGTACATATTGGGATAGGGAGGTAGTATTGGTTTGAGTTGTGAATTTGCCTAAAAGAGAAAAGGTCGTTTGGAATCTTTTGGTTTTGACTTCGGGCTAACACTTTAACAGGAGGTCGTTTAAACCTTTGCTATGTGCATCAGTCGCCTCCGCCCGCCGCGGAGTGTTTGGGAGCAGAGGGTCGAGTAATCCCCTCTAGCTCATTATACCCGGCCGGGACGCGTTACAGACGCACTTGGCCCGCCGGAATTCCCTCGACGGGAGTACGCATTGGTCGGCTTCGCAAGCCCAAGTCACACACGTTTGGAACGTGTAAGCAAGTTTTTGGATTGTTACGTGGAGATATCGTTCGTGGAGTTTGTTACGTTCTCTTTGGATCTCCATATTGGAATATTGGTCTTTTATTCTCGCATTGGTTGGGCTATACGATCGGTTAAGCGATCTGCCCTTTGGAGTATACTTACTCTGAGTATAATTGGTCTGCCCGTACCCAGGGTGAAGAGTTCCGCCCAGGGTACACTACCCAGCACGGTCTCGCATTTAAGACCTGAATCAATTTGCAGCGACGATCCACCAAGTGTGAAACCAGCCCATTCCATCGGGTACACAAGGTGAGATGGAGACGCAGAAATCGAACCAGGCGTCCTATGCTGATGGTCGGTCGTCTGCTAGCAGCGGACGATCAGATCGTATCGTAGGCAAAGGTTCGGGGGTACCCCCCCCCGTCAGTTGGAAGGCTGGGCACGATGGTGGTCAGGTTATCGACACTACGGTTTTCGATTTTGAACTTTACTCCACCACAATACATACTTGTTTTTCACTTACCAATATTACTGCTTTGTATATTGTATACTGTCTGTCAAAGAGTTGTTCAGTCATCTAAGATCGACTGGACGTTGTCGAACTGGGAACAGTGTAAGATCCCCTCCAACGAGAAGTCCGACAGACTTGATCTCAGTGCGTTCTTCTCCCTTTTGATTGTGGAGAAATCAGCCTCAACCCGAGCGGTGTTTGGGAAATACGTGGACAATCCTCCACAGAACGCACGCAGGTGTTTGAAACGTCCATGAACAGACGCCCAATAATTTTCAAATGAATCATTAAGCTCACAGGCTTCTATTGCTGATTGTATGAGGCTCATCATTATAAGCATCTCGGATATCAGCAAATTCATTTTCAATATTTTGAATATCATTTCCTGTCTTTCCATTTCTTTTAAGCCGAGCTTTAAATTTCAGAAGGACCGCTGCAAACTCTCTACCACAGAGCTTAACAGGCTTGTGTGGGACAATTGGTGGCAGTCTTTCTGAACTGGCTCCATTTCTAGCGTCCCTCTCAGCAACGATGGACGATAGACCATCAACGGAGCCAACAAACAGTTCTGCAACCGAACGCATAGCTCTTTCTGAGTCTTGATCATTAAGGAATGATATTGACTCTATTATAAATGATACGAGATCATCAATGAACAGACGTGCATCAGACAGCATCACCCTAATCTTCCGTGTACAGCGAACACTGTCTTGTCAGTTTCGATAGCCTCCTGCTCTGTCAAAGGCCCTTCGACTGGGCAACGCTCGCGAAGTTGTTGCAAAAGCCGACTAATTTCTTCTGTTTGCTGGTAAACCAGGGTGCTTATTCCTTGAAGGTGATCAACTACCTTTAGTACCACCTTAGTGAAATTATTCAAGGCATGCAGCACAGCCCACCTGTAGAATATCAATTAGTAGCTGGCGAGATTCGAATACAATTTCGCTCTGTACGTACCAATAACCAGGTGGAGCACAAGAAGGGCGCTTTTCAGACACATATCGATTGACGCGTTTGCTATGTGCAACTAGCCAAGCTGTCGATCGGTTCATGTTGGCCCATCTGGTAAAGGATAGATTCGGACATGTAGAGTCCATCTCGCTAATGAGATTCTGTTGACGTCTCAAATAGCCAATAAGGTCAGTCAATGTCTCCATAAAATCACCGCCAAGCAGCTTCTTGTACTCATCCTGGATAACAAGAAATATTTGGTGCAATGGACACCAAATACGAAAGATGTCATGTCCTTCAGACGCATTCTGAAATTTGGTTTTGACACCATTAATGCGTCCTGTCATGGCATTCTCTCCATCTGTGCTTATGCCCAATAGCAGCTTGCGCCACTCAGGATACACCACATCCAAGGCCGTTGTGCTAGTGTTGAACAGGTTTGCTGCAAGCTCTACAATGTTCAAAACTTGCTATTCCCTCGCACGCAAGGGAATAGCAAGTTTTGAACATTGTAGAGCTTGTCAGAATA
This sequence comes from Peronosclerospora sorghi, assembly GCA_026184515.1. Classification (NCBI taxonomy): domain Eukaryota; phylum Oomycota; class Peronosporomycetes; order Peronosporales; family Peronosporaceae; genus Peronosclerospora; species Peronosclerospora sorghi. The sequence continues at coordinate 33,050,578 of CM047580.1, forward strand.
GTAGAAGCGGACGCGTACGTCAAGATATTTTGTTCCTGAACTGTTTCCACAATCAAGTCCGAGGGAGAACACCCATATTCGATTAAAGCAGTCAGACAATTGTTGCAGGTTCGCCGCGACGACGACGAGAACAAACTGCGACACCCTCCCGTGAGAAATTCCAGATAGGAAACCCAGTCCGGCTTCATCCTTGGACACGGTACTGTTTAGTTTTCCCTATATATAAAGACCTTCCTTATTTAGTGCCCATTCTGAAAATTATTTAGTGATATTTAGTGTCCTCGTATACTACGGACACTAAATAAACAGGCCTGCTTATAGACCACCGCTATGGACATACCAAGAATTGCTAAAAAAAACATTCTCTATTCTCGTATCTTTTTTCATTATATCCAAAGATTACTTATTAAAAAAAATAGGAAGAGCCAAAATATGAATAAATTATACATTACAACTAGGGACACCAAAAATTACTCCGGACACACATTTTGACAGACATGGCGCAATGGCAAATGGCGCAATGGCGAAATTAAACATAATCTATCGATAGTCGTTTGGTAACTACGACACACCTCCATTTATCCCATGATGTGCTCCAATCTGTCAACCGCAGGACTTGTAAATTCTCAGCCTAAAGATGAAACCAAGACGAAGTCTTACCTTTACGTAACAGAGGAGGGCGTGCAGCACATATTGAGCTACCGCTACAGCGGTAGCGATGCGTCGCTCCTGTACAACTACGTGATCTCTCCCGTACAACTACGTGATCTCTCCCTTGGGTCAGTGGCTAGTAGACCACCTGCTCTCGACTCGCCTAGCACCGAACTCCATCACTATCGGAGCAGTGTCTCTCGTAATATTATCGCATTTGTTTATGCTGTGGTGAGGACATTGGGGACTCAAAACGACAGCGAATTACTTATACATGATTTTATTATGCAGCTATGCGCCCAACATGGTGGAAGAAGCACCGAGATGGGTCTAAGCTAACGCAAACATATATCTACTATTATGTCAGATCTTGGATGTGGCAGATGGCAAACAAGCCCGAAAAACAGGCAACTCGTCTCCACTCGGACTATTATTCGACCACAGTTGCGATGCCTTCAATTTAGTTGTTAGTGCGTGAACGTTTGCATCCCCACTTATACTTGGACCGACTTACTTGGTAACTCATTTATTTCAATGAGTGAAGGTGCGATATCTTAAGGGATGTTCTATTGCAGTCGCTGTTGATTTTTCTTGCACCGGCCATGGTGTTTTTTATGGCAACGTGGGAGGAGTATTACATAGGCACGCTGGCACTTCCAATCATCAATGCACCCAATGAAGGAGTGTTTATCATGTATACGATTTACATTACAACAGCTTTCGTCGGTCCAACAGTGTGGTCGCAGCCAAATATTCTCTTTCCAAAACTGAATAATAATCACGTGTTTGTATTATTCACGATCGTCAGCGCAACTGTGCAATGTTTTTGTAGTGGTAAGATCTTTGCTTAGCTTGTTTGATACTTGTGATAGATTAACACCATCAAGCGTTTTGTAGCGGTAATTGCTATCCGCTCCATGGAGCGCAAAGCAAAGATGGTGCTGCAGCCATGATCAAAATTATGCCTTTCATCGCGCTTATTTTACTGACTGCGCTTTGTTTTTTTTGGTCTCCATATGATGTATTTACGGATCACCCACGTCTCCTATATGTACTGTAGGTCTCCTCTTTGCGAAGGTACGTGTATCATTGGGTGCATTTCGATGAAAATTTTCTCGCTGAAATAACCACCGGTTGTAGATAGTGATGCATATGATGCTTTCACATATGTGTGAAGAACCTTATTGGTTGCTGCGCAAGACTTTCTTGATTCAACTTGTCCTTTCCTTCCTGCTAGTGGCTGGTGTTGTGCCATGGATTAGTTTGCCGAGTAAAAATAAAAGTTTGATGCCGCTTACTAATCCATGGTATTGTCGATGCGCAGGGCCACGAAAGCTCCGTAGTGCAGCTGTTCTTCGGAATCTCACTCACTTCCTACCTACACATGATCTACTTCCTTTCAACGGAACTTGTCACGATACTCGATACTCGTATCTTCAAGGTGAAGCAGATATAAAGTCTTAAAACTACACGGAGTAGTAGCCAACACGACGATTGAGCGTGCTGAATTTATTTTTTATATTTAGCACGCCGTGTAAGAAAAAAAAGCATTCAGGACACAAGGGAATGCTTGCGGGTGTTTGTGGAGAGGAGGAATGATCACAGAGAGAAGGAATGATCCTGGGGAATAACGGGCGGGATTGTAAATCTACTTATATGTATATATGTCGTTTCGTTAAAGCTCTGCCAGCATTTCGCCATTGCGCCATTTGCCATTGCGCCATGTCTGTCAAAAAGTGTATCCGGAGTAATTTTTGGTGTGTCCCTAGCAATTCTTGTGTTGTGTGTCCCTAGCGGTGGCCAACCTTATATAATACACTTTTCATTTTTGGAGAGTTTCTCCGGTCAATAGAATTGGATAGAGCCGTCGTGATTGGTTTACTCTCAGTACGGAGGGAAACAAAAAACTGATTGGAATAATTAATAGGAGGTCTGAAGTATCATCGTTGCGTATGATGGGATCGTGTATATTAACGAACAAATAAATACGTTTCAAAGTAGGAATTAGTGTATTCGCAATGACAACTAAACGTCATTGCTTTGAAGCGGAGAGCTGTAAGTGGCTGATGGTGGAATTGTTTAAAGCCATTTTGCCTTTTTCGTCTCTTCAAGATAGTGAAACCTCATTGGCTGAAATGGGTAGGTACATTTTCTGACTACAGTTTATATAAGACATTTTATATGGTTATATTTTTTTGTTTAGGTAACCTTATATAATACACTTCTATTAGGGGAGGGGTCAGACACAAGAAAAAAGTGTTTATTTCGTGAAATAAACACTCGCGATATGAACGTTTATTTTTTTTCACAAGAAATACACACTTTGAAATGAGCAGCTCTCGATCTGCTCATATCTGAAATAAACGTTTATTTCTTTTTAAAATACCCCCTTTGGTGAACGGGCTCAACTTTAACCTCTCAGTAAAAAGTCAAATAGTAACCATGCCAAGACAGTCGGCCAGACGTGAACTTCTCACATACCTGCAACAAGCCTGCGCTTTCGCTCTTATAGTCGAATATGACGACGAACTACTTGATGATCTAAGTGAGGCGTACAACCTGTCTCTTTGCAATAGATATCTGCAAGATCGAACCGCGATCCCGAAGAGCCATGACTGCGTGTTGAACTTCCTGTTCTCACAGCCAGAAACCATATTTAATCAGCACGTGCGGACGACCCAAAATGTCTTCCGCAATCTTGTCGCCTTGCTGGAACCACATCCTACTATCCACAACAATAGTCGGTCTCCGCAGGTGAATGTGGCATACCAGACTGATGTGTGTCTGATGCGCCTTGGCGGCTTCGGCAACGGAGCCGCGCTGCAAAATATTCAGCGAATACTTGGCATCGGAAAAGTAAACGTCGTGATTTACACGGAACGAGTAGTAAAGGCGTTGTGCTCTATGCGGAGAGATTGGTTTGTCCGGACAGATCGGGCGCGCAGGAACGAGATCTCTGTAGTCCTGGAGAAAGAAGGCTTCTCTGGGTGTCTCGGTTTTGTGGATGGGACCACTGTCCCGCTGCACCAGAAGCCTGCGGTGGACGGCCAAGAATACTTTGATCGCAAGAATAGGTACTCGATATCGTTGCAAGTTTTTTGTGACAGTGACAAACGTGTCACTGCATATCACTTTGGATGGCCTGGATCTGCTCATGACGCGACGGTGTACAAGGACTGCGACTTGTACAAAACCCCGGCGAAGTACTTTGGCCCGGGCGAGTACCTGTTGTCTGACTCAGCCTACGCAAGCTCGAGCACCGTGGTGCCTTGCTACAAGTCTACGGCTGGTTTGGTGCAAGAGAATGCAGACTTCAATTATTGCCTGGCGCACTCCTGGGTCAGAAACGAGCATTTCATCGGGGTGCTGAAAGGCAGGTGGAGTTCTCTCCGAAAAATCCGCCGGCCCTTAAACGGTATTACAGACATGAAGCACATCAGGAACTGGGTGACCGTGTGCATTGTGCTGCACAACATGCTCGCGCACCTGGGGGATGCTTGGTCGGATCTCTATGAAGAGGGGGATGTTCCGGAGGAGGCTGAAGAAGAGCTCCGGGGCGGAATTGTGAGGACATCCAGTGGGTGCCGTCGGGATTATGCCAGAGGTTTCCTCCCAATGCAGTAGACATAGTCGCAGACTATGTTTACTGCATTAGTAGGCGCTTAATTTAAGGACGGTGGATATCACTAAAGTCGTGCTGGAGGGCACACCACTCCTGCGCAGTGGTGGCAAAGTAAGTGGATGGTTTGGGTTCACGCTATGATCGACGATACCTGATGCAACACGATTCTTGTAATAGGAATATTACTATACGACAAATGTGACGGAAGAAGCGCGGCACATCTATGCCGTTAAGCAGCGTCGTTTGCTACTGAAGCGTCTCAGTGAAGCAAGTGAATCCATCTGGAAAAAGCACGAAGACACATTGACGAAGCAGCTACTGCCCCGTCTTAATAGAAGCCGTGAGTGAGATGCAGATAGACGACGATATACTGTGTGCTGACTGCTGGTTGCTTCCGACTCTTTAGATGCACTGGAAATCGTCGATGATATTGAAGCAAGTGAAGGGCAGCCTCCTAAAATCAAAGGATTCGTTGACACAACTGATCAAAAGCAAGAGATTGAGATGTTGTCGTTCCCTCAACGGTTCAAACGCCGTTCAGCTAAAGATATAGTCAAAGACGCACGGGAGAAGCGGATAAAAATTGATTTGGGTACGGGATCTCATGATGTCGCGATGGAAGTTGGAAATAATTCTTGTGGCCGGATCGGTGGGGCTGAAACGCAGACGAAGGCAATCATTGTCGCAAATCTAGTTTCCGATCTGTTTGAAAGTATGTTTGATTCGAAATGGGAAGTGCGTCATGGTGCACTCTTGTCGTTGCGGCAGATTCTTCTTTTAAGCCATGTGACTGCTGCCATCGAAGCCGTTCGACCAGCTATGCAGGATAGTGAGCAGTCTACTTGTGTCAACAAGTGGCTGGAAGAATATTTGATTCGGTGCATTTGCGTGTTAGCGCTGGATCAGTTTGTGGACTACTCAGCTGACGAGTATATCTCTCCTGTTCACGAAGTTTATGCACAGGTTTTTGGAATTTTACTCGGGAGTCTCTTTAGTAGAGAAACACTGATTGAATATTTACAAGTCGTGCGCACGCTATTCAGTAGATCGACGTGGCAGGCTTTCCAAGGTGGTTTTTTGGGACTGAAGTATCTTATCCGAGCTCATAGCAATCATGGCGAAGCGCTGGTTCCACTTGTTTTCAATGATATTGCGACGGCCTTTTCCCGAAGCTGTTTCGAGGAAGACGTTCTAGTTCTAGCCGCAGATATGATCAAGGAGTTTGCTGCATATTTGGATCGGGTTGATCCAGCAACTGTAATTAAGACTTTTTTGCTGCTGTGGAGGTTTTTGAAGCTTCACGACGGGGCTGGTTTAATTAATGCTAGCATAGTTCAAGCATTAAGTGCGTGGTATAAGTGCGTGTATAGTTCCGTTCCAGTCGCAACGTTGTTGCAAAATGATAAAGCGGTGAAGGCAGCTATTTGGCAGCACTTATCATATACGGTATCGATTCTGCATCATCACTCGCAATTTGTACGTACATCCAGTGCAACTTATGCGGCAACTATTCTTTCGGGCGAATTTCCTTCCTTTAAGTTGCGTTTGATCGCGTTTTCTCAAACTTTTCTTCCACATTTGATGTTTAAATGCTTTTGGAGGATGATGAGACTATTCAACAAAGCTTGCTTCTAGCCTGGAAAAGGGCAGTAAGCAGCTTGTAAAAAGGTGCGTTGCTCATGGACCTCTTAGCTGAGAATCTGCCAGTTTGGACCAAGCTTTTGTGTTCTACGGATGATATTAAAAGTTTAAATGTCAAAGTGGTTCATTCGGATGGTACGACAACTGATGTAGATGTTAGTAGCTCCACGGACCGAGTTGACAAGCAGAATGTGTCCTATCGTGTAATATTTGCTGATGCGATTGGCTTTGCGGCTTCTCATGTGCCCCTTTCTCACTCGTGTATGACTGATCTGGTCCAGTTGTTCCGGGAAGGTCTATGCTGTAGTTCTGGGGAGAGACAGTGTGGAACATTGCTAGCACTCTTGAAATGTGGTTGCTCTAGGAAGCAACTTCATTGCGAGAACATGAATGAGCAATCCCAACGACTGGATAATTTACAGGCTTCTGTTGGCCACGTGGTTGAAACGTTTGCAGCCCATCAGTGGAGACAGCCGCCATTAAAAACGATATCGACATCGCCATTTTATAGCGAGCAGCTTCGATCATTGCAACGTATCGTCCAGATGGAAACGCGAATTATTGAAATCTTCTTTGCTGCGGGCATTGCGTGAACTTTGTAAGTGTGGCGGAGCTTCTCTCTTCCAGGTGTTCCATGCTTTAGAGGATAGAATATCCAAAGAGAGGACGTATCCAGAAGTTGACGACATCACTAGTCAGCGGTGCATGAACTTAATCCGTTCGGTGGTGCCGCATGTGGAAAGTAGCGCGATGACGTCTTGCTTGACATGGCTTGACCACCTCGCGCGCTTGACGCAGGAACCACATACCGATCAGCAAACGCGGCGAGATGTGGCTCATGCGATTGCTACGATTACGAAGAACGCAGAAGGAAAGAATCGTGAAATCGCTATGTTTGCTATGTATAAATCCAATTTGCGGTATTTTCCCATGTTTCCCCTGCCATTATCAATTTAAGTAAAGAAGTGCTTGAAGTCGCAGCGATGGTGCTCAATAGGATGGTTTATACGCTTGGAGCGGAATTATTGCCATATGTACCCAGTCTCGTGTATTACGCGATGAAGACGATGAGTTCGCACGTCGAATATTTGTTCGCGCTTGTGCTGCTAAGGCATTCGCCGCCTTGGTTCCATTGATTTCACTTCAAATGGATCTAGAGACTCAGGGAAACATTCTTCCGGATTCATTGAGAACGATTGTTCAACAGAACGAGGATTCCCGTACTTTTCTCCAGAGTTTCATCGAAGGCAAGGGTTTTCGGCCTACTGATGTGAAGCCGTTGCTAGATCCAGGTACATCGCTGCGCATGTATTAACATCATGGAGTGGATTGGCTTTGCTTTATGGCTCAAAACAATCTTCATGGGATCCTTGCTGATGATATGGGACTTGGCAAAACGTTGCAGACACTGGCTGCTATGGTCGCGATAGTAGCGACAAGTAAAAGTAAGGATCAATCAATTCCTTGTCTTGTTGTTTTTCCACCAATTGTCATTCCTTACTGGATCCAAGAAACCAAGCGATATCGCCCCGGCTTCTTTGCATCGATTATCCACTATTCCCGCTCGGCATGTGAGCAAAAGGCTCTGCACAATGGCCATGGCATTCCGATCTCGGAGCAGGGTCCTACCTTGATCTTAACCACCTACTCCATCTTGCGTGCAGATATCCAGTCCTTGGCAAGCTTCAACTACGCTTATGTGGTGTTGGACGAAGCCATTTAATTCGGAATCCAACTACAGCAGTGTTTCAAGCTGTCCGGAAACTTCATGCATCCTATCGAATCGCTTTGAGCGGCACGCCCTTGCAAAATAATGTCACGGATCTATGGGATCTGTTGGAATTTTTAATGCCCGGGTACTTGGGCGACTTTGCTCTCTTTTGTCGCGAGTATACTCTTCCTATAACCAAATCCAAGGAACGAAAGGCGACGACGAAACAGAAGGAGGTGGCAGCCATTGCAATCGCGCGCTTGCATCATAAGGGCTTGCCTTTTCTTTTACGATGAACCAAAGATCAGGTGCTGAAGGAGTTTCCTCTGAAGATCATATTGAATATTCTTTTACCCCAATCTTCACTGCAGAGGCGCCTCTTTGTACTATCCTCGTCAAGAGAGAGCATACGAACAAGTACAGTGGCGAAACGTGGGGAAGAACATGGGGAGACAAAGCCGTTGATGAATGTGTTAACGAATCTCCAGCTACTGCGCAAAATCTGCGTTCACCCTGCCCTCGCTGTTGACGACGCCGTTTCTCGGGAATTAAGTGCCACCGAGAAAAATTCCTCTTGAGCTGAAAGTGCTCTGGAAAATTGACGGGGTTGCGGGATCTCTTGGTCGAATGTTGCGATGTTGCATCGTGGGCTTGCGGAGCTTCCCGAGGCGCTGCATCGGACACCGATGATTTCGATGACACGAAATTTTCACCGCATCGGTGTATGGTGTTTGCTCATTTGCAGCAGCCACTAGATCTCACGGAGCAAATGTTAAAAGATGCGTAACCTGGAGTGACATACCGACGCCTCGATGGTCAAACGCCACCCTCCAAGCGTACAGATATCGTCCAACATTAAAACGATGATCCATCCATCGATGTCTTGTTGCTGAAGACGGCAGTTGATGGCCTAGGACTAACACTCACGGGCGCCGACAGTTATTTTTATTTATCACTAGTGGAATCCCTTTGTCTCCCTGCAGGCAATGGATCGCGCGCATTGCATTGACCAAAAGCGAACCGTTCGTGTCTTTCGATTAATTATGGAGGAAACGCTTGAAGAGCACATCTAAAACCTTCAGGAGTATAAAGAGCAAGTCGCGAGTACAGTTGTGCAAAAGATTGATGCATCATCTACTGGTATGAGCTCGAACACAAAAGATATTCTAAACTTGCTGCAAGTGTCATCGTCTGCGATAGTTTCTAAAGAGCGAGCTCGAAAAGAGCGGTATACTTTGACTTAACATCTCAGAAGATTGAGGATTTTTTCTATTTCCTCCGCACTCTTCCCCTTCTTAGAAGCTTCCAGAACAATTTCCTTTTCCGCATCTTTCTTGCGCAACTCCAATTCCCGTTCTTCCAACTCCAACTTGCGCGCCCTTTCCTCCCTTTCCACAACCCATATGTGCTCTCTCTCGTCCCTCTCTGCAGCCCATGTCGCCTCTCTTTCCTCCTTCTCTCTCTCCCTCTCGCGCTTCTCATATTCCCACTTCTCCTTCTCCCACTGGATCCTCTTGTCATCTGCCTCCCGAATCGCTAAGGCCTTCTCTTGTGCTGCCTCCTTTAACGCTGAAGCAAAATTTTGGCACGACTGCATGCTGGCATTTTGCAGAGACGGCGGAGCCTTGCGCTTATCTTTCGTTGTTCCTCCGGGCGGCGTCTTCCTCTTTTGCCCAGGCGTTACTAGGGATTTTGGTAGGGGAGACGGCAAGGGCGGAACTCCATCGGCGACATCTCGTGGAGGGCTATTCCGAACTTCCTCTTCCTGACCGGTACCCGGTGGACTTTCTAATGGACTTTCTGGTGAGCCTAAAAATGGATCTCACATGCAAAATGAAAAGCAAGATGAAAAGTGAGAATTTAGACTCATCTTAGAGCTTTAGTTTGCGTCGCTGATACTCTGCTCCGTCCCGTTACCAGCATAAACACACGGACTCACCCATCGCATCTCTGAGCTGCGTTTCGTCATGGTGCACGTCCACTTCTCCGGTAACCTCCTCGTCTTCGTCGTTGATTTTAGCTGGGGCTGCCAGCGAATCGTCAATCAGGAGGGGTTGAACTGCTGGATTTTCGCCAAAGAGTGCCTTGATCCGCTCGAAATGGGTGCAGATCCTGTTGAGCTTCTGCTCGACCGTAAATATCCCTTCCGCCGGTCTTACTCCGTTACTCCGAAGCCGGGTGCTCCTTTCCGCAGCTAGTGCCACTTTCAGGTTCTTGCGTTATGTCTGAATGCGACCCTTGATGCCTTTATGGTCAACACTTAGGCGTCCCTTGCTCTTCCTGCTGAGGGCAGCGGAAAGGTCTCGTAGTCCGACGGTTCTGTTCTTTATGGGCACACCGATCTTCGTTTGGCCTCAAGTCCCGTACACAGACTCAAAGTTCGACTTGTCTTCCAGCCAGTAGACAATGAAAAGGAAATCCGTATCCTGAAGGTGCGCTTTGTTCACTGTCTTGGAAGACCCAGGTTTTGCTGTTGTGAGAGACATGATATGAAGCTTGTCAGGTCCGACGTCGTTTTTTTTTCCTTTTTTTACCTCGCGCAGCGATCGCTTAGGCAGAATTATGCCCCTGAGAAAACACGCCCAATCAGCATTTGGCCCTCGCATCAACACTTACTTCCAATCGCGGTGCTTTGCGTATTTGAGGTAAAATAAACACTTTTTTGAAGTAAAATAAACGGGTCACTCAGATCGACAGGGGTGTATATCAAATTTTATATAAACCTGATATTTGATTGATATAAACGTTTATTTCGTTTAGGCTAAACTTTAAGTTTGACCCCTCCCTATTTACTCTACGCTAAGCTTTTGGAATAGAATCGACTCCGCGTGGTAAACGTCACGCACAAGATCTACCTCCTCGCGCCTAACACTAGTGCGTGTTTGTGTGCTGTATATACGTGATATTTCCTACAGGATATGAAAACAAGGCTATAGGGGCTGGAGTGTGGTTTTTCACGTTTGCAGGTTCTCATTTGAAGCTTTACGTTTTAAGTTCTTGTTTGGATTTTTTACGCTTTTAAGTTCGCGTGTGGAGTTTCTCGTTACGTTACTTTGGAACTAGTAGAAATTCCCTTTGTTTATGGGCTAGTTGTATCGTTTTTTCGTGTGGATAAGCTTATTCTCACTCAAATGGATGATATGGAAGAAAATTTTGAAAAACGTAACGTAGCGGGTCAGAACGATGTCCTGCAGGCGGTTTTGCAAGGGCTGAAAGATGTCCAATTTCGCCTGGTATCCGTGGAGGTAGCACAGAGTGGACACTCTGTTGCTAGCGTATCCGGTGAGTCGAGGAAAGGCTCCTCACTACGCCTCAAGGACAACAATTTTAGAGAAAGCTCGAGAAACTACCGTCCGTTTGGCCAGCTGATTGCTCTGCATGACTTGGCCAAGAACGAAGGCGTACAAGTTGGCGGTGCGCCACACGCAAACGTTGGCAGGACACCCCATTTGGCACCAGGTGGAAGGGAAAATTAATTATATAATTTGGGTGTTTCCGTTATTTCACAACACACAACTCAGTATTATTTATGACTCTTGCGTCATCATGTACTAGAAGTTTTATTAAATTTATGGTCGTAAAGGCCAAATAAAATACCCTGATGTCTTGGACTACGCATACAAAACTCTTGAAATGATACATCTTTCCTCGCCTGTGGCTCTTGGTTTCTTGAGATAAACTTGCTTCATTGGAGTCCATTTTAATGAAAAAAGCTGAGTCGCCATTACATCGTTCTTTTACCCTAGCGGCTCCCTGTAATGGGACTCTATCACGGATACGACCCAGAACTCGGCAGACACGCTTGCGTGACGAGGAAAACTTGGAGGAGAAGACTTGAGGAGAAGCCTGCAAATTTGCAACTGAATTAAATGAGCTTATTGTTCCTGAATCCTAAACATGAAAAACCACAGGCCTATGAGGTTAAAATGCAGTGAACCTACAGATGTTGGGTATAACCTCGAAGCCTACTATAAAGCCTTGGGTTGAATCAGGTTGATCTTGAATTTTAAGCGGAGATTCTACTTCTGAGAATCTCACCGATACGTGGACCAATGTGATTGGCTGGGACCAAAACCATGTACCCACAATGAAACGTCGGTCGCGTCACCAGATTTCCCAAGCAGGAACCATCTCCATGCACAGAAACACATGTGGAGAGAACACTCGAGAATGTTTCGAGAACATTCCTTTCGGATGTAATCATTTGATTACTCCATGAGTGTCGACGCGTAAACATGAATCTAGAATCATGTTTACAGAACCCCGCAATACACGAGGATAGTGTGGTGCACACTAACTATGGATTGTGTCATGTAATGACCAGTGGGGCCCATTACACTCCCGGCTCAGGCAATATTCTTTATCTGAATAAAATGCTCAGTGATAGTTTTATTTGATAATATTCGACAAGTGGCCGGGCAAATGACGCAGTGTACGACTTACATGATAGGAAAAGGCGTAGGGAATCGCCACGCTGGGATTTGTGGCTAATTGTCCCAGGAGTATCTTTTATCTCTGTGCGATAATCTAAGTTGGCATATTGGCAGTCTTGGCGTATTGGAAAAGCTGTGTATATAAAGAGGGTCACCCTTCCCTTTCTAATGAATCAATCCTCCAGTCTATCCTTGCTATACAACCCGTTAATTGATGCCAAAAATACGCACTAATGAGCTGTGATCCGCCGACAAGCACCGGTATAACTACCGGTACTAACTCATCACACTTGCGTCATCAATTAAAGGGATTGCAACTCAGGTCATCATCCTCACGTCATCATATTGTATGATCATAACTTGCGTCAATAGATATGGCTAAATTTCACTGACTGAAATAAATAAGGACAACGTATATGTAAAGACATAGAAGTAGCGCATATTTTGCGAGCTAAGGACCTAAACAATACACTGCATTTTGCACTCAATTCGACACATAGCATAAAAAATAATCATGTCCAACAACCTATGTTCCCCGCCTCCAACCGTCACTCCGTTCACCCCCACGCTTCACCTTGCGCCTCATCTAGATGCTCTTGCGGGCTTCTGTATGCCAGACCTGTAGACTTTCGACATCCCCTGGACTGCGTTCTACTGCTCGATAGTCAAAGGAAGGACCCAGCCCGATGCAGCCACCGGAAGAAGTTCTAAGGAAAGCCTGAGAAGATCCATCGCCATGCTCTTACAAGCGGTCGATCTTTGCCGTCCTCGCAAAAGACAGAGTATCTGAAGAAATGTGAGGGGAACAAAGGCAAGTCCAAATCAATTGGCATCCGCAAACGTCAGCGCATCGCACAGGTACTTAGAAAGGGAGCACATCATACTTGAAGCTCTGAATGTAGTACTGAGTGTTTTATGTTTCCTTGCATTCCTTCGTATGCATTGACAGATGCGCTTTTAGAAGATTCAGACTCTGATGAAGAGCCTCCAAGTGCCAGTGGCAATGAACAGTCTCCATCAAGCAACGAGCAAGTCAGAAAGATCCCCAATACCACCAAGCTCACCGAATGGTACCGTGTCTTGTAAATGTTAGAACAGGAGAAGATCGACAAGATGCTCCTGCAATTTTTCCTTCATGCAAACATTTCCCCTGCCGCCGTGGAGAACCCGTTCTTCATCACTCTGATGAGGACAAACCCCCTTTCGTACACTACCCCTTCTGCGGAAATGTTGAGAGGCCGCAAAAGGACGACGCCTTTGTAGATGGGTGGTGCAGATGCTCGATATCACGAGAAAGATGAAAGTTGTGACCGCCAGCCTGGATGGTTGGTCAGATGTCTCATCTCATTCGATTTATGGGTCTATGGTTCTAAAAATGAATAGTTGAGGCAAATAATTGTACGATGAGTATGGTTAACCTTGCTATTAATGGTATAATTGTAGGAGCACGTACTTTTAAATAACTGATTTGTCGGCCTACCGGCACAATGCGGAGTTCCTTCATTAAGAGCTGAAAGTCGTCATGGAGATCAATCTCTACAGGTCTTGGCGGTGATCGCCTGCGTTACTGATAGTGGTGAAAATGCGGAAACATCTAAGTGTAAACAGTTTCCAATCGATATCTTGAACCAATTATATGGGCTTACTAATAGTTCTGATCTATTTCCTTCTCTTCCTGCTTTTCATCTTTCTTTCTTTCTCATGAAGGCATAGTGTGAGAGGATAGTTTCCATCCGATGTGTTCTACACGGGTTCAATATATAGGCCAAAGTGGGTAGATTTATCACCCGCCCAGGTTCTTCATCGCTCAGCTAACGTTCAACTTTATTACTGTAGGACATCGTTGGTCAAGCAACTGTTGCTGAGTCTTTAAGGGACAACAGGAAGCTCGTGTTTTTTTTACTTCCGCGCACATTTGGCGTCATGCTTTGATGAAGTGGGCCAAGGCCAAGGGATTACAATGGTCATGACATCATACAGTGAGACTCGCTGGTACTCGCTATCGAAAGTTGCCTTGGTATATATATGTTCTAGAAGGGTTACAATACTGCCTTGAGCTGGCCGAAGCAACAAGGTTGACATACCCTACCAATCTGGCCAGACATCTGCGAGATCAAATGCAGCCGTTATCATTCTTCCAACAATGAAGAGCTGATGGCAATTCTGAAGCCGGGTGCGGACGCGATTGTACGTCTTGAGAATCGTATTACCCCTTTGGATGATATCCTGAAAGAGCTTCGTCAAGTAAGATGTCTGGTGATGATAGAGATTGAATTTCATCGATAACTGACCATTAATGTTGCTGGATGGATAGGTTCACTGGAAGATCTCCAGCTGCATGTATTGTGCGCTATTGGAAGACGTGCACGCGGGTTCGATGATCCAATCTATTTCAAAGCCATCTCCCTTTTATCCATGAACAGGAAGCTGACAATCTCGCTCAAGTCTTCCTTGAACACGTTGGTCAGAGAGATCTTGCTGCGAGCAAACCTCGGGACTTCTCTAGGCAGATGCTACCCAAGTTTTCAAAGAGGCGATCTCCTATCGCAAAAGGGAGGCATCTTTCCACAGCTTACCAACCTCTAAAGAAGCTCGCAAGTAATGGCAGTTGTCGTAAAGCGTGCTATAATTGGGCCTAATTAAGGGCCTAATTATAGCACGGATTGCGGGCACAAATCGGGTACGTAATTGTATACGATTGTGTGTACCACGGTGTATATAGTTGCGTGTACTACCGTGGTGCAAATAGTCAGGACATAGACAGGACATGGAAAGATGGAACGATTACGTACAGGTACCCAGCGAACACCGACGAACACCGACGAACGACGGAGGAATCAGGTGGACTGGTGGACGGAGGACGCTGGAATGGACGGTTCTGATTGGCTGAAATTAGGGAAATGGTAGATCTAAGGCTTTAAGCAATAATAAAGTTCTCCTTTTGCGTTCGATCTAGCAGATCGTTTAAGGGACGGCACCTTTGCGCCTCCCTTATTAGTATACACCTCTACGTCCCGGGCGGTAGCACTTTGTGCGTTTTTGGCCCACCGGCAGACGAAGAGTGTTGAAAACTCACTCCGCAACCCCGCACGCTGTGTCAGCGGTTCTTCTATAAAGGTTTGTTTTTGGTCTTGAGAGTGTGATTGAGCAGTGCTCTCACCTCTCCACGCTTGATTCACGTTTGGCCCCTAGCGTTCGGCTGCTGTAAGCGCCCCGCGGGAACTGTAACGGGGTTACATTCGAGATACATATAATGTTGGTGTACATGAGTACACCACGGTTGAGGTCAGTATTGACCGTTTTGAAAGGTTTGAACCTTTGGTTATTTTAACCAATCAGGGCAGGGGCCCTTGGTGTGTTGGTGTGTCAGCCATCCACGTGTCAGTACACAGGTGTGTACACTACATTTTAGCTAGGTACGAATTAGGAATATTTTACTTAGTATTACATATAGTTTATATTAGTTTAAATTAATTTAGGCTAATTACATATTAAATATATTCAGTTTACATTTCACTCTATTTTGCGGACGTGCGACCTCGACCGGTCGCGCGCGCAGTGAGTGTCTTAGGTAAGAGGGAGCCCTCCCTTTACTTACATCCCGTAAAGGGAATACAGCCGTTAAGGCTAAGTCGTAAACTAACCCGGGAATCTTGGCCCCGAGTAGGAGAATTCTCCTACTAAGCCCTTTACAAGGGCGTATCGGCTAAGTAGCGGTAGCTACCGCTTTAAGGAAGAGTCTTCCTCTGTGCGCTAGCCGCACCGTGCGTATACGCACCGGCTACATCTGGTAGCACTTGTAGTCAATCCAACACCTGTGTTGGTAGACGACAACATCCTCTGAAAAGAATGAATCAGGACGATTGGGATAGACTAAACCTCGTCCATCAGGAAGCCTTTAACAGGCTGTTATCCATACTGGGTGACGAAGGCATGCATCTCTTAACGGAGGAGGGCCTTGATGCCGTAAAGGCAAGGGTAAATGCCCTCATCGCTCATGAGGCGAGTTGTAGTGGAGGTAATTCCACGGGGGTGCGCCCTCCATTATCGTTTAAGATAAAGGAGTTCACCGGGGAAAAGGGTGATAACCTTTGCGTGTGGTTGCAAGAGGTCCAATCGGCCTTCGCCACAGCGAATATGACCGCTGATCACTTGAAAGTGGGACTTGCATTGACCCATCTTACGGGCAAAGCCCGTACATGGGCGTTTACGTGTTCGGAGTCAGTCACGGACGTGTTCCCAACATGGAAGGTCCTTAAGCAGAAGCTTATGAACATTTACGCAACGCCTGATCTGGTTTTCCAGAATCAACTGGCGTTCCTGAGGTGCCGTCAAGGCACTAAGGACTTGGAGATTTATATCCAGGAGCTTAAAACCCTGTTGGCAGGGATGTACGCGAAAGCGTATTCGGACGATGTGTCCATCCCCGTCTTCATGGGAGGCCTGAGAGAAGGGCCAGAACGTTCGGAATTGTTCCGATGCCGACCCCAATCCCCGGAGGAGGCATTCAAGATGGCGTTCAACGCCGAGACGAATTTCCGTTCCTCTAAGGTGGGTCCCGAACCCATGGACCTGAGTCAGGTCGAAGCGGAGGAGAAAACTCCCGCTAAGAGTCATTCTGACTCTTTTTCACAGAGCTTCGAGGCAGATCTCTTAGCTATGTTGCAGCGGCATGGGCCGCTGAGATGCTTCCTGTGTGGAAGCACGGATCATCTGATGAACAGATGTCCGAAAAATCCCAGCGAGACACTCACTACAAGGGACCAAGGGTGGGGAAAAAGCCATTTTCCAAGCCGTCCGGAAACGACGGCTCCCAGTAGGTGCGGGGCGCCCTACTGGGGGACCCCTCAGTGCTGTTAAGCCCCAGGGTAGGGGACGACAGCACAAAGCCCCGAGGGAAGCGGTGCCTCTAGCACCGAGTTGGTGTACCAACCAGGTTTTCTGGTAGTCCTTGCGGACGTGAAAGGCTTTAATAAGCCCTGGAGAGTCTTGATAGACTCTGGAGCGTCTGACAATTATGTCAGACGGGATTCTGTTGAGAAGAGTCGGCTGTATGCCGAGGCCCTAGAGGCACGTTCTCGTGACGTTGTCACGGTCCGTCTAGCGACGGGCGTACAGGTTTCTGTACCCAAGGTCTCGATTGACCTTAAGCTGAAGTTTGCAGACTTCGACAGCTTAGAACGTTGCCTAGTCCTGGATTTGGACTCGAGGTATGACCTCATTATGGGCATGAAGTGGCTGTAACGCCACGATCCATGGATATACTGGAAGTCTAAGTCCATTGGCTCAACGCACCCGCGGTCGGGTGAAGCATTGGCGAGTCATGAACCCACCTTTGCTCGATCGCAAAAGCGATTCTGGCGTGAGATGCCAGAGATTGGGATGTCTGAAATGATCAGTCCCAATGAGGTTAAGGAAGAGTTCCTTAACGAGGGGGATTCGGCGGTTAATCCCCGCGCCGATATAGGCGAGACTGGTGAGTCGCCAGTGATAGAGGTGGATTCCTCTGAGGGTAAGGGCGAGGCGCTTAGAGAAGAGACCCGAAGTTCGTCTCTTCTGCAGGTCGGAATTGATTCCGACCACGCCGTGTCCGGCGAACAAGTTGCAACTCCAGTGGTAGGGGTAGAGACCCCTGTGGTTAAGCGCGAGGCGCTTCCCAGCGAAGAGACCCGAAGTTCGTCTCTTTTGCATGTCGGAAATGATTCCGATTTACGCCGGTATAGGCGAGACCGGAGAGACACCGGTGGTAGAGATAGAGACCTCTGTGGATAGGCGCGTGGAGCTTCCAGTAGATGGGGCAATTGACTCCCCCCATCTGGGCCTCGGGATGAGTCCCGAGGGCAGTAGTCAGCAGTCCTACAGGATGCTGAATAGTGTGACAGGTGTTGGCACAGAAGGCGTAAGCCTGGAACGGTTGCCTGGGGTAGGCGAACTGTTGTCGTTGGAGGAGATGTCCTTCAACGAGTTTGAGACTGCTTTGAAAGCAGATGAAATCGACGAGGTCGTCGTGTTGCGTCCGGAAGAGGAGTTGAACTCCTCATCCACGATGGACGAGTCAGTTTTGGTTAAAACCAAACAGGCATTAAATGCCCGAAGCGGCCTCAAGATCCTCGCGGATCCTGAGGACCCTTACCATTCCTTGTTAAAGGGATTTGGAGATGTCATTAGTGACAACCCGCCGATGGGGCTACCACCGGATCGGGGAGTCCGACATGAAACTGATTTGGTTCCTGGAACCAAATACTGCGTCACTAGGCAGTGGACTCTCCCAAAGGAACAATGCGATGTCATCGACGCATTCTTCAAGGGGAAAGAAGAGGCAGGGATGGTATGGGAGAGTAAGTCTCCCCAATCATCTCCCACTTTTTGTGTTCGTAAACCGAACGGAAAGTGGAGCATTGTGCATGCGTACAACAAGCTGAATTCAGCTACTGTACCCATGCATACTCCGATTCCTCGGAAGGATGTCCTCCAGAACAATATGGCGGGCTGTACTGTGTACAGTGCCTTAGATCTGGTGGACGGGTATTATCAGGTGCTCATGCGAGCGTCCGATATCCCGCTGACAGCGGTCAGCACGCCTAGTGGCATGCTGAGGGAGTGGCTTGTTATGCCACAAGGGCTTTCAAATGCACCAGCGACTTTCAATCGCTTGGTGACTCAACTCTTCCTCCCTCATAGAAAGTATTCTCAGACGTACTTCGACGATATATTCGTTCATAGTCGTGCGGAAGGCGACTCGTCTGATGTTCAGACGCACCTTATACACCTTCGAGCTGTGCTCGAATGTATGCGATAGAATAAGTTATATGCGAACGCATCCAAATGTATCTTTGCTGCTGAGGAAATTCCTTTCCTCGGATGCTTCATCGGTAAGGATGGAGTGCGGGCGGATCCCGCGAAGGTGAAAGCCATTGTGGAGTAGCCTTCGCCTGTAAATCTTAGAGATTTACGGAAGTGGCTTGGATTAGCCAACTATCTCCACAAGTACAGCGAGAACTACGCTGAAATGGCGAAGCCATTGACCGACCTTCTTAAGAAGGATGTTGATTGGTGTTGGGAAACTGAACACCAAAACGCTTTTGAAGCGGTTAAGGGTAGCTTGTTAAAAGCTCCCGTTCTTGCTCTCCCAGACTCTGGGAAACCATTTAGTGTCGTCTTCGACGCCTCCGATTTCGCAATCGGACGTGCTTTGTTACAAGCAGACGATGCAGGAAGGGAACGCGTAATTGCGTTTGAGTCGTGGCAGCTTAAAGCTGCAGAACGGAATTATCCCGTTCATGACAAGGAGCTACTTGCAATGAAGTATGCTCTTGTCAAATTTAGGGTTCACCTACTCGGCTCAAAGCCGTTCCTGGTTTATACTGACCACGCGTCCTTACGGACAGCGACAAAGTCGCCTCATCTCTCGCAACGGATGGCCCGTTGGCTCTCCTTTTTTGCGGAGTACAACTTTGAGGTTAAGTATAAACCTGGCAAGCAGAACGTGCTTGCAGACGCTTTGTCGCGTCGTCCCGATTACGAGCTAGCTCACGCGACATTCATCACCTCGTCTGCGGTGGATCTCATACGCCAGGCGTATGAGAAAGACCCACAGTGTACGGCGCTTATCAGCGCGTTGGGTGGAAAGGGACTTGGCTCGTTTGAGCCAACCCTGTCAAGTCGAGCAAGAGCTCGTTTACACCGTTACAGGTACTGTGACGGTCTGCTATTTTATAGCACGAGTGCGGAGGACACTCCGCGGGTGGTAGTTCCTCATAATGAGGAACTGAAGTATAGAGTCCTCTTTGAGGCACATGAAGCCCCTACCGGGGGTCATTTAGGTCGGGATAAGACCTACAGTGCTTTAAGCGCTTTGTATTGGTGGCCCAACATGTATAAGCGGGTCGGTGCGTATATACGCACCTGTGAGACGTGTCAGAGGGTCAAACCCTCTGCAGATGCGGCGCCTTTGGCGAGCTTATCGGTTCCAACGGAGTGTTGTAAATCCATTAGCGTTGATTTTATCCTTGGTTTTCCGAAGGATAAGGCCGGGAACACCGGCATATTGGTCTTTGTAGACCGTTTGAGCAAGATGGCTCACCTGGCGGAGGTTCCAGAGTCCATAGATGTACAAGGAACAGCGAAAGTGTTCCTACACCGTGTCTTTCGACAGCATGGTCTACCCGATTCCGTTGTGTCGGATCGGGATCCCGTTTTACGGGACAATTCTGGGAGCGTTGTTTAAGGTGCTAGGCACCAAGCTCCTCATGTCCACTGCGGATCATCCGCAGACGGACGGTCAGACGGAACGCGTTAATCGCGTTGTGGAGGATATTCTCCGGAGTTTATGTACGGATTCTCCAAAGAGTTGGAGTGAGATGCTTCCGATGGTTGAATTTGCTATCAACAATTCGGTGCATGCATCTACGGGGTTTACACCGTTTTACGTGAACGGACTAGTGAATCCGAGGGTTCCGTTGACGCCACGTGTGTGTGGCCCAGGGCTTGAGGGGGGAGGATTCCCGGATGTCAGCCCTGTATCTGTGCGAAAGCACATCGATAAGTTTTTATCGACGCGCTTTAGTGTCTTACGACACGTCTGCGATGCCATGGCGGAAAGCCAAGACAAGCAGAAGGAGCAAGCTGACCGAAAGGGGCGGCGTAACGAAAAGGTGTACAAAGTAGGAGGAAGTGTTTTATTAAACGCTAAAAATCTTCCTATACATGCAGTTTCAAATGTGTTGCGCAATAACTGCGCCCCAGGTTTGTGGGGCCCTTTAATGTGTTAGCCCGAAAGGGCTTGTCGTACACCTTAGACATCCCGAAGGCGATGCGTACGCATCCAACCTTCTATGTGGGTATGATTAAGCCATACCAGAACCCGGAGGCGGGCCCCCTCTCGGAGTAGGGTGAGAAACCGGATAGATAAAAGACACAACAGGTCGGAACATCTCCGACAGGGTTGAAATACGACCCTGAAGCTCCGCAACGAGAGACTCGAGAGAGGCAAGCCGCCCCTCGATGCGTTAATTCGCACTCCCCTCGCTGCGGGTCCCTCCTGAGCATCTTGGATGCGACGGCTGTGCCGATCACAGCGCTCGTGGAAGTCACTCCGCAATAGCGCGACCCACTCCTCAAGTGCTCGATACGGAGGGTACTCCACATTATCATGTGGAACGCCTGATGGCGCGACGCCATCACCGGGGTGAGACCCAGTACCTGGTGAAGTGGAAAGGGTATCCACATTCCCAGCACTCGTGGGAGTACGAGACTCCCCTGCGGCAGGATTTCCGTGACGTC
>CM047580.1:33096917-33118321 GCA_026184515.1 Peronosclerospora sorghi
TGGCCACCAAGCTCCTCATGTCCACTGCGGATCACCCGCAGACGGACGGTCAGACGGAACGCGTTGATCGCGTTGTGGAGGATATTTTCCGGAGTTTATGTCCGGATTCTCCAAAGAGTTGGAGTGAGATGCTTTCGATGGCCGAATTTGCTATCAACAATTCGTTCCATGCATCTACGGGGTTTACCCCGTTTTACGTGAACGGATTGGCGAATCCGAGGGTTCCGTTAACGCCACGTGTGTGTGGCCCAGGGATTGAGGGGGGAGGATTCCCCGATGTCAGCCCTGTATCTGTGCGAAAGCACAGCGATAAGTTTTTATCGACGCACCTTAGTGTCTTACGACACGTTTGCGATTCAATGGCGGAAAGCCAAAACAAGCAAAAGGTGGTTAGCCGTAAGGTATGGCAGGACTGGGTGGAGCGTCTGATGGCGCGACGCCATCATCGGGGTCAAACCCAGTATTTGGTGAAGTGGAAGGGTTATCCACATTCACAGAGTTCGTGGGAGTTCGAGACTCCCCTGCGGAAGGATTGCCGTGACGTCGTTGACGCTTTCTAGCGGGAGAATCCCGCTGTGAGTCAATGACCAAAAGGGCGGTGTAAGCCCCGTCACTCCCAGTAGTTGGGAGCCCTCCGGAGGCAGATGCGGAACCCGCACTGTGCTCTGGAACCCTAGTGAGGGCACGGGCGCTAGCATAGCGCATGAGATAAGGGGCACGTAACTGCCTCATGGGTTTGGCTCTGGCAAACGCCAAGCAGAATGCCCTCTCTATCCGAACGTCACGTTAGGAATAGCTGTTGTACAGCTTTAAAAAACTCGTGGAGACGTTTCTCCCCTCCTCCCAAGCGCGGAACTTCTGCTCTGCCTCTTTGGCATCTTCTCCTTGCAGGATAACGAAAGGAACCTCACGGAGGTTCCCAACAACGGCCCCTGTGCCTGTTTCTCGCGGCGCTCTAGATATGAGGTAGCAGTGAACTGCTTCTGCGTGAGCAGTTTTTCCCGGAGTTGATTCCGGCGTGTGATGTGTTGCGGCTGAACAGCCGTGAGACCAGGGGTATAGAAGACTAAAACCTTTTATACATCATTCTTGGCCCACTTTGGGAGGTCACGAGGACCTCCAAAACGATATGCCGCCCGTTGAGGGCGCATGGGGGCGTGCAAGCCAGCCTGTAATGCCTGTGCGGCATTTTGAGCCTCTTGAGCTGCGTCCAGCTCATTAGTAGTGATCGCCTTCGGTGATCCGGATATGTCATCCGAGGTTGGTAATAGTTGCGCTCTAGTTAGCGCATTTTCCCCGCGTGTGGGGAAAGGATTAGGCTGCCGACATCGCCGTTCGGCGTGGTCGGAGCAGACAGCCTTTTGGGAGATATCCCCAAGGGCATCCACCTCCGAGTTCTCGGAATAGTCTACCTCCTCTTCTTGAGGAGAATCCACAGCACCACTAATGGTGCTCATGGTTAGCCAGTGGTTCTGGCAGTTGGAGTTATCCAACTAAAACTGATTTATTGCGTAAGCAATAGTCTTGATGGGGGAGGATGTAACAGGGTAACATTCTGGTTACATTTAGTATGTGGTGTACGTGAGTACACTACGGTTGGGGTCAGTATTGATCGGTCCGAAAGGTTTGGACCTATTGGTTATTTTAACCAATCAGGGCAGGAACCCTTGGTGGAGGCGTGGCAGCCAGCCACGTGTTAGTACACAGGTGGTGTACACTACATTTTAGCTAGGTAAGAATTTAGAAGTTCTACTTAGTATTACATATAGTTTACATTAGTTTACAAAAATACTTAAGACTGCTAGGCGCGCGACCACGCCCGGTCGCGCGCGCAGTGAGTATTGTAGCGTAAGGGAGTTCTCCCTTACTATACCTCCCTTTATAAGGGAAGTCTTGTTACAAGGCGTTAGCGAAAGCTAACTGTAAACCACCCCGGGAATCTTGGCCCCGATCAAGAGAGTGATCTCTTGCTAAGCCCTTATACAAGGGCGTATCGGCTAAGTAGCGGCACATCGCAGCTTTAGGAAAGTCTTCCTCTGTGCGCTAGCCGCACCGTGCGTGTACGCACCGGCTACACATGACCCAAGAAGAAGGATCGGGCGAGACATGCGGAGCGAGCGCTAATTTTACGCAAGAGCGATGAAACCAAAGGCTACGAGGTATTGCTCTTAAAAGACAGGGTGGTCACAGTCACGAGAAATGTGACCGATATCGAAACGCTTGATTAAGATACGAGCAAAAAGATTACCAAGAATTTGGAAGATGGTGCAGAAAAGGATTGTCACTCCAAGACAAGTCTCGTGAAGAGAAAAATGATGAAGACGTCAAGGATTCAGAAGCTCGAAATAACGCTAAAAAAGATGTGAATCGAATGCACGATGGAATGCGTGAAATGAATACACAAGTTCGAAAATCACGTCGAAAGAAGAAGAAAACCCAAAAGGGAAAGGACTATGAAGATTCACTAAGAAATGAAAAATCTAATGGATTGATTTCGAGTAACATTTTTGGAACCCAAACCGTTGACAATTGTAAACGTCCGATTGCTGGAAGCACGCTATCCATTTATGCTGTGTCTTAAATTTTGGAAACTGAAAGTGGCAGCACCTGATCCCAGGAGTTAAAGGGAAGCCCACACGACTCACAACGATGTTATGTGGGCTACTGCCGAGCGGAGTGAATTAGAGCCCTCGAGAACTTAAAAACGTTGACGATTGTGCGCTGTACACCAGGCAAGGTACCTCTTCCGACCAAGTGGGTTTATAAGATAAAGCTGAAGTCTGACGGGTCGGTAGAGAGGTACAAGACACGACTTGTTGCAAGATGCGACAAACAAGTCTACGGTGAAAATTATCTCTTCACATTTTCGACCGTAATGAAGATAAATAACGTCAAGGTTATTTTAATGCTGTCACAAATTTGGGGGATCGCGTCGCGACATGGCGACGTGCCTAGTGTATATCCCAAGGCTAAGACGGAGCCGAATTACGAAGTATTGTTTAAAATTCCTCAAGGCATGGAAGTAAGCCAGAAACAATTGGAAATTTTCAGAGCGACCTCAAAAAATGATTTGGAATTGAAACTACAAAAATATTTTTATGGTCTAAAACAAGCAGGGAGGCTATGGCACCCTGCTTGTGTGAGGTTTTGGAAAATTTGGACAGTGCTGCGTCTACGTCAAACATAGACGCAGCACTGCGCCCTCTGCGATGAACGTTCCATCTAGGCGCGTGGACTCGCTAAAATATGCTTGCGTTGAGATATATTACAGTATTTGTTTACGCCAGCAGTCTGTCCGACACCTGCAATTTTGTCAAGATTGACGAAAGCGGAACAGTGTTGGTAGGTGTGTATGTGGATAACCTATTGGTAACCCGCATCAGTGATGAAATTGTGTCTAAGTTTTTCAGAGATAAGAAAATATTGGAGTTAAACGATATCGGGAATGTGGGAAAAAATCGGGCATACGTATCGGAGGAGAACCGAAAGTCGGTTATCTCCTTGATCAAGAAGCCAATATAAGTGAAGTATTGAAAGCTCCTAGTTTGGTGAAATTGAACCCGGCTCTGCTGATTCTTCGTTCAACTATGGCAAACCGTTACTACTGGGTGAAGGTGCGGCTATTCAGCAGTTTGTGCGAAAAATTATACGAGTTCAACGTCGTGAAGTTGGCTCGAATGGTAAAGAAATTGAGAACCTTCAGAAGTTAGGCTATGAGATGAGTGGTTGTTGCCACGAGCGCATCAACGCTGTCCATAGTCGAAAGGAGAACAAAGAGTACACAGCTGAATAGAAGCATGAACTTGCACTCATTTAACTTCGATGAGAAACAGCAGCGTGAGAATGCGATCATGAATGATCTCTAGGAGATACTGACCCGTATGGATCAGTACACGTGACAATCGGAGAATGTTTACTCTTGTACCTTAAGACACATCCCGGATGGCTGCACCTTACTTGACAACCAGAAAACTTATGAACGGCAGCTTGCAACCACAAGCTAAGCACGAGCTGTTCAAAATAAACACTTTTATGCTTTTTTACATCTTTATTCCATGAAGATACATTTCTTTTTACAAAACATACTTATTGAGCGCACGTGTTTGCAAAGAAATATGTTTTACACACTGCGGAAATCGTTCCTTCATTAATCTTTCATATCTTTACTTTAACGATTGATATTCCAGCCAAAGGACTCAAATGACTCACTAGACATTGACAAGGATCGAACTGGCGACCACAAAGGCGTTGAATCACTATCGAGAAGTCCCCACGTCGTTCTGGGTGTATCGTTGTCGTTCTCAGTAGAATTCGAAGCTTGAGACTGGTCGAAAATGTTATCTCTCGCAATATCCGATGGTTTCTGTCTTTGGACAAAGTCTAGACACGGTCGACAGATCTGTACTTGCCGTTTCTGGATAGATGTGCTCTTCTTTTTTAGATGACACTCTAACACCTTAAAAACTCTTCCTTCACGACATTTTGAGCATAATGGGGCCAAGCAAAGTACACAGCTGCGCTGATCGCTAACGAGACCATTGACAACTCGGTGAAAAGCGAAAGAGCAGAAGGCACATCTCATCGCGTAGCCAGATAATTCTTGTGCTAGTCCTCTTCGACGGCCACTTTTCATGTTGGCCATACACCACTGTAATTTTTTGTTTTCTGCCAACATCGGTGAATTGAGAAATCCCAAAAGAGCCTGCCATGTATTGTTTATCACAAAAGAGTCAAAAACGTAACCCAGGGGCTCCAAATATTGCTGGATGTACATATCGACATTTCCGTCTTCTTGTTCTCGATACAAACACCCTATCATGAACTTGCCACGAATCATAGGTTTTGGTAGTGGTAGGCACTGCGGCAATGGTGCCGGTTGCAACAAATCATAACCAATTCGCTCTCCTTCAGCCGTCGTGACTATCCCGGACGCCGACAAGAGTATGAAGTCTCGAGGTTTCACCACTTTGCTCACAAACCACGGCAATCGAGTGGCCATGTACAAGACGGATAAATTCTGAAATGGTTTCTCGATTGTCGGTCCGACGAGCCGTGCAAGCAGTGCACCACCAACTTTTTGATTCGCAAGCGTCGCCACGCGGATTTTTAGAGATTCGAAGGTTGGGATTGCAACGCCGAGCATGACTTCGTCCAGTGGTGCTTGGATAGTGCCGACCATCATGAGTACTAAAGGATCCGTCCAATTGTCTTCGGGAATATGAAGATCTTTTCGAACGTGTCGAATACGTTCAGAGTAGAGTGATGCGTTTTCATGTGTTTTTAGTAGCTTCCAGCGTGCGCTATCAAGACTTGCGTGGTGTCGTGGGGTGATGCCAGCCAAACGCTCATCGTAGCTGTGTAACGTGCGCTCCAGCAATTGCAAACTTAAGTCGTGACAATGTTTTTGTTCGTCATAAGTTAATTGCAGCGGTGGGTATGGAGATTGGTCCTGTATTGGAATATTATCTTCCGCCATGGTTTTGCTTGTTAGGTTGCAGGTTTTGACATGTTCTGACTCTTTTTCAGATTTATTAAGTATATCTTAAGTGTCAACAACTTGCTGAACCGAAACACTGACGGAATCAAAACTGACTACCCGACGCATAAACGAGGAAAACGAAGCGCAGCGCTACGTAATTTGACGATCTGATTTTCCTTCCCTAGTGAATATGAAAGCCAAGGAAGTTGGCTCAGAGGCAGAATGTGTGGCACAATCGAATGACGAGGAGAAGGAAGACTAATACAAGAGAAAACATTAAGAACAGGGTAGCACGGCCACGACGCGTTTCTTATCAATTGAGCTTCTTCTCCCACTCGACAGAGGATTGTCAAAGACTCGCACAACTGAAGAGCACAGGCGAGGCGTGCTATACTCTCATGTATAATCTACATCAAGAATATTTCTCGCCCTCGTGGGGAAGGCATGAATAATGCCCATGATATGTGACCTTTTATTCCCCGAAGATTTTATAATCACGTCTAGATCTGGATATCGATCCAGAGAACAATTGAAGCACTAATCTTAATTCCGCTTCAGCCTCTTGAATTAACTTTAAAACGGTATTTCTAGAACTGACATCATTAATTGCATAGACGGCATTGCTGGTATTGCGTCTCGTGGGAAAACTACAAAAGGTTGGTTTTATGGTTCGTGTTTAGTGAAACATTTTCCAAATGTAGAATTTACCTGGATGATGGGTATAGATAATGTTATAGATTTTCGGAAATGGTTGCCGAATTTTTAACTAATAATCCTGAGGCTAATAAACTGTTAAAAATGAATAATTATTTTAATTTTATTAAGTCGACTGTTTTAGTCTCCTCTTCATTAAGTTCAACTTAGTGACTGTATAAAGATTTTATCAGCAGATGCTGTAGAAGCTGCGAAATCATGTCATCCTGGTATGCCGCTTGGTTTTTCGCAGGTTATGACAGTTTAGGACAATTGCCAAAATTCAGCAAAGATTCTTATTTAACTGAAGGTGGAAGCCGTGATAAATAGCTCCGTTACCGATCGGGAAATAGAGCAGGGATAATGATGATAAGTGACGGAGGAATTCCTGGTAAATATATTAAAAAGAAGTAGTTTTGCCTTTTCTTCTGCATGAGACGCAAGGAGAAACTGCAGTTAAGATTGAAGAACTAACTGACATTGTCGGTTTTCATTTTACAATTACTAGGAGCTTTAATGGTATGAAAATTATGAAAAAATTGCTAAAAAAGGGTCTACTCTGGTTAATCTGTTTTTATCTAGGGGGATTAGAAAATATAGCAAAATTATTTTCACCTACTAATAAATATCTTGCCACCACTTGAGTGCTGTTTTGGTACTAAACCAAGCCAAGCTGATAAAGTGGTACATGAAAAGTTTTATACCAAATAAAATAATTTTCCATTACCTTTCTCAAATTCGTTTTAACCTTTACATGGACATTTAGAAGGTCGCAAGGACGTTTTAGGCTTATGGATAAGCGATAATGGCCAGAGTTTCATCAAGAATTAGACAGAAGGAGCACAAGAGGAACTGTTGCAAACCATAAAAACCCCTTGCTCCAAGAGTTCTTGAAATAGCTTTTGTGAAATATATCCACGATCTCCAAAAACTTTGGCAGTCGTGATACCACGGATTATGTGCGGCCGTGTTCACAGCAAGCTCTGAACACGGCTGCATATTCTCACATAATCGCATCTTGGAAGATGCCAGAATGGGGTATCTGGACTGGAAGATTCTTGCATTTGTACAAGTGGTTATACTGCAGTTCGAAAGTGTATCCGGAGCTTAGTTTTGCAACATTTGCTGCGTATGTATTGGAGCTGTACAATATGTGCATGGTGAGACAGACAACACTAACCACCATAGTCGTACAACAAGCAGCAAGACCTAGTCGCAACTGAAATTTAAGAAAGGTCCAAAATGCCGTGCCTAGATCAGCATAGGGTCGAGAAGGTCTGGAGCCATTTCAGGTAGTTGCTAATGAGATCGGCTTGCGGGTGTGTTCCTGTGTAGAAAACCCGGATATAGGTTAATAGAGTGTGTTGAGAATCTGATCCAAGGCAATACCTATGTTGAGCCCGAAGCTGGTTAAGTGTCAAATCGCTGGCACATAAGCAGCAAGACGCAGAAAAGTGATAGATATTCTTGCAAACAAATGTGGGAAGAGTTGAAAGAAGTTGTTTGGGCTAATTAGATGCGGGGGCACCAAGGTATGGTCGACGTGGTGACACGTGGGCACCGTCACCTGCAGCATCACAGTCAATGCCGTCTGTATGGGATAGTGGATGTAGCTAAGGAAACCTGGTCGCAGTGGCGACTATTCTCAATATGAAAAGGGGCGTTTAACCATGGACGCAACGATAACGGGGGTGGTCAGTAAGCTAATAATCATGGACACTATAGCAGAGACTGTAGGAAAATCTCTCGCCTATAAATGGCACACAAACACACACTAGTGCTAGTTGCACGGAGATAGGGCTTATGTGTGACCTGCGCCACGCGGAGTCGTTTCAGGTTTGGAAGTTATAAAGGGAGAAAAATGAAAATTGTACTATATAAGACAAGTGTAGGTACCCGTCGTACCGACGGGGCAGGGCATAAAAACCGTCTTTCCGTCTACAAAACTTGCCCCCATGTATTTCCAGGGTTAGGATAATCTTGCCCTTCCTCATTAGCTTCCAGTCGACGTGCACGCCAAGCACATTTAGCTGCATTATATGCCCCGTGCTGTGCTTGTGTTCGATTCGCCCGCCGTTCCCGCCTGAGACGATTTCGACGTGATCGTGGGCTTTCACCAACACGTACTGGGCCATCATTTGTTTCCATGTGTGCGCTGTGCACCGGTTCTGTATTCAGACAGCCTTCTAAAAGCGCGAGTTGTGAGCGGTGGGAGTGCGCGTGCGAGTGAGCGTGTGTGTGTGGTTGAGTGAAGGACTGAGTGGTGTGTGAATGACTAAGTCACCGAAATCGAGGTCACACGACAGAGCACCGCCCAATCAAAAGGCTAGAAAAGGACCATCTTACAGACGATATTCTTTTATATATATACTGGGGGATGGGATCCGTCGTATCGACGGGGCAGGGCATAAAAACCGTCTGTCCGTCTACAAAACTTGCCCCCCATGCTTTTCCAGGGTTCGTATAGCGAAAAATATATACTCTACATTATACTTATGTGGTCACAATCCTTGGGTCGCACGCCGTTACTGCTTGCAGTAACGGCGTGTGACCACTATCAGTGTAGTACCCCGTCGTACCGACGTGGTGGAGAGTATATAAGAATATACCATAGATGCAACTACGTGACCGGGAACGTCACAGGGACGGAAACTTTTAAATAGGTAGATGTAAAAGCGTTATTCCTAACCACTTATATGCTTGTTAACACTGATCTGCATGTCAATAGTACTACCACGGATTAGTCTTCAACAGAGCCATGATTCTTGAAGCCAAAATTGTATTTTAAGTTTTTTGTCAGATAGTTTTTCCTTCTGTAAAAGCGCTTTTTATATAGTCGAATTAAATTAGGTCCGATTTATAGTACAGTTGGAATTCGATTAGGTACGGCCTCAGCAGACGGACAGACAGACGGTTTTATATTATAAAAGTAGATCATATTTGTAAATATTTTTGTATCACCAAACACACTTTATATTTTTGCCTCCCCGGCCTATTATTAGACGGTCTTATATTATAGAAGTAGAGCATATTTGTAAATATTTTTGCCTCACCGCTCACCAACCACACTTCGAATTCTATTATATATATAGACTAGCATAGTGCCCCCCCGTTGTACGAACGGGGCAATAAATTTTATATTTGTAACACTGCAGAATGTAAATTGGGGTTGACCTGAGAAAAATGCGAAGTCACGGCAAATAGATATACACTATATTCTATATTTAATCTAATTGACCGTCTCTTCATATACAACGTTTTGCCTGTGGCAAGGCGAGGCAAATGTACAATGTAAATCACCGTAACATTACATTGAAAACAACATTTTGTTACTTAAGATAAAGTAGTAACCGTTATGTTTTTGCCAGTATCAGACCAATTATGTCATATACCTTTTCTTTTTGCTAATCCGACCCAAACGTGTTGGGTAGTGCATTATCAAAACCGACTATGTAACGGGGTTACATTCGGGTAACACTGAGTGTTGGTGTACATGAGTACACCACGGTTGAGGTCAGTATTGGACGGGTTCAAAGGTTTCGAACCTTTGGTTATTTTAACCAATCAGGGCATGGGCCCTTGGTGTGGTGGTGTGTCAGCCATCCACGTGTCAGTACACAGGTGTGTACACTACATTTTAGCTAGGTACGAATTAGAAATATTCTACTTAGTATTACATATAGTTTATATTAGTTTAAATTAATTTAGGCTAATTCTATATTAAATATATTCAGTTTACATTTCACTCTAAAGTGCAGGCGCGCGACCACGCCCGGTCGCGCGCGCAGTGAGTGCCTTAGGTAAGAGGGAGCCCTCCCTTTACCTACACCCTTAGTAAGGGAGCCTTGAGTTTAAGGCATTAGCGGAGCTCCTTGTCGTTAAGGCATTAGAGGAGCTAGACGCACGACCACGCCCGGTCGCGCGCGCGGTGAGTATCCTAGCCCAAGGGAGTTCTCCCTTACGCTACCTCCCTTTATAAGGGAAGCCTTGTTACAAGGGGTTAGCGAAAGCTATCTGTAAACCATCCCGGGAATCTTGGCCCCGAGTAGGAGAGCTCTCTCCTACTCAGCCCTTTTATAAGGGTGTATCGGCTAAGTAGCGGCGAACGCCGCTTAAAGGAAAGTCTTCCTCTGTGCGCTAGCCGCACCGTGCGTGTACGCACCCGGCTACACCGCTATTGAGAGTCCAGAGAGACTACCACACGCAACAGAAGAGTCGTTGCGTGTTGGAGAGAAACATTCCACGGGTGATAAAGACCACCGTGAGAATGAAGTAATATCCACGGTGGGAAAAACCCACCGTGAGAATGAATTAGTTTCCACAGTGGGAAACACCCACTGTGCGACCGAAGGTTCCAACACGACGAATGAATTTCGTGTTGATGAGAGTGAACTCACGATCGAGTGCAATCGTGAGCACAGCTCCGTGGTGGCCAGTGCCCACCACGTTGCGTTAGCCATGCGCACGGGTGATAAAAACCACTGTGTCGCAGAAAAGGCGGACGATCAGACGAGCACATCTGATCGCCAAAACTCCATGGTAGGCAGTGACCACCATGAGGATGAGTATTCGCACAAGGTGAATCTTAATCACCGTGTAGCAGTCAATCAGACGAGTGCGTCTGATTGCATGGGCAGTTCCGTCGAAACGATCAACGTCTTGACACAAACGGAGACCGGATTAGCTACCCAGTCTCTGTTGATGGAACACCCTCCGAAAGAAGGTTCGGAGGTGATGGCTCTTCCAGCGCTAAGCTGGAAGAAGTTTATGAGAAACTTGCACGATGATCAGATCGAACAGATCTGTATCTTCGTTGCAACAGATGATGTAGTGGATATTCGTGAGCGAATATCCACATTACAAGTGGAAAACATTGGGAAAGAGGTTCCCAATGATCAAACCAGAGTTCAGCGCTTTGAAGCGCAGAGCTGGGAGTCGCTTAAAGCGAACTCCCCATTTTATGAGGTACTTTGAGAATACGCTGACGTATTCCCAGAAGAAGTACCTAGCGAGCTCCCTAAGGATAAGGGAACTCGTCATGAGATTGACCTCTTGCCAGGCACGAAGTATTGTGTTACGCGGCAATGGCCGTTGCCGCGTGATCAAGTAAAAGCGATCGACGAGTTTTTCGAAGCTCGTAGTAAATCAGGCCAAGTGCGGGAGTCTACCTCACCGCACTCTACCCCCACCTTTTGTGTGATGAAGTCCACAGGTGGGTGGAGAATCGTTCACGCTTACAACAAGCTAAACGCAGCGACGGTACCGGCACAGACACCGATACCGCGAAAAGATGTCATCATAGATGGCATGTGCGGGAGCACCATCTTTAGTGCTCTCGATCTAAGAGATGGATTTTATCGAATCCTAATGCGTGAGTAGAATATCCCTCTCACGGCGGTAAGAACCCCAAGCGGCATGCTTTGGGAGTGGCTTGTTATGCCGCAGGGTCTTCGAAATGCCCCTGCTACTTTTAACAGATGCGTAACGTATCTATTACGCCCGGTGCGAGAATTCGCACCGAGTTATTTCGATGACGTGTTCATCCATAGTAAGGGTGAACACGATAAAAGCGATGTAGATGTCCATAGGGAGCATCTACGTCGAGTGTTAGAGCTTATGCGTAAGCATAAGCTCTATGCAAATATAAAGAAGTGCACCTTTGGTGCACCTGAGATATCCGTTCTTGGATTCCTAATGCGTGAGTAGAATATCCCTCTCACGGCGGTAAGAACCCCAAGCGGCATGCTTTGGGAGTGGCTTGTTATGCCGCAGGGTCTTCGAAATGCCCCTGCTACTTTTAACAGATGCGTAACGTATCTATTACGCCCGGTGCGAGAATTCGCACCGAGTTATTTCGATGACGTGTTCATCCATAGTAAGGGTGAACACGATAAAAGCGATGTAGATGTCCATAGGGAGCATCTACGTCGAGTGTTAGAGCTTATGCGTAAGCATAAGCTCTATGCAAATATAAAGAAGTGCACCTTTGGTGCACCTGAGATATCCGTTCTTGGATGCTTTGTGGGAAAGAACGGGGTGCGTCCTGATCCATAAAAGATCAGGGTGATCGTTGAAAGGCCTACGCCAAACAACGTTAAGGAACTTCGAAAGTTCCTTGGGTTGGCAACATATTTGCACAAGTATTCGTGCAACTATGATGGTTTAATACGACCTCTCTCTCAATTAATTAAGAAAGGTGTCGAATGGCATTGGGATACCCAATGCCAATATGCTTTTGATGCAGTCAAGCAAAGCTTGACTGAAGCGCCTGTCTTGGCTATAGCCGATGACGAGCGCCCGTTCCACGTCGTTTGCGACGCGAGCGATTTCGCTATCGGCTGTGCTTTGATGCAGCGTGATCACGATGATCGTGATCGCGTAATCTGCTATCAATCGCGTCAGTTGCGCCCAGCCGAGCGCAACTATCCAGTGCATGACAAGGAACTCCTTGCCATGAAGTACGCACTGGCTAAGTTTCGGATCTATCTATTGGGAGATAGACCGTTTGTGGTTTACACGGACCATGCGTCGCTACGCACGACCGTGAATTCACCACACATTTCTCAAAGAATGGATCGATGGCTGTCATTCTTTGGTGAGTACAACTTTACGCTAGAATACAAACCCGGAAAGTTGAACGTGATAGCAGATGCGCTATCACGAAGGCCCAATTACGAGACGAAACCTTCCGTAACCGAAGGGGCCAGTGCAAACGCGTCCGTTGCACTGCTTTGTCGTCGTCAATTATACGACAAGTACGCGAGGCGTACAAAACAGACGAGGAGACACGTCTGTTGATTGATTAATTACGTAATCAATCAAATGAGAAACGCGACGAAATCCCAGAGTTCCTCCGCGCTTGCGTGCATCGATATCGACTGCACGATGGTCTGCTGCTTTACAGCACAGACCAAAAAGATGAAAGTTGCATCGTCGTTCCAAACGACGATGATCTCAAACATCAAATTATGTTTGAGTATCATGATGCTCCGATTTCGGGGCATCAAGGTCGAGAGAAGACATACTCTTCTCTCGCACGTGACTTTTACTGGCGAAACCAGTACAAGTGGGTACGAAAATACGTACGCGCTTGCGAGATTTGCCAGCGCGTTAAGCCTGCGCAGTCTGCACAGGATCCGCTTCAATCTCTGCCGGTTCCGACAGAGTGTTAGAAGTCCATTTCAATGGACTTCGTATTCGGTCTTCCACCCGACAATAGTCGGAAGACTGGAATAGTGGTCTTTGTAGACCGTTTCAGTAACATGGTACATCTTACTGCAATATCAGCGAGCGTAACCGCCGCTAAAACAGCGCGGATATTCGTTGATACGGTATTCCGTTTGCACGGAATGCCGAAAGACATTGTCTCAGATAGAGATCCGAGATTTACAGGACGTTCTGGCAAGAAACGTTCTCATTGTTGGGAACCCAGTTGAAGATGTCAATTGCGGACTATCCGGTAACGGATGGGCAGACGGAACGGGTTAACCGCGTTCTCGGAGACATGTTGCGATCATACGCACATGCCTTTCAACAGTGGAGTGACTACCTGTCACTCACTGAATTTGCGATTAACAATTCGGTGCATGCTTCAACTAAGCATACACCGTTCTACGTGAATGCCTTAAGGCATCCACGAACCCCAGTTTTACTTGGCGGTACGCCAAATCTAAGTGGGAGAGGGACCCGCTCAAATTTTGAGCGAGTCAATGCGCAAGTTGCGACTGCAACTTGTGAACAAAACGATGGCCCTTCTACTGAAAATACAGTAGAAGCGGAAGCAGCTTCAATTGAAACGGAAGCTGCATACGATGATTATGTGTCTGCAGCAATGGCTGCAGACAACGAGGACAATGCACCTACTGCTGATAAAGCAGTAGATGAATTCGTATTACAGCGTCAAGCAGTAATACGCTATGTAAAAGATGCACTTGCCTCTGCTTTTGATAAGCAGAAGCAAAATGCAGATAAACAAGGAAGGAAGAACAAAAACTCCTTTCTTAAAGGTGAATTAATATTATTAAGTACTACTAATTTGCCTACACATGCAATAAGCAACTTCCCTACACGGAAGTTGATTCCTAAGTACATTGGACCTTTCAAGGTCCAAGAGATTCGGGGGAATGCCTATACCTTAGACATTCCCACAGCAATGCGGCTTCACCCAACATTCTATGTTGGGCGGCTCAAGCCGTATCACTCGTCTTCGTCTTACGACGAGACGCAGAACCACGGAAGATACCGTGCTTCTCCAAGTCTCCCAAGAGAGACTTGTAATCGGATTCCAGCCGTTGGTGATCAGAGCGGAGAGTCGTTACCTCCGCCTTCGACTGCTCAAATCAGCCGTGCGCCGATCGAGCTCTCCCTTATAGCGGGAAAGCTCAATGTACAGAAGATCATTCTTCTGCTGGAAGGCAGTGTGCGCCCCGAGGATATCGCGGACATCCTCGCGAAGAGACCGATATGTCTTCACACAGTGAGACATATCGCTGCTCAAGGAGGAATAACCCTCCTCTAGCTTGCGGAGCAAAGAACCATGCTCCGCAACAACAACGGCGAGGGAATTCTCAACCTCCGCCGCCCCTGATTGATAATCAGGGGAACAAGCGATATATCCTCGAGCGCTTGATCTCGAAGCGCTCGGTGCCTTCGAAGAAGGGGCAGCGTACCGAGTACTTGGTACGCTGGCTGGGATATCCCCAAGAGTTCGAATCTTGGGAGCCGATTGAGGTTCTGAAGGCCGACGCCACAGACCTTTTGACTGAGTTTGAGAAGAAGTCTCAAAGTCATAATGCGAAGTAGCATCAACAGTAGGTGTTGATGCATTCAGGGTATCAATTAAACCCTGAATTTCGGCGGGTACGGAAAACCCACCGTACCCCCGCAACTCCTCCTCTGACAGACGAGGAGCGCCCTACGTACACCGCGGGCAAACGAGGTGAGAAGAGACACCACACTTTAACCCTTCTTTGATGCAAGCAAAATGGATGTATTCCATTTTGACTGTTCGTGAGTGCTTTAAAAAGCGCTAGCGCATTACGTGAACTTTATTCACGTAATCATCTGGGCTTTTGTTGTAGTTGTCAACAAAATCATTCCAACTCTGAGTCAGGGCGTCTTTATCGTCCCTGTTCTTCCTTGACCCTTTCCGGCTCGAATAATATCGAACCTGGAAAAAGAGGTCAATAAAGTACAAACGTCTATCGTCTGTACTTCGATCGAATCGACGTGACTGGATGTCTTCGCAGTCATCCAGCACGTTGATATAGAACAATGCATACTGGCAGTCCCGTTTACGGTGACCGCCACTGTTGGGGGCAATAGCCCAGCCAGGGGTCCAAAACTCCACTCTGTACGAAACATGTGGTTTCGTACGATGATACGCTTTAGAAGCGGCAGGCGCCGCTTCTGCTCGAGCTCTTTTAGCAGGCGGAGCACCGCCTGCTTCAACACCACGCGCCGGAGTTTAATCACCCCGACGTGGAGAAGTACTTGGTCCAGGTGGGGCTCTGCGTTCCCGCAACCACCTGTGATGACCATTGTCGCTGTCATAGCAGACAGCGACACCAGAGTCGTCATCGATATTAGGCGATGAGCATCTAGCGAGTTTCGACTCACTAGATCCTTTAGTGGGGACAGCTGTATCCCCATCACTTTGTTCAGAGTTAGAACTCCCGAACATGGCCCTCTTGGCAACACGCCATTCGGAAGTTGCCATCGTGCGAGATGTTGCATTAGCACCATCTCTCTGTTTCTTGCCAGATGCCACCTTAGCAGCATCTGTGGTCGAAGACGGTACGTCTTCCGACCTTTGCGTAGTTGACGCTGCTAATGCAGCGTCACCGTTGTCACTCAACACCTGAGGCGGAGGAAGAAGCTCCTTCAATGTTTCCATCAGCGCTCTTTAAAGCGCCGCCGTGTGCTTTGACCATCGAGACGATGGTCAATCAATCAGTTGATGAATGAGAAATTCCGACCAACAAGTGCCATCTATGATTGGCCAAAATAAGAATTATTATTGGCCAACCACCTTAAGTGGAGGGTGATGTAATGGGGTGCCAGTACATAATTGATATTCAAGTTAGAATATCACAGTTTAATTTCAGACGCGTTGTCTGAAATTTAAATAAGAGACTATAAGTTATTATAATCTACGAAGGAAAAGTCGATTCGGTATAAATACCGAATCATGCAGGTTAACTAATAGTACAGTTAGTTAAAGACTTGATATTATTATATTAATTAGTTAGTTACTATACTATTAGCCTCTAAACCACCCATTAAATAAACACTGTTAATTTTGCGTTCTCAAACCCAAGTAAATATTTATATTTACTTTTAGTATAGGATTAGTTGTTACCAACTAATCCTGCCCTAATTGTATTGCGCGCTTCCTCGCAAGATACAGTGTAATCCTGTAACAGGATCAGTCCTGTTACATATATTAAATATACATTCAGTTTACATTTTCACTCAACGACTACAGACGCACGACCTCAACCGGTCGCGCGTGTAGTGAGTGTAGTTGCGTAAAGGGAGCCCTCCCTTTAGCTACACCCTTAGTAAGGGAGACTTACGTTAAGGCATTAGCGAAAGCTAATTGTAAACCAAAGTGGGAATCTTGGCCCCGAGTAGGAGAGCTCTCTCCTACTAAGCCCTTTTATAAGGGCGTATCGGCTAAGTAGCGGCGAACGCCGCTTAAAGGAAAGTCTTCCTCTGTGCGCTAGCCGCACCGTGCGTATACGCACCGGCTACATCTGGTAGCACCTGTAGTCAATCCAAAACTTGTGTTGGTAGACTAAGGCATCCTCTGCAAGGGATGAATCAGGACGATTGGGATAGGTTGACTCTCTTCCAGCAGGAAGCCTTTAACAGGCTGTTATCCTTACTTGGTGACGAGGGTATGCAGCTCCTAGTGGAGCAGGGCCTTGAGGCCGTAAAGGCAAGGCTCAATGCCCTCATCGACCATGAGGCGAGTTGTAGTGGAAGTCATTCCACGTCCACGGGGGTGCGCCCCCCGTTGTCCTTTAAGATAAATGAATTCACCGGGGGAAAGGGTGATAACCTTTATGTGTGGCTTCGCGAGGTCGAAACGGCCTTCGCCACAGCGAATGTGATCAAAGATCACTTGAAAGTGGGACTTGCACTAACCCATCTTACGGGCAAAGCCCGTACATGTGCGTTTACGTGTCTGGATTCGGTCACGAGCGTGTTCCCATCCTGGGAAGTCCTTAAGCAAAAGCTTATGGACATGTTTGCCACGCCTTATCTGGTTTTCCAGAATAGGCTGGCGTTTTCTAGGTGTCGTCAGGTCACTAGGGACTTGGAGACATATGTACAAGAACTGAAGACCCTGTTGGCAGGGATGTACGCGAAAGCGTATTCGGACGATGTGTCCATTCCGTGTTCATGGGAGGCCTGAAAAAAAAGGGCCAGCACGTTCGGAGCTCTTCCGATGCCTCCCCAATGCCTGGAGGAGGCGTTTAAGATGGCGTTTAACGCCGAGAGGAACTCCCGTTCCTCTAAGGTGGGTCCCGAACCCATGGACCTGAGTAGGTCGAAGCGGAGGAGAAACCTCCCGCTAAGAGTCACTCTGAATCTTTTTCGCAGAGCTTCGAGGCAGAGCTCTTAGCTATGTTGCGGTGGCATGGGCCGCTGAGATGCTTCCTGTGTGGAAGCACGGATCATCTGCGGAACATATGTCCGAAAAATCCCCAGCGAGATAGTCGCTGGAAGGGGCCAAGGGTCGGGAGAAAGCCCTTGCCCAAGCCGTCGGGAAACGACGGCTCCAGTAGGTGCGGGGCGCCCTACTGGAGGACCCCTCAGTGCTGTTAATCCCCAGGGTAGATACCGACAGCAAAAAGTCCCGAGGGAAGCGGTGCTTTCTAGAACCGAGTTGGTGTACCAGCCAGGGTTGCTGGTAGTCCTTGCGGACGTGAAAGGCTTTAATAAGCCTTGGAGAGTCTTGATAGACTCTGGAGCTTCTGACAATTATGTCAGACGGGCTTCTGTTGAGAAGAGTCGGCTGTATGCCGAGGAACTAGAGGCACGTTCTCGTGACGTTGTCACGGTCCGTCTAGCGACGGGCGTAGAGGTTTCTGTACCCAAGGTCTCGATTGACCTTAAGCTGAAGTTTTCAGACTTCGATAGCTCAGAACGTTGCCTAGTCCTGGATTTGGACTCATTCTGGGCATGAAGTGGCTGGAACGCCACGAGCCATGGATAGAATGAAAGTCTAAGTCCATTGGCGCAACGTACCCGCGATCGGGTGAAGCATTGGCGAGTCATGAACCCACCTTTGCTCGATCGAAAAAGAGATTCTAGCGTGAGATGCCAGAGATTGGGAAGCCTGAAATGATCATTCCCAATGACGTTAAGGAAGAGTTCCTTAACGAGGGGGATATGGCGGTTAATCCCCACGGCGTTAACGGTGATACTGGTGAGTTGCCAGTGGCAGAGGTGGATTCCTCTGAGGAGACTCCAGTGGTAGGGGTAGAGAGAGACCCCTGTGGTTAAGCGCTAGGCGCTTCCAAGCGAAGAGACCCGTAGTTCGTCTCTTTCGCACGTCGGAAATGATTCCTACCACGCCGTTATAGGCGAGACTGGCGAGTCGCCATTGGTAGAGGTGGATTCCTCTGAGGCGACTTCAGTGGTAGGGGTAGAGACCCCTGTGGTTAAGCGCGAGACGCTTCCAAGCGAAGAGACCCGTAGTTCGTCTCTTTCGCACGTCGGAAATGATTCCGACTACGCCGTTGTAGGTGAGACCGGCGAGTCACCGGTGGTAGAGATAAAGAACTCTGTGAATAGGCGCGATGCGCTTCCAATAGATGGGGCAATTGACTCCCCCCCCCCCATCTGGGTCCCGGGATGGGTCCCGATGCCAGTAGTCAGCAGTCCTATAGGATGATGAATAGTGTGACAGGCGTTGTCACAGAAGGCGTAAGACTTGAACGGTTGCCTGGGATAGGCGAACTGTTGTCGTTAGAGGAGATGTCCTTCAACGAGTTTAAGACTGCTATAAAAGCAGATGAAATCGACGAGGTTGTCGTATTGCGTCCGGAAGAGGAGTTGAGCTCCCCATCCACGATGGACGAGTCAGTTTTGGTGCAAACCAAACAGGCATTAAATGCCCGAAGAGGTCTCAAGATCCTCGCGGATCCTGAGGACCCTTACCATTCCTTACTAAAGGAATTTGGAGATGTCATTAGTGACAACCCGCCGATGGGGTTACCACCGGATCGGGGAGTCCGACATGAAATTGACTTGGTTCCTTGAACCAAATACTGCGTCAATAGGCAGTGGCCTCTCCCCAAGGAGCAATGCGACGTCATCGAAGTATTCTTCAAGGGGAAAGACGAGGAAGGGATGGTACGGTAGAGCAAGTCTCCCCATTCTTCTCCCACTTTTTGTGTTCGTAAACCGAACGGAAATTGGCGCATTGTGCATGCGTACAACAAGCTGAATGCAGCTACAGTACCCATGCAGACTCCGATTATTCGGAAGGTATCCTCCAGAACAATATGGAGGGGTGTACGGTGTATAGTGCCTTAGATCTGGTGGACGGGTATTATCAGGTGCTCATGCGAGCGTCCGATCTTCCGCTTACAGAGGTCAGCACGCCTAGCGGTATGGCTGTGGAGGTGGATTGTTATGCCACAGAGGATTTCGAATGCGCCAGCGACTTTTAATCGCTTGGTGACTCAACTCTTCCGCCTTCATAGAAAGTACGCTCAGACTACTTCGACGACATAATCGTTCATAGACGTGCGGAACGCGACTCGTCTGATGTTCAGACGCACCTTATACACCTTCGAGCTGTGCTCGAATGTATGCGAGAGCATAAACTCAATGAAAACGCATCCAAATGTATTTTTTGTGCAGAGGAAATTCCTTTCCTCGGATGCTTCATCGGTAAGGATGGAGTGCGGGCGGATCCCGCGAAGGTGAAAGCCATTGTGGAGTGGACTTCGCCTGTAAATCTTAGCGTTTTACGGAAGTGGCTTGGATTAGCCAATTATCTCCACAAATACAGCGAGAACTACGCTGAAATGGCAAAACCATTGACGGACCTTCTTAAGAAGGATGTTGCCTGGTGTTGGGAAACCAAACACCAAAACGCTTTTGAAGCGGTTAAGGGGAGCTTGTTAAAAGCTCCAGTTCTTTCTATCCCAGACTCTAGGAAACCTTTTAGCGTTGTCTGCGACGCCTTCGATTTCGCAATAGGATGTGCTTTGTTACAAGCAGACGACGCGGGACGAGAACGCGTGATTGCGTTTGAATCGAGGCAGCTTAAAGCTGCGGAACGGAATTATCCCGTTCATGACAAGGAGCTACTTGCAATGAAGTATGCTCTTGTCAAGTTTAGGGCTCACCTACTCGGCTCAAAGCCGTTCGTGGTTTATACTGACCACACGTCCTTACGGACAGCGACAAAGTCGCCTCATCTCTCGCAACGGATGGCCCGTTGGCTCTACTTCTTTGCGGAGTACAACTTTGAGGTTAAGTATAAACCTGGCAAGCAGAACGTGCTTGCAGACGCGTTGTCGCGCCGTCCCGATTACGAGCTCGCTCACGCGACATTCGTCACCACGTCTGTGGTGGATCTCATACGCCAGGCGTATGAGAAAGACCCACAGTCCACGGCGCTTATCAGCGCGTTGGGTGGAAAGGGACTTGGCTCGTCTGAGCCAACCCTGTCAAGTCGAGCTAAAGCTCGTTTACACCGTTACAGGTACTGTGACGGTTTGCTATATTATAGCACGAGCGCGGAGGACACTCCGCGGGTGGTTGTTCCTCATGACGAGAACTAAATACAAAGTCCTCTTTGAGGCACATGACGCCCCTACCGGGGGTCATTTAGGTCGGGATAAGACCTACAGCCCTTTAAGCGCTTTGTATTGGTGGCCCAACATGTATAAGTGGGTCGGTGCGTATATATTCACCTGTGAGACGTGTCAGAGGGTCAAACCCTCCGCAAGTTCAGCTGCGCCTTTGACGAGCTTGTCGGTTCCAACGGAGTGTTGGAAATCCATTCGTATGGATTTTATCTTCGGTTTTCCGAAGGATAAGGCCGGGAACACCGGCTTATTGATCTTTGTAGACCGTTTGAGCAAGATGGCTCATCTGGCGGCGGTGCCAGAGTCCATTGATGGACAAGGAACAGCGAAAGTGTTCCTAGACCGTGTCTTTCGACAGCATGGTCTACCTGATTCCATTGTATCGGATCGGGATC
>CM047580.1:33133321-33205234 GCA_026184515.1 Peronosclerospora sorghi
CCAACCCCCCAAGGTTCCCAAGAAGAGGCTCAGAATGCCGTCCGAAGAAGACGACCTGGAAGAGAAGTCGCAGGTCGGGGATGGGGTCATCGAAGAAGAAGACCTGACCATGATGTACTACATTCACGAGTTGAAGCGATTTATTCTCGAAGACCAGGTCATGCAAATAGTAGACCCCCAGATCCCCGATCGCCTTCTCGGACCCACCACCGAGCCGATCCGAAGCGACCGACCGTTGCCATTGGTGAGGAACCTGCTGGCGATGTTGGCCGAGGTTGGCATGAAGATGCGGAAGCCCGCCAACGTTCAGAAGCTTTTCGATCTGGACGCTTAAAGGTTGGAGTTGTCGTTGTCGACATTCCACGACCATTTGGTGCCGTTGGTGGGGGCGGTACGCCGCCCAACTCCCACCGCGGCATTGAAGGTCGCTGAGACTACTGAAATGGATGATGATGCATGATCCGACGATAAGTCGTTATATCAGTCTCCACTTGCCTCGGATAACTCATCGGAGTTGGAGGTCGGTGTCGAGCGGATGACCATGGGGTCGGACCAGACCCCATGGGAGCATAAAAAGGACGTGCGACAACAAGGGGCTGAATGCCAGTCGGGGCCCCGGGTGCCCCCACAGGCCTCAGTACCTCCAAAGGAGGATAGCAACACGTTGCCCATGACCCAAGCCAACGTCCAAGCCATGTTCGAAGCGATGATGGAACGTTTCTTGGGAGATCGAAGCCTATCACCTCCGCGCCCACATGTCCAGGACCGGTCTGCCCGGCAAAAATTAAATTTTTGCCGGGATGTGGATATGGAGTCAGTGGCATCAGCGGATAAGCCTATCCGAGGTGTTAAGACAGTTGGAAAAGCAAAACGCAAGTCGCAACCAACCCGACCGCGCCGACCAAGCAAGAGCAGCGATTACGACATGGAGTCGGTCGGCGACATGGGTGACCACGATGGGTCAGACGGTACAGGGGCGGGCAAAGCACGTAAGGCTAACCT
Source organism: Peronosclerospora sorghi (assembly GCA_026184515.1). NCBI lineage: Eukaryota > Oomycota > Peronosporomycetes > Peronosporales > Peronosporaceae > Peronosclerospora > Peronosclerospora sorghi. The sequence goes on from CM047580.1 coordinate 33,134,324, forward strand.
AGCTCCTACGACCGCATATGATATTGGATCTGCCGCGATCCCACGTATTCGTATGGCTGCGACTACGGACCTTAAAGACTTTACCGGCAAGGACGCCGACGAAGAGCAAGCCAGATCGTGGTTTGGTCGGGTCAAGTCTGCTTTCTTGCGGGATCATACACCAAAAAAGGAACGGTGTCTGATCTTCAGGGATCTGCTAAAAGGACCGGCTGCGAACTGGATCCAACAGTTGGGTCGGGATGTCCGGTCTGACTGGGATCTGCTATGTGCAGAATTTGAAGGGCAGTACTGCAACTCCGGATTTTCTACCGCCCGCAAGTATCACCATATGCAGAAGCGGGGCGATGAGACGCCGATCGAGTACTTGCACCGCCTGAACGTAGCTGCAATTCGCGCCGGTATAGTGATCAAGGAAGGCAGCCCGCCGACCGGTGCTTCTATGGAGCACGTGGGTCACTACATCAGTACCCTGGATGACCAAGAGCCGGCGGATCGGCTCACTCTGCTGCGCCTAAAGGATGTTACGGAAGTGTAACAAACGTTGCAGACGCTGCAACACTCGCGCAGTATGAGGGCGAAGGTCGCCGTTGGATCGGGTCGATATAGATCCAAGACCCAGGCCGACCCCGTGAAGAGGACCTTTACTAGATCGGTCCGTGCTGTCAAAGCGATTGTGACGGAAGACAGCACTGGGTAGGAAGAAGAAAGCAGCGGCCTGTCCAGCCAGGAGTCGGATGAAGACCAATGCCACCACGTTTGCATTACGGAATCCGCCCCAAGAGCCCGATCGACGCCTATCCAGGCAGATCGGAAGGGCAGGAGCGGGAACAAGTCTGACCCGGACCAACCTCGCAAGAATTGTGTTCACTGCGGGTCGAGTAAGCATGACGGTGAGGATTGCTGAAAGAAGTTGACCTGCAAGAAGTGTGAAAGACGCGGCCACCCCACCGATCACTGCCTCTTCGTGTGCAAGTCATGTGGAGAGATCCACGAGGCCGGCCAGTGCAAGATGGAAGAATTTTTCAATCTGATGCGCAAATGGTATGTGCCGAACAAGCACACGGGGATGCTTCCACCGGACGTGGAAAAGATGTTAAACTAGAACGCTCGCCAGGTTGGAATCTGGATCGAGCCGAGCGGTCTACGTTTGGCATCTATTCATATGTCGGCAAGGAGAAAAAAACCGACAATACATGTTCTATTCGCAATCGCGTCGTTCGGGATCATTCGGTCTACAGTCTTAAGACCGATGAATATTCCCGATCGAAGGTGGTCATGCAGTTGGATTTGCTGCCGGGGGAGTATCGCGGATACTGGAAGTATCACGCGATCGATAAAAGGTTTAAGCAGGCGAAAGCCTGTGGCAAGATTAATAACCAGAAGGCGACGATGTTGTTCGACTCTGGGGCCGAAGTCTCGATTATCGACTCCGCCTTTGCTCGTAAGGTCGGATGTCGTATAGAAGACACCCAGATACAAGAATGCATCGGAATTGGGGAAAACTCTTACATGACCGAAGGAAGGACGCGCGTGAAGATCACCCTCTCAGGTTCGTTAGTCTACTTCTTCAGCGCTTGGGTCGGCAATCTGGCCGGTCAGGATGCCCTGTTAGGCATGAATTTTATGGTGCCGGCGGGTATTCGACTGGATTTGTCTCATGGGGTTCTTACACTCCCGGATGAGGTCCAGATCCAGCTAGCTGGTCGGCGGCCCCTATACGGATCGTACACCGATCTGGTCAGGTGGGATCAAGATGTCACCATTCCAGTCGGTCAATCCGCTGATGCCACGGTCGATAAAGGTTTCAGATCAAGGAAGTTATGGGTGACCAGGGGCGACCGGTGGGTGCCGACCTTTGTGAAGAGCGCCGGCCGGTTTGATTACGCTCGACTCACCAATATCGGTGACAAGCCGCTTACGCCCGACAACACTGCTATTGTTGGCATATGTCTAGCGGAGGGGAAGGTGACAAGAAAGGCGGGGTTCGTCTCGATCAGATCGAGACGGTATGTCAAGTGGCAGAACTTGGCATACCAAGCGACCACCGATCTGGTCAGCAAAGATGGACCGGTGGAAGAAGATACCTCACCTATGGTGGAACGACCCAGCTATGCAACCCCGAAGAAGATGCTGGTCCGAAGAAAGGCGCCACAGTCGCCGGACACGGTGGACCATCAAGCAGATGAGCCAAAGCTCGTCAACATGGTGGTTTCACATGAACAGGCGATAGAGGAGCCGGAACCAGAAACGGAAAAGGAGAACACGGGATTGCTAGGGCGGACCACGATGGCGCGCCTAAACAGGTCGATGTTGTTGAAGAGCAGCCCGCCGACCGGGAACAGCAGTGTGCAGCCGATCGGGACGGGTCGGGTGATGTCACCACAGAAGACGACCAAGTTTGCATACATGAGGGCGGGGATCAGTACATTCAGGAGCTGGAGAGCCAGGTGGCAATCCTTCCAGAAGTGTATGCCGATCCGCCCGAAGTCACCTGGGACGATCTACAAAAGGATCTGGAATCACTAAGCAACCTACCGTTTCCCAGATCTCTGAAGGCAATGCAGTCCTTTCTAAGGAGCCTGAATTACTACAGCCACTTCATTGAAGACTTCGCGGTCTACGCGGCCGTGCTGTACGAGCTCCGGGAAGTCGACTATCATATGTTGCGCGAAGCAGATCGGGCAACTTTACGAGAGGGCTGCGTCTCTGATCGGGCTGTAGAATTGCCGCCGATGGAGGCAGATGACTATATGAAGCGTGCACAGGTTGCTTTTGGTATGTTGAAGGCTAAGATGGCGACGGCACCGATTCTCAGGCACTTCGATCCGGAAAAAATGCCGACCGTCATTATGTATACTAGTAAGTGGGCCATTTCTGCCACTCTAGCGCAAGAACATGATGGAGTGTACCACCCGGTCACTTTTACGAGCCCGAAATTGAAGCCGAACGAAGTCAACTATGGGATCTCGAAAAAGAAGCTCTGACCTTACTACGGATTTTGGATGTGTGCTATAACCTACTGGTCGGCCGACCCATAAAGGTCCTATCAAGGAAGTCAACATTGGCCTGGTTGCTATCAGCCAATGGGATGGACGGTCGTCTCGGCAGATGGTCAGCGATCCTGTCACAGTGGTCTCTCGAGGTCGTCAAGTGCGTCAAAGGGGAGGAAGAGATATTGGGCACATTGGCTGCCAGCATCAACCCTCGGTCTGAAGTGGATGAAGCTCTGACGGCGATTGCCCCAAGGAAACAACCTCGACAGTCTATCTCACGGCCTCCACCGACCGTCGATCGGGATGAGGAACTCCTGGTCTTGAGTTTCGACGGGTCGGCTAGCTTGAAGAAGAAGGTCGGCTCCTATAGCGCCATACTGTGGAAGTTACCACAATGGTCTATAGTTTCAGCCGCCGCCGATTTCACGCCGGACATAACAGTCAACGAGTCGGAATATTGGGGGCTCCTTCTATGTCTCGACCTGCTGTCATCACAGAAGAAAGGTCGGATCATCATATGGGGTGACTCCAACCTGGTGATAAGGCAGATCACTGGGGAGATCGACTGCAAGGCACCACGGCTGAAGTTTTTAAACGACAGGGTAATGAAGGCGTTAAAAGACTACCCCAACCACGAGCTATTGCACGTGAAACGGGATTGGAATAGAAGCGCCGACCATCTCGCGACCAAGGCCATGCGGGAACGGATCGGGGCGACGATCACCGAAGAGGCCGTTCTACTTGAGCTAATGGATATAAACAGGCTCCCGGAGGTGATCAAGCCCGAGGACAGACCCGACCAGGTGCATGTGATGGCTGCGACTGGATCGCGGACTCAGAAGTCTCGCCGATCGTTCCCGAAGGAAAGGCTGAGTGAACGCGTCGTGCAACAGCTAAGGGCGGAACGGATCCTCAAGGCGCAGGACGAAGAAGAGTGGATCGTCAACCTGAAAGTATACCTGCGCGGTGAATTGGCCAAGTTGACGAATGATCAAGCGAAAGAGTGTGCCAAGATCGCGGACAGCTACGAGGTGGATGACAATGGACTGCTATATTACTGCCGCGATGTTGACCAAGACAGTGCCGATCGAGACCGACTGGCGAAATTGGTAATCCCTGAGTTGCTGCAGCCGGATGTCCTTAATCACTATCATGTGAGTTTAGAAGGGGGACATCAGGGCGTAGGCAGGACATATCACAAGATCAGGGCCCACTTTCACTGGAGAGGACTTTTTCGGAGCGTGCAGAAATATGTGGGCTGTTGCACCGATTGCGAGACCGGCAAAGGCAGGCCGGTAATCAAGGGGCGATCGCCAGGGAATATTGAGGCCACTTACCCTTTCCAGGTGATAGAAATGGACCACATACTGTCGCTGCCCAGACCTACGAGCGGCAACACTGAGCTGCTGATCTGGGTCGACCTGTTCACTGGTCTGGTGATTGCGAAGGCTAGTGCATCCCTATCTGCGGAGCAGATCGCCCAGAGTTATGAAGAATGCGTATTCAGAAGGTTCGGTGCCAGCGAGGTTATCAGACACGATCGGGAACCCGGTTTTATGGCCGAGGTGATCCGATCGCTCAATAGCATGCTGGGACAGAAACAGAGCGCGACGATGGCATATCGCCCGCAAGCGAACGGATCGGCTGAACGCATGGTGCAGACAATCACGAGGGCGATCAAGATGTACGTGGTCGATCCGGACCAACGTGACTGGGACGAGTATGCAGAGAGGCTGGTATTCGCCCTCAACTCTTCAACCGATCGGGTCCGAGGAGAAACGCCTTTTTACCTGGCGTATGGATGGGACCCTCGATCGACACTTGAAGGGGCGATACCGATCGCCTGCACTCGGACCCGCGACCGCGATGCCCGTCGTTGCGTATGCAGGTCCAGAAGCACTATCAGTACGCGAAAGAAGTCGTCAACGAAAAGTTACGTCAGGCCATACAAGATCGGGCAGACCGGAACAACGACCAAGTCCGACCTCATGGTATTGAACCAGGGGAGAGGGTATGGCTATACCTCTATCGGTTCAAGGAGGGCTATGCGAAGAAGTTGGCTCATATGTGGCACGGTCCTTTCCGTGTAGCAGAGCTGATCGGTGAGCATGCGGCCAGTCTAGTAACAACTGGTACAGATTACAAGGTCTTCCCGATCGTGCATGTGTCCAAGTTGAAGCTGGTCCGAGAATTTCCTGATCGACCCAAAACTCCCTGTCTTGTAGACGAAGAAAAAGGATTTAATTTCGATGAAGCGTTACTGCCGGAGGACAGTTGGGAACGGCCATTGGAAGAGGACGAGTTCGAGGTGGAGAAGGTGCTGGATGTCGGATCGGTCAAGAAGACCCGTTTCGGACGCACCCACCGCGAATATCTGGTCCGGTGGAAGAATCATTATGAAGAAACTTGGATCGACGAGCTCGACCTAAACTGTGGAGCACTGCTACGATAGTTCGAGCGAGACCGAGTCAGTCGGAATCGCTTCGCAGTAATGCAGACCCACGAAGACCAAGACCCACAGTAGCGTCGATCAGTATATCGATCGGTGTGAATATGTGTGAGGTCGGAACTTTGCGAATTTATGATGAACTGTGATAACCGTGACGAACTGGAGTAGTGTAATGAAGAACGTAGTGATGATTCTCGCGATGTGGATGGAAATTGTATATGATAACGTGTTGGTGCAAGCTTGCAGTAAATGGTGAAATTTGGTCAAGTGATTAGATGATCAGCAATGTGAAACGAATGATGACATATATTACGAATTATCGGGTCAGCTAACTGCTGCATCAAGGATAACTATCTCCCCACAGGCGGCCGATGGTAAATGCCGGATGGTCTTCGATCTGGTCTCGATGTTGAATACGCCAGGGTTCCTGCAGGTCGATCTGGATGAGGGCGTCCTTCATGTCTACGACTGGCCTGTCGCACCGAACACCGGGATACCAGATGCCATTTTCAGTCAACGCCTGGGGGCTCTCAATGCAACGCTTGTGCATGTGAAGAAACACTGGATACAAAAAGACGTCGAAGTCGCACTCACGAGCCAGCATCCTTCCAGAATAAACTGGTATAGGATCAGCCAGGCCTCGCCCGCCCAACTCCGGCGCCTTTTCTGGTGCTCCCGATACAGGATCAGGTCTTGGTCACGCAACTTCCGACCAGGAGGAAGCATCAGATAGTGAGTCGACTCCCAGATCGCTTGGTAGTGGGCTGTGTTGAAAACCCGAAGCCGACCCAGAAGCAAGTCGATCCAAGGTGTCGGCGTTAACATGGAGTCCAGCTCGGCGCTGAGAAACACTTCCCATGGACGGTCAGCATATAGAAGTGCGACTTGCGGCCCTGTGATCAAATCTGCTCGCCATGCAGACGGGTCAGGAGCCTTCCGAGCTGGTGGGAAAAGCCAAAAGTCCGGGCGCGACACAATTCGGACTAGATCTTTTGCCTGGTCAGGGCTGGTCGGTGCAATTCACTGATCTGCCCTGGTGACCACGGCAGAGTAGCATCCGAAGTCCGAGATGGGAGGGGCTGACCTCCGGCCAACAACCCTTGCAATCGGGCATGCTTGTGCAGCCCAGATGTACCAGGCTGGATCGAAGGAACCGATCCGGTCGACCCGCACGTCTGCTCAGCACCATCACCCTGGGAGCTGGTAGGCTTTTTATAACCCGATGCGGGCTTCGCTGGAACGGAACCTCGACGCCGATCCGACCGAGACTTGGATAAAGCGTTCATCAGATATTCGGAGTCACTGGATCCGCCCTCTGAGCCTTCCCCAGACGAGACCTCTATGCGCTTGGTGTGCGCGGCACGGGGATGCGAGGGCGCACGAGATTTGGCGGGGGCAGACTTGTCATCCGCGACCAATTCGGGACTTGATAGATGCGCCGGCGTCTTGGCCTTCTTCTGGGGCACCGCGCGCTTTTCCGTGAGTTCGGATTCGCGCGCTATGCCCTCTCCCTCGAGCTCTTCGGCGCGTCCTTGCGCTTTTTAGACTGGGAAGTTTGTGAAATTTTCGGTGGGCCACTTTTGGCCAATGAATGGCGCCGGGTCTGGTCTTGATGTAGACCGACTGGAACGGCCGATGCAGACCGGTCAGCATTGGAACGAACATCCGGACGCTGATGCAAAAAGTCAGTTAACTGTTGATAGCATCGATTTACGGCCGCCCAGAGGCGATTTGATTCCTGGGTCCAGGCGTCTTATCGGGCCTGGAAGGACTCGACCTTCCCGATCTGATCCCGGACCATGACCTGCAATTCGCTGGTCTGCCTGTCCAGGTCACCACGTTGGGTACGAAGCAGGACCCGGTCGGACTGGTCTTCTAGCATCTGTCGGCCGACTACCGCGAGCTGTTCTAGGAGATGTGAACGATAAATTTCCATACGGGACAAGTCATGGCGTGCGCCGATCAGCCCGTCCAAGATCGGTCGGAGCTGATCGCGGTGATCACGAGACTGCCGATCCGCCGCGAATAGGGCGCCGAACGCCTTGGTGATATCGGCAGACAGTTGGTCTATAATGGGACCGGAGCTCTTCGATTTTTTTTCGAAGTTGATCGGACTCGATATGATGCTGATCCGGTGTATCGGACCCCGGAGTGTTGGGTGAAGAGCTAAGAAGGCTGTCAGATCGGGACGATCTGGTCGGCGAGTCAACATGAGGCGATGAAGAGCGCAGGGCGCCTGAAGCAAGAAGGTCAAGAGAGGTCACAAGGCGATCGGGTATGCAGAACAAGTACCTGGTGGAGGTGAAGTTGGAGATCCGTCCATTGGTCAAGTCCGCTTCGACGGAAATCGGGATTTTATGAGATCGGGCCGCTACCGTTGCGCGGCTGCGACACGACTCAGGGGCGGCTGTAGTGAAGCGGACCCAAGAATTTTGGTCGGTTCCGGTCAACAATGGACCGATCGGCCTGTCGGCGATCGGATTGGTGGAAAGTCAAGAGGTTTTTGGGTCTGTCATGTGCAAGGGGTGTCCAGGACACAAATTCGGGTAAGTCTCATGAGATTGCGTGTACTACATATTTTCATGTTTGGTACATATTGGGGACTATAGGGGGTAGGTAGTTAGCTGGGGATTTACTTTGGTTGGGGATTTGCGTTGTTTGGGTTTTGCCGTCTTTTGGGTTTTGCTTCGTAAAGGTTTTTGGCTTTTAGCTTCGCTTAAGTGACCGTTGGACCCCCATCTCAACCGGGGTCGTTTTCACCTTACGCGTTAGTCTCCTCTGCACCCCGCAGAGTGTTTAGGGAGCGGATGGTCGAGTAATCTCCTCCAGCTCATTATACCCGGCCGGGACGCGTTATAGACGCATTTGGCCCGCCGGAAGTCCCTCGACGGGAGCGTACTTTGGTCGACCCCCAACGTTGAGTTGCACACGTTTGGAACGTGTTATTTCACCTATTGGATTATTTCGTGGAGATATCGTTCGTGGATTAAGTCACGTTCTTATTGGATCCTCCTATTGTATTGGATTATTGGACCTCATTGGATTACCGGAGTTTATCTCCCACATTGGCCGGGCTTTACAATCGGGTTAGCGATCTGCCCTCGGGAGTATACAAATTTCGAGTATAACCGGTATACCCGTACCCAGGGTGAAGAGTTCCTCCCCGGGTACATCACCCAGCACGGTCTACCTCATTTAGACCACAAGTCAGTCCCAAGAACCGATCCACCGAGTGTGTTACCAGCCCAATCCATCCGGTACACAAGGTGAGATGCGAAAAGAATCGGACCAGGCGTCCAGTGCTGACGATCGGTCGTCTGCCAGCAGCGGACGATCAGATCAGATCGAAGACGAGGGTTCGCGGGGTACCCCCCCCCCGTAAGTTGGAAGGCCGGGCACGATGGTGGTCAGGTTCTCGACACTACGGTGTTCGATTTCGAACTTGACTGCACCACAAGTCTATCAAGACTCTCCAAGGCTTATCAAAGTCTTTCACGTCCGCAAGGACGACCAGCAAACCTGGCTGGTACACCAACTCGGTGCTAGAGAGCACCGTTTCCCTTGGGGCTTTGTTCTGTCGTCCCCTACCCTGGAGATTAAGAGCACTGAGGGATCCCCCAGTAGGGCGCCCCGCACCTACTGGTAGCCGTCGTTTCCCGACGGCTTGGGCGAGGGCTTATTACCTACCCTCGGCCCCTTATAGCGAGTGTCTTGCTGGGGGTTTCTCGGACATCTGTTCCGCAGATGATCCGCACTTTCACACTGGAAGCATCTTAGAGGCCCATGCCGCTTCAACATTGCAAGGAGCTCCGCTTCGAAGCTCTGCGAAAAGGAGTCAGAGTGACTCCTAGCGGGAGGTTTCTCTTCCGCTTCGGCTAATGGGTTCAGGACCCACCTTCGAGGAGCGAAAGTTCCTCTCGGCGTTGAACGCCATCTTAAACGCCTCCCCCAGGGATTGGGGTCGGCATCGGAAGAGCTCCGAACGTGCTGGCCCTTCTTTCAGGCCTCCCATGAACACGGAAATTGACACATCGTCCGAATACGCTTTTGCGTACATCCCTGCCAACAGGGTCTTCAGTTCTTGGACGTATGTATCCAAGTCCGTAGTGCCCTGACGGCACCTCAGAAACGCAAGCTGATTCTGGAAAACCAGATCAGGCGTAGCGTACATATCCATAAGCTTTCGCTTAAGGACTTCCCAGTTCGGGAACACGTCCGTGACCAAATCCGGACAGTAAACGCCCATGTACGGGCTTTGCCCGTAAGATGGGTTAGTGCAAGTCCCACTTGCAAGTGATCTTTGATCACATTCGCTGTGGCGAAGGCCGTTTCGACCTCGCGAAGCCACACATAAAGGTTATCACCCTTTTCCCCGGTGAATTCCTTTATCTTAAAGGACAACGGGGGGCGCACCCCCGTGGACGTGGAATGACTTCCACTACAACTCGCCTCATGGTCGATGAGGGCATTGACCCTCGCCTTTACGGCCTCAAGGCCCTGATCCACTAGGATCTCCATGCCTTTTTCGTCACCCAGTATGGATAACAGCCTGTTAAAGGCTTCCTGCTGGACGAGGGTTAACCTTTCCCAATCGTCCTGATTCATCCTTCGCAGAGGATGCCGTAGCCTACCAACACAGGTGTTGGATTGACTACAAGTGCTACCAGATGTATCCTGTGCGTAAACGCGGCTAGCGCACAGAGGAAGACTTTCCTTAAGCGGCGATACGCCGCTACTTAGCCGATACGCTCTAATGTAAGGGCTTAGAGTGAGATTACTCTCTCGCTCGGGGCCAAGATTTCCCCAGTTTCCTTAGCGTACGCTAAAGCTTCTAGCCTTACGCTTCGCTTAATAGGGAGTAGCTAGGTGAGTTACTCCCCTGCTACAACGCTCACAGCACGCTCGACCTTTCCCGGTCGAACGTCTAGCTGGATACAGTGTAAAATGGAAACTGATTTATATTTAATATGTAATTAGTCTAACTTAATAAACTAATGTAAACTATATGTACAGTCAGCTCCCTCTATAACAGCACTGTTTTTTTGGCCAGAATTTGCCTGTTATAGAGGGAGGCTGTTTTACAAATATAACAGCCCGAGTGATGATATTACAATTTGGCTGTTATAGGCAACATTGGCTTTAGTATTTCCAGGGTCAAACATAGAATAATATACTGTACAGTACATATTGGAATAGTTGTGTAGAGCATAACTATGGTAATTGGCTCTCAACTAATCCAGAGCCCGTCCCTTGCCCTTGTCGCGCCGGAAGAAATTCATTATTGTTGTCTGCTTGGTAGACTCTGCCCTTGCCGCGCTGGCAAACCTCTTGTACTGGCGTAAGATGCAATCCAGATCCTCTGCAAGAGGACAACCGATGGCCTTGCCTTGGAGGCTGCCGAGCAAGACCGTGGAAGCTTCTTCAAGTTGCGCCCAGGTAACCTCCATGCCTTCCACCGGAGTGTCCTCCTCATCCTCCGCTTCAACAGCCTCCACCGCTTCAGTGGTTGACTCAGCGAGCACTTCAGAGACAATCTCCTCATCGGTGAGTGTTTCAACCACAGGAAGTGAGCCATAAACATCCAAGTAATCAGCTGCATCCATGACTTGGTGGGTGTCATACTGAGGGATGCGGGCAAGCAGAGCTGCCACCTCTTGAACATGCTCTTGGATTGGTGGCACATCATCCTCGTTTATGGTGGAGCTGTGGCCAACTTGGTTGTCTCTAATGGGAAGAATGCCGGTCTTCTGCCAGCAATGGGCAATAGGAGGGTAAGACGTCGTTCCGGGCCTCAACAAGGGTGTCAATGGTCTGAATAATGCTGAACTTGTTGCCGGCAGAAAGTGGATGGTTGCCGTTCTGCTCGTACTCGTCGAGAAGGTACTTGATGTAACGAGTTTTGTACTTGACCTTGAAATTAGCAATCACACCCGCGTCGGCGGGCTGCAGGTGAGATGTAGTGTTTGGAGAAAGGAAATGAACCTGAAACAGAAACGGTCAATCGCTGACTAGCTTAAGATATGAAGAGTGGATTCTGTAAGAGAGTGCACATTACTGTACCTTTACATGCGTCAAACGATCCTCATATTCCTCAACATCATGAGGAGATGCGTTGTCCACAAGAAGCAGGATTTTTCGATCTTCTCCTTTGTACTTCGCGTTCAGTTTCAGCATGTACTTCTTGAAGATATCACCGCGCATCCAGGCTTTCTTGTTGTGATGATGGTCGACGTGCGGCAGAGATCCCATGTCCGTGTTGCGGTAACAACGGGGGTTGGCGGCCGTTCCGATCACAAGAGGCTTGAGCTTCTCAGTCCCTGCAAATGTGGGATATGTATCCTTCAGCTGTTAGGGAACAAGCAACCAAACTTAATCGCCATTTCTAAACATAACATACCCAAAGCATTACACGTAAGCAAAATGGTGACTCTGGTCTTGTCTTTCTTACGCCCCTTCTCTGCAGACTGGATCAGAGTCTTGTTGGGCGACATGCGAAAGAAGAGCCCAGTCTCTTCACAGTTGAAAATGTCGCAAAGGGCGTAATCATTGGTTATTTCTTCAAGGGATAGGCGGAACCCAGAAAGATCTTGAATTGGAGCACTCTCGGCTTCTCCATGGAGGCGATAAGACTTGATGCCGTGACGTTGCTTGAACCTTGAGAGCCATTCATCGGAGGCGACAAATTCAGGCTTTGGCTGGGCGCGTTATTGATGCCGAGAGAGCTAGCAAAAGCCAAAGCCTTGGCGACGACAAGTGCGTCTGTCAGAACCACATGATTTGACCGTTCCTGTGTAAACCAAAGCTTGACAGCTTTGTCAATCTGCATTTTGATGATCAAATCAATGGATGGTCACGAAGTGTGCAATGTATTTTGCGCTGATGAATGCAGTGGTCACGTACCTGAGGGAACTCGCATTCACGCAGCCTTTTGCGATTGATGTCTGCGTTTGTTACCTCAGCCTGCTTGGCCGCGTCCTTGTACTTGTTCTTTTTGGCCAGAATGTCAGTGACCGTCTTGCCGCTAGCAAGGCCAGACATCTCCCTGAGTTGCTCGTGTGTAATGTTGCTGTGCTTTTCTGCGTAATCTATCAAGGCCACCTTTGTCTCAAGAGTGATTGATTGTCGTTTGGGCCCCATGATGAGTGCGTGCAGCAAGGAGATTTTGAGGCTAAGGTGAGAATAATAGGTTTTTGGGTGCTTTGGTTGGGGGTTTTCTGTTCGATTTATACCAATTATACCAACAAAAACTCGAAATTGAACAGAACAGAAATTTCTGTTCAATTTCGAGTTTTTATCTAAACATAAATAGATTGGTTTCTGTGCACCAGCACATTCCAACACCTTCTAGAATTCTCTGGCATATTCTAGTGCAATCTATGGTAGTTGACACCCAAATTCCAAGGCCCCTAGCAATAATGGCTGTTATAGAGGGAGGATTTTAGTATGGAGTGGATCTCAGCCGAACGGCTGTTGCTGTTATAGGCAATATGCTGTTATAGAGGGCGGAAAAAGTATGGGAAAATTCCGTACTGGGAAAAATCTGCCTGATGTACAGAGATGCTGTTATATCAGATACTGTTATAGAGGGAGCTGACTGTAATACTAGGTAGAACTTACTTAATCCGTACCTAGCCAAAATGTAATGTACACCACCTGTGTACCAACACGTGGCAGGCTGCCACGCCTTCACTAAGGGCTCTCGCCCTGATTCGTTAAAACAACCAATAGTTCCGAACCTTTCAGACCGGTCAATACTTGACCTCAACCGATGCGTATTTACGTACACCAACGTAACTAAAAATGTAACCCCGTACAGGTACCTAACGGTAAGCGACGGACGACTGAGATACGAGGTCGACTGGTCAATGATGCATGTCAGGATGGGTATAGTTGATTGGTTGATATTAGGCAATTGGTTGATTTAGGATATAAGCAATAATAAAGTTCTCCTTTTGCGTCCGATCACTTAGATCACGGATAGGGACGGCGTGATCACCTCGCGCCTCGCTTCCTTTGCAAACGCACCTCTACACGTCCCGGGCGGGAGCACGTAGTGCACTTTTTTCCCCACGGGTAGACGTGGAGTTTCGAAGAACTCGCTTTCAACTCCGCCCGCTGTGTCAGCGGCCACTCTGCGCAAAGGTTATTGGGAAAGTGATCGAGCCTAGTGATCTCACCTCTTTCCCCATTGTTTGGCATCTTTCACCTAGAAGTTCGGCTACTCTAAGCGCCGCTTGGGCGCTATGCACATAGAAAGTGCAGATAGACCCCTCCCTCTTAAGTTTAGGCTAGGAATACATAGTATATTGGGTATTTCCCTAGTGATCTAGGCTTAGAGGCTCGGAGATCTAGTGGTGAAGACTTCCGCAACGTGATCAAGTACCTCTTCGCTGATCACCACTAGATCCACACCGTCGATCTGCGACCTGCGACCTGCGATCATCAACCCGAAATCTCGCCAATTCGTACAAGATCATCGAGATCGACCTGCGATCTGCGATCATCTGCAATCTCGCCGAATTAACACAAGATCAACTAGATCGATCTGTGATCATCCGAATATTGTCGATTCAGCGCAAGATCAGGTAGGTCGATCTGCGATCATCGATCATCGATCTTGATCATCGACTTTTTGCACCTGATCGACACCCGTCGATATCCTACGAATTCACCTCGATCTGCATCGGAATTGCACGGATCTACGTCCCAGTCACCTGGAGATCGACCCACGCCCAAACCGTCGGGTACACAAGGTGAGCAAGACATAGGCCTGTCACAGGACAACCGGAGGCCCCCTTCATTAGACTGTATTCCGGGCGCTGTGGGAACGCCTGATCGAACCTCAAAAATTCTGATCATCCGCTCCATCATATAAGAAAGAGCAAGAAGTAGTTTGTCGGAAGCCATCCACCCACCTTCTGAATCTTCCACAGACGATATCTGCGGACGCTTGAACCGAATAGTGTGGTGGGTCAAGGGCGCAGTGACTTTTCGCAGCTTTTCTGTTCACAACAGAATCCTCCGTCGTGCTTGGAGGCTGCGTCTGTTTCTTTGCTTTCTTGTGCACCGCTTTCGGTTTCTCTTTCTATTCGATGTCTCTCGCTACATCCCGCGCCCTGGCGCCCCTCGCCGCGGCCTCACGCTTCCGATGGAGTTTACGGATTTTACGGGACGTATTTTCAGCCAATGAGTGGCACGATGATACACCCGAGCTCGATTTAGGGGCGTAACCGGTGGAACCCAGGCGAAGGCCCACGAGGAAGCCCGAAGCCTATCCGCAGGGATTGTAGCAAGAAATAGGAGGATTGGATAACAAGCCGGTCAACTCATGACGGCACTGATGTATGGCTCTCCCCAACGACAATTCGACTCCTGAGTTCAAATGTCCAATCGGTACTAAAAGGAGTCGACTTTTTCAGCGTAACCTCGTGCAGAAATTTGCATGTCAGTGATCTGCCGCTCCAATTCGGGCTGCTGGGAGTGGAGGAAAGACCGGTCAGACTGATTTTCCGACTCTGTCGGATGATCATCGCGAGCTGTTCCTGAAGATGAGATTTACAGACCTCGAATCGATCCAGATCGTGACGAGCACCGATCAGTCCATCCCGTATCGGTCGGAGCTGACCGAAATGTCGTGCATCTGACGATCAGAAGCGAGCAGCGCGTTTACGGCTTGGGTGATACCGATTGGTAGTGGATCTACATGTGGGAAAAGTGAGAATAGATTCGAGGTTGAGATAACGAACGATCAACATACCTTGTTTGGCTTGTTGTGAGACGAAAGCCTGGAGACGTTCATTTTCGACAGTCAAGAGCTTACGATCAGCCTCCACTCGAGCGGTAAGTTTGAATAGTCGATCCACATACTGACCCATTTTCAGGAGTGTGGCGTCATTCGTGGTCCGTTTTTGGCGTTCGGCCATTACTTCCTGTTGGAGTATGTCGTTTGCCTTCCGAAGCCGATCGATCTCGACTTGATACCCGTCTTGTTCGCCGAAAATTCGAGTATTGCAGAAGTCATCAGATCGGTCCGATCGGCTAGGGAGGGAAATATGCGGAGACTGGAAGCACCTATCGCTACAAAGATAAGTCCTAAAGAAAGAAACGGGGCGATCGTAGATCGAATGCAATTAGCTGGCGGAGTAGACCCGGATTGATGCATGGATTGATGAAACTGTGATGATATCGGGCCGCTACCGTTGTGCGGATGCGACCAGACTCAGGGGCGGCTGTGGTGAAGCGAAGAAACTTTATGGTCAGTTTTTATCGGTATACCGTCGATCGTTTTGGAGCGATCGGGTTAGTTGAAAGGGAAGGGGATTTTGAGCCAATCGTGTGTCAGAAGTATTAATTACGCAGTTTAGGTAAGTCACACGATGTTTCATGTAGTTTACATATTAGGTTTTTTAATGGATATTAATATACAGAGTTTTTTTTTTCTCTTCTTCGGAGTTCTTAAGCATAAGTCGCCTCCGCCTGCCTGGGAGTGTTTGGGAGCGGAGGGTTAACTGTTAGAAGCGCGCGCAATTCCTGCGGCGCCTCGCGTCGAGATATTGCTGTTTTGACGACTTTACAGCGAAAAGGTGATGTATTGTACATAACTTTAGGTTAAGTACAGAAACTTGTGTATATGCATATCATTAGTTTAAGTTTAACCTTAACACTAATAAATCACTTCTAAATTTGATTTTTCTCGTTCACGTGGTTTGTGGAGCTGCAGTACGCCGCAGTTGCGGCTGGAATTTTTTCTCGTGTGATCTCGTGGATAATTGGATTAACTCACTGTCTCGTTTCAAGTTACGTTACATAAGCAAGTGGATAATAAACTTTGTTTTTGATTTCATTACTGGTGTTACGTTACTTGCTGTTGCTATCGTTTGGTCGTGGAATCTTGCGCGCTAGTACTCTCAAGATATTGGAACGTGCGTAAGAAAATACACGCGGACGAAATGAGTGATGTCGATGAACAGGTTATGAGCCCAAGCTCGGGCAGTGACGCTTCAAATCAGACAGTCAAGCTGGATGATATGGAGCGACTATTCGCAAATATTATGGATCGATTAGAAAGGATGGAATTTTCGATCAGCAAGGGGGCGCCGGCGCAAAATGCTTCGCCTAAAACAAAGGATGATACGAAGATGGTTATCTCATCCTTTGGCGATAGTGATGAACAAAAAAGGAGTTTCCTTACGGGCATGCAAGGAAGAATGAGTTTTGAGCGGATTAGCCACGCTGGAAAGGATGCGTTCACGAGGGGCGGAGGTCCTAGCCCTGGTAACGCCTACTTGCAACAGCCGAACGCCAACCAGTACTAGCAGGCATACGACGCCCCTGGGAACGTTGGCGCACAAGGTCTTGGTATCGCTAGACCGCCCACATCCAAAGAAAAGAAGCTTCAGATTCGGCACTTTGATGGATCTGAAACTTAAAAGGGGCTGGGGTCCGGTTTCCAGGACAGGGGAACAAAATTCTTCAGGCAGGTAAGTCTCGCGGAAGCATGATGCGGTTTGCAATGGTCGGAGGACATTAAGGTAGAACTGCTGGACCATTATTTGAAGGGCCCAGCGGAATCCTATTATAACCGACTGGTAGAGGGGTGGTGGAAGGAAGCTCCAGCCCTCTGGTACGTCATGAACAAGATGTTGACGGCATTCAGTGTGCAGATAACGTATGCTGAAGGTATGAAGTTTTTCGGGGCGCGCAAGGCACCTGGAAGGTCGTGGTCCGACCAATTCCTTTTTCTCACCGCAATGGCCGAAGCAGTCGGCACGGATTGCGATGCTATGGTGTTGGACAATGTGGTCTACCATGCTGCGCCGGAGATGGGACATGTACTCATCTCCCGGTACGACCACACGAGGGTGGACCATTTAAGGCAAGCGGAAGAGATTTTCCAGCTTGCGCAGGCTGTTGAGTTCAACAACCGGCGGCAGAAGAGTCACAACGCGGGGTCTGTGAATTTGGTGGCCAAAAGGTCCAAGAAACCTTTCAAAAACCGCGGTTCCTACGCATGTGGTGAGAAAGGGCATTTTAAACGAGAATTTCCGAAGAAAAAGAAGGTGCCAAAGGAAGATTTGCTTTGATGATCGCTGGAAGCGGTGAACTAAGTGATAAGGATATGTGGGTCTTAGACAGTAGTGCGAGTATGCACTTAACGTCTGACTTGACGTGCTTAATTGATGTGAAAACTGTGGCACATCAATGTTATCAAGCAGATGGAAAAAGATTTGAAATTACAAGAAATGGCACGCTTTTTATCCGGTTCAAGTATGGAAGCAAGGAGACACGAGTAAAGGTTAAAGGTTTCTACTATGTGGAAGGAGTGGCACGCAATATTTTCTCGTATGGCATTTTAGAGGAAGGTGGTTTAGTTATTGCGTATGTCAATGGAAAAAGAACGCTAGTTAGTCGTGACACAGGCATTGAAATTTCAAATATTGATATGGAAAGCAATTTTTGACTGTGGAAGTACGGTAAATCGCCCTAAGAAATCCTACAAGGAATTTATTATGACTGTGGTTGCTACAACCGATGAAAATTTATGGTGGATAAGGACATACAGAGTGTAACACTAATGCATTTCCACTCTCGGATGGGCCATCTAAATTTTGACACGATCATTGCGTTGTCGAAAGACCCACACTACGGCATTTGCAGCACGGATTACACACGTCGGCACTGCGTCACGTGCGCGCAGGGGAAGCAGACGAAGAATGTTCAGTCCAAGAAAGATAGTGGAGAATCGATCGAATTGGTGGTGTGATTTGTTCCGACCTTAAAGGTCCAATCACACCAAGGGATAGATTGGGTAACCGTTACTTAGTCAACTTTTTTTACTATAAAAGTAACTACGTGAGAATTTTCTTGGACAAGACAAAGGACGTCGCGGCTAAAAACTTTGAACATTTTTTGGCTTTTTTCGAGCGCAAGTTCAATTATAAAATTCACGTTTTGAGGTCTGAAAAGGTGGTGCTGAGTTCAAGAACGTGGACTACTTCTGTCGCAACACCGGTATTTCGCGTCAAATAAGCGAAGCCGGGAATCAATCTAGTAACGTCAAGGCCGAACGCATGCATCGGACCGTGATGAATATGGCCCCGTGCATGCTGTTCGGGAGCGGATTAAATTTGTCTTTTTGGGAGGCTGCGGCCGAGTACGCGGCACATGTGCTAAACCGCTTCCCCACAAGCGCTAATCCCAAGCGGATGTCGCCGCTGGAAGTACTGACGGGGACGAAACCGAATCTCGGTAAGATTGTGACCTTCGGGTCCCCGTGCACCGCTTACAGGAATCCAGGGACCAAGACACTCGCGCACCGTCCGCATCTATTTTTGGAAGAAGCGAAGATACCAAGGGATTCAAGGTCTTTTTGAAACGTGAGCAGAAGGTCACAGTCACTCAGCACGTCAAAAACGTGGAGACGCTGACGGATTTACAGAATCGTCAACTCCAAACTGTTTTAAATGAAGAGGAAGAAATCGCAGCTCAAGGAGGCCAAGAGTCAGAAGGAGCTGCGGGGGCGTCACGCGGGCAGGAAGGCGACAAAGACGTCATAGAACAAGAACAAGGGATTTCGAATGAGCCGAAGCAGAAAAAAAGCCGCGCAGGACGAGAGACCGGCACGTTACGCGGAAGTACGCTGAGAAGAAGACTGAAGCAGAAAGGAAAGTTGAAGCCAACGATGATGAAGACAAGCATCGGGTGGTTAATTTAATTATGGAGGGTGATCCATGAAACTACCGGGATGCGACTGGCCGCAAAGATGCATGTAAGTGGATTGAAGCTATGAAGAAGGAAATTGAAGCTTTGGAGACAAACCAAGTTTGGGATGTGATCAAGAGACCGGTTGATTTAAAACCGCTACATACCAAGTGGGTATACAAGGTTAAGACGGACGCGAATGGACAGCTAGAACGTTACAAGGCAAGATTAATGGCTTGCAGAAACGAACAGCGTTTCGGGGTAGACTACGAGTTGACTTTCGCCGCGGTCATGGAGATGACCACTGTTCGTTTCATACTAATCCTCGCGCGCAAATGGAAGGTTCAAGCTATGCATGGGGACATCTACAACGCTGTATGGATTAAAACAATCGGGAAGGCAATGGAATCGCCTTTTACATTCTAAACTGTTAAAGCATGGATATGAGCAGAGCTTTACGGATGGATGTTTTTTATTTTAAGAAGGTTGATCATAAAACAGTTGTTGTTGGCGTTTACGTCAATGATCTATTGGTTACAGCGACCAAGGAAGAGTGTGTGAAGAATTTTTTTGAAGAACTTGAAGATCTGGAGATTAAATACTTGTGTCAAGTTTCGAAATTTCTAGGTATGCTGGGGGATTACGACGAAATCAATGGATACTTGCTGGACCAAGAGGTCATGATTAAGTACCTAGTTAAAGTATACCGCATGCAAGATTCGAATGCGGTCAAGGCGCCGATTGGCGAAGAGTACGAAAATGAAGGTTTAAAAGACCAAGAACCGTTAAATAGTGGCGAAAACAGTGGGGAACCGACGATTGAAGCTTCCAGTCTTTGACCAGAAGTCTACTGTGGATCGCGCGCTGTTGAATACCAGACATCGTCTATGCAGTGCATAAGGCAACGCGTAGGGCGCATGCGCCAACCAAGTTCTACTGGGTTACGGCGAAAAGGATCTTACGCTTTCTAAAGGGCACGTCTGAAATGAAGTTACGATTGGAAGTGGATTCTAAAACGAAGATCGAAGGAATTAATCAAGTGTAAATCTCGGGATATTCAGACGCGGATATTGCCGGTTCAAAGAGTGACCACAAGTCCACGAGCGGCGGCGTCATAATCGTTGAAGGAAGCATAGTGAACTGGGTGTGCAAACGACAATCGTGCGTGTCGTTGTCCGCCATGGAGGCAGAAATTTATGCGGCTTCGGAGACGCTATGAGAACTGATTGGTTTCAAGGAAATGGCTACTGAAGTTGGTATGGATGTAAAACTTCCTATGACGTTACGTTGCGATAATCCGGCTGCCATAAAAATGTTGGATGGAGATGGAAATAGCTCGAAGACTAAACACATGGATATAAGAGTGAAGTTTTGATCTCGAAGGCGAAGGATGGATTTATTAAAGCAGTTTACCAATCTACGGATACAAACCTAGCTGATGTTTTCACTAAAATCTTGGGTCCGGAGAAGCTGAGGCGCGGCAGGATGGACTGGGATTAATGGCGATCACGATGGACTGAGTGGTTTTCACGGAAAAGTCGAGAAGGAGTGTTAGAAGCGCGCGTAATTCCTGCGGCGCCTCGCGTCGAGATATTGCTGTTTTGACGACTTTACAGCGAAAAGGTGATGTATTGTACATAACTTTAGGTTAAGTACAAAAACTTGTGTATATGCATATCATTAGTTTAAGTTTAACATTAACACTAATAAATCACTTCTAACATTTGATTTTTCTTGTTCACGTGGTTTGTGGAGCTGCAGTAAGCCGCAGTTGCGGCTGGAATTTTTTTCTCGTGCTATCTCGTGGGTAATTGGATTAACTCACTGTCTCGTTTCAAGTTACGTTACATAAGCAATTGGATAATAAACTTTGTTTTTGATTTCATTACTGGTGTTACGTTACTTGCTGTTGCTATCGTTTGGTCGTGGAATCTTGCGCGCTAGTACTCTCAAGATATTGGAACGTGCGTAAGAAAGTACAAGCGGACGAAATGAGTGATGTCGATGAACATTAACAGAGTCCCCTTCAGCTCAACTTGCCCGGTTGGGAAGCGTTACAGACGCGCTTGTACCGCCGGAAGTCCCTCGACGGGAACGCGTACTTGGTACACTACTCACTTCAAGTTGCACACCTTTGGAACGTGTTATTATACTAATTGGAAAGGTTTACGTGGATATCTCGTTATTGGAACCCGAAGCTTTTGGATACGTTTGTTTGGTTGTTCTTGATTGGTTTATCGATCTCTCGTTCTGGTTGGGCTCTACGATCGGCTATACGCGATCTGCCCTGGAAGTATACTGGGTTCAAGTATATCGTGGGTATTTACGGAATTAGGGTGAATATTTCCGACCTAGATACACCCTTCCCCAGCAGTGGATCGATACATATCGATCCCACAAGTCTATATCGCGCGACGGTCCACCCAGTGTGTAGCCACCCAAAACAATGGGTACACAAGGTGAGAAGCGTGAACGAAGATCGGACCAGGCGTCCTACAGTACTGATCTGTCATCCGATCAGATTTTAGGCGAAGGTTCGCGGGGTACCCCCCTCGTAAGTTTGTCGGCTGGGCACGATGGTGATCGGGTTCAGGGCACTTCGGTGTTCAAATTTGAACTCGACTCCACCACAGTACCACCACCTCAACAAGCCGTTTTGCCGCTTTTTTGGTGAGAAAGTGGAAATTCGGACATGTTTATACTGACTATAAAACTAATTAATTTCATGTGGGCAAGCATTTCCTAGTTTTATCATTCCGGCTCTCGAACCGTAGCAGGCATCTTTATGCTTTTGAGTACTCCGCGTGCTCGATAGATCTTAAGTGGGTGCTTACCGATTAGGTCCAAGTCGAGACCATTTTCGACTTGGACGCTTGGTGTCAAAGTATTCGTAACCGGCCTGCATCGGTCATAATACACATAAAAAATGGGATAAGCGCCGAGCAATGATGGTTCCTTCCGCGTACCCTTGAACAACTTTCCACTCCACCTCAGTCTGTTCACGAAACTTCTGACCCTGAAAGCTCCACATTCCTCTTACAAACTCGCCACAACACCTCGCGCTCATTCACATTGGGGGTGAATAAAAGAGGTCTTCTCGGCATTTTTCTTTTGCGTTGTGAAGTATAGCAGCGACGGTTGGAGACGAAGTTGTGTATTGATGTTTATGGTAGTTGGTGAATTTGAGAATAAGTTTTGTCCACAAGAGCTATTCTCACGGGCCTTTTTGTCGAAAATGTACGGAATTGGCATCGACTGTACTTGTCCGACACGCGGTCTTGATGAAGTTATCGCATTTCCTTCAAAAGAATAGATGTATGCTGATGTGAGTGCTATTTATAGCTTCCACAGAAACGAACGATGCTGGCGCGAAATATGTTTCAACATAACTACTCGTTCCCCAGTGATATTTTGCAACCAATCCTGCATAAATCTCTGCCCCTTTAACATTACCTCCACATTGCATACTCCAATAATTTAGTGATCACGTTCTCGAGGGACTGTGACTGCTTTGCCATGCAACCTGTGTCTACGTTTCGGTCTC
Source organism: Peronosclerospora sorghi (assembly GCA_026184515.1). Lineage (NCBI taxonomy): Eukaryota > Oomycota > Peronosporomycetes > Peronosporales > Peronosporaceae > Peronosclerospora > Peronosclerospora sorghi. The sequence goes on from CM047580.1 coordinate 33,157,011, forward strand.
CAAACTTTCCAATTAAGCCCATGTGTTAACACGACTAGTTCAAACAGATTAATCAACCGCTCCTGTTCCTTAGTCGTCAACTTTGGTCCTCTTCCACACGAGTGAACATGGATATCCAGGAATTGCTATTGGATCAAATTTAGTCAATCCTGGAGTGGCCGTTGGGTCTCTTAAGCAGATCATCTGGGCATTGGAGGTCTTCCCCAGAAGGTAGAACCATAGTCTCTCCTTTATCCCAAAGTTTCCCACCCTGTACTACAGCATACCCTTCATCCTGTAGTCGTACTCGGGGACCATTTCATTGATGTCTCCTTCTTGTTAAATAACTACCTCCTTCCATGGCCGTGATAGCTATCATCAAAGCCAATGTCTGGCCTGGCGGTTTGAATTCTTCCCCGGGTCGGGAACCCGGATCTAGCACTAGTGAACAAATAACTTAACTATTTGCCCTCCCTTGATCCTCCCTACATGTTGGAAAAATTATGATGGATGGTACAATCGACGTTTTTTTAAAGGATGGAACCACGGTGGTTTCAACCTTTTCATATATGGATTTTGTGATTAGATATTTGGGACTAATTTTTTTTAATAATAATAACAGAAATTTTATAGAATAGGACATTTTCTGCAGTATTTCACAGAATAGGACGCTTTTTTAATTTCACAGAATATGACACTTTTTTACAAAGACTGTCCACGTCCCTGAAAAAAATTATAAGAGAGAAATAAAAAGTACTTGTTGTCTCTACGTGTAAGACCCTCTGGTTGTATTGATTGCCACATGCGAAAAATTGCTGTTGAGCTTTTGAAGGATAGATTGGGCAAATAAACAGACCAGAGATTGACAAGGATATATACAATTGACATGGCGGTGTCCAGTGTGTATCCTCGTCAATCTCTACCCGATCATAAACTACAGTGTAATCAAGAAGTTGCTTGAATAGCAAGAGAAGCACTCATTTAACAATAGCGTTTGACGGGACATGTGCCAAAATCTTTAAGTTGCGACGTGTGGCAACGAGTAGTGGATAGGAAGACGGAGGAGAGCGAACTCCTGTTGTTGTGTGTTCTACAAGAAAATTTGTTCGTGTCTTGGCGCGAGGAGCAGCGGATCGCTCACGGACGAGTTAATCGCTGTAGCATCTTAGCTGTGCATTATTCTAATTTAGTATAAGACCCTTTTTATTAGGGAATTGTTATTTCCACACCCCAAAATTGTTATTTCCACACACACCCCGCCCATTTATACACATCAATGTAACAATGCCCTTTTATATTGTAAATAATGACCGTCGCCTTAACCTTCGAAAGTGACGATGGCTCGCGAGGGGGCTGTCTAAACTGACCGACCTTGAAAGTATGCCGTACCTACGCACTCTCATCACGCCTCTTGCGTCTGCATTTTACACTTGACTCACCAGCATCACTCACCACGTCATTTGACCGTCCATTTCCCTCTATTTTTTTTTGGTGCACGCATCCTTTTTGCCGTGACTTTAATCAGTGCGGATAGTAATCAGAATGGTGCTCACATAGGTTTCTTCTGACGAAGTGTCCGCCCAAGGATCATTTGCCGAAGCTCAGGCCAACTATTTGAAGCCTGAAATGCAGGTGGGCAAGGAACTATATGCTTTGTTGCATAAGAAAAAGATGGGGATCGTTTCGCACTTTCATATGGACCCAGAGCTACAGGGTATTTTGTCATCGTTATCCTGGCCACACACATTTATTGCTGAATCACTCGCCATGGGAGAAGCTGCAGCTAAGATGGCTACGAAGGGTATCCAATCAGTGGCCGTGCTGGGCGTTGATTTTATGTCTAAGAGCGTGGGGGAAAACCTGGATTCCAACAATTTTGGGCATATCCCAGTGTACCACCTGGCAGAGCAAAAGATTGGTTGCAGTCTGGCTGAGTCAGCAGAGAAGCAGGCATACCTTGCGTATTTGCAAAATGCTTCCAAGATGCCTAACAGTCTCCACATTGTGTACATTAACACCTCACTTCGTAGCAAAGCTTTTGCACATGATTTGGTACCGACTATCACCTGCACGTCCTCGAATGTGGTGCAGACAGTGCTGCAGGCGTTTGCACAGGTACCAGACATCACCGTGTGGTACGGGGCGAGAATCTGCAGCATAGTTAGGTGAAGTTTCTACAGCGTAATGTGGCAAGAAAGCACAAAAAACGCATGAAGGCGGAGCTTAATATTCCGGAAGGCGGTTGCGGTCTTTTGTCCTTAAACAATATATCACGCTTGCATAAAAATACCAGATACATCGTTTCTCATAAATTTATTGGAACCTTCCGTTATCAATCCAATCAAAAGATGATCGACCGTGCCACCCCCACGCGGTCAGTTCAGACAAATGGCTCGGTCAGTTTAGACAGCCCCCTCGCGAGTCATCGTCACTTTCGAAGGCTAAGGCGACGGTCATTATTTACAATATAAAAAGGAAATTGTTACATCGATGTGTAGAAATGGGCGGTGTGTGTGTGGAAATAACAATTTTGGGGTGTGGAAATAAAAATTCCCTTTTATTAATTTAAATAAAGGGGAGTGATAGGTGTACCTCATCCCCTTGTTACATGTACCTCACTTTTGATACGTGTACCTCACCTTCAGAAAAATGAGCGCCACGCAACATTACTTATGAAATTTACATTTAAAAACAGTTTTGATGTGATTGATGGCTGGGCTAGGTTTAACCCTATATCTGCAAGCGCACGAAAAAGACGCGATGGGGGTCACTTGGGCAGATTTTCAGACTGCACTTGAAAATATATCTAAAGACCTTTCGGCAAGCGCAGGAAGTGGAAATTCGGATCTAAATGATGTCTTGATAAAACATTATAATACGTTAAGATGATTTAATAGATACTCGCTACTCGTAGCCTACAGCTTTCGCTTTAGCAAACCGGTTAGAAAGTCGAACGAATTTCCGTCTGGGGACGCGAACTATCATCACCCTTCGCTAAAAGGCAACCTGTACTGGTAAGTCCTTTAATTATAAAAAGAACCTTTTCACCATTTGGTTCGTCATCATTCGCAACCTGGACCGGTTGGTCGGTGTGAATCCACCGCGCCAAATAACTCGTCATAAACGGCTCAAATCCTATTTCGAGGAACACTTTCTCCATCGGCTCATATACGTTGCAAAATTCCGCCAAGAACTCTTCCCTGTGTCAAACTGTCAGCCGAAAAACGAAGTATTGCATACAATAGAACAGAACTTACTTCGTGACGGTGCACGGAGACTATTTCGTGCTTAGGACGTCTTGGAGACAGATCGTTGGCGACCGGTTAAAAATGTTGATGCAAATACCTGCAAGCGACAGTTTACGGTTAAAACATAACTGCAAGTCACGTATATACCAAAACGCACCCGTTGTGACGCTGAATAAGCCGTTGTGGTACTCGGACTGGCATAGAATTCCTCCTATCTTGACCTGATTGGCGTAAATGTCATTAGGCCATTTAATCCTTACGGATCCAGCATTGCCTAACTCAGAGGAATGCACTGTCTCCCCGGCTTTAATGATAGCTAGTGCTACGAGATATTGTACGAAAGGCAGCGTGGTGCCATCCACAAAGACGCTCTGAAAGGAGAAGGTAAGACACCCTTCAGGCGATGACCACGTGTTAGTTTCACGACCCTTACCACTTGACTGCAACTCAGTATAAAAAATGATACCGGCGGGCGGTGCTGGCTTGAGCGTCTCGCGAAGCAGCGCCTGCGTCGATTCCAACGTAGTGCCATAAAGCACGACACCCCCCAGTTCCTGTGTTTTTAACAGCGGGAAAAGATTACACTGCACCACGTTCGATCCCCGAGAAGCCACTTCAACTGGGATGGATGGCTTTGCATCTTCCAGCCACTTTTAAATGTCTGAAAGTTCCGCTGGGAGCGCACATAGTAACGCATTCCTTCTGTCATGTTCGTGCCGAATATATGACAAAAGTATTACATGACAGAAGAAATGGCCACCACTCCGGCCTGTTGAAAATATTCATTATACTGGTTTTTGTCCACACCAGGTATGTTTATATTTTCATTTATAGCATAAGTAATGTTGCGTGGCCCTCATTTTTCTGAAAGTGAGGTACACGTATCAAAAGTGAGGTATGTTGTAACAAGGGGATGAGGTACACCTAAGGCTCCGCAAAAGCCCAGCTCGCCCGGGTCAGCCCACAAGGCCCATGAGCTGGCCCAAGAACTGTATAAATGCGGTGGCTGATCGATCGATGTCTTCCACACTTCCACAATCCGGGTCTTGGTGTCATATCGTTCTAAATCTCACCATTCACACCATTTCCGAACGTTTTTCGACCAACATGAACAGAACTTTGTCCTCGATGTCCCAGGGGTCTTTGTAGCCTTCAGGAAGCGTCAGTGCGAAAGACAGTGCGGCCACTGCCGTATCAGCCAACCGCAGCTGGGTTTGGAAGTATTTCATGCGATGTCCTGAGCGCAAACAGGCTGTTTACCAGGTGGCGCGACGTAGCGGACAAACAACGTGCGGCAAAGCGTTTAAGTGGACAAAAGGGAATGGGACCAGCACTCTCATCTGACACCTGGAAAAACAGCATTTGATAACTGCTAGTGGTCGAGTGGAGTCGTTGCAATGTACCCTGACGTCTGCGTGGAATTCTGCTGGTCACTCGCAAGTCACGGCTGTAGCGCTGACCCGGGAGACCTTGAAAGCTGACATGTCAAGCTGGTTGCTCGTCGTGCTTTGCCATATAAAATTGCGGACTACACCGAGATGCGAGAAATGCTGGCATTGGTGAATCCGGATGTCTGAAAAATGTGGTTTGGTGCGGGCATACTGCGGAGGGCTACCCTCGAGACATATCGTCAAGGTATATTGAATTTTTTTTGCATTAAACATATCGCCAAGGTATATTGAAGAGTTTTTTTGCATTATGTCTTGGTTGATTTGAATTTTTTAGCCAAGGAGCGCATCCGCGACATGTTTTGGGGCTTTGACATCCGTATCAATATCACTTGTGATGCGTGGACCTCGCCAAATTACAAGGCGATCTTTGGAGTTACGGCGCATTGGATCGACTCGGATTGGAAACTCATACAAATGAGTATTGCGGCCATTCCCATCCAAGGCGACCACAGCGGAGCGAATCTTGGAAAACACCTCCTACCGTTTTCCGCGATTATTCCATTTCCGACAAGATCTTTTGCATTACTGCTGAAAATGAATCGTCGAATTAAGATCTCGCACAACATTTGGCTACCGCGGATGATATGAGTTTCTTTGATCCGGCGCAGAATTTGCTGGGGTGTATGGCGCACTTCATAAATCTGGCAGCCAAAGCGGGTATCAAGGAGCTCAGTGACCCAGCGCATGACATGGAATTTGCACCAACAGATGATCCGATGGAAATTATTGATCTGATCCGCCCGCGTGATTTCTATCCTGGTGATTGTGGGCATCACCTTTTCTTATACAAATATTTTGCTTATTCTGTTCTGCTAACATTTTTTTTCTTTTTAAAGCGGGGCCTGTTGTCAATAGGCTGCGTGCTCTCGCCAAGACTTTCAGCAATTCCACCCAGCGACGTGAACGTTTCGAGCAAACGATTCAAGTAGCTCAACCTGGTGTTGCCGTAAAGACAATGGTGTACGACGTTCTAACCCGCTGGAACTCTACTGCTCTCATGTTGATACGTGCACGTAAACTACGCGAGTATATTGATATCTACACCCGTAAGGAGCCCACGGCAACGAAGTACAGCATTACTTCGTACGAATGGGACTTGATTGGTCAAGTGATTCAGCTTCTCGAGCCTCTAGAAGAGGCGAACCGCATGCTTTCGAGCACAATCAATCCTTCCGTCTCCATGGTTCTTCCTGTGCAGCAGTGGTTGCTCGGGTGCGTGCGTGGCTTGGTCGGCACTTACAATGGCTCTGTTTTGAAGTCATCAGTGAATTTCATGGTTGAAAAACTAACGGCTCTGGCGGAAAAGCCGCAAAGAAACAAGTGTACTTTAGATCTACCATATTGGATATTGGATCCGCGTCTGAAACTCACACACTGGTTCGAGGAAGGCATTGATGTAGAGCCCATACGGCAATCATTTCTTAATGACGCACGCAATTATTATTCTGGAGACGAGCGTGTTTCCGCTCTCACTACCACTGAAGAAGAAGCTGGCCTACACACAAGACTTTTCAAGAAGCTGCGTTGTGACAACTTAGAAAGCGAGATTCAAGATTATCTTGCGTCACAATGTGTGGATTGTAGCATTGATCCTTTAGTATGGTGGAAAGGGCAGGCTTGTTCATATCCGAAACTGGCTAAAATGGCTCGAGCACATTTGTCAGTCCCCGCAACTAGTGTTCCTAGTGAACAGCTTTTTTCTTCTGGACGCCGCGTCATTACTGATTTTCGCAGTTCTCTCAGCCCCGTTCATATGGAAGCATTGATGTGCTTGCAGAACTGGGTGAAAAATGGGCTAGTATAGGGCATCCTAAATAGCTAGCTCATCATGCCGCGCCGGAGAAATATATTTAAGGTCTGCCTGCGGTCACCCCCCCCCTTTGCTAGTCAACTCCTCTCCCCTTTATGTAAGGGGTGTGTGTGACCGAAGAATGAGGAAGAAGGCGAAACAAAAGTGCAAAAGCGCTAGAATCGAAAGCAATTGATGATCTATTAAAACGTGGGGCCTATGACGTGTTTCGAGATGATGACACGGCGGGGGAACAGTTTTGTGCGCTTCACATTGATCAAATTTTGCAGCGTTCGTCACAGATCGTCGAGTATACCGATCAAGCGCAGTCAAGCTTCTCAAAAGCAAGTTTCGTTTCAGCGACTACCTCAGACGACGTTGATCTTGATGACCCCGACTTTTGGAAAAAAAATGTGGGGTTAACGGAGCCAGATCCAGTCGAAAAAGAAATCTTGCTGCCGCATCAGCGAAAACGAAAACGCGTGGCGCGTTTTGGTGGTGGTGGCACGTTCTCAGACGGCAGTGTATCTGACGAAGCTTTTGAGCAAGAGAAGCGTGAGCGAGAAAAGGAAGAACGGGAACAATTGGAGAAAAAAATACGCCTCGTGAGTGGACTCAAAATGGACGTGAACGACTGCAGCGTGCGCTAATGCACTATGGTTTTGGTCGATGGGAAATTATACGAAGCCAAAGCGGCGGGAGTCGCTAAGTGAAGGAAGTCGAACGTTTTGCGCGTGGATTTATCTATGTTCCGGGCTTATCTTGTGATGAACGTAAAGATGATACGACCTTTGTGAAAGCTTCAATTCATGCAGCAGCCTTTGCTCAAAGGAATAATTTAATTGAAGAGGAATTGTCGCCCGTGTTGAAAGAGGAAGATTTTGTGCTCATTTTAAAGCAAGGTGGTGGTCGACGTGTACTGGGTGGATTAGACATGCTGCAGAGGCTTCAGCAGCTGGTTGCGACAGCGTGCGATGTGTGCGATAAACTTTACATGGACGACGAGGATAGAGGCAATCCTATACCGAAACCGAGTGCGTATTGACGAACGGGCCCGGTACTATAGTGCAGATAAGCTGGTCCCTCACGTTGAAGTCAAGGGTTTAGGAGAGAGACCGGCCTGGACGCAAATTACGCCATGGTGGAACGAAGACGCTGACCGGAACTTGTTGATGGGGGTGTTTCTTTACGGATACGGTCGCTGCGCCCAGATTCTGGCAGACCCGCGACTGTATTTCGCGCGATAAGAGAAAGTCGAGACCGAAGCGAATAGCTCTCATCTGTCCAGTAACACTCCGTTTCCTGCGAATGCAATGAAAAGAGAAAGTACTGCTGCAGAAGAAGAAAGCGATGACGTTTATATGAATGATGTGGATTTGGAAACAAGTTCTGTTGAGGATGTGACGCATGTAAAAACTGAAGCAGGCACAACACTCGCTTCCGCTACGGAAAGTAAAATCTTGGCTGCAGCAAGTTCATTTAAGCAGCCCGAGGTCCAGCATATGAATCGGTTGTTAAGCTGGTTGTTGTCTGCAGAGGAGATGAAGCGCCAGCATGAAAATGACAAATACAAAAAGGAGCGCGTAGCGAACGAGCAGAGACGGCAAGTGGCACATGAAATGCGCGTGCTTCGCTCACTTTGCGTCGATTGGAGATGAAAGCCATGCAGCTTGCCCAGGTCGATATCCTTCGGTGCTTAGCAGTATTAAATAATGCCCGGCAACTTCCAGATGCCACTTTGGTAGCTGCTGCCCATCACCGTATTAAAAATACTGATTGGACAAGAGAAGAGCGTCGTTCGTTTTCTTACATGATGGCCCTGCACGGCGCGCCATGTATTTTAGCGAAACGGGTTGTTGTTGCTCCCGATGGAAGAGCCACTCCATCAATGTTGCCGTTTGTGACGGAACATGCACGCGATTTTTCATCTGACCCTATATTTAGTAACAGCGGATACTGTAGAAGGTGAAAAATATATATAAAAAAATCTATTTATTGGGAAGACTTCACGAGCGATACTGTTAAAAGCCGGCGAGCCCAGACCAGCCCGTCAGCCCGTCCACCGCTTGTTGGCTGGGCCGCGAGCCGGCCAAAACCCAGCTCAACCCGCCCATGCGGAGCCCTAGTACCAATTCCCAAGTTTTGATTATTACTTTCTCTTTTATAAATTTTCCACGGATGTGGACAGTCTATGTAAAGAAAACTGTCCTATTCTGTGAAATAAAAAAACGTCCTATTCTGTTAAATACTGTCAAAAAATGTCCTATTCTATAAAGTTCTCTAATAATAATCTACTTTTACTCGCTTTATCTTTACGAAATATCTCTGCACCGGCTTTCACAATGTAGAGAGGCGTGATGGCCAAATCAGAGTGACAAAATTACTGTCCGAAAATGGTCGGAAAATAGTATGCACGTTCCTAAATTTATGTAGTACACTTCACCTTTTTCTGTGACCGTTCAACAGGCTGCTTCACGTCTATAGCTGTTTATAACATTTTCCATTTTGTTTTAAGACTAAGTCGTTGTAGCAACCACTACAGACTTAGCCTGTTTTCGTTTACGTTTCGGCGGTGTTTTGTTTAGATCATTCATACTTCGTCTCACGAGATAACGTTGTCGTTGAGCTAGCATTTGTGAAGCAGCGTTCGCTTGCTTGGCTTGCCTTTGTGGAAATGAGAGCTCAAGCTCTTTAGCAAGGCTTTGATCATATCGAACACGAGCTCGATGGGCACGAGTGGGACCAACTGAACAAGAACGCGAGCCATCAGCCACGCCTTGCGGCAATAAGCGGCCTTCGCTAGCAGCGATCCATTCCACAGTGTCTTCTGACCACAATGAAAATCGCACCAACAAAAATTTAACAACTCCTGAAGAATCTTCCGAGTAGGTTTCCAAGATTTCACCATAATTCCAGCACCCGTATTGATCGAGTACGTCCACCACATCACCCGCACTTAACTGGAGGGCAAACTCCACCGACGCTGCTACAGATAGAGAACAATTGACTGCGACGCCGTGGCGAACGCTAAACGTAACCACATCTGGTGGGGAACTCTTTACTAGCGATGGAGGTCGACGGGTTAAGCCATTATCTGGAAGCAAAGCCACAACCCCGCTACTGTCGCTCGAAGGATACAACTGCAAAAAGATATCCTCAAGCTCTCGCGCAGCCGTATCTTCGCCCTCTAAAATTGGTGCACACTGGATGCTGCAGGCTGCTCGTTCATACAGGAGCTGTGCAGTTCGCCAATTGTATATGGATAATAATATCAGACTTCTCATTGAAGCAGACAGTGCCTGTGAGATTTCATCCTCTTCTACGCAGTTGCCAAATGACGGTAGCTCACCAGTAACTTCCGAGTTTGATATTGTCGTACGGAGTCCGCCACACGAGGGATGACCAGTACCTTCGTTATCCCCGTCACTTGGGTCACCTATTTCATTCGTTTGTTGAAGCTGAAGCTCATACTGCTGTTGATAGTGACGCTTCCTTTCCTCTTTCCAACGCGCTGGTGCCTCGGAACGGCCTACAGACGCAGGATGCACAACTACATAATCTGGCTCTTGATTTTTGCGCAGCCTCCAAAGTCCTAGTGACGCTGGATGCAGCTGACGAATGGGAAGACTAGGCAGAACAGTCTCAATAAATTCGACTTTATCTGCTAACGTCTGCGCAGGATCTTCATCCACATTGGCTTCGATAGGTCGCTGACATCTTAGGGTAGGTGCACATGGTGTTGACGGCATATTGAGCTGACAGGCTTCCACTCGACTCTGTAGACGGCGTTTAAAATCCTGGTATAGATCGTCATCGTATCCATAGACCAGGTTACGATTAGATGTAAGCAATGATCTCTCTGCATTAAAAGCACCTTCGCGTTTCTTCTTCATCATAACTTGTGCTTTTTCTTGTGTTTCCCTCACCGATGCATCGCGTTTCCGCTTACAAAGAAAGTCACTTTCCTCCCATACGTCAAGGTAATTACGTCCTCGACGAATCGGAAATTCCACACGAGCCTTCGACGTATCCAAAGCATCAGCAACCATAGACTCCAATACTGCTCTCTCCTTCTCCATTATATCCATATTACCGCGTGCACATAGATTCACAGCAATAAAATCAGCATTTTCTTTACGCCACCGCACGAGGTTATTCAAGTCGCTCTGAGCAAGCGGATCAAAGTACGGGTCCAAATCCTCCCATTTCCACGGTGCGCCTTCTGACGTAGAGGGGTATAGATGCGATGTTTCAGCGCGAAGATAAACCGGAGAAATAGGTGCATTCGCGTCAGCTTCAACATGGATCCCAGTTTCAACTGCGTGTCCTTCTACTAAAATGTTCATCTTGTCCTCTAATGCAGGCAAAGCTTTTCCATTGTTCTGCTCCTGCTTTGCTTTGGTAACCGGTTTACTTCGCGCAACTGAATAACTCAATCGCTTTCTACGTTTTCTTCGACAGATTGTACGCGTGACACTAAACTGTGCCACATTCGCTGTTTCCATTGCCGCAGGCATCGAGCAAGTACTATCTGTTGGTATGTTTACCGATGCCGTCGTAGGCGTAGTGATTGCCGCTTTTACTGCCTGCGGTGATGACTCCACCAAATTACTTTTTCTGAGTGCCGCGACACGCGTCGAGTGAACACCTCTATCACTCGAAAAAGGGTATAATCCCATTGGTACTTCATTTGCCGGGAAAGTCATACCGACACTAGAGGTAAGCACAGCTTGAAAAGGCACTGATACAGGAGAATTCTCACATCCTTCACTTTTCGAGACTTCCTTGGTCGAATTCCCCCCTGTCTGACCAGACTGAACACGTCGACGTTTTCTACGAAAGCCTGCACTGTCCAATTCATCCTTAGCGACATGTCCAGAGCGCAAATGATCATTCTGCGTCACATGTGCTGCTTTATAGGGCGCAAGAGTTAGTGAAGTTACTGTAGATCGTTTCTTCGCCATTGTCGATATATGTCGGTACGCTGCTTATAACCCACAAATCTTACTACGTCCGTGGCACGTAAAAGATGCCGAGCGCTCGCTCGTGAGCCCTGCGGATACACGCGACCTTTACCTGATCTTTCTCTATCGTGAGTGGACCAAGTAGTGGCTTAAAGGCGACAGAAACATTAATCACGATTTAAGTTCATCTAAGTACGAAGTTTAAACCTTATGACTTGGCTTTTTTGCTACTAATTGGACCATCGCCAACAACATCATCGTGTACTCTAGTACGCTTCTGTGCAGAAATATCCACTGCATCGAACATTTCCACACAGTCTTCATCGTCGCTCGCTTCATATGGAGTAACGTCGGCGGGCAACTTAACATCCGTCTTTGCAGGTGCTGCTACGTTAGAGATGTCGCCACCTAGAGCAAATAGCTCGATTGCATCTTCACCAAAGCTGTCCTCTTCGCGATGGAGCACAAGGATGTTGCAGCGAAAATCTTGCGAGAAATCTTCGATGGATACAATAGTTTCATGACTGATACCTTTGCTAGGAAGATCGACGAGTTTCTTCTCGAGGTTCACAGCCAGACTTGGTTCGGCGTCTTCACCTTCTTCATAGATCGTGTTAGCACCAAGAGAAATCGTAGGTTCGTTTACACCCAGCTTCTTTTTTAAAACTTGATCAACCATGTCGCGCAACAGCATGCGGTTGGTATCCACGGCCATCTCCAACGTATGCTTCGAACACACAAAACATTGCGGATTGGGCTTCTCAAGCGCACTAGGCTGAAGTAGCACACCACTACTGTTCCATGATCGGTTGCAGTGTGTGTACATACACACCTCTCCTACCGGCTTTGCAGCTTGCAGAATACGAAAGGCCTCCAACACCTGAAAACCGGCTACGATGGCGTTAGTAGTGGCAATAGCTGGAATGATATTACCTGCAATACCCTTGCAGGTGTAGAGCGACTCCATCGGAATGGAGAACACAGCTGCACGCAAGTTGGCTGCAGCGGTAATAAATTCCATAGCAGTGGCGTCGTCCTTGTCGAACTCATAGCTGCCCAAGTTAACTCGAGCCTGCTCGCTGCCAAGGATACGAACAATGCACGAGACAAAACGCGTCACACATTCAGAGACACTCCACACGTCACGGTCGCTCCAGACTTTTCCCTCATTCGTCTGAATTTTTGCTGCCGCGTCGTTAATTTGGATTGCCTGCACAGTATTTGAGCCTACAATTTCCTCAAGCACCAATGTTTGCGGACGTTTGGTAGCCGTCTTGTACGACTTCATCTCGAGTCTCTTTTTTATCTCAAACTCAAAGAGGCCGCGGAAGACGTTGCACGAATACTCCTGCAGCACAACCAAATCGTGAAACTTCATATCCGCTGGGCGTATTACGAGATTCATATAGGCGGAGTTGTCTTCATTCGTCGGATCTTCCCACAACATCGAGTCCTCCAGCTTGCCAAAAAGAAGTTTGTAGCACTCCTTAGCCCACACAATGCAGTGCACCATCTTCTCAGGAGTACTACGAATCGTGCAAATTGGATACTGCTTTTGTGTAACCTTGGGTGTACACTCGTAACACTCGGTTTCGTTCTTCTTGATGACCGAGACCTGGCCCAAATAACCAGTCGTGCCGCTCTCGATAAGGGGTGTATTGGTAGCTAAACACAGACGGTTGACGTGTCTTCGAGCGTCGACATTGTCCAGAGCATTAAGCACGAGCGAAAACTGCTGAAAATACGTGAGGCCAAACTGGCTGCTTTTAATGTTGCTGTGGTGCGCAATGATCTTTGCCTTCGGGTTAAAACCCATGGCGATTTCTTTGGCCACCAGCGCCTTTGATTTACCTACGTGGTGTGAACGGAACAGAAACTGGCGGTTTAAATTTGACACATCGATGGTATCCAAATCGATGAGATGGATGTCTTCAAATCCGCTGAGGACCAAATTCTTTAATAGTTCGCAGCCGATACCACCAGCGCCCACTACTAAGATTTTGGCATTCTGAACTTTCCTGCGCATATCCTCACCCTGAATGAATACATTGCTTTAAATAGTCATGTTGCTTTCTTTGTACATCTTCACGAAGATCGTTATGTACGCACCAATACGGTCGCTACGCTTTCTGCCATTCCTGACTTTGGATAATCTCGTTGTGTACCGTCCACAAGATGATTACAAAAATAGTCAGACTTCCACTTTTTGACCAATTGCATCATTCCATACTAAAGAAAAAGCCTTCCTAATAGGAAGCGCTCCCCCCCCTCCGCTGCGTCTGGATCTCTGCGGCACAGCGGCCTTCTCGTCCCTTTTGTCGCTACAGGTGAAAGATTGCCCACACTTTATCCTTCAATAAATCGTCAAGAAGATCTGCGTCCTAAACTTTGAAACGTATCCATCGACGTATGAGCATGGAGGCCAAGCAGGACGCGCTGGTGGATGTTATCCGTGCCATTATTGGACCTAGGGATATGTCACGTGAACATATCTTAGAGCTACTTAAACAAGCGGGAGATGATCCAAATAAAGCCGTGGATTTGTATTTTCAGACCGAGGCTGCAAATGGCATCGCACCAAAGGTTAACGACGTGGAAGGGTCCGATGAAGAAGAGGACAAAAAGGATATTCCGTGCGTGGAGACGCCAGCTTTACCTCGACATATTGTTAACATTGATGGCGGCGCATCGAAGTGTTCTGCAGAGTGGACCCCACAGGCCGAGGAGCTCAGTGGACTTTTAGGTGGAGAAGTGAAGCGAGACATCATCCTGACTCTCCTTCGTCGCTCAAGAAACAATTTGCAACAGGCTGTTGAAATCTATTTTTCAGAAAACAGAGCGGACGCAGATTTTGACGAAGGAAGCGACGAAGAAGAGGAAGAAGTAGCTGGTGCTGGCAAAATGCCACTGTCGTCAAACATTGAAAGCGACACAATCCCCTCATCACCTTCAGCACCTATATCTGTATCAAAGACTGTCTCGTCGCCGACACGTTTGTCAAAGTCTCCGCAGGCACCGTCTGAGTCGCCAGCATCATTGCCGCAAACACCATTTGAAGCACATCAGTTGACTCCACTATCTCGTTCAGCCGCTTCAAATATTCAATTAGAGACTGATGATGCTAAGATTTCTGCTTCTACGACCGAAGAGGAATCGCTGTATGGACCTGGGACATTTGAAGTGGTAATATCCAGCAGTAAATTTTGCTGGCAGATCGGTAACGTGTTTGGTCGAGCAGTGGTGCAGTATGTGCAACCCGGTGGACCTGCGGCACTTGCTGGTATCCAGAAGTCTGACGTGTTGCTCGCGTTTCGCGATATCGTACTGAATGAGGAAAATTGCACTGCTGTTGTGCAACAACTGTCCAAGGAGGTATGATCGACGATGACTGATTCTATGCGATTATCGATATGTTTTCATGAATTAGCTGACGCATGGATACTTTTGTTTGTTTTATGTTTTGTTTAGCGTGTGGTTGTTCCTTCCGCGCTTCGTTTTCGCCGTGCTTTAGACCCTCATTCTCAGCCCAAGACTGTCATTCAGGAAAATGGACTACCCAAAGCTCATTTAGTACCAGATACAGCGAAGGTCTCCCTGCACGAAGGTGATGGTGATGTTGAAATGGCGAACGTTGAAGTTGCGCCTACGGATGATCCAGTTGAACCAAAGTATGGATTACAAGTGTTGTGTCATGCAATTGGTGCTATGCAGGACGCCGTTGCAGGGTCCTCAGCTGTGGAAATTAAAGCTTTGATAGATCTACTGCTGAATTCAGAATTTAGCTTGAACCGCGCTGTAAACACTTTTCTTAACGAAGACCGCATCATTAGTGATTTTCGTGGAATTGTCGGTCATAATTGGAACCCGGAACAGCCCAGCTCGTCGGTCATGGGAGCTAATGAGCCCTACACGGCTTCTATTCCAGCTGGTCCACTTGGACTTACCGTTGAAAATATCTTGGAGCGAACGATTGTTGTCGACATTAAATCAGGGGGAGCTGCCGAACGCGCGAACGTAAAACGCTCTAGTTGGCTTATAGGTCTTAATGGCCAGCGAGTAACGCATCTAACTCATAAGGAAACCCTACGATTAATTGAAACGGCCACGCGACCACTGCAGCTGCAACTCCTAATCGTTCCTCCAGATGATTACAAGGCTCTTCGAACGCAACTGTCGATGAACATACGTCAACAAAAATTGGAGCGTCCGATTCCCGAACAGGACCGAATGTCTTTCCGTGTTTTTCAAATGAAAATACACCAAGGAATGCTGGTCATGCCGAAACTGGTGACCAAGGTCCTTTTCCAGTACCTGAGCACAGAGGAATATCACCCTCCCACAATGGATCGACAATACCCGAATCCGCTTGACAGGTTATTACCAGCAAACGAGTCATTGGATAATGTAATTTTAGAAGAAATCAAAACCATGGCAGAGGAGCGTACTGGCGAAATGTGCGCTGAACGCAGGTTTTTGCTGAACCTGTTTGCTTCCATTCACGATTATGACGACAAGGGTGAAAACATTGTCATCCGTACTATCCAATTTCTTGGTTGGCTTGCAGTTCGTTTGGCACAAATGCAGCATTTTGTGGATGCGAGGGAATCAAACTCGACTGATGAAAATCGAGTAAATCGACGTCATCGCTATGAATCACTACTTGCAGTCGTGCTCCATGTACTTGAAAGCTTGTCGATCATCGAAAATCATGCGACGTGGGACGTCATGGTGAACGCCTTGAAGATGTTGATCTTGTCATTGACGGAGGCTGACGTGGATAAAGTATTGGTGCCAATGTTCGCCCGACTTAGCATTAGTTCAAGCCCAACAGCACGAATTGTTCCCGTGGCGCTTCTCGCTATGGTTTATCCAAATGTCCGTGGAGACGTACGCGTTCAACTTCGCGGCATGCTAGATCGCATGTGCAACGATGACAATCCACTAGTTCGTCGAGCTGTAATATCAGTAATTGGTGATCTTGCCGCTGCGGGTGGTGTTTCTATGGCTAGTTGGACGGTTCATCTTTTGGAGAAATCCACATCCGACAGTCATGATATTGTTCGTATCTTCGCCGTAAAAGGCTGCATCACACTAGCCACTATCTTGCGTCGTTTGCTGCTTAATGACAATAGCAAAACAGATGAGGAAGCTGAACAGGCGTTGCGTCTACTGTATTCTCGAATGGTGCCTCTGTTGAACACATACTCATCAGACTCATCTTGGCAAGTGCGGTTGGAAACAGCGCGAACTCTGCCTGCATTTTGCAGAGCGTTTGGACCTGAGTATACTGACGTCTTTGTCGACCATTTTGTATCCATGATTGGTGATCCTACGGTAGAGGTTCGCCGTGCTTGCGCTGAAGCTGCCTTTTTTCTTGGTGAAGCCTTGCATGACACTGCTTTGCAGCAAATGGCATCCAAAGACGCATCAGCGCAAGACGGCGAGAATAAGTCTAAAGATATGACTTCAAATGCTGATTCTGAGCTGGTAGTGGCTGCTCAAGTCAAAGTTGTACGCACAATTTTGCCTGGAACATACACTCTATCGACTGATGTGTCTGTAGCTGTAAGACTTGCCTTGGCTCAATCTGTTGGACGCTCGTTACAATTCATTCGTAGTAACTACTACGATGAGCTGCTTCCGATTTTCACCCAGTTCTTGGACGGAAGCCAAGATGCGACTGTGCGTGCATCGCTCTTGGAAGAAATGGCTCGCTACTGTGACTGCTCGTCAGAAAGTTTGATGGCCATGATATTTTCGGCAATTCATGCGCTGCGTACTTCCGCACAGTGGCGAGTGCGTGTTAAATTCGTTCATTGTGTTGCTGCTTGGGCTGAGAGAAATGATGTTGCCTCACTTCCTGAAGACTTCGCTGATGCGTGCTTAGAATTACTGGGGGATGCAGTTCATGAAGTCCGTGCTGTGGTATGCGAAAAGCTCTCTTCGCTCGGAAAGTCGTTAGGTAGTGACTGGGTGATTGAAAAGTGCATGCCTCGTGTGTCAATGTGTTTCCAGTCCACGTTCCACGGTCGGCTCACTGGCTTGATGGCTGTAGAGCTCCTAGCACCAGAGCTACTGCAAATGGATAAACTACGGGACGTGATTGACTTGGTGGTGGAGCAGTGCACGTCCAAGACAGCGAATTTGCGGTTTCGTGCCCTGCGAACTCTTGGGCTAATTGTTCCCACTCTGAATGACCCAAGTATAAGTGAAAGCACGTTAGAAATCGTTCGTCCTTATGCCTTCGCCGAAACAGAGCCAGATCCGGACGTACGCGAAACTGCTGAAGCTACACAGACACTACTGGAAGCCGTACTAAACTAGTGCGTAATACTCAAATTTATCCTCCTTATGAAATTATGCCCAAAAACAGACTTTTCTTATACAACACTAAAGCATGACCAAATTCCGTTTTCTGTCATTATCAATACGCCAAAAAGTTCACGCTCCGCCGAATTAGCCAATCTCGTAGTTTTCGTAATCTCAGTGCTAATTTTATGTCCGCTCGCGAAAAGCTAAAATTAGGGCGTGACTGGGTACACCCCCCTTTGCTGCGTACACACCCCCTAGGGTTAGGGTTAGGGTTACAGCTTCCCTTACACAAGCTCTAGTAAAGACTTGTAACATCGTCTTGGAGAAAAGAGCGAGGACACCGTGTCGGTCATAAAAGCTCCACGTCGACACCAAATAATACTTATTTTTTGAGATACAGCTCCATAATCACATTGAAGTCACGTAAAACCTTCGACTACGGCTAATGACAGCACATTTCGCTTCTGTATTGTAGGGAATAACAACAAAGACGTGCGTTTAAAAAAATTTACTGCCTGACGCACTTGCTTATGCCTGGTGGTGATGCGTACAACTACAAGGCGTCCACGTTGATCAGTACCCCATCAGGAAAGCGTATTACTTCAGACTTTTTTATCGTGAATATTTACATGCATTTTTTTGGCAACTGTAGTTATTCAAGCCACTTCGCAGAAGTGCCGAGGCGTCCGAAATTCTGCTCTACATCTCAAGTCGCCTGAAATCTATCGAGAAGGCTACATAGTAAACGGTCTATGTCCCGAAGCCCCGATCTCTACGTCTAGTAGAATCACAAAGGCAGAAACAAGAAAACTGATGTTTGGCACAAGTTTCTATTGGCAAATTTGCACAATGACGGTGTCCTTGTGTTTGCAGTTCATTCCATAATCAATCAACTGTCTCACCAAGGTATGTCACAGTTTAAAACATATCACAAAGCCTTGGTGACACCCTCCATGTGCTTGACAACCTCTAGCACTAACTTGAAACTAAAAGTCTCCGTAGCAGCCATATCAGCTAGCACCTTTCGGTTCAGCTTAATACCCGAGCCATTCATCTTGCCATAAAGCTTTGAGTACGAAATTCGTTCCTGTCGTGCACCTGCGTTGATCTTTTGAATCCATAAAGAGCGCACGTCCTAGCAATTGCAAATGCAATAAAATTAAGAGCGTGGAACACAGCATTTTCTTACGTGTAAGGGAAGGTGTTACCCTAACCAAGGGGGTGTACCCAGTCACGCCCTAAAATTATTGCATAGTTCTTAAAGCATATTATCGTACTGCTGTACACATCACTACCGTTGACACTATCGGTTTGTTTCGTCACATTACACTTTTTGATGAAACCAACCAAGTTGGGTTCGGGATTGAACCCTGGATCTTCCGGTCCCATAGCGAGCAGTGAACCACTCGACCACGGTCTGTCTACCGTTGACGCTATCGGTACTTTTAGACTATTGAGTTTCTTCGGGCTGATACGGACAATGAAAGTAAGCCGGACTTTCCCAGTCGCCCTTTGGAACATTGCTGCATTTGAGGGAGTGGATTGTCTATGTTGGAATTTTCTATGCTACGCGTGTGTGCAGCCTGATGTTGGTCTGCATACAAATTTCAAGTAGTACGCGACCATTGTGGCCACATTTGCATTTATGCATTTTTTGGTACTTTAGGATTTTATATTTTATTAAGTTTTAGGTTAGGTTCTTAGGTACGCTTTATATTCAGTATATCTTTTAACTTCTAAGTCACATCACATCGTGCCCTCGTGCGCACCTACCCTGATCAGGTAGGGCGCGCTTCTTTCTGAGAAACTTTAATCCCAACGGCAGTCAGGCGCTAACGGTCTGAACTGTCATTACGGTAAGTTACACGTGCCCCCAACTCGTGTCAACCTCCGACAGGTTATGATCCCAAGGGACACGGGGGCACGTATCGACATACAAAACTAAATATATTACTCAAGTTGGTCCATTGGCGTTGACGATTACCCTTTGGACGGTCGCCTGGTACATTGGAGTGGTTATTTTACTTGAATCGAATGTTGCGCTGACGATTGCGCTGTTGTCGTGGTAAATTGTGGTTGTTTTACTGGAATCGACTGTTGCGCTGGTGATTGCGCTGTTGTCGTGGTAAATTATGTTTTTTGCCTGAAGTCGACTGTTGCGCTGGTAATTGCGCTGCTGTTGCGGTAGATTGCTTATCTTAGCGTCTGTTCATCATGGACGAGGACGACGTGTTTGACCCGGAGAGCGCGCTGAAGGCGCTGCTATTGCAAGTTGGAAAGATGAAGGATCGCTTGAATAAGATGGAGGGAGAGAGGCAGGAAGTCCTCGGGCGAAGGAATTCGCCGGATACGGCTCAGAATACACCGGTTGGGGATCGACGTTCACCCTTCCAAGAAAGTATTAGGAATTTCGCGCCGTTTGGGCTGCGCATTACGATCGATGATCTGTCATCAGATGAAGGCGTCGAGAGAGGAGGTGCGCCTCGCGCGTGACAGCCGCGAGAGCGACCTGGAGTACTTGGTGGTGTACCAGAAGATGGGCATGCGGTTGGAAATCAAGTAAATCAGGACATACAGCCGCGTCATTTCAAGATTCCGAGTTAACGGTACAAAAATTCACGGGCGCCGAGATTTACCCTGGATTAGGACCTGGTTTCAAGGACTGGGCATATTTGTTTGTGGAAGCCCTGGATATAGCGGAGATTTCGTCTGGCTTTTCGTGGACGGAGAGGCTAAAAGTAAACAAGCTTGGTGAGCACCTGGATGGTGCGGCATCGATATATTTTTGTTCAAATATTGGCGTTTGGTGGCAGATTTTTGCAGACACTACATTTCGTTCTGGAGCACATGTGGCGTGCGTACAAGGTGACGATCTCTCACCAGCAGGCGGCGCAGCTATTTGCATGCGAGAAGGACTCAAGGCGATCGTGGAACGAGCATTTACTCTACCTGACAGCGTTGGCGCGCGAGAGTGAGTACAGTGAAAAGCTGTAGTGGAGAATCTCGTCAAGTACGCAATGCCGAGTTTTAAGTATGCTATGATGACACGTTATAATCCGTCGCAGACTGACTACATTATGCATGCACAAGAGCTGGTGTCGTGGGCGCAAGAAGTCGATATGGACCATATTAGAAGCCGGAAAGGACCGAGGGTGAGAGTAAACGCGGTACAAGATACCAGAAAGGCGATCACGTGTTACCGCTGTGGTAGTAAAGGGAATATTCGACGGGATTGCAGTAAGAGATCTGACAGGAAGCAAGCCTACTGTAGAACGCAAGATTTTTCAGTGAAATAATATGGATTGGCGACTACAGAGGTGAGCGCAGAGTGGCACAGTGCATTGAACTGAAGTGACTTGAACGAGAGCGACGCATGGATACTGGATAGCGGGATTAGCCGTCATCTCGTCGGAGATGAAGCACTGTAGGAGGATGCCAAGACAATTGCTGACGGAATGAAGATAACGTTACCGGATGGGAACTTTATACAGGTGACCAAGATTGGTAAGGTGCGACTACGAAGTGATGATGATCCGAATACCGTGATAGCGTTACAGGAGGTATATTACTCGCCGAAGCTAGCAATGAATCTAATTTCGCTGGGCAAGTTGATGCAGAAGGGTTTTAATTTCGTACATCGAGATGATAAGATGGAAGTTCGTTTACGTGGAGATCTGTTGCTCACTGTGGAAGTTCATGGGTCCATTTTGGGGGCAAATCTTGTTATGACTACGAGACACATCAGTCAGATCGAGACGTTGGATACCAAGGCAAGTCAACAAGTAACGCGAGCGTTGGCAGGTGATGACCTCAGTATGGATGAAGCGAATGTGAATGCTGGAAACCAAGAAGAAGATGGTGTGGAAGAAAGAGATGAAATCAAGCCAGAGCGCGTTGATGATACGGTAGAACAGGCACCGAGTATATCAAGAAAGGATAGCGTGAAACCAAAACGTGTGACACAAGAAACGGCGAAGTTTAAAGAATACAAGGACACACTTAATCGGAAGAATTCAAAGAAGAAGTCTGGGACGGAAGTAGCCGTCACTGAAGTGAATCAAGAAGATGAAAGGAGCAAGGTGTGCAAGAACACGCGTTATCTGTATACGCGGTGATGGGACCTGATGATGTGGAGATCAAGTCAAGATACACGAAGGACCCAAGCAATTATAATGAAGCGCACAAGCTAGATGATGCATGCAAGTGGAAGGAGGCTGAAGAGGCGAAATTGAAAGCTTTACAGGACATGAATACTTGGAAAGTCGTGAAGTGACAAGATAAGCGGGATAAACCTACGAATTGGGTTTACAAGACGAAGACCAAGGCAGATGGGACCATAAAGAGGTATAAAGCAAGACTCGTGGCGTGTGGAGACAAACAAGTTTATGGGCGCGATTTTATTTTTACGTTCTCGACTTTAATGGATCTAAGCAATGTCAAGGTAGTGCTGGAGATGGCTCAAGTGTGGAATGTGCCGACACGGCACGGAGATGTTCCAAGCGCGTACCTGAAGGCACATACGGAGAAAATTTTTGATATTTTTTTGAAGATACCCCAAGGCATGGTGATCAAGGATGAAGTTTTACGTGATTTCGAAGTGTATTCTACTAAGTGTTTGGCTTTACGTTTGAAGAGGAACCTATATGGATTAAAACAAGCTGGAAGAATGTGGTATGAGTTGCTGCGTAAGACGCTGATTGATTTGAAGTTCGAACAATGCATGACGGACACATGGATATTTTCACGAATATATGATGAAGGCATTGTGATTGTTGGAGCTTACGTCGATGACTTACTGGTAACAGGAACGACGGTGCAGCTGGTTAATAAGTTTTTCGAGATGATGCAGATATTGGAGTTGAAGGATCTCGGACCGGTAGAAAAGTTTATCGGGATACGTATTGGTGGAAGTCAAGACAGTGGATGTACTATGGATCAAGAGCGGATGATCGACGAATTATTAATCAAGTATAAGCTGGAGCACGCTAACCCCTTGCAACTACCGATTGTGGAAGTAAACGATGATGGTGAAGATGATAATTTCTTGCCTAAGACGGCAGCGGAAGGTGTCCCGACACAGAGAGTGATTCAATCGATAGCTGGGAGTTTACTATGGATTTCTAAGTGCATCAGACCGTACATTTCACTTGCAGTACATATAGTTACGATACGCATGCACGCACCGAGACAGGCAGATTAAAAGTTAGCCAAGAAGATTCTGCAGTACCTGAAAGGTTCGAAGGAGCTCAAGTTACGTTTGGATTGTAAAGCGAGGAACGCAGACATTTTGCAGTTGGTTGGATACACAGATGCGGATTTTGCAGGCGAAAAACAAGACAGGAAGAGTGTAAGCGGTTGCGTGGTTTTCTAGAACCGCATGGTTGTTGGTTGGCAGTGCAGAAAACAAGGTGCAGTCGCGTTATCAACGGCGGAGGCGGAGTTTGTTGCGGCCGCGGTTGGTGGGAAGGAGATATTAGGCTTGAAGGAGTTGCTGGAGGAGATTGGACTCAAGGTGGAGATGCCTATGCTGTTGCGCATGGACAATCAAGCGGCAATTCGACAGCTGGAGGACGAAGTGAGTGGTGAAGCATCTAAACATGTAGATGCCAAGCTCAAGTTACTGGAGGACTACGTCAAGCGCGAAGCGGTGAGACCGCTGCACGTGGCCAGTGATGAAATGATCGCAGATCTGCTGACGAAGCCACTGTGTGCAGTGCGGGTCTCCCGCTTACGCAGCAAGATTGGACTGGACTGATGATGGTTTGCACAAGGAGTGGCACGATGATCGCGGAAGGAGTGTTGGAATTTGCTATGCTACGCTAGTGTGTAGCCTGGTGTTGGGCTGCATACAAATTTTAAGTAGTACGCGACCATTGTGGCCACATTTGCATTTATGCATTTTTTGGTACTTTAGGATTTTATATTTTATTAAGTTTTAGGTTAGGTTCTTAGGTACGCATTTATATTCAGTATATCTTTTACCTTCTAAGTCACATCACATCGTGCCCTCGTGCGCACCTACCCTGATCAGGTAGGGCGCGCTTCTTTCTGAGAAACTTTAATCCCAACGGCAGTCAGGCGCTAACGGTCTGAACTGCCATTACGGTAAGTTACATGTGCCCCCAACTCGTGTCAACTTCTGACAGTCTACCATCTGAGGGTTACCCAACGTACAGTGTTGTACATCTGATAGCTTTAAGATGGTAATACACATTTTCATAAGATACGGGACTTTTTGCGCTTACTGTTGGTGTTTGCAGATCAATCCTCTTTACTTACTGTGTATGAATCGGGTAAGAAGGCATAGATATTCCGTGAAGACAAGGGTGCTTTTTAATACAGAGCAGACTCTAGAATCTGTCAAGCAGCGGTCCATAATGAAGTAAATAATTCCAACGGATGCGCATTTTATCGCTTTGCAGTAAGTATTTTTGTAACAGGGTTGCATTTGGTTACGTTGGCGTACGTAGGTACACAACGGTTGAGGTCAAATATTGAGCGGCCCGAAAGGTTTGGACCTATTGGTTATTTTAACCAATCAGGGCGAGAGCCGTTAGTGAAGGCGTGGCAGCCTGCCACGTGTTGGTACACAGGTGGTGTAGATTACATTTTGGCTAGGTACGAATTGAGTAAGTTCTACTTAGTATTACATATAGTTTACATTAGTTTAATTAATTCAGGCTAATTACATATTAAATATAAAATCAGTTTACAAAATACACTAAAGACTGCTAGGCGCACGACCTCGACCGGTCGCGCGCGCATTGAGTGTTGTAGTGAAAGGGAATACCTTCCCTTAGCTACCCCCTTTCTAAGGGAAGCCTTGTTTCAAGGCGTTATTTAACTCTAAATGGTAGACCAAGGGAATCTTGGCCCCGAGTAAGAGAGCGATCTCTTACTAAGCCCTTTTATAAGGGCGTATCGGCTAAGTAGCGGCGTATCGCCGCTTTAGGAAAGTCTTCCTCTGTGCGCTAGCCGCACCGTGCGTATACGCACCTGCTACATATGGTAGAACTTGTAGTCAAGCCAACACTGTGTTGGTAGACGACAAAATCATCCGCAAAGGATGAACCAAGAGGATTGGGGTAAGCTAACCCTCGTCTAACAAGAAGCCTTTAAGAGGCTGTTGTCCATCTTGGGTGACGAAGGCATGCAGCTCCTAGTGGAGCAAGGCCTCGATGCCGTAATGGAGAGGGTAAACGCCCTCATCGCCCATGAGGCGAATTTTCTTGGAAGTCATTCCACGTCTACGGGGGTGCGCCCTCCGTTGTCCTTTAAGATAAAGGAATTCACCGGTGAAAAAGGTGATAACCTTTATGTGTGTGGCTTCGCGAGGTCGAAACGGCCTTCGCCACAGCGAATGTGATCGAGGATCACTTGCAAGTGGGACTTGCACTGACCCATATTACGGGTAAAGCCCGTGCATGGGCGTTTACGTGTATGGATTCGGTCACGGACGTGTTACCGACCTGGAAAGTCCTTAAGCAAAAGCTTATGGACATGTACGCTTGATCTGGTTTTCCAGAATCAGCTGGCGTTTTTTAGGTGCCGTCAGGGCACTAGGGACTTGGAGACATACTACAAGAACTTAAGACCCTGTTGTCAGGGATGTACGCGAAAGCGTTCGGACGATGTGTCCATTCCCGTGTTCATGGGAGGCCTGAAAAAAGGGCCAGCACGTTCGGAGCTCTTCCGATGCCGACCCCAATGCCTGGGGGAGGCTTTTAAGATGGCGTTTAACGCCGAAAGGAACTGTCGTTTCTCTAAGGTGGGTCCTGAACCCATGGACATGAGTCAGGTCGAAGCGGAAGAGAAACCTCCCTCTACGAGTCACTCTGACACCTTCCCGCAGGGCTTCGAAGCGGAGCTCTTGGCTATATTGCAGCGGAATGGGCCGCTAAGGTGCTTCCTGTGTGGAAGCATGGATCATCTGCGGAGCAGATGTCCACAAAATCCCCAGCGAGAAAGTCTCTGGAAGGAGCCGAGGGCGGGAAAAAGGCCCTCGCCCAAGCCGTCGGGAAACGACGGTTCCCAGTAGGTGCGGGCTCCCTACTGGGGAACCCCTCAGTGCTGTTAATCCCCATGGTAGGGGACGACAGCACAAAGCCCCAAGGGAAACGGTGCTCTCTAGCAACGAGTTGGTGTACCAGCCAGGTTTTCTGGTCGTCCTTGTGGACGTGAAAGGCTTTGATAAGCCTTGGAGAGTCTTGATAGGATCTGGAGTGTCTGACAATTATATCAGACGGGCTTCTGTTGAGAAGAGTCGGCTGTATGCCGAGGACCTAGAGGCACGTTCTCGTGACGTTTTCACGGTCCGTCTTACGACGGGCGTACATGTTTCTGTACCTATGGTCTCGATGAACCTTAAGCTGAAGTTTGCAGACTTCGATATCTCAGAACGTTGCCTAGTCTTGGATTTGGAATCGAGGTATGACCACATTCTGGGCATGAAGTGGATGGAACGCCACGAGCCATGGATAGACTGGAAGTTTAAGTTCATTGGCTCAACTCACCAGCGATCGGGTGAAGCATTGGCGAGTCATGAACCCACCTTTGCTCGATCGCAAAAGCGTTTCTGGAGTGAGATACCAGGGGTTGGGATGTCTAAGATGATCAGTCCCAATGAGTTCAAGGAAGTGTTCCTTGACGAGGGGGATTCGGTGGTTAATCCCCACGCCGATATAGGCGAGACTGGTGAGTCGCCAGTGAAAGAGGTGGATTCCTCTGAGGTTAAGTGCGAGGCGCTTCTTAGAGAAGAGACCCGTAGTTTGTCTCTTCTGCTGGTCGGGGTTCCCGACCACGCCATGTTAGGCGAAAATGTTGCGACTCCAGTGGTAGGGGTAGAGACCCCTATGGTTAAGCGCGAGGAGCTTCCAAGCGAAAAGACCCGTAGTTCGTCTCTTACTCACGTCGGAAAGGATTTCGACCACGCCGTATTAGATGTGACCGGCGAGTCACGGTGGTAGAGGTAAAGACCTCTGTGGATAGGCGCGATGTGCTTCCAATAGATGGAGCAATTGACTCCCCCCATCTGGGTCCCGGGACGAGTCCCGAGACCAGTAGTCAGCAGTCCCATCGGATGGTGAATAGTGTGACAGGTGTTGTCACGGAAGGCGTAAGCTTTGAACGGTTGCCTGGGGTACGTTAACTGTTGTCGTTGGAGGAGATGTCCTTCAACGATTTGAGACTGCTGTAAAAGCAGGTGAACTCAACGAGATCGTCGTGTTGCGTCCGGAAGAGGAGTTAAACTCCTCATCCACGATGGACGAGTCAGTTTTGGTGCAAACCAAACAGGCATTGAATGCCCGAAGCGGCCTCAAGATCCTTGCGGATCCTGAGGACACTTACCATTTCTTAATTAAGGAATTCGGAGATGTCATCAGTGACAACCCGCCGATGGGGTTACCACCGGATCGGGGAGTCCGACATGAAATTGACTTGGTTCCTGGAGCCAAATACTGCGTCACCAGGCAGTGGACTCTCCCCAAGGAGCAATGCGACGTCATCGACGCATTCTTCAAGGGTAAAGAAGAGGCATGGATGGTACGGGAGAGCAAGTCTCCTCACTCATCTCCCACACTTTGTGCTCGTAAACCGAACGTAAAGTGGCGCATTGTGCATGCGTACAACAAGCTGAATGCAGCTACAGTACCCATGCAGACTACGATTCCTCGGAAGGTATCCTCCAGAACAATATGGCGGGCTGTACTGTGTACAGTGCCTTAGATCTGGTGGATGGGTATTATCAGGTGCTCATGCGAGCGTCCGATCGTCCACTTACAGCGGTCAGCACGCCTAGTGGCATGCTGTGGGAGTGGATTGTTATGCCACAGGGGCTTTCGAATGCACCAGCGACTTTTAATCGCCTGGTGACTCAACTCTTCCGCCCTCATAGAAAGTACGCTCAGACGTACTTCGACGATATATTCGTTCAAGGTAGCGCGGAAGGCGACTCGTCGGATGTTCAGACGCACCAGATACACCTTCGAGCGGTGCTCGAATGTATGAGAGAGCATAAGTTATATGCAAACGCATCCAAGTGTATCTTTGGTGCTGAGGAATTTCCTTTCCTCGGATGCTTCACCGGTAAGGATGAAGTGCGGGCGGATCCCGCGAAGGTGAAAGCCATTGTGGAGTAGCCTTCGCCTGTAAATCTTAGAGATTTACGGAAGTGGCTTGGGTTAGCCAACTATCTCCACAAGTACAGCGATAACTACGCTGAAATGGCGAAACCATTAACCGAACTTCTTAAGAAGGAAGTGGATTGGTGTTGGGAAACCAAACACCAAAACGCTTTTGAAGCGGTAAAGGGTAGCTTGTTGAAAGCTCCTGGTCTTGCTCTCTCAGATTCTGGGAAACCATTTAGTGTCGTCTGCGACGCCTCCGATTTCGCAATCGGATGTGCTTTGCTACAAGCAGACGATGCAGGAAGGGAACGCGTGATTGCGTTTGAGTCGAGGCAGCTTAAAGCTGCGGAACGGAATTATCCCGTTCATGACAAGGAGCTACTTGCAATGAAGTATGCTCTTGTCAAATTTAGGGTGCACCTACTCGGCTCTAAGCCGTTCGTGGTTTATACTGACCACTCGTCCTTACGGACAGTGAAAAAGTCGCCTCATCTCTCGCAACGGATGGCCCGTTGGCTCTCCTTCTTTGCAGAGTACAACTTTGAGGTTAAGTATAAACCTGGCAAGCAGAACGTGCTTGCAGACGCGTGGTCGAGTCGTCCCGATTACGAGTTGCTCACGCGACATTCATCACCACGTCTGTGGTGGATCTCATACGCCAAGCGTATGATAAAGACACACAATGTACGGCGCTTATCCGTGCGTTAGGTGAAAAGGGTCTTGGCTTGTCCGACCCAACCCTGTCAAGTCGAGCTAGAGCTCGTTTACACCGTTACAGGTACTGTGACGGTCTGCTATTTTATAGCACGAGCGCGGAGGACACTCCGCGGGTGGTAGTTCCTCATAATGAGGAACTGAAGTATAGAGTTCTCTTTGAGGCACATGACGCCCCTACCGGGGGTCATTTAGGTCGGGATAAGACCTACAGCGCTGTAAGCGCTTTGTATTGGCGGCACAACATGTATAAGTGGGTCGGTGAGTATATACGCACCTGTGAGACGTGTCAGAGGGTTAAACCCTCTGCAAGTTCAGCTGCGCCTTTGGCGAGCTTGTCGGTTCCAACGGAGTGTTGGAAATCCATTCGTATGGATTTTATCTTCGGTTTTCCGAAGGATAAGGCCGGGAACACCGGCATATTGGTCTTTGTAGACCGTTTGAGCAAGATGGATCACCTGGCGGCGGTGCCAGAGTACATTGATGGACAAGGAACAGCAAAAGTGTTCCTAGACCGTGTCTTTCGGCAGCATGGTCTACCCGATTCCGTTGTGTCGGATCGGGATCCCCGTTTTACGGGACAGTTTTGGGGAGCGTTGTTTAAGGTGATGGGCACCAAGCTCCTCATGTCCACTGCGGATCATCCGCAGACGGACGGTCAGACGGAACGCTTTAATCGCGTTGTAGAGGACATTCTCCGGAGTTTATGTCCGGATTCTCCAAAGGGTTTGAGTGAGATGCTTCCTATGGCCGAATTTGCTATAAACAATTCGGTCCATGCATCTACGGGGTTTACCCTGTTTTACGTGAACGGATTAATAACTCCGAGGGTTCCGCTGACGCCACGTGTATGTCGCCCAGGGCTTGAGGGGGGGAGGATTCCCTGATGTCAGCCCTGTATCTGTGCGAAAGCACATCGATAAGTTATTATCGACGCGTCTAGTGTCTTACGACACGTTTGCGATGCCATGGCGGACAGCCAAACAAAGCAAAAGGAGCAGGTCGACCGCAAGGGTCGGCGTAACAAAAGGGCGTGCAAAGTAGGAGAAAGTGTTTTATTAAACGCTAAAAACCTTCCTACACATGCAGTTTCTAACGTGTTAAGAAACAAACTGCGCCCCAGGTTTGTGGGGCCTTTCAGGTGCTAGCCCGAAATGCCTTGGCATACACCTTGGATACTCCGAAGGCGATGCGTACGCATCCAACCTTCTATGTGGGTATGCTTAAGCCATACCAGAACCCGGAGGCGGGTCCCCTCTTGGAGGGGGATGGAAAGGCGGGTAGCCATAAGAGCCGTAAGACACGGCAGGGCGGAATAAGTCCGACAGGGCCAAAATGCGACCACGAATCTCCGCAACGGTCTACTCGAGAGAGTCAAGCCGCTTCTCGTAGCGTTCAATCGCATCCCCCTCATCGCGGAGTCCCTCCTGGACGTTCTGTATGCGATGGCTGTGTCGATCACAGCGCTCGCGGAACTCGCGTCGCAATTGCGCGACCTCCTCCTCCAGTTCTCGATACGGAAGGTATTCCACATTACCATGTGGAGCGTCTGATGGCGCGACGCCATCATCGGGGTCAAACCCAATATCTGGTGAAGTGGAAGGGTTATCCACATTCACAGACTTCGTGGGAGTCTGAGACCCCCCGAGGCAGGATTGCCGTGACGTCGTTGACGCTTTCGAGCGGGAGAACTCCGCTGCGATTCGACTTCCAAAGGGGCGCGAGAAGCCCCTTCACTCCCAGTAGTTGGGATTTCGCCGGAGGCAGATGTGGCGCTCACACTGTTCTCTGGTACCGCGTCGGTGGCAGGAGCGCTGGCATAGCGCGTGCGATAAGGGGCACGTAATAGCCCAATCGCCTTGGCTCTGGCAAACGCCAAGCGCAACGCCCTCTCCACCCGAACGTCACGGGGGGAATAGCTGTCGTGCAGCTGAGTAAAGCTAGGGAGGAGTTTCTCCCCTTCCGCCCAAGCGCGGAATTTCTTTTCTGCCTCTTTGGCATTCTCTCCCGGAAAAAGAACGATAGGAACCTCGCGGAGGTTCTCAACAGGGGCACCCTGTGCCTGTCTGTCGAGGCGCTCTCTGTATGAGACGCCAGTGAACTGCTTCGGCGCGAGGATTTGTTCCCGGAGTTTCTCCCGGCGTTCGCATTGATACGGCTGTTCAGACGAAGGGACAGGGATATAGAATGCTAAACCATTCCTTACCACAGTCCGAGCCCACTTTTTGGGGAACGAGGACCCTCACAATTATATGCCGCCCGTGGCGGGCGTTTGGGGGCGCGTAACGCAGTCTTTCGTGCCTGTGCGGCAAGTTGAGTTTCTTGAGCCGCATCCAACTCATTCGTGATGATCGCCTTCGGCGATCCGGATATATCATCCGACATTGATAGGGGTGGCGCACTAGCTAGTGCATTTTCCCCACGTGTGGGGAACGTATTAGGCTGCCGACATCGCCTAAAGGCGATGTCGGAGCTGTCAGCCTTTGGGGAGATATCCCTAAGGGCATCCACCTCCGATTTATCGGAATAGTCTACATACTCTTCTCGAGGAGAATCCTCAGCACCACTAAAGGTGCTCATGGTATCCAGAAGTTCTGGCAGTTGGGGTTCTACAACGAAAATTGCTTATTGCGTAGCAATAGTCTTGATGAGGGAGGATGTAGCAGGGTTACATATGGTTACGTTGGTGTACGTAGGTACACAACGGTTGAGGTCAAATATTGAGCGGCCCGAAAGGTTTGGACCTATTGGTTATTTTAACCAATCAGGGCGGGAGCCGTTAGTGAAGGCGTGGCAGCCTGCCACGTGTTGGTACACAGGTGGTGTACATTACATTTCGGCTAGGTACGAATTGAGTAAGTTCTACTTAGTATTACATATAGTTTACATTAGTTTAATTAATTCAGGCTAATTACATATTAAATATAAAATCAGTTTACAAAATACACTAAAGACTGCTAGGCGCACGACCTCGACCGGTCGCGCGCGCATTGAGTGTTGTAGTGAAAGGGAATACCTTCCCTTAGCTACCCCATTTCTAAGGGAAGCCTTGTATCAAGGCGACAGCTATACTAACTCGTAAACCAAGGGAATCTTGGCCCCGAGTAAGAGAGCGATCTCTTACTAAGCCCTTTTATAAGGGCGTATCGGCTAAGTAGCGGTGTATCGCCGCTTTAGGAAAGTCTTCCTCTGTGCGCTAGACGCACCGTGCGTGTGCGTAGTATCATTCGTATGTTAGAGTTTGACTTAACAGAGAAATATCACTAAATAGGAGGTGGACGCTGTTTTGAACTCAATTATTTTATCTTGGCTTCCTATAACAATTGAGTTAAAGCCAGCATCCACCTCTTATGTAGTGATCTATCCTGGGGAAGCCTTCTTACGACAGCGGGTTTCAGTGTACAAGTCCTCTCCTTATGTTCAACGTTATCGTTGTATGGGCTCTTTCTGGACACGACCCGAATTACGCACCAAGAAGTGAATAACAACAGTCAGTCGATTGCATCAGTCAGCCTATTGCAGCTGTTCTTCTACGGCCTCGTCTGCCATCGCCACTTATATGCGCAATGTTCCAGTAGTTAAATGTATTTTTCGAATACAAAAAATAGTGTAACAGCGAAGTTAACGTGATAACACATCAATAAAATCAATCGCAGCTTTATTAACTCCAATTAATAACTCGTAACACTCCACAAAGTAAAAACGTGAGTAACCACAGTCTTCCACAGTAATTCAATCGCGTCACGAGAGATAAAATATCGTTCCGCCCTCAGTAGGACGTACTAGCTCCACAAATGAAAGACCTTGACTTGAGTCCGAAGAACAAAAACAAAAAGTGCCTAAGTTTAATACTTAACCTAACAAACGCAAGTATAAAATTGGGTATGACCCATAAACTTGGGTACTTACCCAAAATGCATTTTTGTCGAAAAGTTGCATCCGACCCATTTGCGCCCAGCATCGGCCAATCCGAAGGAACGAGTCTGGCAGCAATCGTGCTAGTATCATCGCTGAGATGTACCGCCACCGATGTCCAGACCGTTCTCGACGGGATGCGGCCGGGGCGCGGGTCCTTCCAACTCTCCTTCTCAACTTTGCGATAAAATGAAGTTAACCATCATCAAGCAAGCACACGCAATACCAGTCCTTCCTTAATGCACTTCATCCTTGGTACGCTCACTGCTTTCGTAAAAACATCCGCCAACATAGTTTCGGTCGGCCCATACACAACTTCCATCATCCCTTCACGCCACTTCGAGACAACGAACTTCACACGTGCATCGATGTGCTTCGTCTTCGAACTTTTGGTTTGACTACTCAGAGTCTTGATTGCAGCTTGTTTGTCGCACTTGAGCTGCATCGGTAATTTCACTGTTAGCACAATTTCGCATGCCATCTATTTAAGACCCAGTAGCTCGCACTCCATCATAGACGCAGCGTAGAACTCCGCCTCCATCGTCGATAAGGACACGCATGACTGCCTTTTACACAGCCACTGAACCATATACCATCCATGGTAATTAAACCACGACTGGTCGACCTCCTGTAGTTCTTCGACCCTGCGAAATATGCGTCCGAAAAACCCACCAGTGTAATCACTTTCTTCTGCATCTCCTTCTTTTCCATCGCAACTTCCATCTGTAGATTTAAATCCATCTTTCCTTTTAGAAAACGTAAAATTATCTTAGCCAAAATCCAGTCCAAATTGTAGGTGCATGTGCACGCCGAGTTACCTTGTGGACCGCATATACGATGTCAGGTCTCGTACATCGTGCGATCCACAGCAAGCTTCCAGTTAATGACTGAAAATCCTTACTCGAGATACCTTTCCGTCTTTTTCATAATTTAAATTTTCTTGTTCTTAAATCACTTCATCCACGTGATCAACGGCTATCGGAGTCCTTGTGCTACTATCTTCTTGTAATCCATGCGACGTCAAAAGATCCTTGTCATCACTTCTTGGTCGAGAAAGTATGCATGCTTCACATCATAGTTTATGCGTATACCAAGAAATTTTGAAATTTCGCCTAGGTTTTTCACTTCCAATACGCTCAATTACTTGAAAAACTTCTGCACGTAATCAGCACTAGTACCTGTAACCAGTAGGTCGTCCACGTAGACGCCTACAACCACGATATCATCGTTAATTTTCTTAAAGTATAAATAACCATCCGTGATACTCTGTTCGTAACCAAATTTCATCAATTTTTCGTGCACCAGGCGGTTCCAAAGCCTGCCCGCCTGCTTCCAACCGTACAGCGTCTTGTTAGTCGTAGAACCAACTTGGTTGTGTGGAGAAGCGTGCCCAAAATTTGGCACACTTCTGGTCAAGTTTTGTCAAGGCATTTGGTCTAATTTCGGATTGGTTTAAACAAGGGGGGCTTTTCAGCCTATCAGACTCAAGAAGTGTCAATAACGCAAGTTTTGGTGAGTCAACCGACTTTGGGTATTTTACATATTTTTGTGTGGGTACATTTAGGGACTATAGGGTAGTAGTATTTTAGTTGTGGTTTTACCTTTTAGGACAGAGGTTATACCTTTAAGTAAGGAAAATCTTTTACCTTTCGGATAAGTGGCTGAAACCTCTTCTGGTCTTGGTTCACACCACAGCTAGGGGTCGCCGTTCTTCCCTTTTCGTACACTAGTCGCCTCCGCCCGCCGCGGAGTGTTTGGGGGCAGAGGGTCGAATTATCCCCTCTCGCCCATTATACCCGGTCTGGACGCGCCGCACGCGCACTTTGGCCCACTGGAAGTCCCTCGACGGGAGTACGATTTGGCGATCTCAACACCTCAAGTAAAGTACGTTTGGAAAGTGCTATTCACTGGATTGGTCTTGGCGTGGAGATATCGTTTGTGGAGTTTCACGTGCATATTGGGTCTTTACGCGGACATATTGGATTGTTTTAATATTGGTTGGAAACTAGACCGGTTTTGGTCTTATTTCGTATTGGTCAGGGGCTAGACCGGAACGGTCTGTCTACACTCTATTATTTCGTATTGGTCAGGTCTTGATCGTTTGGACGATCGACCTATTGGAATTTATCGTTTGGAAGTGTTTTTGGTCTGTTTGTGTCTGGGGTGAAGAGTTCCGCCCCAGAGATACCTACCCAGATCGGTCTTCTATATTCAAGACCGGTTCGATCCAATCTGCGATCCCGATCCACCGAGTGTGTAACTAGCCCATTCCATCGGGTACACAAGGTGAGATGGACACTAAACAATCGGACCAAGTGGGTTCTGATGACGACCGGTCGTCTGCTTGCAGCGGACGATCGGACCAGATCTCGAGTGGTGGTCCGCGGAGTACCCCCTCCGAAAGTTGGAAGGCTGGGCGCGATGGTGGTAGTCAGGTTATGGATGATAATGTTTTCGATTTCGAACTTGACTCCACCACAGTTGCGTCTTCTACCTTCAACTCATTCAACTTCTTTTCATCAATTTCCATGCCTCTTGGCAAATACAAAAAAAATCGTGCTCCGTCTCCAATGCCTTAGCATAGGCATTGGGTATGTTGCCATGTAAAGCTTTCACTCTCCACTTCCGATCTAATACAAGTATAAATTTGACAGTGGTCATCTCCATCACTGCTGCAAATGTCAATTCGTAATCAACTCCATACGTCTGCTCATTTCCACAGGCTACCAGCCTGACCTTTAAACGTTCTAGTTTTCCATCAGCATCGGTCTTCGTTTTAAGATCCCACTTCATGTGAAGTGGTTTCGCATGCTTCGGCCTTGGTATCACATTTCACTCTTGATTTTGTTCTAACACTTGGAGCTCTTCCTTCATGGCCTTCAGCCAGCTTGTATAATTCTTACTCTTGACTGCTTCACCGTAATTCGTTGGATCTCTCTCTAGAATCATATTCACTTCTTTGAATTCCTCTTCCTTAATTCATTTTCATCGTCATTTTTCTTCTCTTCACTCATACTTTCCGCATATCCTCTCGTTAGGTGTCGATCGCGCGTCCACCTGGACTTCTTCTTTGCTCCCTTCTTTGCAGGTCCTTATTTCTTCGCTCTCGACGACGCTGCATCATCTGTTGTACCGCGAATTTCATCTGTTGCCTCTGAGGCCGCTCCTTCTGTCTTTCCATCGCCATTATCCATCGTAATATCTTCCGTTCCACCCATGAAAATATCTCTTAGCTGCTTGTTCTGCGTTTCGTCGAGTGTCTCAATATTCTTGATATGTTGTGTTATAGTGACCTTGCTGTCACGCTTTAGGTACACCTTGTACCCCTTGGTTTTTTCGCTTTTAACGATGCTGATGACTATCTGCGCTCGATGCGCTAGCGTGTTGGTCCCAGAATTCTTGTAGACGGTACACGGCGATCCAAACGTTACAATCTCGCCGAGATTTGGTTTCATGCCCGTAAGAGCTTCCAAAGGTGATATTCTTCTCTCGTTCGCAGGCGTCCTGTTAAGTACGTATGCTGCGTACTCTGCAACATCTCCCCGGAACGACAAATTTAGGCCGCTTGCGAACCACATGCATCGGGTCATGTTCATGTTCATGAGAGTCCGATGCATGGGCTCAGCTGTGGTAAAGTGTACCGTAAAATTGGTACAATTTGTGGGCATAATTGTGGGTGTGATCGTGGGTACAACTGTGTGTGTAACCCTGTGTATAACTGTGTGTACAATTGCAGGTACATAGACGGGCATAGACGGGGCATCGTGATAAGGGACGACTAGGTACGGGTACCTAACGGTTAGCGACGGACGACAGATAAATCAGGTGACTGGTCGACGGAGTACATGGGAATGGGTAGTTCTGATTGGTTGATATTAGGTAATTGGTAGTTCTTAGGATATAAGTGATAATAAAGTTCTCCTTTTGCGTCCGATCGGTAATATCACCGAGGGGGAGGCGTGATCTCTTCGCGTCTCCCTCTCTTTTGAATACGCACCCTTTACGTTCCGGGCGGGAGCACGTAGTGCACTTTTTGGCCCACCGGCAGACGTAGAGTTCTGGGGAACTCACCCTAAACTCCACCCGCTGTGTCAGCGGTAGTATTTTGTAAAGGTTTTTTTTTGGGGGCAAAGTGATCGACCTAGTGTTCTCACCTCTTCCCCCATTAGTCCACGTTTGGCCCCTGGGAGTTCGGCTGCTTTAAGTGCCCCACGGGAACTCTGGGCGGATTTTAGTGGAAACCGTCGATCATCCCGTAGCTGATCGACCCTCTTCTTGAGTTTAGGTCAGGAATACATTAATATTGGGTATTTCCTGGGCGAACTAAGCTTGAGAGGCTCGGCGATCGCGTAGTGAAGACTTCCGATGCCTGATCAAGTACCCCCTCACCTATCACCACCGAGATCGACGATCTACAACCTGCGACCTGCGATCAACTGTTCGCAACTCGCGCCAACTCGTAAGGAATCTACTAGATCGATCTGCGGTCCTGATCATCGACTGTTTGCGCCTGATCAAGCCTAATAAAGCCTGATCACCCCTGATCATTGATTACCCCTTGATCATCGATTATTTACCCTGATCACCCCTTATCATTTATCATCCTCTGATCATCAACCGGCGGTCTTGATCATCGACTTTTTCACCTGATCAAGCCTGATCGAGCCTGATCACCCCTGATCATCGATCACCCCTTGATCATAGATTGTTGATCCTGATCATCCCCTGATCATCGATCATAGGCCTTTATCATCCCCTGATTATGTATCAGCGGTACTGATCATCGACTATTAGCGCCTGATCAAGCCTGACCAATCTTGATCAAGCCTGATCGCACCTGATCAGTACATCGGTCTATTCGCTACGAATTACACCAATCTTTCATCAAGGAATTGCAGTGTGACATCCCCGCCACCTGGAGAGCAACCCATGCCCAAGCCGTCGGGTACACAAGGTGAGCAGAAAAACAAGCAGTTACAGGACAACCGGAGGACCCCCTTCGTTAGTCGGCAGTCCGGGCGCCGTGGTAACGCCTGATCAAGCTTCAAAACCTTTATCCAGCCGATCCACCACACAGCTTTCCCTTTACTGGCTTGATTACTCGCTTCCGAAATCTGCCTTGATATTCATGTATTCTTGCAAAAATAATCAAGCGTCTTGAACTCTGCACCACAGTCCGTGCGCAACACGTGAATCTTACAATTCAATCTTCGTTAGAAAAAGGCGAGAAAATACTCGAACGTT
This sequence comes from Peronosclerospora sorghi, assembly GCA_026184515.1. Classification (NCBI taxonomy): domain Eukaryota; phylum Oomycota; class Peronosporomycetes; order Peronosporales; family Peronosporaceae; genus Peronosclerospora; species Peronosclerospora sorghi. The sequence goes on from CM047580.1 coordinate 33,194,754, forward strand.
TTTGCAGTCATGTCCTTAGTCTTGGCCAGGAAAATCCGTACGTAGTGCTTTTATAATCAATGAAATTGACCTGATAACGGTCACCCAGTCTGTCCCTTGGGGTGACTGGTCCCTTGAGATCTGAACAGATCACTCCACCTATGCGATCTATGGGTGCTTGCTCACCCGTTTCCTTCTTCGACTGATCGTTCCTGCTCTGTTTTCCCTGTGCGCAGGTCAAACAACTGCGGCGCGTAAAATCAGTGATCTTGATTCCGTACTTCGCGTCCTTTTCCCTCGCGATAATCCGGTCATAATTTAAATGACCCATGCGTGCGTGAAATATCATTAGTGTTCCGAATTGCAAGTCCTTGTTCTTGTAGCTTGAAAATCTGACTCATTTTCGCACACCACTGTCATCACTGTGTCGCCAAAACTAATTCGGTCTCGATCGACCCTTCCTGTACAGTCAGAACGTTATTTGTCATCGAAACATCCACAATGGCCCTTCCAGTATTTTTCTTAATTAAGACCCTTCTGCCGTTAACATATGACAACACGCATCCTTTCTCTTCAAGGATTACATAGGACAAGAAATTCCTCGTCAGTGATTCCACATAGTAAACGTTCGTGATCTTGAGCAGCGTTTCCTTTCCGCTGTAATCACATTCAAATAAACAGACCCCTTCTTGTTTATTTCGAAGCGCTGGTCTTCAGCCTGATAGCAGACGCCAGATACCGCTTTGACATCCACCAACCAATTCACATCGTTGGTCAGGTGCACTGTCCAAAATCCACTTGTCGTCATTTGTTTCACGCGTGCGCCTAGACACAGTGAGCACAAAATCTTCCTTCTTGTGCTTCTTCTTGGTACAGTTTCTCAACATGTGTCCTGTTTCGCCGGACACAAAACATGCTCTTGAATTGGGCGTTTTCTTACTCTTGCTCGACACTAGGTTCACCGTACCGCCACCATAAGACCTGTTAGAAAGCGTAAATGAGGGCCACGTGGTAGAATAGGAACTAAATATATTAGGAGACAAGTTCTCTTACCTCTCTCTAGCTCCTTCATTATATACAGGGCCATCGGGCGACCCTTCGGGATGGAATGAGGGCCACGTGGTAGAATAGGAACTAAATATATTAGGAGCCAAGTTCTCTTACCTCTCTCTAGCTCCTTCATTATATACAGGGCCATCGGGCGACCCTTCGGGATGAAACCCCCGCCCGGGTCACTTCGAATATAGAATGCACGTGAAATGGATAAAACATATCCGATTTCTAACACGCCCTCCTCGAAGCCTAACGCTTCGATCCTCACTCTATTATCAAGACCCCCATCATCTTGCACAGAGTATGTAGTCGCGCCTTGTCCAGCGGCTTGGTGAATGCGTCCGCTGGATTCTCCTCACCTTTGGCCGTCACAAGCTTGATCATTCCACGCTGGACCTGTTCGCGAACGTATTGCCATCGCAACTCGATTTGCCGAGTGCGTCTCGAGTACGTATGGTTCGTTGCCATGTGGTGAAGCGGATTCAAGAATTTCAGTCACTTTGTGTCAGCGGCACGCCGATCAGCTTATCGGCGATCGGATTGGTGAAAATCAAGGAGGCGCTTAAGCCCATCGTGTGCGAGAAGTATCAAAAACACAGATTTTGGTAAGTCACATGAAATTGCGTGTACTCACATTTTTCATGTTTGTACATATTGGGGACCGTAGGGGAGATATGATTGGTTAGCTATTTTTTGGCCTTTAACGCACAACAAGGAAGTCGTTAGCATCTTTGACAGTACATCAGTCGCCTCTTCACGCCGCGGAGTGTTTGGGAGCAGAGGGTCGAGTAATCCCCTCTAGCTCATTATACCCGGCCGGGACGCGTTACAGACGCACTTGGCCCGCCGGAAGTCCCTCGACGGGAGTACGCATTGGTCGGCTTCGCAAGCCTAAGTCACACACGTTTGGAACGTGTAAATAAGTTTTTGGATTGTTACATGGAGATATCTTTCGTCGGGTTTGTAACGTTCTCGTTGGATCTCCATATTGTAATATTGGTCTTTTATTCTCGCATCGGTTGGGCTCTACGATCAGTGAAGAGATCTTCCCTTTGGAGTACATTTACTCTGAGTATAATTGGTCTGCCCGTACCCAGGGTGAAGAGTTCCGCCCAGGGTACAATACCCAGCACGGTCTCGCATTTAAGACCCGAATCAATTTACAGCGACGATCCGCCAAGTGTGTAACCAGTCCATTCCATCGGGTACACAAGGTGAGATGGAGACGCAGAAATCCGACCAGTCGTCCTATGCTGAAGATCGGTCGTCAGCTAGCAGCGGACGATCAGATCGGATCGTGGGCGAAGGTTTGCGGGGTATCCCCCCGTCAGTTGGAAGGCTGGGCACGATGGTGGTCAGTTTCTCGACACTAAGGTGTTCGATTTTGAACTTGAATCCACCAGAATGGTGCACGTGCCCGGATCACTTGGTGATCGTGGATATCACCGCAGCGATATTCAGCAAAGGATTGATTACAAGGAATTGAATGTGGAATCGTTCTGTAGAGGACATAAGGAACGGCTATCGCCTTATGTTCTCGTTGTCGATAAGGATGGCGATGTCCGATCTGGCCGGGTGGAGGACCAGATCGGGATTAATAAGTTTTTTCCTCCCCATAAGGCTCCCACCGGAGCCGATCGGGACTATATCAAGTCTTGCTATAGTTTCGGAAAGGATCATGACTTTTATCCTGATCCTATGCATTTGAATGAACGTCTTGATGGAAAAACTAAAGATGAAAACGACTTGGAGGCTGATCGGAACGATCCGATCCACCCTCCCAAGGTTCCCAAGCAGAGGCTCGGAATGCCACCCGATGAAGACGACTTGGAAGAAAATTCGCAGGTTGAGGATGGGGTTATCAAGGAAGAAGACCTGAACAGGATGTATTACATCCACGAGTTAAAGCGATTTATTCGTGAAGACCAGGCCATGCAGATCTTAAACCCCCAGATCCCCGATCGCCTTCTTGGACCCACCACCGAGACGATCCAAAGCGATCGGCCGTTGCTATTGGTGAAGAACCTGCTGGTGATGTTGGCTGAGGTCGGCATAAAAGTGAAAAACCTCGCCAACATACATAAACTGTTTGATCTGGACACTTGGAAGCTGGAGTTGTCGATGTCGACCCTTCAAGATCATTTGGTGCTGTTGGTGGGGGAGGTTCGCCGGCCAACTCCCACCGTGGCATTGAAGGTCGCTGAGGCCACGGCAGCACATGATGATGTGTGTTCCGATGATAAATAGCTGTATCAGTCTCCACCTTCCTCTAATGGCGCATCGGAGTTGGACGTCGGTGTTGAGCGGATGACCATGGGGGTGGAGCATACCTCCATGAGAGCATAAAAAGGACGTGTGGCAGCATGGGGCTGCATGCCGGTCGGGGCCTCAGGATCCCCCACAGGGTTCAGTACCTCCAAATGAGGATTCCAACATGCTGCCCATGACCCAAGCTAACGTCCAAGCCATGCTTGAGGCAATGATGGAGCGTTTCATGGGAGACCGATGTCGATCGCCTCCGCGCCCGCATTCCCAGGACCGATCTGCCCGGCAAAATGTCAATACTTGCCGGGATGTTGATATGTAGTCAGTGGCATCAACGGATAAATCTACCGAGGTGGCAGAACAGCTGGCAGAAGAAGACGAAAGCCGCAGTCAGACCGACCTACCGCGCCGATCAAGCAAAAACAGCGATTTCGACATGGAGTCGATCGGCGATCCGGATGACCACTATGGGTCAGACGGTGCGGGTGCGGGCAGAACGCGCAGGGATAACCTAGCCTCTACGACCGCCTTTGATTTTGGATCTACTGCGATCCCACGCATTCGCACGGCTGCGACCACTGATCTCAAGGATTTCACTGGCAAGGACTCCGACGAGGAGCAAGCCAGATCGTGGTTTGGTCGGGTCAAGTCTGCTTTCTTGCGGGATCAGAGACCAAAAAAGGAACGGTGTTTGATCTTCAGAGATCTGCTGAAAGGACCGGCTGCGAACTGGATCCAACAGTTGAGTCGGGATGGCCGATCTGACTGGGATCTGATATATTCAGAATTTGAGGGGCAGTACTGCAACTCCAGATTCTCTAGCTCCCGCAAATACCATCATATGCAGAAGAGGGGCGACGAGACGCCGATTGTGTACTTGCACCGTTAGAACGTGGCTAAATTCGCGCTGGGATAGTGATCAAGGAAAGCAACCCGCCGACCGGTGCCGCTATAGAGCACGTGGGTCACTGTATCAGTACCCTTGATGACCAAGAGCTGGCAGATCAGCTCACTCTGCTGCGCCTCAAAAATGTGGGGGAAGTGAAGACCGGGATACCAGATGCCGTCCTCAGTCAACTCCCCGGGGCTCTCAACGCAACGCTTGGCCATATGAAGAAACACCGGATACAGGAAGATGTCGATGTCGCACTTGCGGGCCAGCATCCCTTCCAGAATAAACTGGCATAGGGCCAGCCATGCTTCGCCCGCCCGACTCCGGCGCTGATTCCGGCGCTTCTGATACAGGATCATGTCTGGGTCACCAACCTTCCGACCCGCGGGCAGGATGAGATAATGGGTAGACTCCCAGATCGCCTGGCAGTGGGCTGTATTAAAGGCCCGAAGTCGACCCAGAAGCGAATCTATCCAAGGAGTCGACGCGAATATGGAGTCCAACTTGGCGCTGAGCAGCACTTCCCATGGTCGATCTGCATACAGACGGGCGATTTGCGGTCCTGTGACTAGATCCTCCCGCTACGCAGACGGGTAAGGGGTTTTCAAAGATGGAGGGAACAGCCAGAAATCTGGTCGGGACATCGACCGGGCTAGATCTTGCTTGGTCAGGGCTGATCGGTGCAAGCTACAGAACTGCCCCGGTGACCATGGAAAAGTGGCATCTGAAGTCATCGATGGAAGAGGTCGATCTCCGATCGACACTTTTTTCAATAGGGCGTGATGACGCATCCCAGATGTGCCGGGCTGGAACGAAGGCACCAATCCGGTTGACTCACTCGTCCGTGCAACACCATCACCCTGGGAGATGATCACCTTACCATCCCCCGATGCAGGCTTCGCGGGAACAGGACCTCGGCGTTGATCGGATCGGAATTTAGACATAGCAGTGAACAAGAACTCAGAATCTCCCGATTCGATCCCCGAGTCCTCTCCGGAGGAGATCTCCATATGTTTGGTGTGGGCAGCGCGGGGGAGTAAGGGCGCATGCTGAGGGTGATGGACGTGTCACCTGCGTCCGAGCTTGGGATTGGAAGATGCGCCAGCGTCTTGGCTTTCTTTTGAGGCACCGCTCGCTTCTCCTCGAGTTCGGAGTCGCGCGCTACGCTACGCCCCGTGCCCTTGAGCCCTTCGACGCGTCCTTACGCTTCTTGGAAACTTTTGGGATTTTGGAATATCGACTTTCGGCCAATGAATGGCGTCGCTTCCGATCTTGGTGCAGATTGATCAGAGCGGCCGATGCAGATCGGTCAACGCTAGAGCCTGCAGCCGGACGCCGGTACAACAAGTCGGTCAACTGATGGTAGCACCGATCTACGGCCGCCTAACGACGGTTTGACTCCTGGTTCCAGGCGTCCGATAGGCTCTGGAAGGACTCGACCTTCCCGATCTGGTCCCTTACCACGACCTGCAACTCGCCGATCTGCCTTTCCAGGTCACCATGTTGGGCGCGGAGTAAAGTCCGATCGGACTGATCCTCCAACCTCTGCCGGTTGACCAGCGCGAGGTGTTCCCGGAGGTGTGACCTATAGGCCTCCAGACGAGACAGATCATGCCGTGCGCCGATCATCCCGTCCAAGATCGGTCGGAGCTGATCGCAGTGGTCATGCGACTGCCGATCAGCCGCGAATAAAGTGTCGAACGTTTTGGCGATGTCGGTGGACAACTGATCTGCACGCAAAGGAAGATTAGACCAGATCCAAGACGGAAAGCAGACCGATTTGCTTACCTCGTGTTGTTTGTTGGGCGATCTGGGCCCGGAGATGTGCGTTTTCGGTGATCACCTCCTGCAACTTCGTGGACATGGGGATCAAAGTATCCACCTTCTTGCGCAGTTGCAAGAGTGATGAATTCTTGACGTGCAACTGCGACTGAAGCTCCCGGACTGTTTTCCGGATCTGATCGACCTCGATCTGATGCCCGTATGGTGTGTCGGACTCTGGAGTGTTGTGAGGGCTGTCAGATCGGGCCGATCTGGTAGGTGGATCGATGGGGGGCGATGAGCAACGCAGGGAACCTGTAGCAACGAACGTTTAAAGTGGTTACAAGACGATAAGATGTACAAGGCAAGTACCGGGTGAAGGTGGACTCGAAGATCTGTCCATCGGTGAAGTCCGCTTCTGCGAAGGTCTAGGATGTGGTGAGATCGGGTCGTTACCGTTGCGCGGCTACGATAGACTCAGGGGCGGTTGTGTCGAAGCGGACTCACGAATTTTGGTCGATTTGTGCCAGCAGCACACCGATCGGCTTATCGGCGATCGGATTGGTGGAAAACAAGGAGGCTTTTAAGCCTATCGTGTGCGAGAGGTGTCAAGAACACAGATTTTGGTAAGTCACATGATATTACGTGTACTTACATCTTTTTATGTTTGTACATATTGGGGACCATAGGGAGATAGTTTTGGTTAGTGTCGTATTTTCAGCCTTAAACACTCAACAAGAAGTCGTTTCTTCTCACTGTACGCTAGTCGCCTCTGCACGCCGCAGAGTGTTTGGAAGCAGAGGGTCGAGTAATCCCCTCTAGCTTGTTATACCCGGCCGGGACGCGTCACAGACACACTTGGCCGGACGGAAGTCCCTCGACGGTAGTACACATTGGTCGACTTCTCAAGCGCAAGTTACACACATTTGGAACGTGTAATCAAGTTATTGGATTGTTTTGTGGAGATATCGTTCGTGTAGTTTATCACGTTTACATTGGATCTCTATATTGGAGTATTGTACTTTTATTCTCGTATTGGTTGGGCTCTACGATCGATTGAGCGATCTGCCCTTTTAATTATATTTACTTGGAGTATAACTGGTCTGCCCGTACACAGGGTGAAGATTTACGCCCAGGGTACACTACCCAGCACGGTCTCACGTTTTTAGACCTCAAGTCGATTTCCAGCACCGATTCACCGAGTGTGAAACCAGCCCATTCCATCTGGTACACTAGGTGAGATGACGAAAGAATCGGACCAGGCGTCCTGTGCTGATGATCGGTCGTCTGCCAGCAGCGGACGATCAGGCAGATCGAAGACGAGGGTTCGCGGGGTACCCCCCCCCCCCCGTAAGTTGGAAGGCCGGGCACGATGGTGGTCAGGTTCTCGACACTAAAGTGTTCGATTTTGAACTTGACTCCGCCACACTAGCCATTATGATTGTCGCCAGAAATCCGCATACTTGGAACGCATAGCTGCACGTCGGTACTTTGGGATCCTAATACCCTTAGCGTTGATCGCCTTGCCATTCTTTCCGATAATTCGTGTAGCCATATTAGCAAGTCGAACAAAGTAATCATATCTCGTCGGGGCACGGATCTTTGACCATTCACGTAGTCCTGTACGACGAACCTTAGTGTCGATACCAACTCTGTTACTTTCCAATTCGGATGAGGTTTAGCTGCGGCGACGCGCTTGCGCAGTCCTGGGGGGAGCACCGCAGTCTCAGGATATTGTGACGATCCGGAGTCGCTGCTGCGTGATGCTAACTCGCCCGCGTCCTCTGCAGTTGCTACGGCCTCGTGCCGCTCGTCAGCTCGTTCTGTTGGTGCTGCTTCTGTTGTCTCTTCGCGCCGCTCCTCAGCTCGTTCTGTCGGTGCTGATTCTGTTGTCTCTCCGCCCCCCTCGTCCGAAGCATCGACCGATAAGTCCGAGCGGTCAGCACGAACATCATTTCCCACATATTCTATCTCAGATCCATAGTGAGCAGACATGGATAGGTCGTCATCTTCCTCGCCAGTAGCGTTCTCATGTTCACTTGTACTGTTGTAATCCTCGCCGCCATGCTCGTCCTCCGCATTGTAGTTGACCTGGTTCTTGTCGCCTGGGTCGAGTACGACTGTGTTGACCTCAAATAGAACAGATGCAGTGACGCCGTCCTTGTCCTCCTCGTCATTCTCAGCCGTTCTGATATAATCATCTTGGATGGGGGCCTTTGTGACCGTTGAAACCGCTTCATCGACAGTCTCGGGTGGCTCGCTTGATAGATGCAGCCACTCGCCGACGCCACGGTCGGCAGGATCAACATTGTGACGATCACCATACGTGATATACTCACGTACGCGAACTTCATCAACGAACTTCACCGTGTTTAAGCAGGGAATTTACACAAGACAGCCAACTGTGTCCTCTCGATATCCAAGTAGGAAAGCAATCACAGCATTTGGTTCATTCTTGTACTTGTCCGGTGACACTGGAACTCGCACATACACGAGGAGCCCAAATGGCCTGATGTGGTGTATGTCCGGGACCACACCGAACATTCGCTGATATGGGATCCAATCGATTGCCTTGCAATAGATACGGTTCTTAATGTACACGGCGTTCAGCAACGCGTAGATCCAGAATGACTTTGGAAATCCTGCTGAGTACATTCCAGCCTTCATCATAGCCACGAGAGTTTGGTGTGTGCGTTCACACGCGTTCAGGTGTTAACTTTTCGGTCCCACTTTCACATGCTCAATACCACGCGCCGCGTACCATTCAGCCTTTTTCTTGTTCACAAATTCACTGCCCTTGTCCGTGAGGATCTGGAGGACTGGGAACCGCGTGTTCTCGGCCATCTGAAACTCACGCTGTACGATCTTCTTGATTCCGCGACCAGCCTGTCGCTCTGCCCATACCACGTATTGCTGGATGGGCTTGTTCAATGTTGCAGCAGACTTGTCCTTCAGGGTTGCAGCCTCACGTAACAACTCCACGCATCCATAAAAACGAGAACCACCGTGTAATCCGTTCCATTGTTCGTTGTAGAAAACAATAGGTCTGCGTAGATGAGTTGGTTGGGTCCCGTCACTCCACGATCGATTTTCTTCTGTCGCCGTTTGCGTTTCTGTTTTCCAACGTGACATGCATCACAAGCCTTTTGTTCACGTCGGCTGAGCATCATTCCTTTCACCAAGGCCTTGTCCACCATCAAGTTCAGATACTGGTGGTTTGTGTGAAGCATGCGCTTGTTCCAATCATGCATAGTCGCAACGCCTAGATCACTGTGTAGTTGGCAATGATACGGCTATCATGGCCTGGTGGAGACGCATGGTCCGCGCCTTCACCCTTAAACATCCAAATACCCTGCACGACCAAAGCACGGATCGCTTCCTGGCCGCGCATCTTCACAATGAATGTGCATGTTTCTCGCTCAAAATCAATCTCGAATCCCTGTTCGATAGCCTGTTGCATGGAAACAGCCCGTGGTCGGCATTCTCGACGTAGAGCACGTCGTCCACGAACAATTTGATCTCTTTTTTACCCACTTGTGTGACAATTCTCACCGTACCGATTCCCGATGCCTTCGCGAGCATTTTCCTTGAAACTCCGTACACACTTGCACCGACACTGTAACGGGGTTACATTCGGGTTACATTGAGTGTTGGTGTACATGAGTACACCACGGTTGAGGTCAGTATTGGACGGGTTGAAAGGTTTCGAACCTTTGGTTATTTAACCAATCAGGGCAGGCGCCCTTGGTTTGGTGGTGTGTCAGCCATCCACGTGTCAGTACACAGGTGTGTACACTACATTTTAGCTAGGTACGAATTAGGAATATTCTACTTAGTATTACATATAGTTTATATTAGTTTAAATTAATTTAGGCTAATTACATATTAAATATATTCAGTTTACATTTCACTCTAAAGTGCAGGCGCGCGACCACGCCCGGTCGCGCGCGCAGTGAGTGCCGTAGGTAAGAGGGAGCCCTCCCTTTACCTACACCCTTAGTAAGGGAGCCTTGCCGTTAAGGCATTAGCGGAGCTCCTTGTCGTTAAGGCATTAGCGGAGCTAGGCGCACGACCACGCCCGGTCGCGCGCGCGGTGAGTATTGTAGCCTAAGGGAGTTCTCCCTTACGCTACCTCCCTTTATAAGGGAATCCTTGTTACAAGGGGTTAGCGAAAGCTATCTGTAAACCACCCCGGGAATCTTGGCCCCGAGTAGGAGAGCTCTCTCCTACTCAGCCCTTTTATAAGGGTGTATCGGCTAAGTAGCGGCGAACGCCGCTTAAAGGAAAGTCTTCCTCTGTGCGCTAGCCGCACCGTGCGTGTACGCACCCGTCTACATCTGGTAGCACTTGTAGTCAATCCAACACCTGTGTTGGTGATCAACATCCTCTGCAAGGGATGTATCAGGACGATTGGGGTAAGCTAACCCCCGTCCAACCGGAAGCTTTAAAAGGCTGTTACCCATATTGGGTGAGGATGGCATGCTCCATCTAGTGGAGCAGGGCCTCGATGCCGTGCGTGAAAGGGTGAATG
>CM047580.1:33205244-33226182 GCA_026184515.1 Peronosclerospora sorghi
CGCGCGCGGTGAGTATTGTAGCCTAAGGGAGTTCTCCCTTACGCTACATCCCTTTATAAGGGAATCCTTCTTACAAGGGGTTAGCGAAAGCTATATGTAAACCACCCCGGGAATCTTGGCCCCGAGTAAGAGAGCGATCTCTTACTAAGCCCTTTTATAAGGGCGTATCGGCTAAGTAGCGGCGTATCGCCGCTTTAGGAAAGTCTTCCTCTGTGCGCTAGACGCACCGTGCGTGTGCGTAGTATCATTCGTATGTTAGAGTTTGACTTAACAGCGAAATACCACTACATAGGATGTGGACGCTGTTTTGAACTCAATTATTTTATCTTGGCTTCCTATAACAATTGAGTTAAAGCCAGCATCCACCTCTTATGTAGTGATCTATCCTGGGGAAGTCTTGTTACGACAGCGGGTTTCAGTGTACAAGTCCTCTCCTTATGTTCAACGTTATCGTTGTATGGGCTCTTTCTGGACACGACCCGAATTACGCATCAAGAAGTGAATAACAACAGGCAGTCGATTGCATCAGTCAGCCTATTGCAGCTGTTCTTCTACGGCCTCGTCTGCCATCGCCACTTTTATGCGCAAGGTTCCAGTAGTTAAACGTATTTTTCGAATACAAAAAATAGCGTAACAGCGAAGTTAACGTGATAACACATCAATAAAATCAATCGCAGCTTTATTAGCTCCAATTAATAACTCGTAACACTCCACAAAGTAAAAACGTGAGTAACCACAGTCTTCCACAGTAATTCAATCGCGTCACGAGAGATAAAATATCGTTCCGCCCTCAGTAGGACGTACTATCTCCACAAATGAAAGAACTTGACTTGAGTCCGAAGAACAAAAAACAAAAAGTGTCTATATTAAATTAAGTTTAATACTTAACCTAATAAACGCAAGTATAAAATTGGGTATGACCCATAAACTTGGGTACTTTCCCAAAACGCATTTTTGTCGAAAAGTTGCATCCGACCCATTTGCGCCCAGCATCGGCCAATCCGAAGGGAACTAGTCTGGCATCAATCGTGCTAGGATCATCGCTGAGATGTACCGCCACCGCTGTCCAGACCGTTCTCGACGGGCTGCGGTCGGGGCGCGGGTCCTTCCAACAGCAGCCGTCAGGACGTTCCAAAGGTAGAAGTCACTTCAAATGATGCGGCGAGTTCTGTTGTGAACGATCTGGTATGTGGTTCCATTTCACGCAATGACCAATATAGATGATCCGGGGATGATCAAGGTAGACGATCGATGATCAGGGGTGACCAGGGGTGATCAGGGCCAATAATCGACTGTTGCAGATTCCTGATAGACTTAGCTGACCCAGCACGAGTTGACGCGACTGCGTGTTGATAATCGCGGGTCGCAGGTCGCAGATCGTCGATCTTGTGGATGATCGCAGAAGGGGGTACTTGATCAGGCAGCGGAAGTCTTCACCGCCCGATCGCCGAGTCTCTTAAGCTTAGTTCACTAAGGAAATACCCAATATACTATGTATTTCCTAGTTAAACTTAAGAGGAAGGAAGGTGGATCAGCCCTTTTATATATGGGATGATTGACGGATTTCCCGAAAATAGACCTAGAGTCCCTTAGCGGCGCTTAAAGCAGCCGAACTTCAAGGGGATAGGAGTAGACCAATAGGGGAAGGGATGAGAGCGCACTGCTTGATCACTTTACCAAGAAAAACCTTTGCAAAACTACCGCTGACACAGCGGGCGGAGTTGCGGGGCGAGTTCTCAACACTCTACGCCTGCCGGTGGGTTAAAAATGCACTAGGTGCTCCCGCCCGGGACGTAGAGGTGCGTGTTAATAAGGGAAGGCGCAAAGGTGCCTTCCCTGCGTGTCCTTGGTAGTTGGACGCAAAAAGAGAACTTCATTACTGCATACATCCTAATATCTACCAAAAACCTAATATCAGCCAATCAGAACTACCCATTCCCATGCATTTTGTCGACCACTCGACCTGTTCGAGTCCTCCGCTTACCGTTAGGTTACCGTTAGGTAACTGTGCCAGTTGTCGTGTCATCTCAGATGTCCCGTCCATGTCCCGTCCATGCTCGCCACCGTTGTACCAACAGTTGTACCGACCGTTGTGCCAACTGTTGTACAAACAAAATTTACAGTATGCTTCACCACAGGTGCTGCAACGCGTGGCGGATATATTGGTGGGCAACTTTACGATCTCTTTCCAGAACGTACTGCGCTTTATGCTACAAATGATTATTCATATATTAGTTCTAGGTACTGCAGGTCGGCTTATTACGTGTACTATGCATTTTCGCAGGCCGAGGCGGCAGGATCGTCATATGCGAACGCTATGAAAACGCAACGTATACCGATGGCAAAAGCTGTAAAACATAGTGCAGGCGCAGTTGCACGCTTGTGATGTAGCTTCTTGGACACTGAGAGGAATAGAAGTGATCATCGGAATCTTTGCTATTGATACTACCAAAGAGACCCCTCCAATAGTTTTCAAATTAGGCTTATCCGAGAGTATTCACCGTCTTGGTGCTGCTCCTACTGCCGACCGTCCATCGCACCAAAGCCGCTGTAGTCACTTCGTCGGCCAGAGCTGCTGCAACGAGGTCCTTCCAAACCGCGAACTTCTTTTCGTACTTGCTCGCAACAGCCGCTTGTGCTTGTACTAGGCCATCCTTAATATAATGCTCAAACACTGCCGACAAGAGTCGCGTCTGCAGTAGAACGTTCTTGCAGTGTAGAGCGACGCAAATGGCATTCTTTGAAGTACTCTCGCCTTGTTCCACCTCACAGATGGCTACCAGTTGCGGTCCAAAGAGTGCCATAATTTCAGACGTAGCTTCGCTTGAAGACATATTGTATTTGTTCACGTAAGCGCATTGAGCAAAAGAGTAAACGCTTTTGGGCGAAGTTCCTCTAATCGGGGTACTGCGGCAAACGTGCATAGCAAGCGAACGTGATTCCTTCGTTAGTCTTTAATGGACATTCCGTGGCCCACATACATTTAGCGAGGTCAAGGTCGTACTAAATACAGCACACAACGCGAGCTACGAGCTACGACGACGAAACAAATGAGAACTGTTTATGTGCTTACCTTTACACGCAGCTCATCCCTGCAACACGGATGGATGTGGTGCCACAAGCCATCTAGTGCGAGAGTTCGACTAACCCATTCAATTGGGTGGCGGTGGAGGTTGTAGTTGTGGTGGCGGTGGGGGTGGCAGTTGGAGTGGCAGGTGGGGTGGCAATAGCAAAACAGGGGTGGCAATAGCAATTCCCTTAAATAAAGCCCAATAAAACCCAAAGTGCGCAGCGTTGCGCAGACAGGGCGGGCTAATCTATGATCGAGGTTTTGAATGGAACAAATATACTAGAGCTATCCGACTATTCAACGTCATCAACTAGGGAGAACTATTACTATGCAAGCAATATCATCAACCAGATCTCTACGTGCTTTCATTATCATCAGAGCTTTTGTTACCGTCGCTGTCATTCAAATTAGAGTCTGCATCTTCACCAGCAACACTAGTACCTTACAGAACATGTTGATTGGTTCTGATAAATACTAGCTTATCGACACGCCCAGTTAACAGCCTATTGGGTAACTTGGAATGAATGAACCTGAAGTTAGAGAAGTTTCGCTCAGCTGCGGCACTCGAGGTGGCCATTGTGAATAGGTTGGGGGCCAGTAGTTGCAAAGTCGGCCAAGAGCTGCCATGCATTTGCCAGTATTGGAGGACTGTCTGGTGCTTCTTAACGCTTCTTAACAAGCACCGAATAACAATTATCGTTCTGTTGTTTGTCTTGTTGCGCAAAGTCAACAAATGCCGAATACTCTAGGTAGAGTGTTTCGCGCCAAGAGGCATCAAGAGTTGAGTTATTGTCATCAGGGCAACTGATCAAAGAATCTTGCACCACTCTTTTCGTGTCAGCATCCAGAGTATCACCCAAGTCACTAGGATCTAACATGTAAAAGAGAAGTCATGACCGACTTCTTACATGAACGCAAATCTTGCATGAACGAGGCGTTCCAGATAAGCTCCTTCTTGAAAATTGACAATTCCTTTGACAGTAAGTTGTTGGAAACTTGGGAGCAAGCCATGAAGTCTGGGCAAACATCGCTGATGGGACAAGCGTCATATTGATACTTGAAGATCAATGCATCGAGTAGTTTCAGCAGATCCAAACACTTTTGTAACAAATTTGAAGCTCTTACTTGTCACAATGTCATTTAAGGAGCTTCGTTGATCTCTTTCGGTGTCCGTGCCAGATACAAAGTCTCGCTGATATACCATGATGAGCAGTAAATGTTCCGACAACAAAACTGTTTCAAAGCACTTTTGCAAGGACCCCCATCTGGTTGGGGCAGAATTGCCAGTGCGCACAACTTTTCAGCGTGTTGTAGTTGGACCAGCTTTCATTTGATCGCATGATGCTCTTTAAAAACTTGACAACTGCCTTCATTTCGTTGTAAATAGTTGCAGATACCCAAACGGGTCACCATCGGGAAGGTTGCCACGGTTTATCCCCGTTTTTAGTCTCTGTAGCCGCGAATATATCCTTCACGAGAAAGTGAAATCCGTGAGAAGTGCATCCTGGAAGAAAAAAGAGGGAAACTTAGCTTTCATAATTTCACATGCCTCTTTGTTGTCGTTTCTATTGTAGGTGACAGCTCCGACATAGTTTATGCTTCCTTTTTCAGAACACAAGAAATATTTTTTCTGCTATCCACTCCCTAGTATGGCATTGTTGGCCAGTTGCAACGGCCTCCAGAATAAGAGATTGATGGAGTGGAACCGTGATCATATACTTAACAATTGAGTCATTGTTGACGTTCGACCATGCATCTGACACCAGACATGATTTGAGTGAATTTTGCTGTAAGAAGGTATCACAATCGCCCTAACCATCTCGTAGCACTTATCAAGCAGTTTTCCAGAAAGGGCTGTTCTGGTGGGAAGCAGTTTCTCATCTGGTCGCAACAATTTGATGGTCTCCGCAACGTTGGGATCTTCTACTCTCTGGAAGGACGTTCCGGTCATGTAGAAGAACATGGCAACCTTTTCTTGGAACTTGTTACGAATTTTGGGTTTTACCTCCGGCAGCACATATGATGCCAAAGACTTCATCACTGCATCCTGAGTACTTGTTTTCAAAATGGATGTGGTAGCTGCAGGGTTCTCTTGGTTCTTTTGTTTCTTCTTATATTGTATGATTGGCGACCCATACCGGCTGTTGTTTAAGGTTTCCAAATAACGTATGAACGGTTTGCATTGACTTAAGTGTTTTTTTTGCACTCTCCGACTTTTCGTGGGCTCCAATAGTCGTTTTACAATGCTTGCAAGTGAGGTATTTCTCATGGAAGGGAGCCAGATGATCAGTAAAGTCTGACCAAAACGTACTGACCGGCCGGCCTCTCTTGGAGGAGCTACTCCTTCCCTGTTGCGTGGGATCTCCGTCGAAATCGATAGGAGTGTTGTCTGCGTTCATTCTCACAAACGATATCTGGAGTTGCCTGAATTGAGTCTGGGAAAAATCTGAAATTCTAAATGAGATTTGACCAGTGGACGGACTCATTCAATGTCCTCAAATACAGCTAAATTATTAAACCCATTTAAACCCAATTTTGCCCCCGCTTGAAACGGCCGCCCTACCCGCAACCCCCTCCACCCTAGCGGCACCCCCCACGTGACTTTCGACCAATAGAGATGAATATTGCTACTAATAATAAAAGGCCCCGACTAGGGGCACACCCCACTTTTGCTAGGGCACACCCCACTTTTGCTAGGGACACACCCCGTAAAATAAAGGATTCATTCCGGGCTGTGTGCCTGTACGTCGCAGAGTTTTAGTCAATACTGAACTAATCCAATCAAAAACAAGTCAAAAAGGAGTGAGTGTCTATTAAAACATGCGTCCATCGCCTTTGTTGGATAAACCTTGTTGACTTTCTTGATCATAATCCGAGAATTTTTCCTCCTCCACGCGTCTGGAACCGGATAGAGAGATGGCAACGTAGCCGAGGTCAGTTGTGCAACAACTGACCTTCCGGCACGTTCTTGTTACAGAAGGCGTTATGATCCAGCAATGTAAGCTTCAGCCTGACGTTCAACGTCCATGGAAACTCATTCACAAACACAAGGGCGTCCGTGTCAATCTCCCGTACAGCGGTTGGGGCGAGGGTCGATCATGCCGTTTGATATCGTGGATCATGTTACCGTTGGTCGGCTTGTCCACCATAACGTCATCGGCCAGGTGATAATCACCCATCAATCTGCCTGCCCCTTCTCCCGCCGATCAAGTCCCGTTCTGTCAGGCTGTTACCGTTAGTGGAACCTCCCTCGCGACTCAACGTTCGCCCTTCACCAACCGTGTCATCTGCGATCAAGCTGTCTCGATCAGGCATTCCTGCATTTCCATCATGCAAGCGCTAACGGACAGCACCCCGGCAAACACCACCGACACTCCTGCCCTGGATCGGGCCGCATCTTATCAGGCGATCGCTGCTATCAATCGGGCTTACAATTTGCAAGAGGATCTACACGCGCGTGATGATCAGATCGCCACGTTATCGGACTCGCTCGCGATGAGTGAAGACACTGTCACGATGCTTCGGCAGCAGCTCGCTCGTGCCAAACTCGCCGTGGTGGAGCGAGATGTCGCGATCAAGCGGGACGCCTTCAAACAGCTCAAGCCATTGCGTGATTTCGTCGACACCACAGTCAATGATCTCCTGACCAAGTTGAAGACCATTGAAAGCGCTATGGCCGATCAAGAAAAAATCATGGTCGATCAACGCGCACATATCCGGGATCTGGAAGGCCGTCATGCCCGTGATAGGTATCTGCGATCGGTGCATGAAGACACCATCGATGATCAAACGCGGGAGATGGATCAACTTCAACAGCGCCTAGCCAAGTTACAAGAAGAACACGATCGGGCTGCTTCTGGGAATCAGCGCTTGTTCGAACAGGTGCTCAGTCTCACCGCTGAGGTTGATAGGCGCAAACACCAGTATAATAGCCTTCGAAAGAAAAACAATTCCAATTGCCTGAAGATGGACGAGTATACTGCCATCATGGCCCAGGCGCAGGAACTATCTGATCGGGTCAAGGGAGTGGCTGACCTCCAAACTGAGCTGGACGATCTGCACGCCGCATATTCTCAGCTGGAGAACGAACATTCCGCCATACAATGCCGCTTCGATCAAGTTTCCGTATAACGCGACACGTTGCGCCATCAAGCGCAGGAGGTTCAGGGCGAAGTCACACAGTTGCGCTCGTTTCACTCGGACCTTCAGTCTCAGTTGGCTGGTATGTCGTTGCGGATGCAGATCGCATCAGTTATCCGCACTCTTTTGGCGGGTTCTGATCAAGCTACACCGCCAGCTGGCCTTAACGCCCCTCCTGACGGCTCGATCAGCCGCGCCGCCCCTTCTCCTATACGGCGTACTCGGCGTTCTCGATCCTCCTCTCGGCTGAAGCGGCCACGCCTCCTTTTTCCCATTTCGGAGGAGAAGACGGAAGACGATGATCCCCCAAGTCCTGATCAGGACGACGAAGGCGGATTTCCTGGCCCGATCGCTTCTATTCCTTCCACTCCTACAATTAGCGAGTTCGGGAGCGAGGGTCTACCTGATCAAGTCACTGCCGGGTCTCTTTTTCCGCTTACGGGTGATTTACGGACGTTGACCGCGGTATCTGATGATGCCAGTGACGACGACATCCTGCCGTGGACTCCGGATCAGCTTGGTGGGTTTGACCTGCGTAACGTCAAGGCCGAAGGGGTCTTCGACTACTTAACCCGCCCCGCATGATGGTTGTTCCCGGCTGCCGTGCACGCCCCTCCGGCTGATTCATGGTCCAGTCATTTAATCACCCAACTGGAAGTGGAGCTGCTGTATTCTCAATGCCCTTGGGGCGTTTTCATGACCATGTTGCCGCCCCTTTCTTTTCGCTCAGTCGGCTGGTTCGCCGACTTCGAGACAAAGTACCGGTCGTTTCTCGAACACCACGCGCTGGAGATCTGGGAGTCGACACATTATCTCCCTATCGCAAAAGGCCTTCGCGAGACGGATAACTTCTTCCGGAATTACTACAACAGTCGCCGCCAACGTAGAAGTCGTGCCGGAGCGACCTGGAAGAGGGTCGTGGATTTCGTCCTGCGGGGGATGATCGACGGAAGATGTGATCTCAACATTTTCCTGGACCCTTCGATCACCCATTATGCTCGCAACCGTCCTTTGAAGTATTCCCCGGACGACGATGGGGCGTGGTACCCAGGTTTCCTTTCGGAACCACCACCCCGGATCCTATTGGACACGTTGAAGGAGGTTGATACCTTTGAACCTTGGCGGGTTCAATATCGTTCCTCCCCTGAAAGCCACCCTGGCCGTAAAATTCCTCGTATTCGTCGCAAGTTCTTTGGGTCTAGTTAATCAGTTGATCGTTCTGCCCTTAATCAATAAGCAATCTTGATTATTCCATTTCCACTGTGCTTCTTTACTTCCCCATGCATGATATAAACCGGTATTCTGCCGTCTTATCTTTCGTTACTCCATCACCTTGTATCGCAATATCCATTATTAACACCTCAACGTAAGCCATTTATCACTTTTCCATCAACGGTGAGTTTCGTCAATCATCCTTCTTCAATCGGTGATTCTTCGATCGTAATTCATGACCAGTCTGCCGATCACGCATTAGTTGGACTCTTGATCCACTTGCATCACGTCAAACCGATGTCTGTTGATCCTTTTCCTCTCGAAGTCCTTTATCAGAGCATCACAGTTCAAGTCTGCATCGTCTACCCACGACGGCTCAGCATAACCTTTCCAGTAAACTTGATATTCGCGTAACGTTCTTCCATATCTAGTCTTTCGACCTGATCGTACATCGGTGATACGATCAACTTCAAACTCATCTGGGTCTAGAGTCCTTTCCCAGCTGTCTTCAGGTTACAAAGCTTCATCAAAGTCAAAACGATCCTCTATCCCAGCTGTTAGTGCCGTAGTAGGGCGATCTGGAAATTCCTTGACCAATTTCAACTTGGACAGATGCACTACTGGGAACATACGATAGTCGGTGCCAGCTGTAACCAGTCTCGCCGCATGATTACCGATTACCTCATCGACTCTGAAGGTCTCATGCCACATGTGCGTCAGTTTCTTCGCGAACCCTTCTTCACTCGATCAAGGTATAACCAGACCCTTGATCCAGCTTCGATCTTGTGTGGTGTCACTTAATCATTGTGCTTTTCAGCTCGATAAGCCATCGCTTAATGCAATCGAGCGCTCACTTGATCACGGGCGTAACGATAGTCCTTTTGGAGCTTATATCTCCACCGGGGAGCATCCCGGTCTTTACGCCAAATTCCGCCCAGTTGCAATGTCGATTCCAACGATAATCGTGGGTCTCACCCATACGCCAAATAAAATGGTGTTTCACCACGAATGCTATCGGGGGTCGAGTTCAGCGCGAATACCAGCCGCTCTGCATACGAGCTCCAATCTTTCTGGCCGGCGTCTGCTACATACATCTTGATTGCTCGCGTGATCGTCTGAACCGTCCACTCCGCCTTACCATTCGCCTGTGGACGGTATGCCATAGTGGCACTCTGACATTGTCCCACGATTTTATTGAACGCGCGAAATACTTCCGACATAAAACCTGGTTCACAATCGTGCCGGATCACTTCGCTAGCCCCGAATCGTCGAAACACACACTCTTCATAATTTTCGGAAACTTTCTGCGCTGTGCGAGACGATCCAGCTTTCGCGATCACCATACCCGTGAACAGATCCGTCCAAATCAGCAGTTCAGTATGTCCATCCGTCGATCGGGGTAGTGACGGGATATGATCCATGGATATCACTTGGAATGCGTACGTAGCCTCGATATTCCCCGGCGACATGCCCTTGATCGTAGGTTTACCTTTCCCCTTCTCGCAATCTACGCATTGTCCGACAAACCTTTGTACGCTTCGGAATAGACCACGCCAATGGAAGTATCGTCTGATCCTCTGATATGTACGCCCTATGCGTTGGTGTCTTCCTTCCAAGCTCACATGATAGTGGTGGAGGGCATCTGCAGGTAGGGTCTCGGGTAAGACCAGCTTAATCGAAAGGTGCCGATCGTCTTGATCATCTTTGTCGTCGTTGGCTTTTCTTTTAGCCATGTTTCCACAGTAGATCAGCAATCCTTGTTCATCGACATCGTAGCTGTCAGCAATTTTCGCGCAGTCCTTAACCTCGTCTGCGCTCAATTGTGAGACGTCATCATACAGATAACTTCGCAAATCATGAATCCATTTCTCTTCGTCCTGTGCCTTTTTCACCCGTTCCGCCCTTATCCCGGCTATAGATATATCGGGCCACGTTGACGGTCGCGGCTGATGTAGGTTACGTGATCGTGTCATCACTAGTACTTGCGGGGCAGTGGGATCTTCATTCCACGTCATCACTTCCGGCAACCTGTTGAGATCGGTCAATTCCTCCAGCTGTTTCACGCCATCGATTTCAAATCTTGTTCCACCCTTCATAGCCCTAGTGGTGATGTGATCTGCACTCTTATTCCACTCTCTTTTGACATGCACTAGATCATGATCCGACCATTCGCGAAGGATATTGAACGCACGCTGTTGCAACACTTGCAATCGTGGAGCTTTACACTCTATTTCGTCGCGCATTTGCCGGATTACCAAATTCGAATCTCCACACACGATCATCCTTCCTTTGGGGTATCTCGACAGTATGTCCAAACTTAAAAGCAATCCATGGTATTCCGCTTCGTTCACAGTGATATCAGGCGCATGATCGGCTACCGCGGTCATAATCTTCCACTCCGGTAATTTCTATACGATAGCGCCGAGCGCACCTACACGTCGCTTGACACTGGCCGATCCATCGAAACTATTCACGTAGAGTTCTTTGCCTTTCTCAACCGTAGGAGGTGGTACTTCAATCATCTGCCGAGGTTGCTTTTTCGGTGAGATCGCAATCAGTGCTTCATCGATTTCGGTGCGAGGAGTGATACTTGCAGCTAAAGCCCCTAGTACCTCCTCTTCTCCCTGTACACATTTCTTGATCTCGAGGTCCCATTGCGATAAGATCTCAGCCTATCCTTCCAGTCGTCCGTCCAGCCCGTTGGATGTTAGTAACCATTTCAATGTGGATAAACGTGACAAGACAGTAATTCTCTTTCCGACCAGCATCTTAAAGTAAACATCCAAAACCTGTAGAAGCGCCAGAACTTCCTTTTCGGCGGGGCTGTAATTCAGCTCACCATTCTTCAATGTTCGGCTGGCGAACCCGACGGGACAATACACTTGATCATGTTCTTGTACCAGCGCGGCGGATACCGCCCATCTGCTGGCGTAAACCACGATCACTGGCGTTTTGTTCTGATCAAAGTGGCGCAGGGTTGGAGCTGACGCAATCTTCGCCTTCAGCATGCTGAATGCTACTTTTTCCCTGATTAATCGATCACCTTCCTGATACATATTATCCTTGCTCAACGATCGGCTTTTTAACTCTTGATAATCCATTTCCCTTAATTCATAGAGCACAGCGGCATAGATCGCAAAATCTTCGATAACACCGCCGGTAGTAGTTCAAACTCCCCAAAAACGATTGCATGACCCGTAAGATGATAGGGAAAGGCAAATGAATCAGATAATCCAAATTTTTCGGATTTGTTTCCAAACCTCGGCTAGAGACATGATGCCCTAAATAGGGAACTTCGCGTCGCCCCCAGTACGATTTGGTCACGCTGATCGATAAATTCCACTGATCACACTTCTGCAACAAACGATGCACATTGTCATACAGGGTAGTCCAGGTAGGTGCCGGGATCAAAATATCATCGATATATGATCGCCGCTGCAGTACAGACAGGCCCGGTGTTTGGTCGGGCTCTCCCACCGTGAATACATCATCCGATTCGTTAGCACCGTCCTTAACCTTGTGTTACCCATATAATGCGCTATCAATCAACCGCTGGTAGATTTGCGGAGCATTCTTTAGGCCAAAAGGCATCCTATTCCATTCGAACAATCCAAACGGAGTGACAAACGCCGAAATATGACGCGCTCGATCGGTCATAGATACGACCCAAAAACCGCTCGCCATATCCAAAGAGCAAAACCACAGCGCTTTATCCAAATCTTCGAGTAGATCAGAGATCAGGGGCATTGGATATACCATCAGGCGCGTGAGTTGATTCACCGCGCGATAGTCGATACATAGACGAATATCAACCCCGTTCTTTTTCACAATGATCACTATAGGTGATTCCCAGGGTGACGTAGACGGTTGAATGATCTTGGTAGCCAATAGCCCTTTGATCAAAGCCGATAAATTCTCGCGAAATTGTGGAGCCAACTTCCGACACTTTTGGGCGATCGGGTGAGCATTGCCTACATCGATATCACAAACAACTCCACGTGCAGCAGGAGGTAGTGCGTTCCCCTTTCCGATCAACAGATGTTTCTTCGCCCAAATTATATCGCGAAGCTGATTAATTTCTTCTGGTGAGTCGACCAAGGGGTCTACGACTAGCAAATTGTCCCTAGTTACTTCTTCGGTGCTTGAAGATATTTCGGGCAACGTAGCAAGCTGCTTCTCCAGCTCTTCCACGTACAAATCTCCACCTTCATGGTAACAAACTTGATCATCGATAGGGATTACACCAACTTCGCTAGGATCGGCTGAGACAGGGTGATCGCGCGTGTCTTGAATAAAAGTATCTCTTGCAGTAGGTTGTTCAACTCCGTGCTCCGGGGTCGTACCTTTCATCTCCGGCTCCTGATTGCACCGCGCTTGCACCTCTTGCACCTTTTGCGGCCCTCCGGTTACCAATGCCACAGATGTGGCGATCGGGTCCGTAGGGCGTACTAAAATACTTCGAGGAGTAGGATACTCCCTCTTCTCGACTAGGGGACCTTGATCGACACTTTCTTGATCTTCATTCACGGAATCGGTAGACGCCTGATACGCGAGATTTTGCCACTATTTCTAACGATTAGACCCTATCGAAACAAATCCAGGGCGACGGGTCACATCATCTTTGTTCATCCAGATGCCTAAAATCGTCTCATCTTGCACGATGATCGGATGATCAACAACGTTCGTAACACGCAGGTATCGCAAATTGCCCACGCCCCTAGTGATAGTGGGGACCCAATCTTTTCCACGAGTAACCCACAACTTTCGAGATCGCTGGTCATAAATTCGAACCTCGGCAGATCGAGCTACTGGGATCTGTTCGTACTGATTGAGTTTCATATAATTACCACTCGATCCATACAGCTGTCGGCGCCCCTCCAATGGGATGATCACCTCATCAGGCAAACTTAGCGCACAGTGGGCGATCTATAATCGAACACCAGCTGATATCATAAAATCTATACCCAGTATAGCATCTTGACCAACAAGTCTGCCCACCCATGCATGGAAATAATAGACCAACGATCCTGTTAGCGTAATCTTGATTTTAGTGCGCCCTTCCGTGAGGTATGTACTTTCTCCAATGCCGACACATTCTTGCGTTTGACTCGTGTCTATCTGACAACTCACCTTACGAGCAAAGGTTGAGTCGATGATCGACACTTCAGCACCAGAATCAAATAATAGCGTGGCACGTTCGTTATTGATTTTACCACTCGCTTTGGCTTGTTTAAACCATTTCTTTGGCGAGTGGTATTTCCAATATCCGCGCGATTCACCTGGAATTAGATCAACCTCCATGATCACCTGGGACCGAGAAAACTCATCGATATGGAAATTAGTCAAAAGTGGTAAATTAGGCTGATCACATTTATCATTATCTCTTTCTGCTGCTTGATCAGCCCTCTTCTTATTCACATATGCAAAAATATACAAACCAGAACGCTCTTCTCGTACCAGATTACAACCTGGCGAGCGTCCTAGTTTAACAAATCTTCAGCTTCCTTGGGCAGCATTCCAGCATGCTTGGTGGGATTGTACCACTGGCGGATGCGGTTGTAAAACTCTTCCATAGGACACTTGCCCGAATCGTGAGCTTCGCCGCAGGCTCGACAGACTTATAAACAATAATCTGTCGGATGTCCCTTCTTTCCACACTTGAGACAGGTCAGGCGCTTCCAGCAACGAAGATTATTGTGCCTGATCGACCCACAATGACTGCATTTCTTCACCGCCCCTTGATCGACTGCACTTGAAACACTTCGATTACCCGATAGGGACTCACCAGGCTGATCGAGCGCCCCTGGTTGGTCGCGTATAGCAGCAATCATGTAACGTCGCTGATCTTCATCGCTTCCACTGTCGTCTGCACTTGATTCTTCACTTCCAGACGACACCTTGATCGCGCGTACTGCTTTGGGCTTTCGCGCTGGGGCAGGTGCCCGATCATCGCCTAATTTCTGGAGGAATCGGCTGGTACCTACGGCCGCTGTTGGCTGGTACCACCTATTACGTGCATACGCCCGCAATGTCTCTTCCAGGTATGCCGCGGTGTCCAACCGCAAAAGCGCCAGTTGATCAGCGAGCTCGCGATTGGCCAATGTATCCAAGAAATGTTGTACATGTTCACGTAAAGTCGTGGGCGATCCATCCCTGATCGTCAACTTGGCTCGCAATCCCGCCACATTCAACCGGTGCAGATATTCGATTGGGTTTTCATCCGACCGCTGCTTTGTATAATAGTACTGGCGGGATGCCGATTGTCCACTTCCACAATATTGAACTTCAAACTCACCCACAAGATTTTTCCAGCTTGATCGAGTGCTTCTACTGCGCTAGAGATGCCAATTGCGCGCTGGTCCTTTTAGTAGATCGCCTAGGATTAGACAATTTTCAGGATCAGAAGCTTGATCCCGCATAAATGCTGACTTGAGGCGACTAATCCAATTCCGCGCTTGATCTTTATCCCCTTTTTTCCCCGAAAATTCCTTTAGATCACCGATCGCAGACATTCGAATCCTGGGGATCGTCTGTTGATCAGGCATCTCAGTATGTGCGGACGCAACGGTGACTCGTCGTGGTAGTGTGATCGGATCATCTGGGTCAATGTACTCGCTCTGGGATCGTTGATCATGGATCGAATATACTGATTCCATGTCAACGTCCTTGATCGACGCAGCTCTTCCAATCTTTAGCTGGCGGTTTTTTCCGCCGACGACTCCAGGTGTCAGCTTGCGTCTTTCTTCAGCCAGAAACTTCTCCATAGCCTTATCAAAGAATGTCTGCAGCTGTGGACTTTTGCGATACTTGATCATCATCTGATTTGATCGATTGAGGTCCATCTTGATAGCCGAAAACTTGGATTTATCCTTCTGGCAAACTTTCATTCTGGTGATCTTGGACTCTATACTCCAGGAACTACTCGACTCCGCTTCAAATTCATCGCCTTCAGAAGGGGCAAATTCGTAGCACGATGATCCCGTGTGTTCTGCTGCGTTGTTTGACGGACCTGCTTCAATCTTCAACGGAGAGTGCGAGGGTTACAACTTAGTGGTTTGACACACGATAGGTAGCAATAGATGAAACAACTGCTGGGTAGCTTCTGACAGATCTTCTGGATCCTGATCAAACACCTCTTTAGCATCGTAGGCGCGTGTCGTCAGACCTGCCTGCTTGATCAGGCGTGTTAGCCTCAGTACGATCGTGAGCTTGTCCCTCCCATCCGTAACTGGCTGATCGACTGGTCTGTTCAGCTTCCCGCTGATCATGACCCCAAGTAGGCTCATGATCGAATTCGTCAATAAGAAGTCTTCCAGTTTTCCTTTATAAACCTTTCGGTAAATTATTCTCACCAGATCGGCTTCCGTTGGTGGTGTACTTGATCGACTTTCGTCGCTCTCCGACCCAGGCGCCTTCATCAACACCTTCGGCTGGTCGGTCTTGTAATACTTGGCCACCGGATCCCAATCCGGATCATTATACACATATATTTTTGCCGGATCATAACGCAAGTTATGATCCGCATGGGCCCCCGAAGGAGCCTCGGGAGGTGGTTGAGGCTTCTCCTCCTTTATTTCATCAAGACTCCTCCCCAGGTCCTGATGATCAGCATTTCTTTTCTTCTACAGGCATGACGACGGCGAACTGCCTTCCATCGTCACAACCGCCTCCTCCTTTTCCACCTTTATCTTCACTTCTGCTTCCTCTTCCGTTTTCACTTCCACATCAGCGCCATCTTGCGTAGAATCGCGATGATATCCCGCGTCGCCCAAAGATCCGGGCACGCGCACCATTGTGGTGGAGCGGCTGATCAAAATTTTATGACGCTTGATCAGGCGGTACCACGGCTCCCGGACTGCCGACTAACGAAGGGGGTCCTCCGGTTGTCCTTGACTGCTTGTGTTTCTGCTCACCTTGTGTACCCGACGGCTTAGGCGTGGGTCGCTCTCCAGGTGGCGGGGATGTAAACACGGCAATTCCTTGATGCAAGATTGGGGAACTTGTAATGAGTCGATCGAGGTACTGATTAGACGTGATCCGGTATAATCGAGCGCGAATCAGGTGCGAACAGGCTTGATCGTCAGTCATCAGGTTTGGGCAGTCACTGAAAGTCGTTGATCAGCTGTGATCAGACTTGATCAGGCTTGATCAGGCACTAAAAGTAGTTGGACAGCTGAGATCCGACTTGATCAGGCTTGATCAGGCACCAAAAGTAGTTGATCAGCTGAGATCAGACTTGATCAAGCTTGATCAGGCACCAAAAGTAGTTGATCGGCGGTGATCAGACTTGATCAGGTGCCAAAAGCCGCTCAGATACAAGTTGGTGCGATCTGCGAGTTGTTGATCGCGGGTCACGAGTTGCAGAGTGTCGATCAGGTGCTGATCGGCGAAGGGGGTACTTCATCAGGCAGCGGAAGTCTTCACTGCCCGATCACGGAGCCTCTGAGTCTTTAAACAGATAAAGAAACACCAAAAATATCTGTATTCCTTTCCTGGACCTACAAGGGGGGGGGTAAATGTCGCTTAATCCACCTAGAGTTCCCGTGGGGCGCTTAAATCAGCCGAAAGCTAGGGGCCAAACGCGAACCAAACGTGGAGAGATGAGAGCACTGCTCAATCACACTCTCAAAACCAAAAAAAAACTTTACTGAAGAACCGCTGACACAGCGGGCGGAGTTGCGGAGTGAGTTCTCAACACTCTACGTCTGCCGGTGGGCCAAAAATGCACAAAGTGTCCCCGCCCGGGACCTAGAGGTGTATACTAATAAGGGAGGCGCAAAGGTGCCGTCCCTGTAGGGTCGAAAGGGGTTGAACGCAAAAGGAGAACTTTATTATTGCTTAAATCCTAAGAATTACCAATTTTCTAATATCCACCAATCAGAACTACCCGTTCCAACGTCCTCCGTCGACCAGTCGACCTGATTTGTCTGTCGTCCGTCGCTGTTCGTCGGTGTTCGCTGAGTACCTGTACGTAATCGTCCCATCTTCCTATGCCCTGTCTATGTCCTGACTATGTGCACCAAGGTTGTACTCGCAACTTTATACGCCGTGGTACCCACAATCCTATACGATTACGTACCGATTTTGACCGTAATCGCCCCCACCCCTAAATTAGGCCCTATAATAAGGCCCTATATTAAGGCCCGTTATTGGGCCCAGTTATAACATGCTTTACGACAGATACGATTAGAGGATCGAACCTGACAACTCGAAGTAATCGAACCCGAAAACTCGGAGGAAAGGTTCGGAACTTTGACCGTAGCATGCTGGTTTATATAACGCGCCAGTTCTGAGAACATGGCCTTTTTGGTTGGGTTGTTCGCCGTCCCCACTGCGGTTTTTCCTTTGGGGGTTGCGCCGTTGAGCCGCTCAAAGCTTCAGGGACCTCTAACCACTGCAGCATGAAGTAAAGTGCTCTGTTTTGAAGCGCACCGCTGATTCTTTTCTATCTTTGGCTTCACCCAACGCCAGGGTTCCGGCCGTCGTCGCTTTCGGACGTGTCATGGTTGTATGGTTGTGTGTGGTTGTGAGGTTCTCAGGGTGTTCTGTTCCGCTGTTGTTTGCCACGGTGTACGCCAGCACAGATAACAGTTAATCCAACCCCCTCCCCCGTCTTATAGGATGGGCACTCAAGGTTTGTAAGGGTCGATAACCCTGGTTCAAATTATTTGTACATATAACTCGGGGTAAAAATACTTTTATTTTTATGGTTTACCCGAGGTTTCACACCCCCTAATAAGTTAATACAAAGCCGACTTTAATCCCAGAAGTAAGACCCATGTATATGTCTTCTTGGGTCACTGTAGATCCCCCATCATTATTAGTCATTTTTATTCGTCTTTCGTCGATGAACCACTCCCGTTCAAAAAACGTTGGGGCTGTGGTGAAGTGCAAGTGAAAATTGTTGACCAGTTTGTACCAGTGTACCAGTTTTCAAGGCAGATCGATCTGGTTGGCTGAAAGGACGGAGTATTTTGGGCCAATCGTGTGCTTGGACTGTCAAGAACACATATTTTGGTAAGTCACATGATACTGCGTGTACTTACATATTTCATGTTTGTACATATTGGGGACCGTAGGGAGATAAGATTGGTTAGTTGTTGTTTTTTGGCCTTTAACTCACAACAAGGAAGTCGTTAGCATGTTTGCTAAGTACGTTGGTCGCCTCTGCACGCCGCGGAGTGTTTGGGAGCAGAGGGTCGAGTAATCCCCTCTAGCTCATTGTACCCGACCGGGACGCGTTACAGACGCACTTGGCCCGCCGGAATTCCCTCGACGGGAGTACGCATTGGTCGGCTTCGCAAGCCCAAGTCACACACGTTTGGAACGTGTAAGCAAGTTATTGGATTGTTACGTGGAGATATCGTTCGTGGAGTTTATTACGTTCTCTTTGGATCTCCATATTGGAATATTGGTCTTTTATTCTCGCATTGGTTAGGCTCTACGATCGGTGAAGCGATCTGCCCTTTGTAGTACATTTACTCTGAGTATAATTGGTCTGCCCGTACCCAGGGTGAAGAGTTTTGCCCAGGGTACACTACCCAGCACGGTATCGCATTTAAGACCCGAACCAATTCACAGCGACGATCCACTAAGTGTGTAACCAGCCCATTACATCGGGTACACAAGCTGAGATGGAGACGCAGAAATCGGACCAGGCGTCCTATGCTGATGATCGGTCGTCTGCTAGCAGTGGACGATCAGATCGGATCGAAGGTTCGCGGGGTACCCCCCCCCGTCAGTTGGAAGACTGGGCACGATGGTGGTCAGCTTCTCGACACTACGGTGTTCGATTTTGAACTTGACTCCACCACAATGGTGCGCGTGCCAGGATCACTTGGTGATCGCGGATATCACCGAGATAATATCTCGTCAAGGATTGATTATAACGAATTAAATCTGGAATCGTTCTGGAGAGGACATAAGGAACGGCTATCGCCTTATGTTCTCGTTGTCGATAAGGATGGCAATGGCCGATCTGGCAGGGTGGAGGACCAGATCGGGATTAATAAGTTTTTTCCTCCCCATAAGGCTCCCACCGGAGCCGATCGGGACTATAGCAAGTCTTGCTATAGTTCCGGAAAGGATCAGGACTTTTGTCCTGATCCTATGCATTTAAATGAACGTTTTGATGGAAAAATAAAAGATGAAAACGACTCGGAGGATGATCGGAACGATCAGATCCACCCTCCTAAGGTTCCCAAGCAAAGGCTGGGAATGCCACCCGATGAAGATGACTTGGAAGAAAACTCGCAGGTCGTGGAAGGGGTTATCAAGGAAGAAGACCTGACCAGGATGTATTACATCCACGAGTTAAAGCGATTTATTCGTGAAGACCAGGTCATGCAGACCTTAAACCCCCAGATCCCCGATCGCCTTCTCGGACCCACCACCGAGCCGATCCCAAGCGATCGGCCGTTGCTATTGGTGAAGAACCTGCTGGTGATGTTGGCTGAGGTCGGCATAAAAGTGAAAAACCTCGCCAACATACATAAACTGTTTGATCTGGACACTTGGAAGCTGGAGTTGTCGATGTCGACCCTTCAAGATCATTTGGTGCTGTTGGTGGGGGAGGTTCTTCGGCCAACTCCCACCGTGGCATTGAAGGTCGCTGAGGCCACGGCAGCACATGATGATGTGTGTTCCGATGATAAATAGCTGTATCAGTATCCACCTTCCTCTAATGGCTCATCGGAGTTGGAGGTCGGTGTTGAGCGGATGACCATGGGGGTGGAGCATACCTCCATGAGAGCATAAAAAGGACGTGTGGCAGCATGGGGCTGCATGCCGGTCGGGGCCCCAGGATCCCCCACAGGGTTCAGTACCACCAAATGAGGATTCCAACATGCTGCCCATGACCCAAGCTAACGTCCAAGCCATGCGTGAGGCAATGATGGAGCGTTTCATGGGAGACCGATGCCGATCGCCTCCGCGCCCGCATGCCCAGGACCGATCTGCCCGGCAAAATGTCAATAATTGCAGGGATGTTGATATGGAGTCAGTGGCATCAGCGGATAAGGCTACCCGAGGTGGCAGATCAGTTGGCAGAGGAAGGCGCAAGCCGCAGTCAGCCCGACCGCGCCGATCAAGCAAAAACAGCGATTTCGACATGGAGTCGATCGGCGATCCGGATGACCACTATGGGTCAGACGGTGCAGGTGCGGGAAGAACACGCAGGGCTAACCTATCCTCTTCGACCGCCTTTGATTTTGGATCTACTGCGATCCCACGCATTCGCATGGCTGCGACCTCTGATCTCAAGGATTTCACTGGAAAGGACGCCGACGAGGAGCAAGCCAGATCGTGGTTTGGTAGGGTCAAGTCTGCTTTCTTGCGGGATCAGACACCAAAAAAGGAACGGTGTTTGATCTTCAGAGATCTTCTGAAAGGACCGGATGCGAACTGGATCCAACAGTTGAGTCGGGATGGTCGATCTGACTGGGATTTGCTATGTTCAGAATTTGAGGGGCAGTACTGCAACTCCGGATTCTCTACCGCCCGCAAATACCATCATAT
>CM047580.1:33243770-33262043 GCA_026184515.1 Peronosclerospora sorghi
TCCAAGCCACTTCCGTAAATAGCTAAGATTTACAGGCGAAGGCTACTACACAATGGCTTTCACCTTCGCGGGATCCGCCCGCACTCCATCCTTACCGATGAAGTATCCGAGGAAAGGAATTTCCTCAGCACCAAAAATACATTTGGATGCGTTAGCATATAACTTATGCTCTCTCATACGTTAGAACACAGCTCGAAGGTGTATTAGGTGAGTCTGAACATCAGACGAGTCGCCTTCCGCACGACTATGAACGAATATATCGTCGAAGTACGTCTGAGCGTACTTTCTATGAGGGCGGAAGAGTTGGGTCACCAAGAGATTAAAAATCGCTGGTTCATTGTTTGGTTTTCACCAAAACGGACTCGTCCATCGTGGATGGGGAGCTCAACTCCTCTTCCGGACGCAATACGACAACCTCGTCGATTTCATCTGCTTTTACAGCAGTCTTAAGCTCGTTGAAGGACATCTCCTCCAACGACAACAGTTCGGCTACCCTAGGCAACAGTTCAAGGCTTACGCCTTATGTGACAATACCTGTCACACTATTCAGCATCCGATAGGACTGCTGACTACTGGCCTCGGGACTCTTCCCGGGACCCAGATGGGGGGAGTCAATTGCTCCATCTACTGGAAGCGCCACGCGCCAATCCACAGAGGTCTCTACCTATACCACCGGTGACTCGCCGGTATCGCCTATACCGGCGTAATCGGAATCATTTCCGACGTGCGAAAGAGACGAACTTCGGGTCTCTTCGCTGGGAAGCGCCTCGCGCTTAACCACAGGGGTCTCCACCCCTACCACTGAAGTCGCCTCAGAGGAATCCACCTCTACCAATGGCGACTCGCCAGTCTCGCCTATAACGGCGTGGTAGGAATCATTTCCGACGTGCGAAAGAGACGAACTACGGGTCTCTTCTCTAAGCGCTTTGCGCTTACCCTCAGAGGAATCCACCTCTATCACTGGCGACTCACCAGTCTCGCCTATATCGGCGCGGGGACTAACCGCCGAATCCCCCTCGTTAAGTAACTCTTCCTTAACCTCATTGGGACTGATCATTTCAGACATCCCAATCTCTGGCATCTCACGCCAGAATCGCTTTTGCGATCGAGCAAAGGTGGGTTCATGACTCGCCAATGCTTCACCCGACCGCGGGTGCGTTGAGCCAATGGACTTAGACTTCCAGTATATCCATGGATCGTGGCGTTACAGCCACTTCATGCTCATAATGAGGTCATAACTCGAGTCCAAATCCAGGACTAGGAAACGTTCTAAGCTGTCGAAGTCTGCAAACTACAGCTTAAGGTCAATCGAGACCTTGGGTACAGAAACCTGTACACCCGTCGCAAGACGGACCGTGACAACGTCACAAGAACGTGCCTCTAGGGCCTCGGCATACAGCCGACTCTTCTCAACAGAAGCCCGTCTGACATAATTGTCAGACGCTCCAGAGTCTATCAAGACTCTCCAAGGATTATCAAAGCCTTTCACGTCCGCAAGGACTACCAGAAAACCTGGCTGGTACACCAACTCGGTGCTAGAAAGCACCGCTTCCCTCGGAGCTTTGTGATGTCGTCCCCTACCCTGGGGCTTAACAGCACTGAGGGGTCCTCCAGTAAGGCGCCCCGCACCTACTGGGAGCCATCGTTTCCCGACGGCTTGGGAGAGGGCCTTTTTTTCGCCCTCGGCCCTTTCCAGCGACTATCTCACTGGGGATTTTGTGGACATCCGTTCCGCAGATGATCCACGCTTCCACACAGGAAGCACCTTAGCGGACCACGCCGCTGCAATATAGCTAAGATCTCCGCCTCGAAGTTCTGCAAAAAAGATTCAGAGTGACTCTTAGCGGAAGGTTTCCCCTCCACTTAGACCTGGCTCAGGTCCATGGGTTCAGGACCCACCTTAGAGGAACGAAAGTTCCTCTCGGCGTTAAACGCCATCTTAAACGCCTCCCCCAGGGATTGGGGTCGGCAGCGGAACAGTTCCGTACGTGCTGGCCCTTCTTTCAGGCCTCCCATGAACACGGGAATGGACAAATTGTCCCCGTACGCTTTCGCCTACATCCCTGCCAACAGGGTCTTAAGTTCTTGGATGTGTACCTAGTGCCCTGACGGCATCTCAGGAACGCCAGTTGATTCTGGAAAACCAGATCAGGCGTTGCGTACATGACCATGAGCTTCTGCTTAAGGACCTTCCATGTTGGGAACACGTCCGTGACTGACTCCGAACACGTAAACGCCCATGTACGGGCTTTGCCCGTAAGATGGGTCAATGCAAGTCCCACTTTCAAGTGATCAGCGGTCATATTCGCTGTGGCGAAGGCCGTTTCGACCTCTCGCAACCACACGTAAAGGTTGTCACCCTTCCCTCCGGTGAACTCCTTTATCTTAATGATAATGGAGGGCGCACCCCCGTGGAAAGACCTCCACCGCAACTCGCCTCATGAGCGATGAGGGCATTCACCCTTGCCTTTACGGTCTCAAGGCCCTGATCCACTAGGAGATTCATACCTTCTTCCCCTGTTAAGCGTAACAGCTTTTTAAAGGCTTCCTGTTGGACGAGGGTCAAACTATTCCAATCGTCCTGATTCATCCTTTGCAGAGGATGCCTAGTCTACCAACACAGGTGTTGGATTGACTACAAGTGCTACCAGATGTATCCGGTGCGTACACGCACGGTGCGGCTAGCGCACAGAGGAAGACTTTACTTAAAGCGGCGTTCGCCGCTACTTAGCCGATACGCCCTTATTAAGGGCTTAGTAGGAGAGAGCTCTCCTACTCGGGGCCAAGATTCCCGGGTTATTTTACTCTAGCCTTTACTAGTGCCTTAACGTCAAGGCTCCCTTACAAAGGGTGTAGCTAAGGGGAGGGCTCCCCTTACGCTACGGCACTCACTACACGCACGACCGGTCGAGGTCGTGCGTCTGTACTAAAGAGTGAAAAGTAAACTGAATATATTTAATATGTAATTATTTAAACTAATATAAGCTATATGTAACACTAAGAAGAATATTCCTAATTCGTACCTAGCTAAAATGTAGTGTACACACCTGTGTACTGACACGTGGATGGTTGACACACCACCACACCAAGGGCCCCTGCCCTGATTGGTTAAAATAACCAAAGGTTCGAAACCTTTCAACCCGGCCAATACTGGCCTCAACCATGGTGTACTCATGTACACCAACACTCAGTGTTACACGAATGTAACCCCGTTACACGGCAATTCCTTGATGCAAGATTGGGGAACTTGTAACGAGTTGACGTATGTGCCGATCAGGCGTGATCAAGTACAATAAAGCTCGAATATGGTGTGATCAGGCTTGATCAGCAGCGATCAGGCTTGGGCAGGCACCAAAAGTCGTTGCTCAGTCGTGATCAGGCTTGATCAGGCGCTAAAAGTAGTTGATCAGCTGTGATCAGACTTGATCAGGCTTGATCAGGCACTGAAAGACGTTGATCAGCTGTGATCAGACTTGATCAGGATTGATCAGGCGCTAAAAATAGTTGATCAGCTGTGATCAGACGTGATCGGGCTTGATCAGACACTAAAAGTAGTTGATCAGCTGTGATCAGACTTGATCGGGCTTGATCAGGCACTAAAAGTAGCTCAGGTACAAGTTAGTGCGCTCTGCGAGTTGTTGATCGCGGGTCACGAGCTGCTGAGTGTCGATCAAGCGTTGATCGGCGAAGGGGGTACTTGATGAGGCAGTGGAAGTCTTCACTGCCCGATCACGGAGCCTCTGGG
Source organism: Peronosclerospora sorghi (assembly GCA_026184515.1). NCBI lineage: Eukaryota > Oomycota > Peronosporomycetes > Peronosporales > Peronosporaceae > Peronosclerospora > Peronosclerospora sorghi. The sequence goes on from CM047580.1 coordinate 33,247,516, forward strand.
GTCTTAAACAGCTAAAGGAACACCCAAATATATGTATTCCTAGCCTAGACCTACGAGGGGGGGGGGGGAATTTCACTTAATCCACCTAGAGTTCCCGTGGGGCGCTTACAGCAGCCGAACGCTAGGGGCCAAACGTGAACCAAACGTGGAGAGGTGAGAGAACTGCTCAATCACACTCTCAAGACCAAAAACAAACCTTTATAGAAGAACCGCTGACACAGCGGGCGGAATTGCGGAGAGAGTTCTCAACACTTCGTCTGCCGGTGGGCCAAAAACGCACAAAGTGCTACCGCCCGGGACGTAGAGGTGTATACTAATAAGGGAGGCGCAAAGGTGCCGTCCCTGAAACGATTTGATAGATCGAACGCAAAAGGAGAGCCTTATTATTGCTTAAAGCCTTAGATCTACCATTTACCTAATTTAAGCCAATCAGAACCGTCATTCCAGCGTCCTCCGTCCACCAGTCCACCTGATTCCTCCGTCGTACGTCGGTGTTCGTCGGTGTTCACTGGGTACCTGTACGTAATCTTCCCATCTTCCCATGCGCTGTCTATGTCCCGACTATGTGCACCACGGTAGTACACGCAACTGTATACACCGTGTCAAGTAGAAAAGAAGGTACTATAGAAATGATCCGGTGTAAGTACAGTCTTAACTGTATACACCGTGGCACACACAATCGTATACAATTACGTACCCGATTTGTGCCCACAATCCGTGCTATAATTAGTCCCTTAATTAGGCCCAATTATAGCACGCTTTACAACAGCCGACCCTGATCCTCGTCCCAGCCTTACAGAGGTTGGGGCGAGGGTCGATCATGCCGTTAGATATCATGGATCATGCAACTGTTGGTCGATTTGTCCACACCCATCAATCATGACATCATCGACCGGGTAATCATCGCCCATCACTATGCCTCTTCTCCCGCCGATCAGGTCCCCATCTATTAGGCCGTTACTGTTAGTGGTATGCCTCTCGCGATCCCATGTTCATCATCCTCCAACCGTGGCATCTACGAACAAGCTGTCTCGATCAGGCATTTCTGCATTTCTATCATGCAAACGATAACGGACGGCACCCCGGCGAACACCGCCAACGCTCCTGCCCTGGGCCGGGTCGCAGCTGATCAGGGATCGCTGCCATCAATCAGGCTTACAGCTTGCAAGAGGCCCTCCACGCGCGCGATGATCAGATCGCCATGTTATCCGACTCGCTCGCGATGAGCGAAGACACTATCGTGATGCTTCGGCAGCAGCTCGCTCGCGCCAAACGCGCCGTGGTGGAGCAAGATACTGAGACCAAGCGGGCCGCCTTCAAACAGCTCAAGCCATTGCGTGACGCGTGACTTCGTTGACACTAAAGTCAACGATCTCCAGACTAAGTTGAAGACCATCGAAAACGTTGTGGCCGATCAAGAAAAAACCATGGCCGATCAACGCGCCCGGATCCGGGATCTGGAGAGCCGTCGTGCCCCTGATAGTTATCTGCGATCGGTGCATGAGGAGACCATCGCTGATCAAGCGCGAGAGCTGGGTCAGCTTCAGCAGCGCATGGCCAAGTTACAAGAAGGATACGATCAGGCTGCTTATAGGAATCAGCGCTTGGTCGGACAGGCGTTCAAGCTCACCGCCGTGATTGATAGGCGCAAACGCCAGTACAATCTCCTCCGGAAGAAGAATAAGTCCAATCGCATGAAGATGGACGAATACACTGCCATCATGGCCCAGAAGCAGGAAATATCTGATCGGGTCGAGGGAGTGTCTGACCTCCAAGCTGAGCTGAGTGATCTAAACACCGCGTATTCTCAGCTATAGAAGGAGCTTTCCACCGTGCAATGCCGCTTCGATCAAGTTTCCGCAGATCGAGACACGCTACGCAATCAACTGCAACAGGTTCAAGACAAAGTCATGCAGTTGCGCTCGTTTCACTCGGACCTTCAGTCCCAGTTGGCTGGTATGTCGTTGCGGATGCAGATCACACCGGCTGTCCGCACCCCTCCGGCAGGTCTGATCAAGCTACATCGCCGGCTAGCCTTCCCGCTGCTTCTCCAGACGGATCGATCAGTCGCGCCGCCCCTTCTCCTAAAAGGCGTATTCAGCGTTCCCGATCATCCTCTCGGTCGAAGCGTCCACGCCGCCTTTCCCCCATTTCGGAGGCAAAGACGGAGGACGATGATCCACCAAGTCCCGATCAGGACGATGAAGGCGAATTTCCTGACCGGATCGCTTCCATTCCCTCTACTCCTACAATTAGCGAGTTCGGGAGCGAGGATTTACCTGATCAAGGCACTGCCGGGTCTCTTTTTCCTCGTACGGGTGATTTCAAGACGCTGATCGCGGTGCCTGATGATGCCAGTGACGCCGACATCCTGCCGTGGACTCCGGATCAGCTTGGTGGGTTTGACCTGCGTAACGTCAAGGCCGAAGGGGTCTTCGACTACTTAACCCGCCCCGCATGATGGTTGTTCCCGGCTGACGTGCACGCCCCTCCGGCTGATTCATGGTCCAGTCATTTAATCAACCAACTGGAAGTGGAGCTGCTGTATTCTCAATGCCCTTGGGGCGTTTTCACAACCATGCTACAGCCTGTTTCTTTCCGCTCGGTCGGCTGGTTCGCCGACTTTGAGACGAAGTACCGGTCGTTTCTCGACCATCACGCGCTGTAAATCTGGGAGTCGACACATTACCTCCACATCGCGAAAGACCTTCGTGAGACGGATGAATTCTTCCGGGACTACTACAATGATCGACGCCAACGCAGAAGTCGTTCCGGGGCGACATGGAAGAGGGTTGTGGATTTCGTCCTGCGGGGGATGATCGACGGGAGATGTGATCTCGACATTTTCCTGGACCCGTCGATCACCCATTGTGCTCGCAACCGTCCTTTGAAGTATGCCCCAGCCGACTATGGGGCGTGGTACCCTGGGTTCCTTTCGGACCGCCACCTAGGACCCTATTGGACGCGTTGAGGGAGGTTGATGACTTTTAACCTTGGCGGGTTCAATATCGTTTCTCCCCCGAAAGCCACCCTGGCCGTAAAATTCCTCGTATTCGTCGCAAGTTCTTTGGGTCTAGTTAATCAGTTGATCGTTCCGCCCTTAATCAATAAGCACTCTTGATCATGCCATTTCCACTGTTGCTTCCTTACTTTTCAATGCATAATATAAATAGGTAGTCTGTCGCCTCATCTGTCGCTGTTCCATCACCATGTCTCGTAATATCCATCGTAAACACACCACTTCAAGTCATTCATCATTTCTTCATCAATTGTGAGCTTCATCCATCATTTTTCTTCAATCGGAGGTTCTTCGATCGTGATTCCATGATCAGTCCGCTGATCACGCATTAGTTGGACTCTTCGTCCACTTGCATTACGTCAAATTGTTGTCTGTTGATCCTTTACTTTCGAAGGCCTTGATCAGAGCATCACAATTCAGATCTGCCTCGTATACCCACGACGGCTCGGCATAACCCTTCCAGTAGACTTGATATTCGCGTAACGTTCTTCCATACCTAGTCTTTCGGCCAGATCGGACATCGGTGAAACGATCAACTTCAAATTCATCTGGATCTAGCGTCCTTTCCCAGCTGTCTTCGGGTAACAAAGCTTCATCGAAGTCAAAACGATCTTCTATCCCGACTGTTAGCGCAGTAGTAGGGCGATCTGGAAATTCCTTGACCAATTTCAACTTGGACAAGTGCACTACTGGGAACATACGATAGTCGGTGCCAGCTGTAACCAATCTCGCCGCGTGATTACCGATCACCTCATCGACTCTGAAGGGTCCATGCCACATATGCGCCAGTTTCTTCGTGAACCCTTCTTTCACCCGATCGAGATATAACCAGACCCTTAATCCAGCTTCGATCTTGTGTGGTGTCACTTGATCATTGTGCCTCTCAGATCACTCGGCTATCGCTTGATGCAATCGAGTGCTCACTTGGTCGCGGGTGTATCTGTAGTATTTATGCAACTTGTATCTCCACCGACGAGCATCTCGATCTTTGCGCCGAATTCCACCTAGTTGTAACGTCGATTCCAACGACGATCGCGGATCCCACCCATATGCCAAATAAAATGGTGTCTCTCCGCGAATGCGATCAGGGGTCAAGTTCAGCGCGAATACCAGACGCTCTGCATACAATCTCCAATCTTTCTGGCCGACATCTGATACATACATCTTGATTGCCCGCATAATAATCGTCTGCACCGTCCTTTCCGCCTTGCCGTTCGCCTGTGGACGGTATGCCATAGTAGCACTCTGACGTTGTCCCACGATTTTGTTGAACGCACAAAATACTTCCGACATAAAACCCGGTTCCCGATCGTGCCGTATCACCTCGCTAGCCCCGAATCGTCGAAACACACATTCTTCATAATTTTCGGCGACATTCTGCGCTGTGCGAGATGATCCAGCTTTCGCGATCACCATACCCGTGAACATATCCGTCCAAATCAGCAGTTCAGTATGTCCATCCGTCGATCGGGGTAGTGACGGGATATGATCCATGGCTATCACTTGTAATGGGTACGTAGCTTCGATATTCCCCGGCGACATGCCCTTGATCGTAGGATGGCCCTTCCCCGTCTCGCAATCTACGCATTGTCCAACAAACCTTTGTACACTTCGGAATAGGCCACGCCAATGGAAGTATAGTCTGATCCGCTGATATGTACGCCCTATGCCTTGGTGTCCTCCTTCCAAGCTCACATGATAATGGTGGAGGACATATGCATGTAGGGTCTCGGGTAAGACCAGCTTAACCGAAGAATGTCGATCGTCTTGATCATCTTAATCATCACTGACTTTTCCTTTAGCCATATTACCACAGTAGATCACCAATCCTTGTTCGTAGACGTCGTAGTTATCAGCAATTTACGCGCAATCCTTTACCTCGTCTGCGCTCAATTGTAAGACGTCACCATACAGATAATTTCGCAAATCATGAATCCATTTCTCTTCGTCCTGCGCCTTTTTCACCCGTTCCACCCTTATCCCGGCTATAGATATATCGGGCCATGTTGAAGGTCGTGGCTGACGGAGGTTACGTGATCGTGTCATCACTAGCACTTGCGGGGCAGTGGGATATTCATTCCACGTGATCACTTCCGACAACCTGTTGAGGTCGGCCAATTCCTCCAGCTGTTTCTCGTCATCGATTTCAAATCGTGTTCCACCCTGCATGGCCCTAGTGGTGATGTGATCTACACTCTTATTCCACTCTCTTTTGACATGCACCAGATCATGATCAGCCCATTCGAGAAGGAGGTTAAACGCACGCTGTTGCAACACTTGCAATCGTGGAGATTTACACTTTCTCGCCGCGCATTTGCCGGATTACCAAATTCGAATCTCCACACACGATCATCCTTCCTTTGGGATATCTCGACAGTAGGTCTAAACTTAAAAGCAATCCATGGTATTTCGCTTCGTTCACCGTGATATCAGGTGCATGATGGGCTACCGCGGTCATAATCTTCCACTCCGGTAATTTCCATACGATAGCGCCGAACGCACCTACACGTCGCTTGAAACTTGCAGATCCATCGAAACTAATCACGTAGAGTTCTTCGCCTTTCTCAACCGTAGGAGGTGGTACTTCAATCATCTGCCGAGGTTGCTTTTTCGGTGAGATCGCAATCAGTGCTTCATCGATTTCGGTGCGAGGAGTGATACTTGCAGCTAAAGCCCCTAGTACCTCCTCTTCTCCCTGTACACATTTCTTGATCTCGAGGTCCCATTGCGATAAGATCTCAGCCTATCCTTCGAGTCGTCCGTCCAGCCCGTTGGATGTTATTAACCATTTCAATGTGGATAAACGTGACAAGACAGTAATTCTCTTTCCGACCAGCATCTTAAAGTAAACATCCAAAACCTGTAGAAGCGCCAGAACTTCCTTTTCGGCGGGGCTGTAATTCAGCTCACCACTCTTCAATGTTCGGCTGGTGAACCCGACGGGACAATACACTTGATCATGTTCTTGTACCAGCGCGGCGGATACCGCCCATTTGCTGGCGTAAACCACGATCACTGGCGTTTTGTTCTGATCAAAGTGGCGCAGGGTTGGGGCTGACGCAATCTTCGCTTTCAGCATGCTGAATGCTACTTTTGCCCTGATTAATCGATCGACTTCATGATCCATACTCTCCTTGCTCAACGATCAGCTCTGTAACTCTTGATAATCCGTCTCCCTTAATTCGTAGAGCACAGCGGTGTAGATCGCGAAATCTTTAATAAATCGACGGTAGTAGTTCAAGCTCCCCAAAAACGATTGCATGGCCCTTAAGGTGCTAGGGAAAGCAAATCCATCAGATTATCCATTTTTTTGGATTTGTTTCCAAACCTCGGCTAGAGACATGATGCCCTAGATAGGGAACTTTAATCCGAGTGGTTCACTACCCACTGCGGGACCGGAGGGTCCCGGGTTCGATCCCGGGCCAAACCAAGTTGGTTGGTTTCAGAAAGTATAATGTGACGATATCAACCTAGATAGGGAACTTCGGTTCGCCCCAGTACGATTTGGCCACGCTGATCGACAAATTATATTGATCGCACTTTTCCAATAAACGCTGCACCTTGTCACACAAGGTAGTCCAGGTAGGTACAGGGATAAAAATATCATCGATATATGACCGCCGCTGCAGCACAGACGGGCCCGGCGTTTGGTCGGGCTCTCCCACAGTAAATACATCAGCCGATTCGTCAGCACCGTCCTTAACCTTGAGATACCCATATAATGCATTATCAATCAACGCTGGTAGATTTGCGGAGCATTCTTTAGGCCAAAGGGCATTCTATTCCATTCGAACAATCCAAACGGAGTGACAAACGCCGAAATATGACGCGCTCGATCAGTCATAGACACGACCCAAAAACCACTTGCCATATCCAAAGAGCAAAACCATAACGCTTCATCCAAATCTTCGAGCAGATCAGAAATCAGGGGCATTGGGTAAACCATCAAACGCGTGAGTTGATTCACCGCACGATAATCGATACATAAACGAATATCAACCCCATTATTTTTCACGATGATCACTATAGATGATACCCAGGGTGACGTAGACGGTTGAATGATCTTAGTAGCCAATAGAACCTTGATCAAAGCCGATAACTTCTCGCGAAATTGTGTAGCCACCTTACGACACTTCTGGGCGATCGGGCGAGCATTACCTACATCGATATCGCAAACAACTCCACGTGCAGCAGGAGGTAGTGCGTTCCCTTTTCCGATCAACAGATGTTTCTTCGCCCAAATTATATCGCGAAGCTGATTAATTTCTTCTGCCGTGTTGACCAAGGGGTCTACGACTAGCAAATTGTCCCTAGTTACTTCTTCGGTGCTTGAAGATATTTCGGGCAACGTAGCAAGCTGCTTCTCCAGTTCTTCCACGTACAAATCTCCACCTTCATGGTAACAAACTTGATCATCGATAGGGATTACACCAACTTCGCTAGGATCGGCTGAGACAGGGTGATCGCGCGTGTCTTGAATGGGCGTATCTCTTGCAGTAGGTTGTTCAACTCCGTGATCCAAGGTCGGACCTTTCATCTCCGGCTCCTGATTGCACCGCGCTTGCACCTCTTGCACCTTTTGCGGCCCTCCGGTTACCAATGCCACAGATGTGATGATCGGATCCGTAGGACGTACTAAAACACTTCCAGGAGTAGGATACTCCCTCTTCTCGACTAGGGGACCTTGATCGACACTTTCTTGATCGTCATTCGCGGAATCGGTAGACGCTTAATACGCGAGATTTTGCCACTCCTTGTAACGATTAGACCCTATCGAAACAAATCCATGGCGACGGGGCACATCATCTTTGTTCATCCAGATGCCTAAATTCGTCTCATCTTGCACGATGATCGGATGATCATCGACGTTCGTAACACGCAGGTATCGCAAATTGCCCACGCCCCTAGTGATAGTGGGGACCCAATCTTTTCCACGAGTAATCCACAACTTTCGAGATCGCTGGTCATAAATCCGAACTTCAGCAGATCGACCTACTGGGATCTGTTCTTACTGATTGAGTTTCATATAATTACCACTCGATCCATACAGCTGTCGGCGCCCCTCCAATGGGATGATCACCTCATCAGGCAAACTTAGCGCACCGTGGGCGATGTCTAATCGAACACCAGCTGGTATCATAAAATCCATTCCCCGTATAGCATCTTTACCAACAAGTCTGCCCACCCATGCATGGAAATAATAGACCAACGAGCCTGTTAGCGTAATCTTGATTTTAGTGCGCCCTTCCGTGAGGTATGTACTTTCTCCAATGCCGACACATTCTTGCGTTTGACCCGTGTCGATATGACAACTCACCTTACGAGCAAAGATTGAGTCGATGATTGGCACTTCGGCACCAGAATCAAATAATAGCGTGGCACGTTCGTTATTAACTTTACCAATCGCCTTGGATTGTTTAAACCATTTCTTTGGCGAGTGGTACTTCCAATACCCACGTGATTCACCTGGAAGTAGATCAACCTCCATGCTCACCGGGGACCGAGAAAACTCATCAATACGGAAATTAGTCAAAAGTGGTAAATTAGGCTGATCACATTTATCATTATCTCTTTCTGCTGCTTGATCAGCCCTCTTCTTATCCATATATGCAAGAATACACAAACCAGAGCGCTCTTCTAGTACCAGATTTTAACCTGGCGAGCGTCCTAATTTAACAAATCTTCAGCTTCCTTGGGCAGCATTCCAGCATGCTTGGTAGGATTGTACCACTGGCGGATGCGGTTGTAAAATTCTTCCATAGGGCACTTGCCCGCATCGTGAACTTCGCCGCATGCTCGGCAGATGTACAAACAATGATCGGTCGGATGTACCTTCTTGCCACACTTGAGACAGGTCAGGCGCTTCCAGCAACGAAAATTATCGTGTCTGATCGACCCACAATGACTGCATTTCTTCACCGCCTCTTGATCAACTGCACTGGAATCACTTCGACTACCCGATCGGGACTCAACAGGTTGATCGAGCGCCCCTGGTTGACCGCGTATAGCATCAATCATATAACGGCGCTGATCTACATCGCTTCCACTGTCGTCGGCACTTGATTCTTCACTCCCAGACGTCACCTTGATCGCGCGTACTGCCTTGGGCTTTCGTTCCGGGGAAGGTGCCCGATCATCGCCGAATTCTGGCGGAATCGGCTGGTACCACCTATTGCGTGCATACGCCCGCAACGTCTCTTCCAGATCCGTAGCGGTATCCAACCGCAAAAGTGTTAATTGATCCGCGAGCTCGCGATTGGCCAATGTATCGAGAAAATGCTGCACATGCTCACGTAATGTCGTAGGCGATCCATCCCTGATCGGCAACTTGGCTCGCAGTCCCGCCACATTCAACCGGTGCAGATATTCGATAGGGCTTTCATCCGACCGCTGCTTTGTGTAATAGTACTGGCGGGATGCCGACTGACCACTTCCACAGTATTGAACTCAAACTCATCCACGAGACTTTTACAACTTGATCGAGTGCTTCTACTCAGCTGGCGATGCCAATTGCGCGCGGGTCCATTTAATAAATCGCCCAGGATAAGACACTTTTCATGATCAGAAGCTTGATCCCACATAAAATGCTGACTTGAGGCGACTAATCCAATTCCGCGCTTGATCTTCATCTCCTTCCTTTCCCGAAAATTTTTTTAGATCACTCACTGATCGCAGACATCCGAATCCTGGAAATCGTCTGTTGATCAGGAATACCAGTGTACGCGGACGCAACGGTGGATCGTCGTGGCAGGGTGATCGGCTCATCTGGATCAATATACTTGCTCTGGGATCGTTGATCGTGGAACGAATACACGGATTCCATGTCAACTTCCTTAACCGTCTCAGATGTTCCTGGCTTCGAGTGCTGCTGACGAAGCGAATGCACGGATTTCATGTCGATATCCTTGATCGATGCAGCTCTTCCTGTCTTTAGCTGGCGGTTTTTTGCGCCAACGACTACGCAAGTGACACCGTGGTGTCACTTGCGCCTTTCCTCAGCCAGAAACGTCTCCATAGCCTTGTCAAATAATTTCTGCAGCTGTGGACTTTGCGATATTTGATCATCTTCTGCCCTGATCGATTGAGGTTCCATCTTGATAACCGAAAACTTGAATTCATCCTTCTGGCAAACTGCCATCCTGGTGATCTTGGGCTCTATACTCCCGGCACTACTCGACTCCACTTCAAGTTCATCGCCTTCGGAAGGGGAAGATTCGTAACACGATGATCCCGTGTGTTATGCCACGTTGATCAACGGGCCCGCTTCAATCTTCAGCGGGGGGGGGGGGGTGCGAGGGCTCCAACTTAGTGGTTTGGCCCACGATAGGTAGCAACAGATGAAAAAACTGCTGGGTAGCTTCTGCCAGATCTTCTGGGTCCTGATCAAACACCTCTTCAGCATCGCAGGCGCCTGTCGTCATACCAGACTGCTTGATCATGCGTGTTAGCCTTAGCACGATCGTGAGCTTGTCCCTCCCATCCGTAACTGGCTGATCGACCGGTCCGTTCAGCTTCCCGCTGATCATGACCCCAAGTAGGCTCATGATCGAGTTCGTCAATAAGAATCTTCCAGTTTCCCTTTGTAAACCTTTCGGTAAAACGTCTTCACCAGATCGGCTTCCGTTGGTGGCGTACTTGATCGACTTTCGTCGCTCTCCGACCCAGGCGCCTTCATCAACACCTTCGGCTGTCGGTCTTGTAATACTTCACCACCGGATCCCAATCCGGATCATTATACACATATATTTTTGGCGGATCATAACGCAAGTTATGATCCCCATGGGCTCCCGAAGGAGCCTCGGGAGGTGGTTGAGGCTTCTCCTCCTTTATCTCATCAAGATCCCTCCCCAGGTCCTGATGATCATCATTTCCTTTCTTCTTCAGGCATGGCGACGGCGTACTGTCTTCCATCGTCACAACCTCCTCCTCTTTTTCCCCCTTTATCTTCACTTCTGCTTCTGCTTCCGCTTCCGTTTTCACTTTCGCATCAGCGCCATCTTGCGTAGAATCGCGGTGATATCCCGCGTCGCCAAAAGATCCGGGCACGCGCACCATTGTGGTGGAGCGGGATCAAAGCTTTTGACGCTTGATCAGGCGGTACCACGGCTCCCGGACTGCCGACTAACGAAGGGGGTCCTCCGGTTGTCCTTGACTTCTTGTGTTTCTGCTCACCTTGTGTACCCGACGGCATAGGAGTGGGTCGCTCTCCAGGTGGCGGGGATGTAAACACGGCAATTCCTTGATGCAAGATTGGGGAACTTGTAACGAGTTGACCTATGTGCCGATCAGGCGTGATCAAGTACAATCAAGATCGAATCTGGTGTGGTCAGGCTTGATCAGACTTGATCAGGCTTGATCAGGCACTGAAAGACGTTGATCAGCTGTGATCAGACTTGATCGGGCTTGATCAGACACTAAAAGTAGTTGATCAGATGTGATCAGACTTGATCGGGCTTGATCAGGCACTAAAAGTCGCTCAGGTATAAGTTGGTGCGATCTGCGAGTTGTTGATCGCGGGTCACGAGCTGCAGGGTGTCGATCAAGGGTTGATCAGCGAAGGGGGTACTTGATCAGGCAGCGGAAGTCTTCACTGCCCGATCACGGAGCATCTGGGGTCTTAAACAGCTAAAAGAACACCCAAATATATGTATCTTATCCTTGACCTACAAGGGGGGGGGGTAAATTTCACTTAATCCACCTAGAGTTCCTGTAGCCGGTGCTTATACGCACGGTGCGGCTAGCGCACAGAGGAAGACTCTTCCTTAAAGCGGTAGCTACCGCTACTTAGCCGATACGCCCTTGTAAAGGGCTTAGTAGGAGAATTCTCCTACTCGGGGCCAAGATTCCCGGGTTAGTTTACGACTTAGCCTTAACGGCTGTATTCCCTTTACGGGATGTAAGTAAAGGGAGGGCTCCCTCTTACCTAAGACACTCACTGCGCGCGCGACCGGTCGAGGTCGCACGTCCGCAAAATAGAGTGAAATGTAAACTGAATATATTTAATATGTAATTAGCCTAAATTAATTTAAACTAATATAAACTATATGTAATACTAAGTAGAATATTCCTAATTCGTACCTAGCTAAAATGTAGTGTACACACCTGTGTACTGACACGTGGATGGCTGACACACCAACACACCAAGGCCCCCTGCCCTAATTGGTTAAAATAACCAAAGGTTCAAAACCTTTCAAACCGGTCAATACTGACATTAACCGTGGTGTACTCATGTACACCAAAATTATATGTAACTTGAATATAACCCCGTTACATCCTCCCCCATCGAGACTATTGCTTACGCAATAATCAAAATCTTGTTGGAGAACTCCAACGCCAGTACCTCTGGCTGTCCATTGTACAACTTCAGCGGTGCTGTGGAAGCAAACTATTTCGACAACTCGGAAGTGGACGCCCTTGGGGAGCTCTCCCCAACGGCTGGCTATGTTGATAGCGCCGAACGGCGCTATCAGGCATCCAACCCATTCCCCACACGTAGGGAAAACGAACTAACTCGTGCGCCACCGTTACCCGCTAGGGGTGATACCTCCAGGTTGCCACAGGCAACCACCACCAATAAACCGTCCTCGGTTCAAGAGGCCCGACGTGCCGGACGGGCACGGAAAGGACCTCGCGACCCTCAAAAGAGGGCTAAGAACGCGGTAAAGAGGGGTTTATCCTCCTATACCCCTGGTCCAGCGGCTATACTGCCGCGTGAAATTGCGCATCGGAACCAACTCCGGGCCCGACTACTAACGCCAAACATTATTCCGTTAAGTCCTACCGGACGCGCCTCGGGAAGCAGGCACGCGGTGTCTTCGTGGATATTATCCGCGAGATTCCCCTTGTTCTCCTGAGGGACGAAAGCGTCGAAGACGCAGAACAGGCGTTCCGCGCCTGGGCGGAAAGGGAGAAACACCTCCCCAGTTTCGATGCGCTGTACAAAAGCTTTTCCGAACACGACGTTCGGGTAGAGAGATCGCTACGCTTGTCCTATGCTCAGGCCAAAGCGCAAGGGCAATTGCCTGCCTCCTATTACACGCGCTCTGCTCTCGATGTGGTGCCGGAGATCAATGCAAGCACAGCAACTGCCTCCGGCAAACTACCAGCTATTGGGAGTGAAGGGGCTTCTTCAGCCCCTTTGGTCGTTGACTCTCAGTGGGATTCTCCCGCTCGAAAGCGTCAACGACGTCACGGAAATCCTGCCGCAGGGGAGTCTCGTACTCCCACGAGTTCTGGGAATGTGGATACCCTTTCCACTTCACCAGGTACTGGGTCTCACCCCGGTGATGGCGTCGTGCCATCAGGCGTTCCACATGATAATGTGGAGTACCCTCCGTATCGAGCACTTGAGGAGTGGGTCGCGCTATTGCGGCGTGACTTCCACGAGCGCTGTGATATGCACAGCCGTCGCATCCAAGATGCTCAGGAGGAACTCCGCAACGAGGGGAGTGCGAATGAACGCCTCGAGGAGCGGCTTGCCTCTCGAGACTCTCGTTGCGGAGCTTCAGGGTCGTATTTCAACCCTGTAGGAGATGTTACGACCTGTTGCGCCTTTCGGCTATCCGGTTTCTCACCCTCCTCCGAGAGGGGACCCGCCTCCGGGTTCTGGTATGGCTTAAGCATACCCACATAAAAGGTTGGATGCGTACGCATCGCCTTCGGGATGTCTAAGGTGTACGACAAGCCCTTTCGGGCTAACACCTTAAAGGGACCCAAAAACCTGGGGCGCAGTTTATTTCGCAACACATTTGAAACTGCATGTGTAGGAAGATTTTTAGCGTTTAATAAAACACTTTCTCCTACTTTGTATACATTTTTATTACGCCGCCCCTTTCGGTCAGCTTGCTCCTTCTGCTTGTCTTGGCTTTCCGCCATGGCATCGCAGACGTGTCGTAAGACACTAAGGCGCGTCGATAAAAACTTATCGATGTGCTTTCGCCACAGATACAGGGATGACATCGGGTAATCCTCCCCCCTCAAGCCCTGGGCCACACACGCGTGGCGTCAACGGAACCCTCGGATTCACCAATCCGTTCACGTAAAACGGTGTAAACCCCGTAGATGCATGTACCGAATTGTTGATAGCAAATTCAACCATCGGAAGCATCTCACTCCAACTCTTTGGAGAATCCGGACATAAACTCCGGAGAATATCCTCCACAACGCGATTAACGCGTTCCGTCTGATTGTCCGTCTGCGGGTGATCCGCAGTGGACATGAGGAGCTTGGTGGCCAGCACCTTAAACAGCGCCCCCCAAAACTGTCCCGTAAAACGGGGATCCCGATCCGACACAACGGAATCGGGTAGACCATGCTGTAGAAAGACACGGTCTAGGAACACTTTCGATGTTTCTTGTCCATCTATGGACTCTGGCACCGCCGCCAGGTGAGCCATCTTGCTCAAACGGTCTCCAAAGACCAATATGCCGGTGTTCCCGGCCTTATCCTTCGGAAAACCGAAGATAAAATCCATGCTAATGGATTTCCAACACTCCGTTGGAACCGATAA
>CM047580.1:33262143-33283858 GCA_026184515.1 Peronosclerospora sorghi
GTGGTGACTCCAACCTAGTGATAAGGCAGACCACCGGGGAGATCGACTGTAAGGCGCCACGGCTGAATTTGCTGAATGATCGGGTGATGAAGGCACTGAAAGACTACCCCAACCACGAATTATTGCACGTGAAACGGGATTGGAACAGAAGCGCCGATCACCTCGCGACCCAAGCTATGCGGGACCATATCGGGGCGACGATCACCGAGGAGGCCGTTCTACTTGAGCTAATGGATATAAACAGGCTCCCGGAGGTGATCAAGCCCGAGGACAGACCCGACCAGGTGCATGTGATGGCTGCGACTGGATCGCGGACGTAGAAGTATCGCCGATCGTTCCCGAAGGAAAGGCTGAGTGAGCGCGTTGTGCAACAGCTAAGGGCGGAACGGATCCTCAAGGCGCAGGACGAAGAAGAGTGGATCGTCAACCTGAAAGCATACCTGCGCGGTGAATTGGCCAAGTTGACGAATGATCAAGCGAAAGAGTGTGCCAAGATCGCGGACAGCTACGAGGTGGATGACAATGGACTGCTATATTACTGCCGCGATGTTGACCAAGACAGTGACGATCGAGACCGACTGGCGAAATTGGTGATCCCTGAGTTGCTGCAGCCGGATTTCCTTCATCACTATCATGTGAGTTTAGAAGGGGGGACATCAGAGCGTAGGCAGGACATCACAAGATCAGGGCCCACTTTCACTGGAGAGGACTTTTTCGGAGCGTTCAGAAATATGTGGGCTGTTGCACCGATTGCGAGACCGGAAAGGGCAGGCCGGTAATCAAGGGGCGATCGCCCGGGAATATCGAGGCCACTTACCCTTTCCAGGTGATAGCAATGGACCACATACCGTCGTTGACCAGATCGACGAGCGGCAACACTGAGCTACTGATCTGGGTCGAGCTGTTCACTGGTATGGTGATTGCGAAGGCTAGTGCATCCCGATCTGCGGAGCAGATCGCCCAGAGTTATGAAGAATGCGTATTCAGAAGGTTCGGTGCAAGCGAGGTTATCAGACACGATCGGGAACCTGGTTTTATGGCCTAGGTGTTCCGATCGTTCAATAACATGCTGGTCCAGAAACAGAGCGCGACGATGGCATATCACCCGCAAGCGAACGGATCGGCTAAACGCATGGTGCAGACAATCACGAGGGCGATAAAGATGTACGTGGCCGATCCGGACCAACGTGACTGGGACGAGTATGCAGAGAGGCTGGTATTCGCCCTCAACTCTTCAACCGATCGGGTCCGAGGAGAAACGCCTTTTTATCTGGCGTATGGATGGGACCCTCGATCGATACTTGAAGCGGCAATACCTATCGCCTGCACTCGGACCCGCGACCTCGATGCCCGTCGTTGGAGTATGCAGGTCCAGAAGCACTATCAGTACGCGAAAGAAGTCGTCGACGAAAAGTTACGTCAGGCCATACAATATCGGGCAGACCGGAACAACGACCAAGTCCGACCTCATGGTATTGAACCAGGGGCGAGGGTATGGATATACCTCGATCGGGTCAAGGAGGGCTATGCGAAGAAGTTGGCTCATATGTGGCACGGTCCTTTCCGTGTAGCAGAGCTGATCGGTGAGCATGCGGCCCGTATGATCACGATCGGCACGGATTACAAGTGGACGGAGCAGAGAGATTCGATTTCGATGAAGATCTGCTGCCGGAGGACAGTTGGGAACGGCCATTGGAAGATGACGAGCTCGAGGTGGAGAAGGTGCTGGATGTCCGATCGGTCAAGAAGACCCGTTTCGGACGCACCAACCGAAATTATCTGGTCCGGTGGAAGGATATGATGAAGAAACTTGGATCGACGAGCTCGACCTAAACTGTGGAGCACTGCTACGAGAGTTCGAGCGAGACCGAGTCAGTCGGAATCGCTTCGCAGTAATGCAGACCCACGAAGACCAAGACCCACAGTATCGCCGATCAGTATATCGATCGGTGTGAATATGTGTGAGGTCGGAACTTTGTGAATTTATGATGAACTGTGATGAACCGTGACGAATTGGAGTAGTGGAATGACGAACTTAGTGATGATTCTCGCGATGTGGATGTAAATTGTATATGATAACGTGTTGGTGCAAGCTTGGAGGAAATGGTGAAATTTGGTCAAGTGATTAGATGATCAGCAATGCGAAAGGAATGACGACATATATTACGAATTATCTGGTCAGCTAACTGCTGCATCAAGGATCAATATCTCCCCACAGGCGGCCGATGGTAAATGCAGGATGGTCTTTTATCTGGTCTCGATGTTGAATACGCCAGGGCTCCTGCAGGTCGATCTGGATCAGGGCGTCCTTCAGGTCTACGACTGGCCTGTCGCACCAAACACCGGGATACCAGATGCCATCTTCAGTCAACGTCTGGGGGCTCTCAATGGGACGCTTGGCATGTGAAGAAACACTGGATACAAAAAGACGTCGACGTCGCACTCACGAGCCAGCATCCCTTCCAGAATAAACTGGCATAGTATCATCCAGGCCTCGCCCGCCCGACTCCGGCGCCTTTTCCGGTGCTCCCGATACAGGATCAGGTCTTGGTCACGCAACTTCCGACCAGGAAGAAGCATCAGATAGTGAGTCGACTCCCAGATCGCTTGGCAGTGGGCTGTGTTGAAAACCCGAAGCCGACCCAGAAGCAAGTCGATCCAAGGTGTCGGCATGAACATGGAGTCCAGCTCGGCGCTGAGCAACACTTCCCATGGACGGTCGGCATATAGAAGTGCGACTTGCGGCCCTGTGATCAAATCTTCTCGCCATGCAGACGGGTCAGTAGCCTTCCGAGCTGGGGGGAAAAGCCAAAAGTCCGGGCGCGACACAATTCGGGCTAGATCTTTTTCCTGGTCAGGGCTGGTCGGTGCAATTCACTGATCTTCCCTGGTGACCACGGCAGAGTAGCATCCGAAGTCCTAGATGGGAGGGGCCGACCTCCGGCCAACAACCCTTGCAATCGGGCATGCTTGTGCAGCCCAGATGTACCGGGCTGGAGCGAAGGAACTGATCCGGTCGACCCGCACGTCGGCACAGCACCATCACCCTGGGAGCTGGTAGGCTTTTTATCCCCCGATGCGGGCTTCGCTGGAACGGAACCTCGACGCAGATCCGACCGAGACTTGGATAAAGCGGTCATCAGATATTCGGAGTCACTGGATCCGCCCTCCGAGCCTTCTCCAGACGAGACCTCTATGCGCTTGGTGTTCGCGGCACGGGGGCGCGAGGGCGCACGAGATTTGGCGGGGACATACTTGTCATCGGCGACCGATTCGGGTCTTGAGAGATGCGCCGGCGTCTTGGCCTTCTTCTGGGGCACCGCGCGCTTCTCCTCAAGTTCGGAGTCGCGCGCTATTCCCCGCGCCCTCGAGCTCTTCGGCGCGTCCTTGCGCTTTTTAGACTGGGAAGTTTGTGAAATTTTCGGTGGGCCACTTTTGGCCAATGAATGGCGCCGGGTCTGGTCTCGATGTAGACCGACCGGAACGGACGATGCAGACCGGTCAGCATTGGAACGAATATCCGGACTCTGATGCAACAAGTCAGTTAACTGTTGATAGCATCGATTTACGGCCGCCCAGCGGCGATTTAATTCCTGGGACCAGGCGTCTGATCGGGCCAAGAAGGACTCGACCTTCCCGATTTGCTCCCGGACCATGACCTGCAATTCGGTGGTCTGCCTTTCCAGGTCACCACGTTGGGTGAGGAGCAGGACCCGGTCGGACTGGTCTTCTAGAATCTATCGTCCGACTACCGCGAGCTGTTCTAGGAGATGTGAACGATAAGTTCCATACGGGACAAGTCATGGCGTGCGCCGATCAGACCGTCCAAGATCGGTCGGAGCTGATCGCGGTGATCACGAGACTGCCGATCCGCCGCGAATAAGGCGCCGAACGCCTTGGTGATATCGGCAGACAGTTGGTCTATAATAGCCAACTGGGACCGGAGCTCTTCGACTGTTTTTTGAAGTTGATCGGCCTCGATCTGATGCCGATCCGGTGTATCGGACCCCGGAGTGTTGGGTGGAGAGCTAAGAAGACTGTCAGATCGGGCCGATCTGGTCGGCGAGTCAACATGAGGCGATGAAGAACGCAGGACGCCTGCAGCGAGAAGGTCAAGAGAGGTCACAAGACGATCGGGTATGCAGAACAAGTACCTGGCAGAGGTGAAGTTGGAGATCCGTCCATTGGTCAAGTCCGCTTCGACGGAAATCGGTATTTGATGAGATCAGGCCGCTACCGTTGCGCGGCTACGACACGACTCAGGGGCGGCTGTCGTGAAGCGGACCCAAGAATTTTGGTCGGTTCCGGTCAACAGTGGACCGATCGGCTGTCGGCGATCGGATTGGTGGAAAGTCAAGAGGTTTTTGGGTCAGTCATGTGCAAGGGGTGTCCAGGACACAAATTCGGGTAGGTCACATGAGATTTCGTGTACTACATATTTTCATGTTTGGTACATATTGGGGACTATAGGGGGTAGGTAGTTAGTTGGGGATTTGCCAAGTTGGGTATTTGCTTTGGTTGGGAATTTGCTTTCTTTTGGGTTTCGCTTCGTAAAGGTTTTTGGCTTTTAGCTTCGCTTAAGTGACCGTTGGACCCCCAACACAACCGGGGTCGTTTTTGCCTTACGTGTTAGTCGCCTCTGCACTCCGCAGAGTGTTTTGGGAGCGGAGGGTCGAGTAATCCCCTCCAGCTCATTATACCCGTCCGGGACGCGTTATAGACGCATTTGGCCCGCCGGAAGTCCCTCGACGTGAGCGTACTTTGGTCGACCCCCAACGTTAAGTTGCACACGTTTGGAACGTGTTATTTTACCTATTGGATTATTTCGTGGAGATATCGTTCGTGGATTACGTCACGTTCTTATTGGATCTCCCCATTGGATTGGATTATTGGACCTCATTGGATTACCGGAGTTTATCTCCCATATTGGACGGGCTTTACGATCGCGTTAGCGATCAGCCCTCGGGAGTATACAAATTTCGAGTATAGCCAGTATACCCGTACCCAGGGTGAATAGTTCCGCCCCAGGTACATCACCCAGCACGGTCCACCGCATTTAGACCACAAGTCAGTCCCAAGCACCGATCCACCGAGTGTGTTACCAGCCCAATCCATCGGGTACACAAGGTGAGATGCGAAAAGAATCGGACCAGGCGTCCAGTGCTGACGATCGGTCGTCTGCCAGCAGCGGACGCTCCGATCGGATCGAAGACGAGGGTTCGCGGGGTACCCCCCCCCCCCGTACGTTGGAAGGCCGGGCACGATGGTGGTCAGGTTCTCGACACTTCGGTGTTCGATTTCGAACTTGACTCCACCACATCAGCGACCGCGAGAAGGTAAGGAAATGATATGATGGCCTTTATATCTCTGGATCTGCTGCTGACTGACGTCCCAAATTGCCGAAAAGGGCATCATTAATGGGATGTAAACGCATCTTCCTGAAGCCCACCATGGTGCGTTCGTCTGGCACATTGAAAAAAACGTGAATGCAAGGTTTGGGACGAAATTAAATGGAAAAATTTGGGCCGCTGCGAAGGCTGTGACGATCTAAAAGTTTGATCAGGCAATGAACGATATCATGGAGATGCACGCCGGTGCAGCGGATTACTTGCGCGCCATTCCCCCTGCAAATTGGACGTTTAGCCATGCTGCGAGCCCAAGGTTTGGTGTGTTGACGTCACACATGTCCGAATCAACAAACTCGTGGATTCGTGAAGAAAGGAACTGTGAACCGTTCGACGCCGTTGTTCAGGTTTTGCGGAAAACAGGCGTAATTTCTTCGGCCGGCGCACTGAATAAAGCAATGCACCCTCTACGCTTCCTGCATCAAGTAGTCGCAATGTCCAAAAGCTCTTCGATGATGGAAGGGCGCGGCAAGTATATCAGATGGACGAAACTACCTTTGAAGTTTCCAGCCGAGACGGACTCGCATTCCGCGTGGTCAACTTATCCGAGAGACGCTGCACATGCAAGAAGTTTGAGCAGGAGCAATTTCCCTGTGTCCACGCATGCGCCGCCGCACGCGTCTGTCGCCGGCAGCCATTTGAATTCCTTCACTTATCCTGTACGACGGAGGAGCTGCGTACAGTGTATGCCAATACAGTCGTCCCAGTTAATGCAGATATATGCATCCCTGATGGTCAAACACTTTAGCCACTTGAACTAAAGCAGGCGGGACGTCCACGAAAAAATTCGCCTTCGCAGCCGCGGCGAAACAGCGCCGGAAGATCAAGTGGTCTGCGGTAAGTGTGGGCAGAAAGGCCACAACCTTCACACATGCGACAGTGTGGTAAAGCGTGCTATAAATTGGGCCTAATTAAAGGCCTAATTGTGGTAAAGCGTACCAAAAAATTGGTACGTAGTTATCGGCATAATTGTGGACACCACTATGGGTGTAGCTGTGGTAGAATGTACCAAAAATTTTGTCGGTACAATAGTCGGTACAACAGGTGGTACGATAGTGGGCACCACAGTTGGTACCACAGTTGGTACCTCAGTCAGTACAACTGTTGACACAACGGTGGCGGACATGGACGAGGCGTGGACAGGACATCTGAGACGATGCGACAACTGGCACAGTTACCTAACGGTAACCTGAAGGTAAGCGAAGGAATCAGGTCGAATGGTCGACAGAATGCGTAGGAATAGGTAGTTCTGATTGGCTGATATTAGGTTTTTGGTAGATCTTAGGATATAAGCAATAATAAAGTTCTCCTTTTGCGTACGATCGAGTAGATCGTTTAAGGGACGGCACCTTTGCGCCTCCCTCGTTAATAAATACCTCTACGTCCCGGGCAGGAGCACTTTGTGCATTTTTGGCCCACCGGTAGGCGTAGAGTGTGAGAACTCACCCGCAACTCCGCCCGCTGTGTCAGAGGTTCTTCTTGTAAAGGATTTTTTGGTCTCAGGAACGTGATAGAGCAGTGCTCTCACCTCTTCCCCGTTTGGTTCACGTTTGGCCCCTAGCGTTCGGCTGCGGTAAGTGCCCCACGGAAACTCTAGGTGGATTTAGTGAAATTACATTCCCTCGTAAAGTCTAGGCTAGGAATACATATATTTGGGTGTTCCTTTAGCTGCTTAAGACTCCAGCGGCTCCGCGATCCGGCAGTGAAGACTTCCGCTGCCTGATCAAGGACCCCGTTCGCCGATCAACACATGATCAATACTCTGCAACTTGCAACCCGAGCTCATTTACTCGCAACTATCGCCAACTAGCGCCTGATCAAATCTGATCAAGCCGGATTACTACTGATCAGCGTCTTTTAGTGCCCGATCAAGCCTTATATCTGTTGATCAACGACTTTTAGCTCCTGATCAAGCCAGATCAAGCCTGATCACCGCTGATCAACGAATTTGGCGCTTGATCAATCCTGATCAAGCCGGATCTCTGTTGATCAACGACTTTTAGCGCCTAATCAAGCCTGATCTCTGCTGATCAGAACTTATCGCACCTGATTCAAGCTTGATTGTACCTGATCACGCCTGATCAGCACATAGGACTTTGCGTTACAAGTTTTCCTACTCTTGCATCAAGGAATTGTCGTGTTTATATCCCCGCCACCTGGAGAGCGACCCACGCCCAAGCCGTCGGGTACACAAGGTGAGCAGAAACACAGCATTCAAGGACAACCGGAGGACCCCTTCGTTAGTAGACAGTCCGGGCGCCGTGGTACCGCCAGGTCAAGCCTCAAAAACTTTGATCAGCCGCTCCACCACAACAGACGCCATGCTGCATAGCAGAGACTAGCAAAAAGTCTTGCAGCAGCTGCATTCGCACCTGAGCAGCCTTTGGTGACTCTATCTGTATAGGATAAATTTTGTTCCCTTATCCGTAATTATTTCCGGTTTGTGCCCTCACTTGTAATTATTTTGTGATTTAGTGCCCCTATACGTAAATTCCCGAATTGCTATTGCCACCCCAACTGTCACCCTCACCCCACCCAAACTACCACCCCAACAGGTGTGGAAATAGCAATTCCCATACTATAGTCCACGGCAGAGACATATGTATGGGACAATAGTTCGGTTTCCTTGTACGTAACTATAGCATGATGAAAGAAGAAATGCTACGGGTGTGTGGTGGAGCAGCTGATCAAAGTTTTTGAAGCTTGATCAGGCGTTACAACGGCTCCCGGACTGCCGACTAACGAAGGGGTTACTACTGATGGCCTGTGACTGGTTTGTGTTTCGCTCACCATGTGTACCCGACGGCTCTGGGCGTGGATCGCTCTTCAGATGACCGGGATATAGGTCCGCGAGGTTCCGATGCAAGATTGGGATGAATTCGTACTGACCGAACGGTGTCGATCAGGTGCGATCAGGCTTGATCAGGCTTGATCAGTCGCAAAAAGTTGATGATCAGGACCGCTAATCGATGATCTCGTGATAAATCGACGAGATCTCGGATGATCACAGGTCAACGTGATGAACATGTTGAAATCACATTCAGCAATTTTTGAAGCTCTGGCTAAAATGTATTTTCACGAAGATGAAACATCATCGGCTGAAATATGCATATATATTTTCAAGTTAGAAATGCATTTCAACTCTTAGCAATGTTATATTTGGATTTAATAACTTAACATAGTATATTTTTCGTTTTATCAAAAACAACATAAGTGAAGACTTCCACCGCGTAGCAGTCGGCGGCGCTCGATCCTTTCTCTCGCAAGATTGTACGTGGTCAAAACTATCGGGCCAGGTAGTGTCATACCTCTGCTGGAGCTACAAGTTTCTACATAGCATGCTCTTTTTTGATACATTCCATCCTTAATGTTGATAGGTGGCTACAAAGAGTTACTTAATAATGCAGGGACTTACATTGTTCTGGTTGTTTTAGCTTGTTTGTTATGCACAAGTCTATACCATAGACAAGTTCGAAAAAACACCTGTGCTTAATTCGCTATGGTCGCAACAGTACATACGTCATGGACGTTATTTCCATCGACAAAATTGCATGCTCACTCTCAATGCTTGGTGCATTTGTCTTTCCCATTATGTCATTTCCAACTCAACTGCAGCTTTAGTTTAAGAAACAGGTCTGGGATGTTTAATTCAGGGTGGGTATGACTATCGTATCTTAGCACACGTTGAAAATTTAGCCGTGTATACATCTTGTACCAGGTCACTACAACCACATACTTGACGATACGGTTCAAAAAATTTACAATTTTACCTCATACGGAGCCGCAACTTTACGTACCCGTTAGAGTCTGTCCAGATATTCGCGTCTATCGTGGTTTAAACACTTCTGCTGTCTTTCTAATCTAGAGTCAAACATTACGTATTTCATCGCTGGGTATGTATGGTTGAATTTGTCACATTACACCCAACCAACACCGGGGTATGATAAAAAAATTCGTAATTTAACGAGTGTACACTGTAGGATGATTGCTACCGTGTGGCGTTTAATCATCATCTGGAATTCGCGTGCGCAAGGCTTATGAACTTTTCGGAATGTAAAAAAAGGAAAGTGAATTACATAATCTATATATATATAATAAAATTTGATCCGCCTTTTGGTGTACCTAGCTCTAATTTTGATTGGATGAAATTGACTGACTTACGTAGAATAGCATTGAAGACGCGGAAGCGGAGGAAATCAAGTTGAAGGACATGAAGATGGGGAGGAGGAGGAAGAAGAAAAGCGCAGCACTGTTACTGAAGAAGAGCAATATGATGATGACGTCGAAGATAATGACGACGACAAAAATGAAGACGACGACGAAGAACCAGACGGTCGTCGACGTTTATCCAAGAAAATGCGTGATCTTATTGCGCACGACTTGCATGTTGCCAAGATGAAGAAATTGGATACGCTAGACAAAATAGATTATGCTGAGGATGAACTTTATGACGGCTAAGTAGAAGGCGACGACGTAGACGTGGATGATACGAATAAAGCCATGGCGGCTGCTGAAAGCGAAATGGAGGAGGCGGAGGAGGAAACCGAAGAAGCAGAATTGGAGGAAGCAGTGGAGGAGGGAAAGGAGCTGGAGGACGCTGAAGATGGGGAAGTGAAGAAAGAAGACGGGAGCGATGACGAGGATACTATTGACACCATAGAGAAGTCAAATAATTCCTCGACAAAGTCAAAGTCCGTACAGAAAGAAGAAGACGACGAAGATGATGATGACGACAACGTTGAACAAAATCAAATCTCGGTCCCAGCCAATAAACCATCTAAGATATCGAAGTCTGAAGCGAGTCAAAGTCAGAAACTATTATATATATAGATAGTGTATATCTAATTGCCGTGACTTCGCATTTTTCTCAGGTCAACCCCCATTTACATTCTGCAGTGTTACAAATATTAAATTTATTGCCCCGTTCTACCAACGGGGCACTATGATAGTGTTATATAAATGAACTGATAAATGTGCACTATATCGGTTTTGATTAAACGGTATCAAGGTTCATTCTTAGCAAAGTTAGTTTTCGAGCTTTATAGGCATAAAAATTGGTACTAATAATTAGTTTTAGTTACATAGCTTCAGTAGTATCCTAAAATTAAGTATTACCGAATATTCATGCAGCTTTCACTAGACGTGGACGAAAAACATCAAGTAAGCCTATTGGGTATTATCTTGGCGGAACCGCCGAGAGGTAGTACGTCAATTGGGCTAGTAATTCTACACTATCTCACGTAATAGATATGTTAAAAAGACCAGCACGTCGACCTCGACTCGAGTCGGACGCTTTTAGGACATTACGACTTTTCAGTAAAAGCGAATTGGGTAATACTCAATTGAGATTGGGTATACCCAAATTCATGTATACATTTTGTTAGATGAAGTTTAGGCTTAACTCTAATGTACTCAATTCTTATTTTTATTTCTAGTACACACGTACGCATTTTATCTGAAGTACGACTTCTCGGACCAGAATCTGATTTATTGTAGAGTGCGGAATTTGTGCGATCACGTTCCTCTGTGAGGATTTTGTTAGTGGATTAATTTTCGAGAAATATAGTTTATTTTTCGTTTTATATTCCACGTCTTTGGACTACTTTGTCTTGATTTTGAAGTCGCGCCTGTAATACGCTTTGTGAAGTTGGAACTGATAGATACTGGAAGACATGTCTGACGCAAAGAAATCTAAACAGGTTATGAGCCAAACCTTGATCAAATCAGCTTGGAAGAAAAGGCCAAGCCGGAAGTAAAATATCAAGAGTCAGGAATGATGCAAATGCATGCATCAATAATGGATCAATTGGACAAGATAGAGGTTTCGAAGAGCGAGCAATTCGGGAAAGAAAACATAGTGCACACGCCGAAAATGGATACGAAGATAAGCATGGTTTGCTCGGCGATAATTCAGAAAAAAAAGGGGGCGTTTCTTACTGGATTTCATGCAGGCAGATTTTTGACGAAATCTTCCTCGCCGGAAAGGACGCTTTCTCGGGAGGGAAAAATCCAGGCGCCGTAAGTCCAAATGACAGCGTGAAAATGTAAATTACCAGCCAAAAATGCATGCAAGGCAAGGAAATGCACCAGGCCAAGCGTTTGGGGTAATAAGAACCCCCTCGCTTAAAGAAAAAGGCTACATATAAGGCCTTTTGATGGAGAATAAACATATAAAGGCCTGGGCTCAGGATTTCAATCCTGGGGAAGAAAACCTTTGAGAAAAATTAGCCTCGCGGAAGTAAGTTGCAAGTATCAGTGGCTCGAGGATGTGAAAGTGGATCTGATGGGAAATTATTTGGCAGGACCAGCATAAAGGTATTATAAAATACAAGTGGAAGGGTGATAGTTCGAAAAACCAGCCCTTCGGTATGTCAATGGACAAAATGTTGTCCTTTTTCAACGTGAAAATCACACCCGCGCAGGTAATCAATCTGTCGGCGAGCAAAATTGCGCTGGGAGGTCATGAACAGATCACTTTCTGTACCTGACTTCTGTTGCAGAAGCTGTCGTTCCGAACCGTTAGTCGTTGGTCTTGAATAACGTGATTCATCACGCGGCACCGGAAATGAGACCAATTAATACGCATCTCCAAATACGATCACATAAGACTGGATTACCAGGAGAGCGGAGGAACTGTGTCAAATCGCACAAGTCGTGGAATACGATGACAAAGGTCAATGAGGATACCATGGAGCCACCGTAAACCTACCCTCTGGAAGAAACAAGAACCTCCAAGGAAAAAGGGATGTTTTTCATGCGGAGAAGAGGGGCATTACAAGTAGAACTGTTCGGAGAGAAAGCCAAGGAAAGAAGATTTCGTGTTTGCAGTGTCAAAATCAAGTGGTGAATCAACTAAGGATAAATAGATGTTTGAAATTGGTGCGAGTATGCACCTGACGCACGACCTAAGCTGCCTAAACGATATCGAAATTGTGTCCGGATTCTTTTACCAAGAAGACGGGCAGAAGATGCAAATAAACAGGAAAGAGCCCCTCTACATCTACGGGATGTGTGGAAATAAGTAGACCCTCCTAAAAATAACGAATATTTCTTACGTGGAAAGTTTGACGCGAAACATCCTCTCGTATGGGGTTTGGAGGAAAAAGATTGCGTTTTATCGTATGTCGATGGTAAGCAAGCTATAGTCAATTAAGATACAGGATATGGTATCATTTACTTATAGATGAACAACAATGTTCTCACAGTTGAGTGGAAAATTGATCGTTCGAGAACTACTTTTGAAGATCTATTGATCGCAGTCGTGGAAACAAACGATAGCGAGTTTTTGGCCGACAGAGATGTCCAGAGTGGAACACTTATGCCCTTCCACTCTAGGATGGGCCACTTGAGTTACGATACGATTATTGCTAAAGCTAAAGACCCAAAATATGGAATAAAAATTACCGACTTCACGCGCAGGAACTGTGTGACGTGCGCGCGGGGAAATAAATGTAAAGATAAGTAATCGGAGAAATATACTGTGAAACACGCGCCAAATGAAATAATTAGAGGTGTTGTATGATCGGACCTCAAAGGCCCGATAACTTCCAGAGATCGGATGGGCAACATATATCTGGCTAATTTTATGGACTACAAAAACAATTACGTGCGGATTTTTCTGGCAATAAAATAAAGACTTGGAGGCCAAGAAGTTTGAGCAATTTCTATCCTTTTTCAAGAGGAGATTTGATTGTAAAATTCACATATTGAGGACGGATGGAGGTGCAAAGTATAAGACGCTAGACTATTTTTCCAGGAGTACTGGTATCTCAAGACAGGTCAGCGAGGCAGGGAACCAGGCAACTAACGTCAAAGCGGAGCGCATGCATCGGACCGTAATGAGTATGGCCGAATGCATGCTATTTGCAAGCGGGTTAGACCTATCGTTTTGGGGCGATGTAGCTGAATACGCTGCCTATGTCCTGAACAGGACCCCTACAAGCGCAAATTTGAAGCAATGTCGCCCCTGGAAGTGTTAACGGGGATTGAGCCGAACCTTTGAGAAAAATGAACTGTGGTGGAGTCTAGTTCGAAATCGAACACCGATGTGTCCGGAACTCGACCACCATCATGCCCAGACGACCAACTTACGGGGGGGGGTACCCCGTGAACCTTCGCCTGTAGGCGGATCGGGTGACCGATCAGCTCTGCAGGACGCCGAGTCCTATTTAACTTCAACACTCACACCTTGTCTACCCATTGGTATGTGTGATTACACACTCGGTGGAGCGTTGCTTAGTATGAGTCTTGTTAGGTACCGATATGGGTGGTACCGCTTCTGGGGTACTTTTACCGAAAACCAACGATAGATAATCCAAATGAAACCGATCGGCAAATGGAGCGGAAATCGTACTCCAAATGCGAAAAAAACTTGGGGCATACCGCGCAGTGGTGTGGATACCCAACCAATAGAAATCCTGGGGCGGACCGGCGGAACGGCGCGCTGACCCAACCAATCAACTGGGGCAGATCGCTAGACGCGATGTGGGGACCCAGCCAATACCAAAGAGAATAACACGTTCCAAAAACGTGTGGGATTTGAAGGGTGAGTGAACGAAGTGGATGCTTCCCGTCGTGGGACTTCCGGTGGAGCTACGTGTCCTGGCCGGGAAAAAATGAGCTGGAGGGGACCGTGTTCGTCCTCTGCTCCCAATAAGCCCTGCGGTAGGAGTGGAGACTTATGCAAATCAAAGAAAAACGAACACTATATTTAATACCCAATAAAATCCAAAATGTAAACTACATGCAAAACCGTGAGCCTCACCTTAAATCTGCGTACTAAACACTACAGACACACGATTGGCCCAAACCACTTCCCCTTTTCAGCCAACCCGATTGCTCCAACTTGATTACTGGTACACTGGTACATGCTAGTCAAAAAATTTCATCTGCACTTCACCACAACTATCGTTCAAACCATTTGAACCGCATTCGACTGAAACGGATCCGTGGTCACATGAACTGTCCGACGCGTCTTACTCTTCCTCGGCGGCGCCTGTGACATCGGAGCTACTGGAATCATCTCGCTCGCCGTGATCACTATCCTGGCTGCTGATTGCGCTGTGGACAGAAGAATCGAATCCGTCTCGCTGCATTCACGGGACACAGACGCATTGACGTACCCTAACTCGACCTTAAACTCGGCGGTGGACACCATGGACATTTGAGGACAAGGAATCCTCTTCCGAGTCATCGTAATTGTCGTCACCGTCTGAGTAAATGTCTAAAGGGAAGATACCACCTGGCGGTTCGGTCGAGAAGCGTAGCGACGACGCTTTGTCCTCATCTTCAGGCTAGAAGTGGTAACGATCGCCGTACGTCACCTCTTCACGCACTCGCACCTCAGGCACAAATTCCACCGTTTTCTCGCTTGGGATGAACACCTCGTAGCCGAACTTTTCTTCCGAGTATCCAGGTAAGAACACGACGATCGCGTTGTTGTCGTGCTTCTGATGTTCCGGAGATACGGGAATGTGCACGTAGGCGAGGGCGCCAAACTTACGGATGTGATGGATGTCAGGCTTGACTTCAAAGAGTCACTGGTACCGGATTTCTTCAATTGGCTTATTGTAGACGCGTTTTTTTTATGCAAACTGCGTTCTTCAGTGCATAAGGCCAGAACGAACGGGGATATTCAGACGCTTGCATCTGTGTCTTCACCATTTTGATCAGAGACTGGTAGGCTTGTTCGCATGGGTTCAGGTGCGAACCTTTCGGCCCAACTGTCACTTGCTCGATTCCACGCGCCGCGTACCAGGCTTCTATGTCGTTGTTGGTGAACTCTCTGCCTTTGTCGGTGAGGACGCGCTGTAGAGTGAACGTCGCGCACGCCGCGGGCTGGTACTCACGCTTTACGATCTTTTTGATGCCCCTGACAGCCTGTCGTACAGCCCAGACCACGTATTTATGACGGTTCAAGGTCGCACCAGTATTGTATTTCAGCAAGTGGACAATGAGAAACTTACTACAGCTATCCATAATCACTAGGACCGCTGAGTATCTGGTTCCATTGTTCTGAGCTGGGAACAACAAGTCGGCATAGACGTTCTGGATGGGGGCTGTGATGTCGCGATCCAATTTGTGCTGACGCCGCTTCTGCTTCTGCTTGTCTATATGGCAGGCGTTACAAGTCTTCAGCTTCTTTGGGTGAAAATCATGTCCTTGACGAGACCACGGTCGAACATCACCATCCGGTACTGTCCATTGATGTTCGCCAGCCGCTCGTGCCACACGTGAAGACTTCCAACGCCATCTACTGCGGCGTAATTAACGACAGCCCGATCTCTGGTCAGAATCGCTTCGTAAGCGCGTTGCCCTTTGTGTGGAACAACCACAGCCCGTGATCATACACCGCGTGGATAATGTGTTGACCATCCTTGTGCACGCTGTACGCCTTCGCTTTCCTATCGTAGTCGGTCTCGAAGCCTTGATCCATGGCAACACTAGTCGAGAACCGACCGTGTTTTGCGTCCGGCACATAGTGAACATCATCGATGAAGAGCCCGACTTCTCTACCATTCCCTTCAGTGAAACTTTTGACCGCTCCGGTTCCAGACGCCTTGGTGAGTGTAGTAGCGGCCACACTATGCACCTTCGAATCGAAATCATCCGGACTGATCTCCTCGAAAATGCACAAACTGGTCCTTGCCGCCAAAGATATGCACAGTCGAACCAGTGTCAAAAGACCACCAATCCGAGGAGGTGAGATCATCCGTTGATAGGCTTCTCCAACGAGATTCATTGAAGCTTCTTCCTCCTCAATGACTCCGGTAGTAACACCAGTCTCCACACCCACTGTAAATGCTGTTGGATAGAGTCCTCGAGTGAAATTCGTGCGCTGGCCTGGGTGCTGGCCACCGAAGACTGTAGTGTGGTGGAGTCAAGTTCAAAATCGAGCACCGTAGTATCGAGAACCTGACCACGATCGTGCCCGGTCGTCCAACTTACGGGGGGGGGTTCCCCGCGAACCTTCGCTTACGATCCGATCTGATCGTCCGCTGCTAGCAGACGACCGATCATCAGCATAGGACGCCTGGTCCAATTCGTTTGTCATCTCACCTTGTGTACCCGATGGAATGGGCTGGTAACACACTCGGTGGATCGGTGCTGTAAATCGATTTGTGGTCTAAATGTGGGAGACCGTGCTGGGTAGTGTACCCTGGGCGGAACTCTTCACTCTGGGTACGGACAGACCAGTTATACTCCAAGTAAATATACTTAAAAAGGCATATCGCTCAATCGATCGTAGAGCCCAACCAATACGAGAATAGAAGTCCAACAATCCAATATGGAGATCCAATAAGAACGTGATATACTCCATGAACGATATCTCCACGAAATAATCCAATAACTTGATAACACGTTCCAAACATGTGCAACTTGCGCTTGAAAAGCCGACCAATGTGTACTCCCGTCGAGGGACTTCCGGCGGGCCAAGTGCGCCTGTAACGCGTCCCGGCCGGGTATAATAAGCTGGAGGGGATTGCTCGACCCTCTACTTCCAAACAATCTGCGGCGTACAGAGGCGAATGATGTACAAAGCGACGAAACGACTTCTCGTTGAGTGTTAAAGGCTGGAAAACGACACACTAAGTAAAACTATCCCCTATGGTCCCCAATATGTAACACATGAAAATATGTAGGTACACGCAATCTCATGTGACTTACCAAAATCCGTGCTCTTGACACCTCTTGCACATGATAGGCTTAAAAGCCCCCTTGATTTCCACCAATCCGATCGTCGCTAAGCCGATCGGTGTGCTGCTGACGCGAAACGACCAAAATTCTTGGGTCCGCTTCGCCACAGCCGCCCCTGAGTCTGGTCGCAGCCGCGGAACGGTAGCGGCCCGATCTCATCATATTCCAGATCTTCACAGAAGCGGACTTCACCAATGGACGGATCTCCCAGTCCACCTGCGCCAGGTACTTGGCTTGTACACCCGATCGTCTTGTAACATCTCTTGACATTCTTTGCTACAGGTGCCCTGCGTTCCTCATCGCCCCATATTGGTTCACCGACCGGATCGGCCCAATCTGATAGCCCTCCCAGCACTCCAGGGTCCGAAATACCGGACAGGCATCAGATCGAGGCCGATCAGCTCCTGAAATCGGAGCTTCATTCCCAGTTGGACATCAGGGATTCTTCACTCCTGCAACTGCGGAAGGAGGTGGATACGTTGATCCCCATGTCCACGAAGTTGCAGGAGGTGACCGCTTAGAACGCACATCTCCGGGCCTAGATCGCCCAACAAGCAACACGAGGTAAGCCGATCGGTCTGTTTTCATCTTGGGTCTGCTCTGACCCTCCTTTGCATGTAGATCGGTTGCCCGCCGACATCGCCAAAACGTTCGACGCCTTATTTACGGCTTATCGACAGTCGCATGATCACTGCGATCAGCTCCGACCGATATTGGACGGGCTGATCGGCGCACGGCACGATCTGTCTCGCTTGGAGGCATACAGGTCGCACCTCCTGGAACATCTCGCAGTGGTCAATCGGCAGAGGTTTGAGGACCAGTACGATCGGACTTTACTCCGCACCCAACATGGTGAACTGGAGAGGCAGATCGGCGAGTTGCAGGTCGTGGTCAGGGAGCAGATCGGGAAGGTCGAGTCCTTCCAGAGCCGATTGGATGCCTGGACCCAGGAGTCAGATCGTCGCTGAGCGGCCGTAAATCGGTGCTACCAACAGTTGACTGACTTGTTACACCGGCGTCCGGCTGCATGCTCTAGCGCTGAACGGTCTGCATTGGCCGTTCTGGTCGATCTGCATCAAGATCGGACCCGACGCCACTCGTTGGCCAAAAGTAAGCACCCCGAAATTCCGAAAACTTCCAAGAAGCGTAAGGACGCGTCGAAGGGCTCAAGGTCGCGGGGCATAGCGCGCGACTCCAAACTCGAGGAGAAGCCAGCGGTGCCCCCGGAGAAAGCCAAGACGATGGCGCATCTACCAAGCCCCAGATCGGACGCGGGTGATACGTCTATCATCAAATCTCGTGCGCCCTCGCGCCCCCGCGCCGCTCACATCAAGAGTATAGAGGTCTCCTCAGGAAAGGACTCGGGGAGGGGAGGATAGAGTGATTCCGAGTTCTTGATCACTGCTTTATCCAGATCCCGATCCGATCAACGCCGAGGTTCCGTTCCTGCGAAGCCTGCATCGGAGGCTAATAAATCGATCATCTCCCAGGGTGATGGTGCTGCACAAACTCGCGAGTCAACCGGATCGGTACCTTCGTTCCATCCCGGCACATCTGGGCTGCGCAATCACGCCCGATAGAAAGGGTTGTTGACGGGAGATCGACCTCTCCCATCGCTGACTTAAGATGCCACCTTGCCCTGGTCACCGGGGCAGATCGGTAGCTTGTAACAATCAGCCCTTTTCAAGCAAGATCTAGCCTGGTCGATGTCCCGACCATATTTCTGGCTTTTCCCTCCAGCTTTGAAAACCCCTGACCGGTCTGCGTGGCGGGCGGATCTGTTCACAGGACCGCAAGTCGCCCGTCTGTATGAAGATCGACCATGGGAAGTGTTGCTCAGCGCCAAGTTGGACTCCATGTTCGCGTCGACTCATTGGATCTATTTGCTTCTGGGACGACTTCGGGTTTTTAACACAGCTCACTGCCAAGCGATCTGGGAGTCTACCCATTATCTACTCCTTCCCGCGGGTGGAAGTTGCGTGACACAGACCTGATCATGTACCAGAAGCGCCGGAAGCAGCGCCGGAGTCGGGCGGGCGAAGCTTGGCTGGTCCTATGCCAGTTTATTCTGGAAGGGATGCTGGCCCGCCGCGAGTGCGACATCGACATTTTCCTGTATACGGTGTTTCTTCATATGGCCAAGCGTCGCGTTGAGAGCCCCGGGACGTTGAATGAAGACGGCATCTGGTATCCCGGTCTTCATTGTGACGAGCCGGTCTAAGACCTGAAGGACGCCTTGATCCAGATCGATCTACAGGAGACCTGGCGTATTCAACATCAGGAACAGATCGAAGATCATCCGGCATTTACTATCGGTCGTTTGTGGGGTGATTGTGACTCTTGATGTGTCAGATAGCTGACCAGATCATCCATAATACATGTCATCATTCTTTTCAAATTCATGATTATCCAATCACTTGACCAAATTTCATCACTTTCTCCAAACTTGCGCCAACACGTTATCATACACAGTTTACATCCACATCGCGAAAATCATCACCACGTTCGTCATTCCACTCCTCCAGTTCATCCCAGTTCATCAAAAAATTCACAATAATTCAGACCTTACACATATTCACACCGATCGATATACTAATCGGTGCTACTGTGTGTCTTGATCTTCGTCTTCATGAGTCTGCATCACTGCGAAGCGGTTCCGACTGACTCGTTCTCGCTCGAACTCTCGTAGCAGTGCCCCACAATTTAGATCGAGTTCGTCGATCCAAGTTGCTTCGTCATGATCCTTCCAGCGGACCAGGTATTCTCGGTGGGTGCGACCGAAACGTGTCTTCTTGACCGATCGGACATCTAGAACCTTTTCCACCTCGAATTCGTCCTCTTCCAATAGCCTATCCCAGCTGTCGTCCGGTAGCAGAGCCTCATCAAAATCGAACCTTTCCGCTTCTTCCACCAGACAGGGTATTTTAGGCCGATCGGGGAATTCTCTAACCAGCTTCAGCTTGGACACATGCACGATCGGAAAAACTTTATAATCCGTGCCGATCGTGATCTGACGGGAAGCATGCTCACCGATCAGATATGCTACACGGAAAGGACCGTGCCACATATGAGCCAACTTCCTTGCATAGCCTTCCTTGACCCGATCGAGGTATAACCATACCCTCACCCCTGGTTCAACACCATGAGGGAGGACCTGATCGTTATTCCGATCTGCTCGATCTTGCGTGGCCTGACGCAACTTTTCGTTGACGACTTCTTTCGCGTGCTGATAATGCTTCTGGACCTGAATACGCCAGCGACGGGCATCGCGATTGCGGGTCCGAGTGCAGCCGATCGGTATCGCCGCTTCAAGTTTCGATCGAGGGTCCCATCCATACGCCAGGTCGAAGGCGTTTCTTCTCGGACCCGATCGGTTGAAGAGTTGAGTGCGAATACCAGTCTCTCTGCATACTCGTCCCAGTCACGTTGGTCCGGATCGGCCACATACATCTTAATCGCCCTTGTTATTGTCTGCACCATGCGTTCAGCCGATCCGTTCGCTTGCGGACGATATGCCATCGTCGCGCTCTGCTTCTGGTCTAGCATGTTGTTGAACGATCGGAACACCTCAGCCATAAAACCGGGTTCCCGATCGTGTCTAATAACTTCGCTGGCGCCTAACCTTCTGAACACGCATTCCTCGTAGCTCTGGGCGATCTGCTCCGCAGATCGGGATGCACTAGCTTTTGCGATCACCAGACCAGTGAATAGGTCGATTCAGATCAGCAGCTCAGTGTTGCCGCGTGTCGATCTGGGCAGCGACGGTATGTGATCCATTGCTATCACCTGGAAAGGGTAAGTAGCTTCGATATTCCCGGGCGATCGCCCCTTGATTATCGGTCTACCCTTTCCGTTCTCGCAATCTGTGCAACAGCCCACATATTTCTGCACGCTCCGAAAAAGTCCTCTCCACTGAAAGTGAGCCCTGATCTTGTGGTATGTCCTGACTATGCCTTGATGTCCCCTTCTAGACTCACATGATAGTGATGAAGGACATCCGGCTGCAGCAACTCAGGGATCACCAATTTCGCCAGTCGGTCTCGATCGCCACTGTCTTGGTCATCGTCACGGCAGTAATATAACAATCCATTGCCATCCACATCGTAACTGTCCGCGATCTTGGTACACTCTTTCGCTTGATCATTCGTTAACTTGGACAGTTCACCGCACAGATAGGCTTTCAAGTTGACGATCCACTCTTTTTTCGTCCTCCGCCTCGAGGATCCGTTCCGCCCTTAGCTGTTGTACAACGCACTCACTCATCCTTTCCTTTGGGGACGATCGGCGTGACTTCGAAATTCGCGATCCAGTTGTCGCCATCACATGCACCTGATCAGGGCTGTACTTGGGCTTTATCAACTCCGGGAGCCTGTTTATGCTCATAAGTTCATGTAGAACGGCCTCCTCGGTGATCGTCGCCCCGATATGGTCCCGCATAGCTTGGGTCGCGAGGTGATCGGCGCTTCTGTTCCAATCCCGTTTCACGTGCAATAATTCGTGGTTGGGGTAGTATTTCAGTGCCTTCATCACCCGATCATTCAGCAAATTCAGCCGTGGCGCCTTACTGTCGATCTCCCCGGTGGTCTGCCTTATCACTAGGTTGGAGTCACCAC
>CM047580.1:33289147-33340740 GCA_026184515.1 Peronosclerospora sorghi
TCCGGATAACCACTATGGGTCAGACGGTGCAGGTGCTGGCAGAACGCGCAGGGCTAACCTAGCCTCTACGACCGCCTTTGATTTTGGATCTACTGCGATCCCACGCATTCGCATGGCTGCGACCACTGATCTCAAGGATTTCACTGGCAAGGACGCCGACGAGGAGAAAGCCAGATCGTGGTTTGGTCGGGTCAAGTCTGCTTTCTTGCGGGATCAGACACCAAAAAGGAACGGTGTCTGATCTTCAGGGATCTGCTGAAAGGACCGGCTGCGAACTGGATCCAACAGTTGGGTCGGGATGTCCGATCTGACTGGGATCTGCTATGTTCAGCATTTGAGGGGCAGTACTGCAACTCCGGATTCTCTAGCTTCCGCAAATACCATCATATGCAGAAGCGGGGCGACGAGACGCCGATTGAGTACTTGCACCGTTTGAACGTGGCTAAATTCGCGCCGGGATAGTGATCAAGGAAAGCAAACCGCCGACCGGTGCCGCTATAGAGCACGTGGGTCACTATATCAGTACCCTTGATGACCAAGAGCTAACAGATCAGCTCACTCTGCTGCGCCTCAAAGATGTGGGGGAAGTGGAGCAGACGTTGCACCACTCACGCAGCATGAGGGCGAAGGGCGCCGTTGGATCGGGTCGCTACAGATCTAAGACCCATACCGATCCGGTGTAGAGGCCCCTGACCAGATCAGCTCGTGCTGTTAAGGAGATCGCGACTGAATACAGCACTGGATCGGAAGAAGAAAGTAGCGGCCAGCCCAGTAGGAAGTCAGAAGAGGACCAATATCGCCACATCTTCTTCACGGAACCTTCCCCAAGAACCATACCGGCGCCTAACCAGGCAGATCGGAAGGACAGGAGTGGAAACAAGTCTGATCCGGACCGACTAGCAAAAACTGTTCTCACTGGGGTCAAGCAAGCACGATGATCAGGACTGCTGGAAGAAGCTGATATGCAAGAAGTGCGAAAGACGCGGCCACCCCACCGATCACTGCCTCTTCGTGAGCAAGTCATGTGGAGAGATCCACGAGGCCGGCCAGTGCAAGATCGAAGAGTTCTTCAATCTGATGCGCAAGTGGTATGTGCTGGGTAAGCACGCGGGGATGCTTCCACCTGACGTTGAGAAGATTTTAAACTAGAACGCTCGCCAGGTTGGAATCTGGATCGAGGCGAGCGATCTACGTTTGGCATCTATGCATATGTCGGCAAGGAGAATAAAACCGACAATACATGTTCTATTCTCAATTGCGTCGATCGGCATCATCCGGTCTACAATCTCACGACCGATGAATATTCCCGATCGAAGGTGGTCATGCAGTTGGATCTGCTGCCTGGGGAGTCTCGCGGATACTGGAAGTATCATGCGCCCGACAAATGGTTTAAGCAGGCGAAAGCCTGTGGTAAGATAAAAAACCAGAAGGCAACGATGTTGTTCGACTCTGGGGCCGAAGTCTCGATTATCGACTCCGCCTTTGCTCGTAAGGTCGAATGTCGTATAGACGACACCCAGAGACAAGAATGCGTCGGAATCGGTGAAAACTCTTACATGACCGAAGGAAGGACGCGAGTGAAGATCACCCTATCGGGTTCTGTTGGTCTACTTCTTCAGCGCTTGAGTTGGCAAGCTGGCCGGTCAGGATGCCCTGTTAGGCATGGATTTCATGGTGCCGGCAGGTATTCGCCTGGATCTGTCTCATGGAGTGCTTACACTCCCAGATGAGGTCCAGATCCAGTTAGCTGGTCGGCGGCCCCTA
Source organism: Peronosclerospora sorghi (assembly GCA_026184515.1). NCBI lineage: Eukaryota > Oomycota > Peronosporomycetes > Peronosporales > Peronosporaceae > Peronosclerospora > Peronosclerospora sorghi. Next base: position 33,290,912 of record CM047580.1, read on the forward strand.
TACGATCGCACACCGATCTGGTCAGGTGGGACCAAGATGTCACCATTCCAGTCGGCCAATTCGCTGATACCCTGGTCGACAAAGGTTTTCGATCAAGGAAGTTATGGGTGACCAGGGGCGATCGGTAGGTGTCGACCTTTGTGAAGAGCGCCGGTAGATCTGTGGTGGAGTCAAGTTCAAAATCAAACACCGTAGTGTCGGGAACCTGATCACCATCGTGCTCAGCCTTCCAACTGACGGGGGGGGGCTACCCCGAGAACCTTCGCCTACGATCCGATCTGATCGTCCGCTGCCAGCAGACGATCGATCATCAGCATAGGACGCCTGGTCTGATTTTTGCGTCTCCATCTCATCTTGTGTACCCGATGAAATGGGCTGGTTACACACTTGGTGGACCGTTGCTTGGTGGAGATTTTAAAGAAGATCGATATGGATGTACCACTTCTGGGGTACTGATATAAAATTCCAACGAAAGATAATGCGAACTAGCCGATCTGAAAACGAATCGGAAGTCTTCACTCAGAATTCGATTAAATCTGGCTCTTGACCGCTCGAGGCAGTTAGTAATCCAGCAAATAGTAAATCCTGGTACTTGATTGCAGAGCAATGAGTAATCCAGCCAATTCTTGGGACTTGATCGCAGATCGCGATGGTTAACCCAGCCAAATAATAACCCGCCTCCCTTGAGCGGGGCCGAACTTGAGTGGTGAGTGAACGTAACGAGTGCTTCCTGTCGTGTGGACTCCGGTGGAGCTCTGTCCTGACCGGGATTATAACCGTGAGGGGACTCTGTCAGCCTCCCGCTCCGAATGACTCAGATCGGAGCCATTGGCGACTTACGCAACCCAATGTAATACGAGCACTATATTATTTATCCAAAAAAAATCCAATATGTAAACTATATTTAAACCGTGTGTCTTACCTTAAATCCGCGTACATAATACTCCAAGCACATGATTGGCGCAAAATACTCCGTCATTTCAGCCAACCAGATCGATCTGCCTTGAAAACTGGTACACTGGTACAAACTGGTCAAATATTTTCACTTGCACTTCACCACAGCCGCCCCTAAGTCTGGTCGCAGCCGCACAACGGTAGCGGCCCGATCTCACAAACAGTCTTCAATTCCATGCAATCTTCTGAATCGAGTGTACCAGGTAAATTCACTTGACTTACGATCGCCACATTTTTTTTCCACTAACATTTATCTTCATATGTATCGGCGCTCCCACTCTACGCATTCTCAAACTCCTGACCGATCGGACCATTCGGATGGCTCGGTTGACACTCAGATTGTCGAAGAACAAGATGAGTCCCGATTCGAGGCCTATCGGTCCCAACAAACCATTGATGCGCTCCGGGAGGAGTTGAGAGTTGCGCTCGAAAAGCAGACCGTGACCGACGTCGCGTCCCATAAAATGTGCCAAGATTCCAAACGACTTTCCAAGCTGATCGACGCTATACAAGCGGATCGTTCAAAATTTATGGCCGAGAATAAACTTCTCAAGGCCTTGTTCCCGAAACAGAACAGATTAGGTACGCCGTTCCACTGATAACTCCACGTTAGATCGATCCTCACTTCCTGCTATATGTAGATCCACTGGTGATCGATGTCTTCCCGACTGTGCAGACACTTGTCGAAACCGTTAGGCAGGTGTACGGCCACTTCGATCTGCTCCAAACGATGTTGGAAGGGCTGATCGGCACTCGTCACGACTTGCGTTGTCTCGAGATCAACCGATCACGTCTTAAGGAGCTGCACGCAGTTATCGTTCGACAATACACGGAGACTCAGGGTGATCGGTCTGTCGTATACTCCCAACGACTCGAGATGGATCGGAAGATCTCTGAGCTAAAGCTCACGATCGATGACTATTCCGGCAGAATTAGTGCCTCCCAAGATCAGCTCGGCATTTGGACCCAAGAGTCGAATCGACTCTAGGGAATCGTCTACGGGTTCCGTGATGAGTTGGCTACGTGCCTGTCCAAGTCGCTGATCGCCGATCGCATTCCTTGCGGAGAATCATCGAGCGCCCTCGTGGACCCTCAGGCGCATTCAGGTGGTGCGATTTCCCAAAAAATTCGGGCGGAAATTCTCGCCATTCATTGGCTCAAATTCCGCCCCCGAAATTTGCGCACACAAGAAGAAGCGCGAAGGTGCATCAAGAGGCGCGAGGGCGAGGGAGCTAGCGTCTGACCTGGAGCGTTAAAACAAGCTGGAAGCGGTGCAGTTGCTAGCCAAGACACGGTTGCAACGTCCAAGCGCGGCGGAGGATCCATTTATGGAGAGGAAGGCTTCGAAAAATCCCGCGCCCTCGACCCGTTACGCCGCTCAACCGGGATCGGGTGGATTATCGTGCCGCTCATTGGCTAAAAATCCGCCCCACAGAATTTGCAAACAAAATCGGAAGCGCGAAGACGCGTGGAGAGGCTCTAGGGCGCCGGACGTAGCGTGCGACCTGGAGCTTGAAAAGAAGCTGGAGGCAGTGCAAACGCAAGCCAAGACACGGGCGCAACTTCCAAGTGCGGCGGAGGATCCTGTTATGGAGAGGAAGGCTTCGAAAAATCGCGCGCCCTCGACCCGCCACATGTTCGGTCCAAGTTGGCATTAACCTTGCCTGGGGCGGATTCGGAGGGTGGATCGGTAGGTTCAGATGAGCTACTTCTCGATTTATCGCAATCCCGATCAACCCATCGTCGTCGATCTGGTGCCGCAGTTGAAGAGCAAACGTCAGGAGCAGACCAAGTGGTGCACCCGGAGGGCGACAGCGCTCAAGAATCGTAGAAACCGGCTGTTGAGGCGCCCAAACCAACTCTTCTGCTCTGCACGTCTGGTATATATCGTCATGCTTTGTTGGAGGCATTGAAGGTTGACGTGCCTCTCCCTCCTTCAGGTCTGGCTGCTGCCTACCCTTGGTCTCCGGGGCAGATCGAAGGAGCCGATCTGATAATCGACGTTCATATTTCATTAATAATAGACTCCATTTAAGATCATCCGATCTTCTTTTTTGCCATAGCCTTTATCCGCATTAGTCACGGTCCATCCTTACCACATCCAACTGTATCCGCATCGAAATAGTCGTTATCGTTGTCGCCAAAAAAATGATCCACATCCTTGTCATCATCGAAATATCACTAGTTCATCACAGTTCTCCACAACTCCGTAGTCGTAATCACAATAAACATCACAAATTCACACCGGTTGGTATTGTCGATCTGTATCAGATCGATATTGCAGATCTGTAGCAGATCGGTGTCACCCGATCTGCACTATTGTGAATCTTGTTTTCCCACTTCGTAAGTCCGTGTCGCCCCATTACAACTCTGGTTCGGTCGACTTCACTCGGACTTCGTAGTCAGATCGCCATAATCAAGATCGGATTGACCGATCCCAATTGTTTCCTTGTGACCCTCTATGTGGATCGGGTGTCCTCGTAGCGTTTGGCCACAACATGTCTTCTGGGTAGATCTGTCATCCAAATGGGCAGTCAAATCGGTATCATCACTGTCGACATCAGCAACGCCCTTCCCGATAAGCCAGTATTTCTTCTCCATCTTAATTTTTTGGGATGATCGGTTCGATCCGGGGTGTCGGCAACTTGCGGATCATCCGTAGTCGCTCAAGCGAATCGGCAAGCACTTCAGGTGGGGTAGCCACATTCCACATCGGGTTCGCCGACCCATCAAAACACTTCTCCCCGCCCCTGTGCATACACACCAGGTCATCTGGTGAGGCGATCTCGCTCGGTCCGCCCCTGTCAAACGGGCAATGTTGACCCCCGTCGACGGGATGCTCTTCTGTGGTACCGACTTGAATGGATATGTCACCATACTCGTCTCCAGCGATAATACTATTGTCCCCATATACCGCCGGTTTCACTGTCACTCGATCTTACGATACAACTGCGTTAACAACTCTTTGCACATTTGCCTTCAAGTCCACTGTATCGGGTGACTGTGCTGGTGACCACTGGCACATCCTGATCGCCACGTGATCTGACCTTTCCGTCCGAGGTGGGAGGTCTTCTTCGGCTGACTTGTCGTCGTTTATCCGATAGGTGGCGGCCTTACGCGCAAAGCTTTTCCACTGCATATAACGTCTTGATTCGATAGAAATAAATCCCATCCTCCACGGAACTTTTTCTTCGTCCATCCACATACCGACGATCGTACGGTTGCCTAACATCAGCGGTTTATTACCGACGTTAGTAACTCGTACGCGATCGCTTCGATCTCCACCGTCCCCAAACGTCGGTAACCAGTGATCGCCCCTGGTCACCCACAACTTCTTTGTCCGATTGTCCTTTCCAAACGAGATATCTGCCGAGTGACCCACAGGAGTGTTGATATCTTGGTCCCACCTCACCAGATCAGTACGTGATCTGTATAGGGGGCGTCGACCAGAAAGTTGTATCTGTACTTCGTCTCCACATGCCTTGCACCCAAACAAGCAGTTATCGGTGGGGTAGCCTCGTCTTTCACATTTCTTACACGTCATTCTTCGCCAACAGCCCTGATCACTGTGTTTGGTCGACCCGCAGTGAGTGCTCTTCTTTTACGGCGAATCCGGGTCCGATGTGTTGCCGTTTACTACCTTCCATTCGGCAAGGCGTGACGCTGATCGATATCTGGGTGCAGACAGGTCGACGAAAATGTGACGGTACTGTTCCTCGTCTGTCCCAGACCAGCCACTGCTCTCCCTTTCTGATCCGGAGATCATATCAGCCACGATCGCTCTGATCGCTCTGGCCGGTCTGGTCGCAGGTCTCTTCACATGATCATCCTGCCCTTTCAACCGTGATCGGTTCGATCCGACAGCAACCTTCGTCTTCATACTGTGGGAGTGGAGCAGCATACGTAACGTCTGTTCAACTTCTTCCACGTCCCTGAGTCGCAATAAGTTTAACTGATCGGCCAACTCCTGGTCATCCAGCGTACTGATAAAGTGGCCCACGTGTTCTTGGGCAGAGGCGATCGGCGGATTGGTCTCCTTGATCGGGATCCCCGCACAAATCGCAGCCAAATTTATCCGGTGAAGGTACTCGAGTGGCGTTTCATCGCCCCTCTTCCTCATGTGGTGGTACCTTCGCGCAGTAGAGAAGCCGGAGTGACAGTACTGCTTTTCAAACTCCATGCACAGCAAATTCCATTCAGATCGGACATCCCGACTTAACTGCTGGATCCAGTTCGCAGCCGGTCCCTTCATCAGATCTCGAAAGATCAGACACCGTTCTTTGTTCGGCGTCTGATTCCGGAGGAAGGCGGACTTCGTTCAGCTGAACCATGATCGGGCTTGAACCTCATCAGCATCCTTGCCCATAAAGTCCTTCAACTTGGTGCTTGCGGCCATGCGGATCCTTGGGACCACCGTCGAATTGAAATCAAACGCCATCGCCGAGGCTAAGTTCGCCATACTTGTCCCGACTGTGCCCGTACCACCGTAGTCATCGTCAATTTCGCTGATCGACTCCATGTCGAAGTTACTGCTACTTGCCGATCGGCGGGGGAGGATTCGGCGTGACCTGCGTTTTGTCTTGAAAACAGGTCTAACACCTTCGGACAGCTTTTCTGTTGATGTTATTGACTGCATTTCGACGTCCACACGAATTTCCTCGTTTTCCTGGGTAGATCGGCTTGGTGCACGAGGGCGCAGATGTGATCTGCCTCGATCAGCGGCGTAACTCTTCATCATAGCCTCAAACATGGCTTGCATGCTTGCTTCCATCGAGGGCGAGGTGAATGGATCGGTCTTGAGGGGTGCCGATACCTGTGGGCGCCCCTGGGGCCCCGACTGGCATGCCGCCCCTCGTTGCTGCACGTCCCGTTTTTTTTCGTGCGACTGGTACCGTGAATGGTACAGAGATCCATGGTCATCCGTTTCACGCCGACCTCCAACTCGGACGAGCACTTGGAGGAAGGTGGCGACCCATAAAGCGAGCTATTATCGGAGAATGGCTTTTCGACAAGTGCTCGCACGAGGTTTGGGGATTCCAACGCGATTATGGGAGTTGGGCGGCGCACCGCCCCCCTAAAGGCGTTAGATGGTCATGTAGCATTGACATCGCTTGTTTCAACTTTCACGTATCGATTTCGAATAGCTTGTCAACACCATTAGCATTCTTGACCTTTATCCCAACCTCGGATAGCATCGCCAAAATATTCTTGACCAGTTGCAGCGGCCGATCGGAGTCGATCGGTTCGGTAGTCGATCCGTGTAGACTATCCGGAATTAGGGGCTTGATAACTCGGATGACCTCGTTTTCGCAAACGAATCTCTTCAGTTCGTACATGTAATATATCTTGGTCACCTCCTCGTCATCCACAGTCCCATCATCGATCGGCGACTTTTCCTCCAAGTCGTCGTCGTCCGAAAGCATTGCGAGCCTCTTCTTGGTCTTTTTAATTGGTAATTTGGGCAGATCGGAGTGATCCGCCCCCATAGTGTTCTTCACATGCAATTTTTTATCGATATGCATGGGATCAGGAACAGGGTCCTGATCCCTACTGGGACTGTAGCAAAACTTGCTATAGTCCCGATCGGCTCCGATCGAAGCCTTGCGGGGAGGAATAAACTTGTTTAGGCTCGATCTGGTCCCCCACCTGGCCAGATCGATCATCGCCATCCTTTTCCACGACCAACACACGAGGCGATAAGCGTTCCTCGTGCCGATGTGCTCCGCCAGGAGCGGTATGGGGAGTCGTAAATTCATTAATTTCGATCTAATCCTCCCCTTGATCAGATCGAATATCGCCATCCTTTCCAACAAATAGTACACAAGGCGATATGCGTTCCTTGCGTGCTCTCCAGAGAGTATCCATATTAAAATTCGTAAAATCCACACTTTGCTGAATATCGTGGTGATATCCACGGTCCCCAAATGATCCGGGCACTCGCACCATTGTGGTGGAGTCAAGTTCAAAATCGAACACCGTAGTATCGAGAACTTGACCACCATCGTGCTCAACCTTCTAACTGACGGGGGGGGGTACCCCGCGAACCTTCGCCTACGATCCGATCTGATCGTTTGCTGCCAGCAGACGATCGATCATCAGCATAGGACGCCTGGTCCGATTTTTGCGTCTCCATCTCACCTTGTGTACCCGATGAAATGGGTTGGTTACACACTTGGTGGACCGTAGCTTGGTGGAGATTTTAAAGAAGATCGATATGGATGTACCACTTCTGGGGTACTGATATAAAATTCCAACGAAAGATAATGCGAACTAGCCGATCTGAAAACGAATCGGAAGTCTTCACTCCGAATGCGATTAAATCTGGCACTTGACCGCCCGAGGCAGTTAGTAATCCAGCAAATATTAAATCCTGGTACTTGATTGCAGAGCAATGAGTAATCCAGCCAATAAATGTTTCTGAAACTTGACCGCAGATCGCGATGAGTAATCCAGCCAATTCTTGGGACTTGATCGCAGATCGCGATGATTAACCCAGCCAAATAATAACCCGCCTCCCTTGAGCGGGGCCGAACTTGAGTGGTGAGTGAACGTAACGAGTTCTCCCTGTCGTGGGGCTTCCGGTGGAGCTCTGTCCTGAACGGGCTTATAAGCGTGAGAGGACTCTGTCAGCCTCCCGCTCCCAATGACTCAGATCGGAGTCATTGGCGACTTACGCAACCCAATGAAATACGAACACTATATTATTTATCCAATAAAAATCCAATATGTAAACTATATTTAAACCGTGTGTCTTACCTTAAATCCGCGTACATAATACTCCAAGCACACGATTGGCCCAAAATACTCCTTCATTTCAGCCAACCAGATCGATCTGCCTTGAAAACTGGTACACTGGTACAAACTGGTCAAATACTTTCACTTGCACTTCACCACAGATATGATTTTGTTCGAGTCACTAATATCGGTGACAAGCCGCTTACACTCGACAATAATACTATTGTTGGCATGCGGCTAGCGGAAGGGAAGGTGTCAAGAAAGATGGGGTTCGTCTCGATCGGATCGAGACGGTATGTTGAGTGGCAGAACTTGGCATACCAAGCGACCACCGATCTGATCAGCGATGATGGACCAGTGGAAGAAGATACCTCACCTATGTGGAACGGCCCAGCTATGTAACCCCAAAGAAGATGTTAGTTCGAAGAAAGGCACCGCAGTCGCCGGACACGGTGGACCATCAAATAGATGAGCCAAGGTTCGTCAACGTGGTGGCGACATAATAACAGGCAACAGCGGAGCCGGGAATAGAAAAAGGGAAACATGGCATTTCTGGGGGAACCACGATGGCGCGCCTAAGCAGATCGATGTCGTTGAAAGCCAGCCCGCCGATCGGGAACAGCAGTGTTCAACCGATCAGGACGGTTTGGGTGATATTGCCCCGAAAGACGATCAAGTTTGTATCCATGAGGGCGGGGATCAATATATTCACGGGCTGGAGAGCCAGATGGCCGTCCTCCCGGAAGTGTATGCTGATCCGCCCGAAGTCACCTTGGACGATCTGCAAGTGGGTGATCGGGATGTCAACAGTCCCGAGCAGATCGATCAGCTTAAGAAGATCATATGGAATAAGAAACATCTGCTGATAGGGAAAGGCAACGCCTTACCCCCTGCTGCTCGCAGAGCGATCTGTAACATCGACGTGGGTGATGCCAAGCCGATCGCCCAGCGATGCCGACGTGTCGCGCCACAGTACCGCGAAAAATTGTCCGATCTTAATAAAGGACTGTTGGATACCAAGTTCATTAAGCCGTAGACCTCGCCGTGGGCCTCACCGATCGTGATTATGATCAAGAAGAACGGCGTCGACATAATGTTGTGTATTGATTATCGGTTGGTAAATCGGTTGACCAAGCTTATGGTGTACCCGATGCCGCTGGTCAGCGATCTGCTAGAAGCTCTCGACAAGACCCTATGGTATTGCTCACTGGATATGGCAAGTGTATTTTGGGTGGTTTAGATGGCCGATCGCGCTCGCGAGATCTCCGAATTTGTTACGCCGTTCGGTCTGTTCGAGTGGAACCGTATCCCGTTCGGTTTGAAGAACGCGCCCCAGATCTACCCGAGGCTGATCGACAACGCACTATATGGACACTTCAAGATCAGTACCGATCGGTACCCCACCGAAAACCATGATGTATTTACAGAGGGTGAACCCGATAGGGAAAGGATACCGTCCGTTATGGGGAGGCGATCGTATATCGACGACATTCTGATCCCTGCTTCGTCATGGAGCGATCTGTGCGAGAAGGTCGAACGGTTGTTGGAGACATGCGATCGCTGGAACCTGTCGATCAGTGCTGTTAAGAGTTTTTGGGGCATGTCCAAGGTCGCCTATTTGGGTGATATGGTGTCGATAAGTGGGCTGGAGACCAATCCCAAGGATTTGGTGTCACTGAGCAACCTCCCGTTTCCCAGATCACTGAAGGCAATGCAGTCCTTCCTAGGGAGCCTAAACTACTACAGCCGCTTCATTGAAGACTTCGCGATTTACGCGGCCGTGCTGTACGAGCTCCGGGAAGTCGACTACCATATGTTGCGCGAAGGAGATCGGGCAACTTTACGGGAGGGCTGCGACTCTGATCTGCCCGCAGATTTTCCGCAGGTGGAGGCAGAGGATCACATGAAGCGTGCAAAGGTTGCTGTCGGTATGCTGAAGGCCAAGATGGCGACGGCACCGATTCTCAGACACTTCGATCCGGAAAAAATGCCGATCGTCATTGTGTACGCTAGTAAGTGGGCCATTTCTGCCACTCTAGTGCAAGAACATGATAGTGCGTACCATCCGGTCACTTTTACGAGCCGGACGTTGAAGCCGAACGAAGTTAACTATGGGATCGTCGAATAGGCAGTTCTGGCTTTACTACGGATTTTGGATGTGTGCTACAACCTACTGGTCGGCCGATATGTAAAGGTTCTTTCGATAAATCGACATTAGCCTGGCTGTTATCAGCCAATGGGATGGACTATCGGCTCGGCAGATGGTCAGCGATCTTGTCGCAGTGGTCCCTCGAGGTCGTCAAGTGCACCAAGGGAGAGGAGGAGATATTGATCACATTGGCTGCCAGTATCACCCCTCGGTCTGAAGTGGATGAAGCTCTGGTGGCGATTGCCCCAAGGAAGCAACCTCGACAGTCAATCTCGCTGCCGCCACCGATAGTCGATAGGGATGAGGAACTCCTAGTCTTGAGTTTCGACGGATCGGCGAGCGTGAAGAAGAAGGTCGGCTCCTATAGTGCCATACTGTGGAAGTTACCACAGTGGTCTATAGTAGCAGCCGCCGCCAATTCACGCCTGACATAACGGTCAACGAGGCGGAATATCGGGGACTCCTTCTATATCTTGATCTGCAGTCATCACAAAAGAAAGGGCGGATCATCATATGTGGTGACTCCAACCTAGTGATAAGGCAGATCACCGGGGAGATCGACTGTAAGGCGCCACGGCTGAAGTTGCTGAATGATCGGGTGATGAAGGCACTGAAAGACTATCCCAACCACGATCTATTGCACCTGAAACGGTATTGGAACAGAAGCGGCGATCACCTCGCGACCCAAGCTATGCGGGAACAGATCGGGGCGACGATCACCGAGGAGGCCGTTCTACATGAACTTATGAACATAAACAGGCTCCCGGAGTTGATCAAGCCCAAGGACAGCCCTGATCAGGTGCATGTGATGGCGGCGACTAGATCGTGAACTCGGAAGTCTCGCTTATCGTTCCCAAAGGAAAGGCTGAGTGAGTACGTTGTACAATATCTAAGGGCGGAACGGATCCTCAAGGCGCAGGACGAAGAAGAGTGGATCGTCAACTTGAAGGACTATCTGCGCGGTGAACTGTCCAAGTTAACAAATGATCAGGCGAAAGAGTGTACCAAGATCGCGGACAGTTACGATGTGATTGACAATGGATTGCTGTATTACTGCCGTGACGTTGATCAAGACAGTGCCGATCGAGATCGACTAGCGAAATTGGTGATCCCTGATCTGCTACAGCCGGATGTCCTTCATCACTACCATGTGAGTCTAGAAGGGGGACATCTAGGCGTAGGCAGGACATACCACAAGATCAGGGCCCACTTTCACTGGAGAGGACTTTTTCGGAGTGTGCAGAAATATGTGGGCTGTTGCACAGATTGCGAGACCGGAAAGGGCAGACCGATAATCAAGGGGCGATCGCCCGGGAATATCGAGGCTACTTACCCTTTCCAGGTGATAGCAATGGATCACATACTGCCGCTGCCCAGATCGACGCGCGGCAACACTGAGCTGCTGATCTGGATCGACCTATTCACTGGTCTGGTGATCGCAAAGGCTAGTGCATCCCGATCTGCGGAGAAGATCGCCCAGAGCTACGAGGAATGCGTGTTCAGAAGGTTAGGCGCCAGCGAAGTTATTAGACACGATCGGGAACCCGGTTTTATGGCTGAGGTGTTCCGATCGTTCAATAACATGCTAGGCCAGAAGCAGAGCGCGACGATGGCATATGGTCCGCAAGCGAACGGATCGGCTGAACGCATGGTGCAGACAATAACAAGGACGATTAAGATGTATGTGGCCGATCCATACCAACGTGACTAGGATGAGTATGCAGAGAGTGGTATTCGCACTAAACTCTTCAACCGATCGGTTCCGAGGAGAAACGCCTTTCTATTTGGCGTATGGATGGGACCCTATATCGACACTTGAAGCGGCGATACCGATCGGCTGCACTCGGACACGTGATCGCTATGCCCGTCGTTGGCGCATGCAGGTCCAGAATCCTAAGTGTCCAGTCCCACTAATATGCAACTTGATAGTCTCCCAAATGCATCTTGACAGTCCGTCGCGAGATGGCCGCCGCAATTGCATCTGATTGGTCGAAAAAAAAACAATATATGCTCCCTTATCAGCCGATGGGGTTTCATCATCATGGTAAAACGTTAAATCCACTTTGGATTTCCCTGTGTACCAACGAATATTTCCAGGATTTCGAAACAGTGCACGGTGACTAAAATCAACGACCCCGCCAAGAATGGCCGTCTTCTTCGTCAATATTTCCAAAAGTGAAAATTTTGAAATCTCCATTGCTTTGGCTATGTTAGCAGCATATTGAACCGAAAACAGGAGTACTCCTAATAATCCATAACGAACTCGGAGTGTTCAGCATGCGAAAGAAGTCGTCAATGAAAAGTTGCGTCAGGCCACGCAAGATCGAGCAGATCGAATTAACGATCAGGTACGCCCTCATGGTATTGAACCAGGGGCGAGGGTATGGTTATACCTCGATCGGGTCAAGGAAGGCTATGATAAGAAGTTGGCTCATATGTGGCACGGTCATTCCGTGTGGAAGAGCTGATCGGTGAGCATGCGCTGCCCGTCTGATCACGATCGGCACGGATTATAAAGTTTTTCCGATCGTGCATGTGTCCAAACTGTAGCTGGTCAGAGAGTTCCCCGATCGGCCTAAAATACCCCGTCTGGTGGACGAAGCGGAGAGATTCGATTTTGACGAAGCTCTTCTGCTGGAAGAAAGTTGGGAAATGCCATTGGAAGAGGACGAATTCGAGGTGGAAAAAGGTTCTAGATGTCCGATCGGTCAAGAAGACACGTTTCGGTCGCACCCACCGAGAATACCTGGTCCGCTGGAAGGATCATGACGAAGCAACTTGTATCGACGAACTCGATCTAAATTGTGGAGCACTGCTACGAGAGTTCGAGCGAGAACGAGTCAGTCGGAATCGCTTCGCAGTGATGCAGACTCATGAAGATGAAGATTAAGACACGAGTAGCACCGATCAGCATATCGATCGGTGTGAATATGTGTAAGGTCTGAATTATTGTGAATTAGTGTGATGAACTGGAGTATTGGAGTGACAAACGTGGTGATAATTTTCGCGATGTGGATGGAAACTGTGTGTGATAACGTGTTGGTACAAGTTTGGAGAAAGTGATGAAATTTGATCAAGTGATCAGGTTATCAGGAATTTCGAAAGAAAGATGACATATATTATAGATTATCTGGTCAGCTAACTGCCGCGTCAAGATTCGCAATCACGCCACAGACGACCGATAGTTAATGCCGGATGGTCTTCGATCTGGTCCCGATGCTGATTACGCCAGGGCTCCTGTAGATCGATCTGGATCAAGGCGTCCTTCAGGTCTACGACCGGTCCATCGCGCCGAAGACCGGGATACCAGATGCCGTCCTTAGTCAACTCCCCGGGACTCTCAACGCGACGCTTGGACATATGAAGAAACACCGGATACAGGAAAATTTCGATGTCGCACTCGCGGGCCAGCATCCCTTCCAGAATAAACTGGCATAGGGCCAGCCATGCTTCGCCCGCCCGACTCCGGCGCTGATTCCGGCGCTTCTGATACAGGATCAGGTCTGGGTCACGTCACTTCCGACCCGCGGGAAGGATGAGATAATGGGTAGACTCCCAGATCGCCTGGCAGTGGGCTGTATTAAAGGCACGAAGTCGACCCAGAAGCGAATCGATCCAAGGAGTCGACGCGAATATGGAGTCCAACTTGGCGCTGAGCAGCACTTCCCATGGTCGATCTGCATATAGACGGGCGATTTGCGGCGGTCCTGTGACTAGGTCCGCCCGCCACGCAGACGGGTAAGGGGTTTTAAAAGCTGGAGGGAAGAGCCGGAAATCTGGTCGGGAAATCGACCGGGCTAGACCTTGATTGGTCAGGGATGATCGGTGCAAGCTACCGATCTGCCCCGGTGACCATGGAAAAGTGGCATATGAAGTCAGCGATGGAGAGGTCGATCTTCGATCAACACTCCTTTCAATCGGGCGTGATGGCGCAGACCAGATGTGCCGGGCTGGAACGAAGACACCGATCCGGTTAACTCACTCGTCCGTGCGACACCATCACCCTGGGAGCTGATCACCTTATCAACCCCTCGATGCAGGTTTCGCGGGAACGGGACCTCGGCGTTGATCGGATCGGGACTTGGACAAAGCAGTAAAAAAAGAACTCAGAATCTCCCCATTCGATCCCCGAGTCCTCTCCGGAGGAAATCTCCATATGTTTGGTATGAGCAGCGCGGGGGCGTAAGGGCGCATGCGATTTGACGGAGATGGATATGTCACCTGCGTCCGATCTTGGGCTTGGAAGATGTTCCAGCGTCTTGGCTTTCTTTTGAGGCACCGCTCGCTCCTCGAGTTCGGAGTCGCGCGCTACACCCCGCGCCCTCGAGACCTTCGACGCGTCCTTACGCTTCTTGGAAACTTTTTGTGATTTTGGAATATTGACTTTTGGCCAATGAATGGCGTCGCTTCCGATCTTGGGGCAGATCGATCAGAGCGGCCGATGCAGATCGGTCAACGCTAGAGCCTGCAGCCGGACGCCGGTACAACAAGTTGGTCAACTGTGGGTAGCACCGATCTACGACCGCCCAACGACGGTTTGACTCTTGTGTCCAGGCGTCCGATCGGCTCTGGAAGGACTCGACCCTCCCGATCTGGTCCCTGACCACGACCTGCAACTCGCCGATCTGCCTCTCCAGGTCACCATGTTGGGTGCGGAGCGAAGTCCGATCGGACTGATCCTCCAACCTCTGCCGGTTGACCAGCGCGATCTGTTCCCGGAGGTGTGACCGGTAGGCCTCCAAACGAGATAGATCACGCCGTGCGCCGATCATCCCGTCCAAGATCGGTCGTAGCTGATCGCAGTGGTCATGCGACTGCCGATCGGTCGCGAGTAAAGCGTCAGACGCTTTGGCGATGTCGGTGGGCAGCCGATCTGCACGCGAAGGAAGGTTAGAGCAGATCCAAGACGAAAAAAAACATACCGATCAGCTTACCTCGCGTGGTTTGTTAGGTGATCTGGGCCCGGAGATGCGCGTTTTCGGCGATCCTCCTGCAACTTCGTTGACATGGGGATCAAAGTTTCCACCTTCTTCCGCAGTTGCAAGAGTGATGAATTCGTGCCGTCCAACTGTGACAGAAGCTCCCGGACTGTTTTCCGGAGCTGATCGACCCTAATCTGATGACCATCCGGTGTGTCGGACCCTGGAGTGTTGCGAGGCTTTCAGACAGGCCGATCTGGGAGACGAATTGACATGGGGCGATGGGGAACACAGGGCACCTGCAGCAACGAACGTCAAGAGAGGTTACAAGATGATCAGGTGCACAAGGACAAATACCTGGAGAAGGCGGATTCGAAGATATGTCCATCGGTGAGGAAGTCTGCTACTGTGAAGATCTGGGATGCCAACTGGTGGTGAGATCGGGTCTCTACCGTTGTGCGGCTGCGACCAGACTCAGGGACGGCTGTGGTGAAGTGGATTTAAGAATTTAATCACTTTGTGTCAGCGGCACGCCGACCCGCTTATCAGCGATCGGATTGGTGGAAAACAAGGAGGCTTTTAAGACTATCATGTGCAAGAAGTGTCAAGAACGCAGATTTTGGTAGGTCACATGATATTGCGTGTACTTTACATATTTCATATTTGTACATATTGGGGACCGTAGGGAGATAGGATTGGTAAGTTTTGGTTTTTCCTTCTAAGAGTCTTTTGGTTTTTCCGTCTTCTTGGTCGTTAACACCTCAACAAGGAAGTCGTTCGCATCTTTGCACAGTACATCAGTCGCCTCAGCACGTCGCGGAGTGTTTGGGAGTAGAGGGTCGAGTAATCCCCTCTAGCTCATTATACCCGGCCGGGACGCGTTACAGACGCGCTTGGCCTGCTGGAAGTCCCTCGACGGGAGTATGCATTGGTCGGATTCGCAAGCCAAGTCACACACGTTTAAAACGTGTAAATAATTTTTTGATTGTTACGTGGAGATATCGTTCGTGGTGCTTGTTACGTTCTCGTTGGATCTCCATATTGGAATATTGGTCTTTTATTCTCGCATTGGTTGGGCTCTACGATCGGTTAAGCGATCTGCCCTTTGGAGTACACTTACTCTAAGTATAATTGGTCTGCCCGTACCCAGGGTGAAGAGTTCCGCCCAGGGTACACTACCCAGCACGGTCTCGCATCTAAGACCCGAACCAATTTACATCGACGATCCACCAAGTGTGTAACCAGCCCATTCCATCGGGTACACAAGGTGAGATGGAGACGCAGAAATCGGACCAGGCGTCCTATGCTGATGATCGTAGGCGAAGTTTCGCGGGGTACCCCCCCTGTCAGTTGAAGGCTGGGCACGATGGTGGTCGGGTTCTCGACACTACGGTGTTCGATTTTGAACTTGTCTCCACCACAGGTACACAAGGTGAGATGGAGACGCAAAAATCGGACCAGGCATCCTATGCTGATGATCGGTCGTCTGCTAGCAGCGGACGATCAGATCGGATCGTAGGCGAAGGTTCGCGGGGTACCCTCCCCCCGTCAGTTGGAAGGCTGGGCACGATGGTGGTCAGGTTCTCGACACTACGGTGTTCGATTTTGAACTTGACTCCACCACACAAGCTGGCAAGAAGGGAACGATTAAGGTGTCTGGCGATATCACTGCCTGTTTAGATCGCCTCTCTCAAGTGTATACAAATAGTCTGCAGCAAACAGATCCACATGCTAGCGAGTACGTGACACGTATATATGATGAGGGCTTACTTTTCGAAGTTTCCGAGCGCTTCCAGACGTTCTAAACGCGGAAGAAAGACTTTCAGCGCGCGTCGGCCATGGCGCTGGTGTGTGCTGAGCTTATCTATTACAAGCACGATTCCGTCGCTGCAGCTCTCTAGGAAGCTCAGGCAAAGCGTGCCAACTTTGGTGACCCCAAGATTCTTCATCCTGCGTGCACAAGCACCAGTGCCAGAAAGGAGAGAAATTTCGATGTCACAAAGACGCACCCTGCATCTTCCATGGGACAGCCTACGGTGGATGTTGTCGCTGTGGATGCTGAGAAGCTGCTGCGCGAAGTATGTCGCTTTGTGTTTCAATATGGAGACAATCGATCCAATACGCGGGCAATGCTCTGTAGTATTTACCACCACGCGTAGCACGACCACTTCCATGAAGCTCGTGACCTCTTTTTGATGTCGCACATTCAGGACAATATTACCGATGCCGACATCCCAACTCAGATTTTCTTTAACAACATGATGGCGCAGCTTGGTCTATGTGCGTTCCGTTGCGGCCTCACTTGGGAATCCAACGCTTGTTTGTCTGATATCTGCACATACTCACGCACGAAGGAGCTGCTGGCTCAAGGTTTGCAATCATTCCGATACGGCGAGCGTGACCTGGAGCAGGAACGCTTGGAGCGTCGTCGCCAAGTGCCGTACCATTTGTACATTAATATGGACCTGCTCGAGACGTGCCACCTGCTCAAGTAGTGGTTGATAGTATACTATTATAAGGACGCAGAGTAATGCTACAATAGTCCTTCTAAATCCTGCTCCAATGTTGTTGGTGTCAAGTGACTATATATCACGAGTACCACGTTATATATCTACTCTGTTAATAGAGACTCAAGCTTTAGCACCTTCTTACAATATCGATGCTGCAAGCATTATACTGTGGTGGAGCGTCGATCAAAGTTTTTGAGGCTTGATCAGGCGGTACCACGGCGCCCGGACTGCCGACTGACAAAGGGGGTACTCCGGTTGTCCTTGACTGCTTGTGTTTCTGCTCACCTTGTGTACCCGACGGCTTAGGCGTGGGTCGCTCTCCAGGTGGCGGGGATGGCACTCTACAATTCCTTGTGGAAAGACTGAGTTGACTTGCGATGAGTTGAAAGATGCGATCAGGCGATGATCAGGCGCAATCAATCTTGAACCACGTGCGATCAGGTGTGATCAACAGTGATCAGGCTTGTGCAGGCACTAAGAGTCGTCGATCAGCGGTGATCAGACTCGATCAGGCGCAATCAGGTACTAAAAGTCTCTGATCAGATAGTTGACGCGAGCTGCGGGCTGCTGAGTGCGGGTCGCGAGTCGCAGTGTGTCGATCAGGTGTTTATCAGCGAAGGGGTACTCGATCAGGCACGGAAATCGTCACTGCCCGATCACAGAGCCTACTTAAGCTTAATCCGTCAATAGAATACCCAAAAATACCTTGTATTCTGGACTTAAGCCTTAGAGGGACGGTCGATCAGCGCGTTCGACGGGCTGATCGACGATTACCACCAAAAACCCGCCTAGTGTTCCCGTGGGGCGCTTAAAGCAGCCGAACACTAGGGGCCAAAACGTGGACCAATAGGGGAAGAGGTGAGAGCGCACTGCTCGATCACGTTCCCGAGACCAAAAAAACTTTGAAAGAAGAACCGCTGACACAGCGGGCGGAGTTGCGGGTGAGTTCTCATACTCTACGCCTACCGGTGGGCCAAAAACGCACTCATGCTCCCGCCCCGGACGTAGATGTATTTATTAGAAGAAGGGAGGCCCTAAGTTGCCGTCCCTGTAAACGATCAGCCCGATCGGACGCAAAAGGAGAACTGTATTATTGCTTATATCCTAATATCTACCAAAACCTAATATCAGCCAATCAGAACTACCCATTCCTACGCATTTTGTCGACCATTCAACCGCTTACCTTCGGGTTACCGTCAGGTAACAGTGCCAGTTGTCGCATCGTCTCATACGTCCTGTCCACGCCTCGTCCCTGTCCGCCACCGTTGTGTCAACAGTTGTACCGACTGAGGTACCAACTGTGGTACCGACTGAGGTACCAACTGTGGTACCGACTGTGGTACCAACTGTGGTGCCCACTATTGTACCACCTTTTGTACCGACTATTATACCGACAAAATTTGTGGTACCCTCTACCACAGCTACGCCTATAGGGGTGTCTATAATTATGCCCCTAATTACGTACCAATTTTACGGTAGGCTTTACCACAGCAGCCCCTGAACCCCGTCCCAGCCTGACAGCGGTTGGGGCGGGGGTCGATCATACCGTTGTCACGTTGTCACTTATTAGTCATGATAGCCTCGATCACGGTCGACATCCATCAACCATGACGTCATGCGTCATGAAATCTGCACCCATCAATCTGCCCTGTCTCCTTCGAGCGAGCATCAGGTGAGCAGAGTGTTGCCACTCATTCAACCGTAGCTTCCCCGATCAAGCCCTTGTTATCATCCATTCTTGTACTTCTTCTGCGAGGCTGATGATGGAGATAAATGCAGGTGGCAGCTCATCGCTCGATCGTTCCGCGGTCGACAGCTTGGTCTCGGTGGTCCACCAGGCCTACGCGCAGCAAGAGACCATTCACGCGCTGCAAGAGACGAGTCGGGCGCAGCAAGAGACAGTTAGCACGCAGCAGGAGGAAATAGTCGTGCTGACCGACTCACTTTCCGTGCTTGAAGACTCCACCCGCCTACAACAGAAGCGGCACGAGTGCGTCGCACGTAAGCTCGCCGACCGCGAGCAGCAGATCGAGTGGTTCCGTGCGAGCCGCACCCCTGCGCTACTTCGTCCGCACCACCGTTAGCAATCTCAAGTCCCGACTGAAGACATCCGAAGAGACCCTGTCCGAACAGCAAGGTCAGATACGTGACCTGGAAGGTGCCAAGGACCGGGACCGGTATCTGCTGTCGGTCCGCGAAGAGACCGTCGATCATCAGGCGCAAGAAATTGCCCGCCTGAGGCATCTCAGGATCACGCAACGATCGACCGACTCCGTCAGCGCCTGATCGCAGTGCAACGTGAACGCGACCACATTCTGTCAGAAAACCAGCGCTTGTCCGAGCGTCTGGCTAAGCTTTCCTCCAAGGCTCGCAAACGAAAGATCCAGCGTGATCGTATCCGGACGGAGCATGAGACAAACCTCCAAAAGATGAACAACCTCGCTAATGCTCATGCTCGAGCCGACGAGTTATATGCACGTCTTGACACGGTGTCGGCCGACAGGGCTGAGCTGGAGCGACTGCGTACTCAGAATTCTAAGTTGAAGGGAGAACTTTCGGCGGCGCGGCGTCGTCTCGACCACGCATCTGCGGAGCGCGACGCACTGCGCCTCGAGTTGCGACGCGTTCAGGATGAGGCTGAACAACTGCGGTCTCAATTCTCCTATGTCCAGACCATGCGGGAGGGTGTATCATTACACCTGCAAATCCCTCCGAGCGCCGGTTCCACTAATGCGGGGATTAACCCGGCTGCCGGCCCGTCTGCTGCTTCAGGTGGTCCGTCTACAAGTTCCTTTATCCGACCGGCCTCTTCACCCAAAAAACGCGCTCGGAGATCGCAATCCACCTCCCATTCCAAGCGGCCACGTCTCGCTCCTGCTATTCCTGATATGAGCTGGTCACCACATGTTATTTGCCCGCCTGGCCAACCGGATGGTGTCCAAGGTGCTTCTTCTGCTTTACTTGGCGCGCAAATTCCGTCCAGTCCCACAATCAGCGAGTGGGGCAGCGAAGGTCCGCCTGATCTGGGCTCTGCCGAAGTCCTTTTTCCCCGGACGGATGACTTCAAGTCGCTGATATCGTTGCCGGGTGAGGCGACTGACGACGCCATCTTGCCGTGGACCTCGTATCAGCTCAGCGGTTTCGATCTGGCCAGCGCCTCAGTAAAAACGATGTTCGACTACTTGACACGTCCTGTGGGATTGCTGTTTCCCACCGTCACGGACGCCCCTGCGCCTGATGAGTGGTGCAGTCACCTGATTACCCAATCAGCAGTGGAATTACTGTACTCGCGGCGCCCGTGGGATTGTTTCAAGCATATGTTGCCACCCATCTCGTTCCGCTCAGTCGGCTGTTTTGCTGACTTCGAGTTGCGGTACCAGATATTCCCGGACGATCATGCGCAGGCGATCTGGGAGTCCAGTCATTACCTCCACGTAGATCAGGGCCTCAGAGAGCGCTACGCCTTTTTTCGAGAATTTTACGAGGGTCAGCGCCAACGTAGAAGCCGCGCCGGGGTAGAATGGAAAAGGGTCGTGGGTTTCGTACTGCAAGGAATGAACAGCGGGGAGTGCGATCTCGACATCTTCTTGTATCCAGCGATTTCACACTGCGCCCGTAATCGCCCCTTGAAATACGCTCCGGCGGACGATGGCACCTGGTACCCAGGGTACCTATCGGACCAACCGCCTTCGACCTTGCAGGATGCGTTGTGCGAGGTGGACGCCGTTGAGCCTTGGCGACTCCAGTATCGCCTTTCCACGGACGATCACCCCGGCAACAGGATTACCCGCCTTCGTCGCAAGTTTTACGGATCGGGCTAGCTCGCTAACCATCTTTTCTTCTTCAATCGATAAACATTCTTGATCGTAATAATTCCAATTGGTGCTTCATTGCTTTTAGTGTATCTACACAAATCGCTCTTCCACAGGCTCATCTGCCATTACCTCATCATCATGTCGCGCAATATCCACCGAAAACTCACCACATTAAGTCAATCGACATTTCTCCATTAATCGTAAGTCTTCAATCATAATTCCACAGTCCATTAGCCGGTCATGCATTAGTGGGACTCTTCATCCACCTGCATTACATCAAACCGATGTTTGGTAATCATCTTCCGTTCGAAGTTTTTGATTAGGGCATCGCAATTCAGATCGGCCTCGTCTACCCATGACGGCTCATCATGACCCTTCCAATATACTTGATATTCACGCAACGTTCTGTCGTATCTGGTTTTTCGACCAGATCGTACATCGGTGACGCGATCAACTTCAAATTCGTCCGGCTCTAGAGTCCTCTCCCAGCTGTCTTCGGGTAGTAGAGCTTCATCGAAATCAAAAAGATCCTCTACGCCAGCTGTTAGCACAGCAGTAGGTCGATCTGGGAACTCTTTGATCAGTTTCAACTTGGACAGGTGCACGACTGGAATATGCGATAGTCGGTACCAGCTGTAATCAGCCTTGCCGCATGATCACCAATCACTTTTTCGACTCTGAAGGTTCCATGCCACATATGCGCCAGTTTCTTCGCGAACCCTTCTTTCACTCGATCGAGGTACAACCAGACCTTTGATCCCGCTTCGATCTTGTGCGGTGTCACCTGATCATTATGCTTCTCCGCTCGGCCTGTTACTGCTTGGTGCAGTCGGGTGCTCACTTGATCCCAGGCGTAGCGGTAGTCTTTCTACAGTCTGTATCTCCATCGACGTGCATCGGGTCTTTACACTGAGTTCTGCCCAGTTGGAATGTCGATTCCAACGATGTTCGTGGATCCCACCCATACGCCAAATAAAACGGTGTTTCTCCACGAATACGATCTGGGGTCGAGTTCAGCGCGAACACCAGTCGCTCTGCATACGAACTCCAATCCTTCTGACCGACATCCGATACGTACATCTTAATCCCTCGTGTAATCGTCTGAACTGTTCTCTCTGCCTTGCCGTTCGACTGCGGACGGTATTCCATAGTTGTACTCTGCCGCTGTCCCACAATCTTGTTGAACGCCCGAAATACCTCGGACATAAAACCGGGTTCTCGGTCGTGTCTAATCACCTCACTAGCTCCAAATCGTCGGAACACACATTCTTCATAATTTTTAGCGACTTTCTGTGCTGTACGAGACGATCCAGCTTTCGCGATTACCATACCCGTGAACAGGTCCGTCCATATCAACAAATCCGTATGCCCATCAATCGAACGAGGCAGCGACGGGATATGATCCATGGCTATCACTTGGAACGGGTACGTAGCCTCAATATTTCGGGGCGACATCCCCTTGATCGTAGGTTGACCCTTCCCCGTCTCACAATCTACACATTGTCCAACGAAGCTTTGCACGCTACGAAATAGTCCACGCCAATGAAAGTAACGTCTGATCCGCTGATATGTTCGCCCTATACCCTGGTGTCCCCCCTCCAAACTCACATGATAATGGTGGAGGACATCCGCATGTAGGGTTTCCGGTACGACCAGCTTAATTGAGGATCGTCGCTCGTCTCGAACATCTTGATCACAGCTGGCCTTTCATTTGGTCATGTTTCCGCAGTAGATCAACAACCCTTGGTCGTCGACGTAATAACAATTGGCGATTTTCGCGCACTCTTTCACCTCTTCTGCGCTCATCTGTGAAACGTTACCATTCAAGTAGCATCGCAAATCACAGATCCAATTTTCTTCGTCTTGCGCCTTTTTAACACGTTCCGTCTTTATCCCTTTTATGGATACCTCGGGCCACGTTGACGATTGCGTTTGACGAATGTTACGTGATCGCGTCGTCACCAGCACTTGTGCGGCAGTGGGATCTTCCTTCCAAGTAATCACCTCCGGTAATCTGTTAAGATCGACCAATTCTTCCAGCTGTTTCCCATCTTTGATCTCACATCGTGCCCCATCCCGCATTGCAGTGATGGTGATGTAATCGGCACTCTTGGTCCACTCTCGTTTAACATGCAACAGGTCATGGTCAGGCCATTCGCGAAGGAGTTTCAACGCGCGCTGTTGCAATACTTGCAACCGCGGAGCTTTACACTCTATTTTGCGACGCATTTGCCTGATCACCAAATTCGAATCTCCACACACGATTATCCTTCCTTTGGGATATTGCGATAGTAAATCCAAACTTAGCAGCAGTCCCTGGTACTCGGATTCATTCACCGTGATGTTGGGTGCATGGTCCGCAACCGCGATCATGATCTTCCACTCCGGCAGCTTCCACACGATAGCACCGAATGCACCAACGCATCGCTTAACACTAGCAGATCCGTCGAAGCTGATCACGTACAGCTCTTCGCCTTTCTCGACCGTGGGAGGTGGTACTTCAGTCGTCTGTCGAGGCTCCTTTTTTGGTGCGATTGCGATCAGGGCCTCATCAATTTCACTGCGAGGAGTGATACTTGCGGCCAGTGCCCCTAGTACCTCCTCTTCTCCATGCACGCATTTCTTGATCTCCAAGTCCCACTGTGATAAGATTGCAGCCCATTTTCCCAATCGTCCATCTAGCCCCTTGGACGTCAAGAGCCACTTCAACGTGGATCGACGCGACAGGACAACGATTGCTTTTCCGACCAGCATCGTAAAGTAGACGTCTAGAATTCGTAGAAGGGCCAACACTTCCTTTTCAACGGGGATGTAATTCATCTCACCGCTCTTCAGTGTCCGGCTGGAAAATGCGACGGGGCAATATACTTGGTCAAGCTCTTGCACCAACGCGGCAGACACTGCCCACTTACTGGCATACACCACAATCACCGGCGTCTTTGCTTGGTCGAAATGGTGCAGAGTTGGGGCTGACGCAATCTTTTCTTTCAGCATGCTGAATGCCACTCGCGCCCTGTTTAATCGATCATCCTCGTAAGCCGTGCTCTCATTGACCAATGCCCGGATCTTTAACTCTTGATAATCAATTTCTCGTAATTCATAGAGCACAGCAGCATATATCGCAAGTCTTCGATAAATCGACGGTAATAATTCAGGCTCCCCAAAAACGATTGCATAGCACGTAAAGTGCCAGGAAAAGGCAAATCGATCAGATCATCCAAATTCTTCGGATTCGCTTCCAGACCACGGCCAGAGACGTGTTGTCCCAAATAAGGCACTTCACTTCGCCCCCAGTACGATTTGACCACGCTGATCGACAATTTCCACTGATCGCACTTCTCCAACAGGTTTCGCACCCTTTCACACAGGGTTGTCCATGTAGGAGCCGGGATCAAAATGTCATCAATGTAGGACCGTCGCTGCAACACAGACGGGCCTCGGGCTTGGTCGGGATCTCCCCCAGTAAATACATCAGTCGTTTCGTCAGCACAGTCCTTAACCTTGAGATACCCGTATAATGCTTTATCAATCAGCCGCTGGTAGATTTGCGGAGCATTCTTTAAGACAAAGGGCATCCTATTCCATTAAAACAATCCAAACGGAGTGAAAGAGCCGAAGTCTGACGTGCTCGATCGGTCATAGACACGACCCAAAAACCGCTCGCCATATCCAAAGAGCAAAACCACAGCGCTTTATCCAAATCTTCGAGTAGATCAGAGATCAGGGGCATTGGGTATACCCTCAAACGTGTGAGTTGATTCACCGCGTGATAATCGATACATAAGAGAATATCAACCCCATTCTTTTTCACGATGATCACTATAGGCAATGCCCAGGGTGACGTAGACGGCTGAATAATCTTAGTAGCCAATAGCCCTTTGATCAAAGCCGATAACTTCTCGCGAAATTGCGGTGCCACCTTTCTACACTTTTGGGCGATCGGGCGCGCATTGCCTACATCGATATCGCAAATCACTCCACGTGCAGCAGGAGGTAGCGCGTTCCCTTTTCCGATCAGCAGATGTTTCTTCGCCCAAATTATGTCGCGAAGTTGGTCAATCTATTCTGCTGTGTTGATCAGCGGGTCGCCAACTTGAAAATCAACCTTGGTCACTTCTTCGGTGCTTGCGGATACTTCAGGCAGCGTGGCAAGTTGTTTCTCCAGATCTTCCACGAACAAATCTCCGCCGTCATGGTAGCATACTTGGTCATCGGTAGGAATTACACCGAATTCACCGGTATCGGTTAAGATGGTATGTTCTCGCATATCTTTATCAGGCCCATCTCTTGTAACAAGTCGCTCAACTTCATGTCCAAGGGTCGTTCCTTTCACACTCGGCTCCTGGTTGCCCTTTTCTTGCACTTCTTGTACCTTATGCGGTCTTCCGGTTACTAATGTCACCGATGCCGTGGCCGAGTCCGCAGATCGAACTAGAATTTTCTGAGTGATAGAGTACTCCTTTTTCTCGACCAAAGGACCCTGGTCGACGCTTCCTTGATCGTCATATACTGAGTCGGTGGAGGCTTGGTACGCGAGATTCTGCCACTCCTTATAGCGATTAGAGCCCACCGAAATAAACCCAGGGCGACGGGGCACATCATCCTTATTCATCAAAATGCCTAAAATCATATCGTCATGTAGGATAATCTGATGATCGGCAATATTCGTAATATACAAATATCGCAAATTACCCACGCCCCTAGTCACAGTGGGGACCCAATCTTTTCCGCGAGTAATCCATAATTTCCGAGATCGCTGATCGCGAATTCGAACCTCAGCAGATCGACCCACTTGGATCTGCTTGTACTGACAAAGTTTCATATAATTTCCACTTGATCCATACAGCTGTCGGCGTTCTTCTAATGGTATGATTACTTCATCCGGCTGACTTAATGCACCGTTAGCGATGTCCAATCTGACGCCAGCTGGGATCATAAAATCCATCCCTAATATAACATCTTGACCAACGAGATTTCCCACCCATGCATGGAAATAATAGACCAAAGAACCCGCTAAAGTCACTTTAATCTTGGTGCGTCCTTCGTTGAGGTACGCACTTTCTGCGATGCCAACACATTCTTGTATTGACTAGCGTCGATCTGACAACCCACCTTACGAGCAAAGGTTGAGTCGACGATCGACACTTCGGCACCAGAATCGAATAGTAACGTGGCACGTTCGTTATTGATTTTGCCGCTCGCCTTGGATTGTTTAAACCACTTTTTTGGCGAGTGGTATTTCCAATATCCACGTGATTCACCCGGAAGCAAATCAACTTCCATGATCACCGGAGATCGAGAAAACTCATCAATACGGAAATTAGCCAGACGTGGTAAATCAGGTTGATCACATTTTTCATTATCTTTCTCTTCTGCTTGATCAACCCGCTTCTAAATCCACATATGCAAAAATACACACACCAGAACGCTCGTCTCGTACCAGATTCCAACCTGGCGAGCGTCCTAGTTTAACATGTCTTCGGCTTCCTTGGGAAGCATTCCCGCATGATTGGTAGGGTTGTACCACTGTCGAATGCGATTGTAGAATTCTTCCATGGGGCACTTGCCAACGTCATGAATCTCGCCGCACGCACGGCAGATGTACAAATAGTGATCCGTCGGGTGTCCCTTCTTGCAACACATTAGACAGGTCAGGCGTTTCCAACAACGCAAATTGTCGTGCTTAATTGATCCGCAATGACTGCATTTCTTCATCGCCCCCTGTTCATCAGCACTTGATTCGCCTTGTTTACCGGATCGAGTCTCACTAGGTAGACCGTGCGTTACTGGTTGGCCGCGCATAGCAGCAATCATGTAACGACACTGGTCACCGTCACTTCCCCCGTCATCGGAGCTTGATTCTTCGCTTCCAGACGTCACCTTAATCGCTCGCACTGCTTTAGGCTTCCGCGACGGGGCAGGTGACTGATCATCACTGAATTTCTGACGGAATCGGCTGGTGCCTACCGTCGCCATTGGCTGGTACCACTTATTGCGCGCATACGCCCGCAGCGTTTCTTTCAGATCCGCGGCGGTATCCAGCCGCAGAAGTGCCAGTTGATCGGCGAGCTCACGATTGGCAATGTGTCCAGAAAATGCTGCACATGTTCGCGTAAAATCGTAGGCGAGCCATCCCTGATTGGCAACTTGGCACGCAGTCCCGCCACATTCAGCCGGTGCAGATACACAATAGGAGTTTCATCTGATCGCTGTTTCGTGTAATAATACTGGCGGGATGCCGATTGACCACTTCCACAGTATTGAACTTCAAACTCATCCAAGAGACTTTTCCAACTTGATCGGGTGGCTCTACTCAGCTGGCGATGACAATTGCGTGCTGGTCCTTTTAGTAAATCGCCCATAATTAAGCACTTTTCTGGGTCGGAGGCTTGGTCACGCATAAATGCCGACTTCAAACGACTAATCCAATTCCGCGCTTGATCTTCATCCACTTCCTTCCCTGAAAATTCTTTAAGATCACTGATCGCCTACATCCGAATCCTGGGAATCGGTTGTTGGTCAGGCATTCCTGTGTACGTTGTCGCAACCGTGGCTTGTCGAGGCAGAGTGATTGGCTCGTCTGGATCGATGTAATCACGCTGGGATTGTTGATCATGGAGCGAATATACAGATCCCATGTCAACATCTTTAACCGTGGCCGATCTTCTTGACCTTGACTGACAATCACGGAGCGAATGCACTGATTCCATATCCACGTCCTTCACCGTCGCAACACTTCCTGTATTGGGCTGGTGACGTTTTGTGCGAACGGCTGCAGGTGTCGACTTGCCTCTTTCTTACTCCAAAAACTGTTTCATGGCCTTGTCGAAAAATGTTTGATGCTGTGGGCCCTGCGATGATTAATCATAGTCTGCCTTGACGGATTGCGGTTCCCTCTTGATAACCGAAAACTTAGATTCATCCTTCTGTCAAACTGTCATCCTGGTGATCTTGGGCTCCATACTTCCAGCACTACTCGACTCCACTTCAGTTTCATCGCCTTCAAAAGGGGCAGATTCGTAACACGATGATCCGGTGCATTCTGCCACGTTGATCTACGGGCCCGCTTCAATTGTCAGTATAGTACGAGGTGGTTCTAACTTAGCGGATTCACCCAATATAGGTACCAAAAGTCCAAACAGCTGCTCGGTAGTGGTCGCGACGTCTTCAGGGCTGAGATTTAACACTTCTTCGGCATCGTAGGGGCCTGTAGTCAGACCAGCTTGCTTAATCAGACGTGTCAGCCCTAACACCAACTAAATCTTGTCCTTCTCGTCCGTTATTTATCGACTAACCGGCTCGCTCAGTTTTCCACTGATCGTGACCCCGAGTAGGTTCATAACTGAATCCATCAATAAGAAATTCTTCAGCTCCTTCATATAAAACGTCCTTTCTAAATCGGATTCTGATGGTGGCATACTTGGTCGACTTTCATCGCTCTCCGAACCCGGCGCCTTTAGTAACGCCTTCGGTCGGTCCGAGTCGTAGTATTTCACCAACGGCTTCCAATCCAGATCATCATATGCATATGTAATTGGCGGATCATAACTTGCGTTATGATCTGCAGGGGCTCCCGAAGGAGCCTTGGGAGGTGGTTGAGGCTTCTTCTTCTCCTTTATCTCATCAGGATACCTCCCCAGGTCCTGATAATCAGTATTTCCTTTCTTCTTCAGGCATGACGACGGCAATCAGCATTCCATCGTTACAACCACCTACTCCTTTTCCACCTTTATCTTCACTTCTGCTTCCGTTTTCACGTCCACATCAGCGCCATATTGCGTAGAATCGCGGTGATATCCCGCGTCGCCCAAAGATCCGGGCACGCGCATCATTGTGGTGGAGCGGATGCTCAAAGTTTTTGAGGCTTTATCAGGCGTTACCACGGCGCCCGGACTGCCGACTGATGAATTGGTCCTCCGGTTGTCCTTGACTGCTTGTGTTTCTTCTCACCTTGTGTACCCGACGGCTTAGGCGTGGGTCGCTCTCCAGGTGGAGGGGATGGAACTCTACAATTCCTTGTGGCAAGACTGAGTTGACTTGCGATGAGTCGACTGATGCGATCAGGCTTGGGCAGGCACTAAGAGTCGTCGATCAGCGGTGATCAGACTAGATCAGGCGCGATCAGGTACTAAAAGTCGCTGATCAGCTAGTTGGCGCGATCTTCGGGCTGCTGAGTGCGGGTCGCGAGTCGCAGTGTGTCGATCAGGTGTTTATCAGCGAAGGGGTACTCGATCAGGCACGGAAATCGTCACTGCCCGATCACAGAGCCTACTTAAGCTTAATCCGTCAATAGAATACCCAAAAATACCTTGTATTCTGGACTTAAGCCTTAGAGGGACGGTCGATCAGCGCGTTTGACGGGCTGATCGACGATTACCACCAAAAATCCGCCTAGTGTTCCCGTGGGGCGCTTAAAGCAGCCGAACACTAGGGGCCAAAACGTGGACCAATAGGGGAAGAGGTGAGAGCGTACTGCTCGATCACGTTCCCGAGACCAAAAAAACTTTGAAAGAAGAACCGCTGACACAGCGGGCGGAGTTGTGGATGAGTTCTCACACTCTACGCCTACCGGTGGGCCAATAACGCACTCATTCTCCCGCCAGGGACGTAGAGGTATTTATTAGAAGAAGGTAGGCCCTAAGTTGCCGTTCTGTAAACGATCAGCCCGATCGTACGCAAAAAGAGAACTGTATTATTGCTTATATCCTAATATCTACCAAAAAACCTAATATCAGCCAATCAGAACTACCCATTCCTACGCATTTTGTCGAC
This sequence comes from Peronosclerospora sorghi, assembly GCA_026184515.1. Taxonomy (NCBI): domain Eukaryota; phylum Oomycota; class Peronosporomycetes; order Peronosporales; family Peronosporaceae; genus Peronosclerospora; species Peronosclerospora sorghi. The sequence continues at coordinate 33,320,766 of CM047580.1, forward strand.
CATTCGACCGCTTACCTTCGGGTTACCGTCAGGTAACCGTGCCAGTTGTCGCATCGTCTGAGACGTCCTATCCACGCCTCGTCCCTGTCCGCCACCGTTGTTTCAACAGTTGTACCGTCTGGGGTACCAACTGTAGCTGGTGCGTATACGCACGGTGCGGCTAGCGCACAGAGGAAGACTCTTTCTTAAAGCGGTAGCTACCGCTACTTAGCCGATACGCCCTTGTAAAGGGCTTAGTAGGAGAGTTCTCCTACCCGGGGCCAAGATTCCCGGGTTGGTTTACGACTTAGCCTTAACGGCTGTATTCCCTTTACGGGATGTAAGTAAAGGGAGGGCTCCCTCTTACCTACGACACTCACTGCGCACGCGACCGGTCGAGGTCGCACGTCCGCAAAATAGAGTGAAATGTAAACTGAATATATTTAATATGTAATTAGCCTAAATTAATTTAAACTAGTATAAACTATATGTAATACTTAGTAGAATATTCCTAATTCGTACCTAGCTAAAATGTAGTGTACACACCTGTGTACGGACACGTGGATGGCTGACGCACCACCACACCAAGGGCCCCTGCCCTGATTGGTTAAAAAAAATAACCAAAGGTTCAAACCCTTTCAAACCGGTCAATTCTGACCTCAATCGTGGTGTACTCATGTACACCAACATTATATGTAACTCGAATGTAACCCCGTTACATCCTCCCCCATCAAGACTATTGCTTACGCAATAATCAAAATCTTGTTGGAGAACTCCAACGACAGTACCTCTGGCTGTCCATTGTACACCTTTAGCGGTGCTATGGACGCAAACTATTCCGACAACTCGGAAGTGGACGCCCTTGGGGAGCTCTCCCCAACGGCTGGCCATGTTGATAGCGCCGAACAGCGCTATCAGGCATCCAACCCATTCCCCACACGTAGGGAAAACGCACTAACTCGTGCGCCACCGTTACCCGCTAGGGGTGATACCTCCAGGTTGCCACAGGCAACCACCACCAATAAACCGTCCTCGGTTCAAGAGGCCCGACGTGCCGGACGGGCACGGAAAGGACCTCGCGACCCTCAAAAGAGGGCTAAGAACGCGGTCAAGAGGGGTTTATCCTCCTATACCCCTGGTCCAGCGGCTATACTGCCGCGTGAAATTGCGCATCGGAACCAACTCCGGGCCCGACTACTAACGCCCAAACATTATTCCGTTAAGTCCTACCGGACGCGCCTCGAGAAGCAGGCACGCGGTGTCTTCGTGGATATTATCCGCGAGATTCCCCTTGTTCTCCTGAGGGACGAAAGCGTCGAAGACGCAGAACAGGCGTTCCGCGCCTGGGCGGAAAGGGAGAAACACCTCCCCAGTTTCGATGCGCTGTACAAAAGCTTTTCCGAACACGACGTTCGGGTAGAGAGATCGCTACGCTTGGCCTATGCTCAGGCCAAAGCGCAAGGTCAATTACCTGCCTCCTATTATACGTGCTCTGCTCTCGATGTGGTGCCGGAGAGCAATGCAAGCATAGCATCTGCCTCCGGCGAACTCCCAGCTACTGGGAGTGAAGGGGCTTCTTCAGCCCCTTTGGTCGTTGACTCTCAGTGGGATTCTCCCGCTCGAAAGCGTTAACGACGTCACGGCAATCCTGCCGCAGGGGAGTCTCGTACTCCCACGAGTTCTGGGAATGTAGATACCCTTTCCACTTCACCAGGTACTGGGTCTCACCCCGGTGATGGCGTCGTGCCATCAGGCGTTCCAGAAGATAATGTGGAGTACCCTCCGTATCGAGCACTGGAGGAGGGGGTCGCGCTATTGCGGCGTGACTTCCACGAGCGCTGTGATCGGCACAGCCGTCGCATCCAAGATTCTCAGGAGGGACTCCGCAACGAGGGGAGTGCGAATGAACGCATCGAGGGGCGGCTTGCCTCTATAGAGTCTCTCGTTGCGGAGCTTCAGGGTCGTATTTCAACCCTGTCGGAGATGTTCCGACCTGTTGCGCCTTTCGGCTATCCGTTTTCTCACCCTCTTCCGAGAGGGGACCCGCCTCCGGGTTCTGGTATGGCTTAAGCATACCCACATAGAAGGTTGGATGCGTACGTATCGCCTTCGGGATGTCTAAGGTATACGACAAGCCCTTTCGGGCTAGTACCTTAAAGGGCCCCACAAACCTGGGGCGCAGTTTATTGCGCAACACATTTGAAACTGCATGTGTAGGAAGATTTTTAGCGTTTAATAAAACACTTTCTCCTACTTTGTACACCTTTTCGTTTCGCCGCCTCTTGCGGTCATCTTGCTCCTTCTGCTTGTCTTGGCTTTCCGCCATGGCATCGCAGACGTGTCGTAAGACACTAAGGCGCTTCGATAAAAACTTATTGATGTGCTTTCGCAAAGATACAGGGCTGACATCGGGGAATCCTCTCCCCCCCTCAAGCCCTGGGCCACACACACGTGGCGTCAACGGAACCCTCGGATTCACCAATCCGTTCACGTAAAACGGGGTAAACCCCGTAGATGCATGTAACGAATTGTTTATGGCAAATTCAACCATCGGAAGCATCTACTCCAACTCTTTGGAGAATCCGGACATAAACTCCGGAGAATATCCTCCACAACTCGATTAACGCGTTCCGTCTGACCGTCCGTCTGCGGATGATCCGCAGTGGACATGAGGAGCTTAATGCCTAGCACCTTAAACAACGCTCCCCAGAATTGTCCCGTAAAACGGGGATCCCGATCCGACACAACGGAATCGGGTAGACCATGCTGTCGAAAGACACGGTCTAGGAACACTTTTGCTGTTCCTTGTCCATCAATGGACTCTGTCACCGCCGCCAGGTGAGCCATCTTGCTCAAACGGTCTACAAAGACCAATATGCCGGTGTTCCCGGCCTTATCCTTCGGAAAACGGACGATAAAATCCATGCTAATGGATTTCCAACACTCCGTTGGAACCGACAAGCTTGCCAAAGGCACAGATGAACTTGAAGAGGGTTTAACCCTCTGACACGTCTCACAGGTACGTATTTACGCACCGACCCACTTATACATGTTGGGCCACCAATACAAAGCGCTTAAAGCGCTGTAGATCTTATCCCGACCTAAATGACCCCCGGTAGGGGCTTCATGTGCCTCAAAGAGGACTCTATACTTCAGTTCCTCATCATGGGGAACTACCACCCGCGGAGTGTCCTCCGCGCTCCTGCTATAATATATCAAACCGTCACAGTACCTGTAACGTTGTAAACGAGCTTTAGCTCTACTTGACAGGGTAGGCTCAGACGAGCCAAGTCCCTTTTCACCCAACGCACTGATAAGCGCCGTGCACTGTGGGTCTTTCTCATACGCCTGGCGTATGAGGTCCACCACAGACGTGGTGAAGAATGTAGCGTGAGCGAGCTCGTAATCAGGACGACGCGACAACGCGTCTGAAATCACGTTCTGCTTGCCAGGTTTATACTTAACCTCAAAGTTGTACTCCGCAAAGAAGGAGAGCCAACGGGCCATCCGTTGCGAGAGATGAGGCGACTTTGTCGCTGTCCGTAAGGACGCGTGGTCAGTATAAACCACGAACGGCTTAGAGCCGAGTAGGTGGACCCTAAATTTGACAAGAGCATACTTCATTGCAATTAGCTCCTTGTCATGAGCGGGATAATTCCGTTCTGCAGCTTTAAGCTGCCTCGACTCAAACGCAATCACGCGTTCCCTTCCTGCATCGTCTGCTTGTAACAAAGAACATCCGATTGCGAAATCGGAGGCGTCGCAGACGACACTAAATGGTTTTCCATAATCTGGGAGAGCAAGAACGGGAGCTTTCAACAAGCTCCCTTTACCGCTTCAAAAGCGTTTTGGTGTTTGGGTTCCCAATACCAGTCAACATCCTTCTTAAGAAGGTCCGTCAATGGCTTCGCCATTTCAGCGTAGTTCTCGCTGTACTTGTGGAGATAGTTGGCTAGTCAAAGCCACTTCCGTAAATCTCTAAGATTTGCAGGCGAATGCCAATCCACAATGGCTTTCACCTTCGCGGGATCCGCCCGCACTCCATCCTTACCGATGAAGCATCCGAGGAAAGGAATTTCCTCAGCAGCAAAGATACATTTGGATGCGTTCGCATATAACTTATTCTATCGCATACATTCGAGCACAGCTCGAAGGTGTATAAGGTGCGTCTGAACATCAGACGAGTCGCCTTCCGCACGACTATGAACGAATATATCGTCGAAGTACGTCTGAGAATACTTTCTATGAGGGAGGAAGAGTTGAGTCACCAAGCGATTGAAAGTCTCTGGTGCATTCGAAAGCCCCTGTGGCATAACTAGCCACTCCCACAGCATGCCACTAGGCGTGCTAACCGCTGTCAGCGGAATATCGGATGCTCGCATGAGCACCTGATAATACCCGTCCACCAGATCTAAGGCACTGTGTACAGTACAGCCCGCCATATTGTTCTGGAGGAGATCCTTCCGAGGAATCGGAGTCTTAATGGGTACAGTAGCTGCATTCAGCTTGTTTTACGCATGCACAATGCGCCACTTTCCGTTCGGTTTACGAACAAAAAAAGTGGGAGATGAGTGGGGAGACTTACTCTCCCGCACCATCCCTGCCTCTTCTTTCCCCTTGAAGAATGCGTCGATGACGTCGCATTGTTCCTTGGGGAGAGGCCACTGTCTAGTGACGCAGTATTTGGTTCCAGGAACCAAATCAATTTCATGTCGGACTCCCCGATCAGGTGGTAACCCCATCGGCGGGTTGTCACTAATGACATCTCCGTATTCCTTTAACAAGGAATGGTAAGGGTCCTCAGGATACGCAAGGATCTTGAGGCCGCTTCGGGCATTTAATGCCTGTTTGGTTTGCACCAAAACTGACTCGTCCATCGTGGATGAGGAGTTCAACTCCTCTTCCGAACGCAACAAGACGACCTCGTCTATTTCATCTGCTTTCAAAGCAGTCTCAAACTCGTTGAAGGACATCTCCTCCAACGACAACAGTTCGCCTACCCCAGGCAACCGTTCAAGGCTTACGCCTTCTGTGACAACACCTGTCACACTATTCAGCAGCATCCTATAGGACTGCTGACTACTGGCTTCGGGACTCATCCCGAGACCCAGATGGGGGGAGTCAATTGCCCCATCTATTGGAAGCGTCTCGCGCCTATCCACATAGGTATCTACCTCTACCACCGGTGACTCGCCGGTCTCACCTACAACGGCGTAGTCGGAATCATTTCCGACGTGCGAAAGAGACAAACTTCGGGTCTCTTCGCTTGGAAGCGCCTCGCGCTTAACCAAAGGGGTCTCTACCCCTACCACTGGAGTCGCAACTTGTTCGCCGGACATGGCGTGGTCGGAATCAATTCCGAGCTGCAGAAGAGACGAACTTCGGGTCTCTTCTCTAAGAGACTCGCGCTTAACCTCAGAGGCATCCACCTCTGCCACTGGCAACTCACCAGTCTCACCGTTAACGGCGTGGGGATTAACCGCCGAATCCCCCTCGTTAAGGAACTCTTCCTTAACGTCATTGGGAATGATCATTTCAGACATCCCAATCTCTGGCATCTCACGCCAGAATCGCTTTTGCGATCGAGCAAAGGTGGGTTCATGACTCGCCAATGCTTCACCCGACCGCGGGTGCGTTGAGCCAATGGACTTAGACTTCCAGTCTATCCATGGCTCGTGGCGTTCCAGCCACTTCATGCCCAGAATGAGGTCATACCTCAAGTCCAAATCCAGGACTAGGCAACGTTCTAAACTGTCGAAGTCTGCAAACTTCAGCTTAAGGTAAATCGAGACCTTGGGTACAGAAACCTGTACGCCCGTCGCAAGACGGACCGTGACAACGTCACGAGAACGTGCCTCTAGGGCCTCGGCATACAGCCGACTCTTCTCAACAGAAGCCCGTCTGACATAATTGTCAGACGCTCCAGAGTCTATCAAGACTCTCCAAGGCTTATCAAAGCCTTTCACGTCCGCAAGGACTACCAGCAAACCTGGCTGGTACACCAACTCGGTGCTAGAAAGCACCGATTCCCTCGGGGCTTTGTGCTGTCGTCCCCTACACTGGGGCTTAACAGCACTGAGGGGTCCCCCAGTAGCCCCCCCCCCCCCGCACCTACTGGGAGCCGTCGTTTCCCGACGGCTTGGACAAGGGCTTTTTCCCCACCCTTGGTCCCTTGTAGCGAGTGTCTCGCTGGGGATTTTTCGGACATCTGTTCCTCAGATGTTCCGTGCTTCCACACAGGAAGCCTCTCAGCGGCCCATGCTGCTGCAACATAGCTAAGAGCTCTGCCTCGAAGCTCTGTGAAAAAGAGTCATAATGACTCTTAGCGGGAGGTTTCTCCTCCGCTTCGACCTGACTCAGGTCCATGGGTTCGGGACCCACCTTAGAGGAACGGAAATTCCTCTCGGCGCTAAACGCCATCTTGAACGCCTCCTCCAGGGATTCGGGTCGGTATCGGAACAATTCCGAACTTGCTGGCCCTTCTCTCAGGCCTCCCATGAAGACGGGAATGGACACATCGTCCGAATACGCTTTCGCGTACATCCATACCAACAGGGTTTTAAGCTCCTGGATATAAACCTCCAGGTCCTTAGTGCCTTGACGGCACCTCAGGAGCGCCAGTTGATTCTGGAAAACCAGATCAGGCGTTGCGTACATGTCCATGAGCTTCTGTTTAAGGACCTTCCATGTTGGGAACACGTCCGTGACTGACTCCGAACACGTAAACGCCCATGTACGGGCTTTGCCCGTAAGATGGGTCAATGCAAGTCCCACTTGCAAGTTATCAGCGGTCATATTCGCTGTGGCGAAGGCCGTTTCGACCTCTCGCAACCCCACGTAAAGGTTGTCACCCTTCTCTCCGGTGAACTCCTTTATCTTAAACGATAATGGAGGGCGCACCCCCGTGGAATGACCTCCACTACAACTCGCCTCATGAGCGATGAGGGCATTTACCCTTGCCTTTACGGTCTCAAGGCCCTGCTCCACTAGGAGCTGCATGCCTTCTTCCCCCGTTAAGGGTAACAGCCTTTTAAAGGCTTCCTGCTGGACGAGGGTCAAACTATCCCAATCGTCATGATTCATCCTTTGCAGAGGATGCCTAGTCTACCAACACAGGTGTTGGATTGACTACATGTGCTACCAGATGTAGCCGGTGCATATACGCACGGTGCGGCTGGCGCACAGAGGAAGACTCTTCCTTAAACGGTAGATACCGTTACTTAGCCGATACGCCCTTGTAAAGGGCTTAGTAGGAGAGTTCTCCTACTCGGGGCCAAGATTCCCGGGTTGGTTTACGACTTAGCCTTAACGGCTGTATTCCCTTTACGGGATGTAAGTAAAGGGAGGGCTCCCTCTTACCCACGACACTCACTGCGCGCGCGACTGGTCGAGGTCGCACGTCCGCAAAATAGAGTGAAATGTAAACTGAATATATTTAATATGCAATTAGCCTAAACTAATTTAAACTAGTATAAACTATATGTAATACTAAGTAGAATATTCCTAATTCGTACCTAGCTAAAATGTAGTGTACACACCTGTGTACGGACACGTGGATGGCTGACGCACCACCACACCAAGGGCCCCTGCCCTGATTGGTTAAAATAACCAAAGGTTCAAAACCTTTCAAACCGGTCAATTCTGACCTCAACCGTGGTGTACTTATGTACACCAACATTATATGTAACTCGAATGTAACCCCGTTACACCAACTGTGGTACCAATTGTGGTGCCCACTATCGTACCACCTTTTGTACCGACTATTCTACCGACAAAATTTGTGGTAACCTCTACCACAGCTACGCCTATAGGGGTGTCTATGATTATGCCCCTAATTACGTACCAATTTTACGGTACGCTTTACCACAATACCACGGCTTTTTGCTGCCACTGCTCTCCATCTGCATGCTGCTACGGCAGTTTGTCTGATGTTGCCACAAGTGCTACTGTACTGTACCCCTCTCACAGATCTCTATAATAACTACCTCATACCTACTCTAATAGCTGTACTCTAAGCTCAGTGTTGGTACCGGTATTAGATACCGCTTTTGCCCAAAGTCGGTATCGGTACTGGTATTGGATACCGCTTCTTGGCAAAGTCAGTATTTATATCGGTATTAATTACCGCTGCTGCCAAAAGACGGTATTGTTCCCGGTATTAGGTACCGCTCTCCCGTTGTCTCGGTATCATACCGGTTGTATCATACCGTGTGGCCTAAACTCGGTAATGGTACCAGTACTGGGGTACCCTTGAGGCAAAAGTCGGTAGCAATACCCTAATACCGATACCGTTGATTTGAAAATCGGTATCACATACCTAATGCCATACCCCCTCCATCTATTTTCGGTATTCACCTAGAAATACCATACCGAACCTTAAAATCAATAGCGCACACCCCTGAACGTGTGGATGTCTAAACTCACTGGCCCAAATGTCTAAACTCACTGGCCCTATAAATAAAGGACTGGCCCTAAAATAAAGGGTCGCCCTACCCTCACCCCCCCACGTGACTTTCGACCATAGAGATGAATATTGCTACTACTAATAAAAGTATCAATCATACCCGGCCTTAATAAAAACGATGGATGCAGAGACACTGGTTTGTGATACGAAAACCCCACGGCGTGTGTTACAATTTAGACTCAAAATTATCAGCTCCAAGGGTGTGTTATGATCATACTTCAGTATCTTTTTCAGGATATTTCTGACAAAACACTTTGTTTTTGTTACAGCCATTTGCAAATGATGCAAAGTGTTACCAGTTCTTGCAGGAACTTGTGACTACCGCTTTGATCGTTACGCTTAAGGTCTGTGAATCGTTTGACTTTGTTTTTGGACTAAATGTTAAAGCTCCCTTTGTCGCTCTATGTTGTTCTGCAGCACCCGTATATTCTTCCAGTCTTGGACATTTACTACTCGAAAGAGAAGAAGGCAGTTCTTGTCGTGCAGCCATTTACTAAATGTGGCAGTATAAAAGATCTCATCTACCAAGTGGATAATCCAGCGAAACCTTTCCAAGGATCGTCTTGAGAATGTGCATCCACTTCCTTTTGATCAAATTACCAAATTTTCACGCCAAATTCTTGAAGCTTTGGCTGGACTTCGGTCGAAAGGTCTGGTGTGTGATCACTTGAGATCCACGAATGTCGTTGATGACAATGTCAACTCTCTACTGGATGAGATTTATACGCTGCTATTTGCTTTTGATCGATATAAAGACAGTCGCGACTTGACTGTAAGTTTGGAGCAATATATTGATATTGATTTATTACTATTTGGACACATTTTATTCGAAATGGCCCACTGGATGGATCTACTTAATCCACAGCCAGAAGAAGTTGTGCTCGAAATGCTTGCACCGGAAATAGCGGAGGTTTTACGAGCGATCTTTTATAATCCAGACTCACTAGCCATACCCGATCCGGCTACTATATCGTTTGAAGTCAAAGAGGAGAACAACGAGGCTGAATTGGGCGACAACGTCGCTTCCGTTTGTAGCACTGTCAGTAGTCGAAGCAAAAAAACACTTTTTTCTCGTCGACGTAGAAAAAATGCTTGATGAGTTTTCACTTTTGCTGATGCGAGGGGTGTCCCGCCAATTGACACGCTCTTTTCTGGGTTTCGGTTGGATTCGCATATGAAAAGCACCATTAAGTACAGTATGCGCATCAAGGCGAGCCGTCGTCTGGCACATATCGTACATTATCACGATCAAGAGGCACTTCGACGGGCTCGTCAACGTACCGAACGACGCGTTTACGAAGATAAAAAGAAACAACAGCAGCGTATTCAGTGTAACAGGGCTCTAAGCACTCTGTTACAACAACTTACACAGAGCGGCGATGAGGCGCTCTTGGACTCAACAGAATAAGGTAATTTTAGGACTGAATTGAATATCAAAGGGAGCAAATGGTCCTCACGACCATTCATCCCAAACCCTACGACAACTGATAACCTACAAAAACTAATGCTAGTTCGCTAGGTACGGTACATATACCGTACCCCTCTTCGTATACGATACCGTCGTAACAGTAACCCATGTAACCCCGTTACCGTAAGCTTAACCCATGTAACCCCGTTACATTCAGCAACTACGACCAACAGGAATTCACTGAGCAGAGGAAATGGTTACAGTATCAAGACTTTGCCATCCAGACGAATGACGCACCACGCAGATAGTTTTCGAAAGCACGCGCAAAGTACGTTGTCTCGAGGGACTAGTGCAAAAAAGCATTGATGTGTTTCTGTAAATGTGCAGTTTTATGCGTTATTGAACTAATAATACAAGTAAAAATAGCATTTTCTTAAAAAAATATATATACTCAATGGTATCAATACTGGAAGTTTCTTCTACTTGTTTCGTGATGACAAATAATTCACATTCGCCATTGGTTGAAGACTGGGTGCTAAATAATGGTTTGCAGCTTCATTAATAACCAGGCCTCTGTATATTAGTATTTCTATTGGGCGAAAGTCACGTGGGGTTGGAGGGGTGTGTGGGTAGGGCGACCCTTTATTTTAGGGCCAGTCCTTTATTTATAGGGCCAGTGAGCTTAGACATTTGGGCCAGTGAGTTTAGACATACCTGAACGTGTCCTATAGCACAAAATACACACTGAAACGTGAACCTGAAATTTATTGGAGAAATGATCCGACTTAAGACGTTAGCCGGCGCACTATGCTCCCGGACCAATGCCCGCCCCCTTCGTATTGCCAAGTTTGAGCAACGTAAATCTGCTCACGCTGCTCAGCAGCTCTTATCATGTTCCGGAGATTTAATCGTAAGGACCGCGCTTGTTGCTGCGGTCGGGGCAGTACTGGCTGCCGGGGGGATCCTGACGGACAGTACGCGGGCTGAAGAGCACCATGAGTTCGTGAACTGGTCCGCCACACACGAGTGCCGTCCCAACAATTTTTACGTGCCTGAGACGGTCGAAGAGATAGATAAGCTGGTTAAACTGTACCACGACAATAAGCAGAAGCTACGAACCATGGGTGCTGGTATATCGCCCAATGGACTGGGCTTCTCCAGTAAAATCAAAGGCAAAGAGGAATCGAATGAAGCTTTAATGTCGCTCGCTTGTCTTGATAAAATTCTTAGTGTGGATAAAGAGAAGAAGCAAGTTACTGTTCAGAGTGGTATGATCGTAGGAGAGTTGCTGGATAAGCTGCGTGACTACGGCCTGGCAATGCAAAACGTTGCTTCTATTCGTGATCAACAAGTCGGTGGCATTACTCAAGCTGGCTGCCATGGAACAGGAGCGGGCATTCCACCTATTGACGACCATATCGTCGAGATGGAGATTGTTACCCCAGCCAAGGGAAAAATGACGTTGAGTCCTACGAAAAACCCGGAGCTCTTTGCACTAACCAAGTGTGGTCTTGGAGCACTTGGTGTCGTGACGAAAGTGACACTACAGTGCGTATCCATGCACAAGCTGGTTGAGAAGACTACCGTGATGACTCTGGACGAGATTCGAAAGAACCACGAGCGCTGGCTCAAGGAATTCCAACATTTGCGCTACATGTGGATCCCGTATACAGATGCCGTTGTGGTGGTGCAGTGTCGTCGTGCTGAAGATGACGAGCTCCTTGATGAAAAGCGTTTTCAACCGGTGGAGAATAGCGAAAAGGTGCGCATGGTAGCTCCACGGAAATTGTACTTAGATTTGACGAAGGGAAACCCAGAGCCGGACTATCTAGACTGGAGCTTCACGAAAATGCGTGATAAATTGCTTGAAATTGACCCGCTTAATAAAGAGCATGTGATTCGCGTTAACGAGGCGGAAAAACAGTACTGGAAGCTTAGCGAAGGTTACAGGATTGCGTACTCGGACGAAATGATAGTGTTTGACTGTGGAGGTCAACAACTTGTTCAAGAGGTTTCGTTTCCTTGCTCCGGCACGCTGGAGCTCGATTTTATGGAGAAACTTTTAAAGCGCATTGACGAGGAAAACATACCGGCACCTTCGCCAATTGAGCAGCGTTGGTCAGCTCGCAGCTCATCCCTGATGAGCCCTGCGTCAGCTTCCAATCCTAACCAGATCTTTTCATGGGTGGGTATTATCCTATACTTGCCAACGGCAGAGAAAAAGGTCCGCCAGTCCATAAAAAACTGTTTCCAGGAATTCTCCGCGGTGTTCCGCGACTTCATGAAACCATTCGGAGCGATGGAGCATTGGGCAAAAATAGAGTGGCCGGAGAATGCTGACGAACGTCAAGTAATGCGCAATCGCTTAAAGAAGAGATATCCGCTTGACAAGTTCAAAAAGGCTCGCGATGAGCTGGATCCGCATCACATTCTTTCGAACCACATTGTTGACGAAATCTGTGCCTAGGTTAGCGCATATCTAACAGTAACATTTTTGCTAGTACGTGATTGACGAAGTCAAACACTGATAGACATTTACCGTGGAGTCAGAAGTCAGATAGAGGAACAATCAGCATATGTGTTAGAAAAAGAGTTTTCTTTTTTCCACGTAGTTTTGGAGTGGCAGATTGTGTGTTGGATAGCGACGGAAAGAGAAAACAACTAGCATCGCAAGTCTACGAGAAAGCCCACGCGCAAGAATACTGCTCCACCGGGCAAGTAGCACCGGCGAAACTGCATTCCCTTGGCGGCACTCGATTCAGCCACACTACCATAGCCGAAGCTGTGGCTAGTAATGTTGTTCGCAAAGCTGCACGAAAGCCAAAAAAGAGAAACACAAACCAGAGATCAGTCGCGCGCGGGGAGCTTGCAGATCGAGGAAATCTGACCGCATCCCAGCGTCTCTTGTGTCAGGAGTTAGAAAAGGCGGAGAAATCTACGAGCCACAACTTGCCCAATACACCGATGAGAAAATTTTAGTAGACTAGCCTACTCATCACCAGGTCAACAAATACGGTCCTGCTCAGCGTCCACACCTTAGCAAGATTACCGATCCATGACCGCGACAGATTGCAGCCCAGATCGATGTATTCCAAAGAATTGTAAATCATCATCGCATACCGAGGCCATCGGCTACCAATGGACCTCCCATAGACTGACCGTGGTCGAGTGGTTCACTGTGTTGAAGTGCCCCGAAATTCGGCCGCGCCGTAGGTCGGACGTATTTGGGCATTTGCGACTTTCAGTAAAAGGGTTTTGGGCATTTACCCAATTTTATAGGTCTTACCCAATTTTATATGTACAATTTGTTAGATTAGGTTTTTACTTAATTCTAATATACTCACTTCAGAATACTAACTGTAGTACATAAGTAGACGAGCCCAAAATTCACTGATAAAACCCAAAATCCACTGATAAAATCCAAAATCCACTGATTTCCACTGATCACGTGATCATTCTTGACCGATTTGGCATCATTAGTCGTAAAGACTGCCCAAGTCCAAAGCGACATCTCCTTATTCTTACGATCCCGGTTCTCTTTTTGAGACGGCTGATGGCCACGCACTTTTTAAAGTGCACGATGAAGCTAAGTTGGCAAGTTCTGAAGATGTGTTCAAGTACTTTTCGACGCCCGAAAGGCCTCGAAAGTGCTGGAACTCAAGTCTTGAACGCCTTTTAGACACAACCGAAGCCGTGGAAGCTGCCACGGACATTGTCGACGGCGATATGGGAAAGACGGTCTAGAATTCTTTAAGAAGAATGTTGTTGATGCCTGAATTAACAATAAACTTGCTGTTTCGGACAAATCACTGGGCTCATTGACAAGGAGAAGCTTAGCATCCATGTATTAACGACACCGCTGTGAATGAGGTAATGCGTGGAATCCTTGCAACATGGAGACACTCATCTCTGGTTGACCTCTGACGTATCTGTACATTATAACTTGGTATTATACGTGAACGGTAGGCGCATTAAAATCGATGAAGAAGATGTGCGACCGAACAGACGCTACTTCAATTTTTGCGACGCGATTTACGTCTAACCGGCACGAAACTTGGGTGTGGGGAAGGCGGCTGTGGTGCTTGTACTGTCATGATTTCAAAGTACGACGTAGCGAAGAAGCGCGTGTGTCACGTGTCCGTAAGTTCATGTTTGGCTCCAGGCGCGCAAAAAATGAAAAATTCGTTTAAACACTCCCAGGCTGAGTCGAAATAGTACGGACTAATTATTTCCTTTGCGTTTACTTAGCCACTTTAAGTGGTGTAGAGAATCCCCAACTATGTGCCATGGACAGCTGTGCCGTAACCACGGTGGAAGGTGTGGGCTCCATCTTAAGAGTAAGAGAAGAAGCCACAGGTCTGCATGAAGTCCAGCGGACTTTGGCCGAGTTTCATGCATCCCAGTGCGGCTATTGCACTCCAGGGTTTATCATGGCTTTGTACACAATGGTCAAAGAACGAGAAATGGGAGAGGATTTCTCAATGGAGCATATTGAGCACGGTCTGGACGGCAATTTATGCCGCTGTACCGGGTATCGTCCAATCTTAGACGCGGCAACGCTCCATGTTTAGTATACTCAGTGCTCGAGCTTCGTTCTAAAAAATAACAACGCGATACAAATTCACGTTAAATGCCGACTGTAGCATATAGAATAGGAGGACGCGAGTAAAGAGTGAATGCTTACGAGGTAGAAGTCTCTCCGTGGCCGTGACCTCAAAATCTTCACTCGGAATACCCGTCTTCGACTTCTTCTTGCCCATCACAGCTCGTCTCCTGATATGGAGATCACCGACTTCAATACTAGAATTTGATCCAATCGCATACACAAATGGATGATCACGTGATCATGATCACATGATCAGTGGATTTTGGGTTTTATCAGTGGATTTTGGGTTTTAAGTGAATTTTGGGTTTTATCAGTGAATTTTGGGTTGGTCGATAAGTACGCGGGTAACACAAAGTACGTTTGGACACTCGAGGCACAAGGTGGAATTGGTTACTTGTAGGAACGTGGAAGTGGAATTAAATTACGTTTGTGGTCTGATATTATTACTTTTGATTTACTTTTAATTTGGAATTGGTCACGTGGAATATAAGTGGATTTATATTAGGGGGAGTCAACATGAAAAAACCCCGAAAAATTATCACCCCTGATAAACCCAGATCAGATCCCGTCCATCACCCCTGCCAACATATGACAAACCGTCTGATTTCACCTAGTCGACGTGGGGGATTTCACAATTTTTACTCGCCAAGAATCCGCAGCTCCCCTTGCTCACTCCTTGCACCATCGCTTACCCGCCACCAACACCCCAGTCCCCACGTGTCCTGTGTGACCCGTCCCCCGGTGGATTAGCCCTTTAGGAGTAGTGCTGCTCCCCATTGTCAAGTGGATTTTGATGGGGGGGGCGGGGGGCGGCGGGATACCCGGACTGGGGGAAAGGGGATAACGTTTTCACCCAGCTCCTCGGGTACCCGATAACTTTATCCCCCCCGGTAAATCTGAATCCCCCCATCAATTGTCCCCCCTCAAAAACGTCATGTTGACTCCCCCTATTAAGTGGTCGTAGTACAAGCATTTATTTCGAATACATTAGTACGGTTTGGAAGCACCTTATCTGAAGCAAGCTATCGTAAATAGTACATCGTAGTGATATGAGTGAAGAGCATAAAGTAGAGCGCAAAGTTAAACACACTGCTCACTACGGAAGATCCCGGGTTCAATCCCAGGGCCAACCTAACTTGGTTAGTTTCAACAAAAGGTGTAATATGACGAAACAAACCAGTGCCAATCCCATTGAAGTTAAAATAATGGTTCCTACTAAACCAATTCCTGTATAAATCATAAGTCTCCGATACTTAATGATTTTTTTAGCTCTGTCATTTAATTGTGTCTATAAGAGTATCTAAAATTTAAAAATGAGTATTATCATGCATAAAAATTTACCGGATCAAGTCCAAGAAGCGTACTCTCAATATCGAAACTGGTAGCAGTTCGGTTTTTGTGGTGGATTCCAGTTCAAAATCGAACACCGAAGTGTCCGGAACTGAACCACCAGCGTGCCCAGACGACCAAATTACGGGGGGGGTACCCCGCGAACCTTCGCCTGGGTACCGATCGGGCGACCGATCGGCATTACAGGACGCCGAGTCCGATTTGTCTTGCGTCTCACCTTGTGTACCCATTGGTATGGGTGGCTACACACTCGGAGGACCGTTATTTGGTGGAGACTTTAGAGAAGATCAATATGGATGTACCACTTCTGGGGTACTGATTAAAAATTTCAACGAAAGGTAATCAAAAATGGCCGATCGGAAAACGAAGCGAAAATCTTCACTTCGAATGCAATTAAATCTGGCACTTGACCGCTCGTGGCAGTGAGTAATCCAGACAATAGTAAATCCTAGCACTTGATTGCAGATCAATGAGTAATCCAGCCAATAATAAATCCTGGCACTTGAACGCAGATCGCGATGAGTAATCCAGCCAATTCCTGGGACTTGATCGCAGCAGATTGCGATGAGTAACCCAGCTAAAATAACACGCCTCCCTTGAGCGTGGCTGAACTGGAGTGGTGAGTGAACGTAACGAGTGCTCCCTGTCGTGGGGCTTCCGGTGGAGCTCTGTCTTGGCCGGGCTTAATAAGCGTGAGGGGACTCTGTCATCCTCCCGCTCCCAATGCCTCAGATCGGATCCACTGGAGACTTACGCAACCCGATGTAATACGAACACACTGTATTTAATAGCCAATTAAAATCCAATATGTAAAATATATGTAAACCGTGTGCCTTACCTAAAATCTGCGTACAAAACACTCCAAGCTAACTATTGGCATAAAATACTCCGTCCTTTCAGCCAACCCGATCGATCCGCCTTGAAAACTGGTACACTGGTACAAACTGGTCAATAATTTTCAATAGAACTTCACCACACTTTCATCAAAAGGGCTTAGTGGATGAAGTTCTCACCATTTCCCAGCGTGACGTCATGAGCTACTTTTTGCACGTTCATTTTATTTTATCGAGATCACTCATCACGGTTCACCTGTCTTCACGCAATAAAATTTTCGGCTGAGTCACAAGGGGATAAGCCCACCAAGTGCCAGATCCTCCACTAGGACTTAGAAACACTTCTCGGCGGATGCCTTCCGGCAAACTACGAGAGCTCTACTCTGGAGGAATGAAGCAGTCGGCCGTCACATTGGACGTCGTAAAATCATCCAGTGGGCAGTCGCCTATTATGTGCCCAAATGTGTGACGTGTGAGATTGAGACCTTTTTACACTATCCGATCTTCTTAAAACGGATCATTTTGTTCCTCTGATTCGTTCTTCATTAATGTCTGATCCATATTTTTGTCGACTTGAAGGTATTGTAATTTTCCGTAAACAACTTGGTAAACTACATCCGTATCAACTCATGAGTTCTCATTAGGACCTATCACATTTTTGCATATTCTTTTTTCCTAGACACTTTGTAAACTGTTGAGTACCAATTTTGCACACAGGAATCGTTGAGTTCATCACGTTACACTTTTTGAAGCCAACCAAGTTGATCGGCCCCGGGATCGAACCCGGGACCTCCCGGTCACAAAGAGAGCAGCGACCACGGGATCGGTTGAACACGGGAATGGTCAGGGATCATGACGTACGCGACGAGAAGAATATAGGTAAGCGGAGAAGCGAAGCAGTCGACGTGGTCGCAGCAAAAGCAGGCCACCACCGAACACCACCCAAAAAATGATGACGAGTGCAAGACAAGATTGGTGTTTCAAGAAAAGCCACGAAAACATGGATACCCATGGAAAGCAAGCTTACGAAAAGAAGTTGATTACGACCGACATGGAGTCCAAGCGGCTGGTGGATGAAAAGTTGATGCTGGATCAGGAGTGAAAGAACAACGCTCAACGTGCGGTTTCAATAATTTAGCTCAGAAATGGTTTCAAGACTAGGTCTATACCTCGACAAAGCGAAAAAAACTTTGTCGCCATTTTGAAGTAGAAAAATGTAGGAAGTTGACATGAGTTGGGGGCACGTGCGAATTCCACTTGTGACAGTATCGGCCGTTCGTGCCTTACCGTCTGGGAAGAAGTTTCAATGAAAGAAGCGCGCCCTACTTGATCAGGGTAGGGGCGCACGGGAGAAGGATATAAATGCATGCATTACGGTAAAAATATACTAATTATAAATGCGTACTTAAGAATATAACCTAAAACCTTTAATAAAGCAAATATAAAGATAAATTCCAAAGTAGCTAAAAATGCATAAGTGACCACAATGGTCGCGCTTCACTTGAAGTTTGTATGTAGTCTAATACTGGACTACACACACATCGCTTGTAAATCTTCACAAAAAAGCTAACTCTCAGAAAATGACATCAGAAGAAGTGAGTCTACGTTATAAGTTGGAGATATTGAGTGTTGTGTCTAATTATTTGCGTCAAATATTTGATCGCAAAGAAAACATACCATAGCCGTAGTTAATACAATAAATCAGTTTTTTTTTCTCAATACTAGAAACTTTATGAGTTCATACAACAGCATTGATGGACTTGAGCCTACCATGGAGGATGTAAATAAATGCATCGCAGACGGTTCATCGGCCGACAATAGACGAAGAAATACTGTTGAAGTTTTATCAAGCTATGAGTGTGTGCAGCCTGGTATTAGGCTGCATACAAACTTCAAGTGGTGCGCAACCTTTGTGGTCATTTTTGCATTTATGTATTTTATCTACTTTGTAATTTTATCTTTATATTAAGTTTTAGGTTAGGTTTTTAAGTACGCATTTATAATTAGTATTTTTTTTACCTTTTAACACGTATTACATCCTGCCCTCGTGC
Source organism: Peronosclerospora sorghi (assembly GCA_026184515.1). NCBI lineage: Eukaryota > Oomycota > Peronosporomycetes > Peronosporales > Peronosporaceae > Peronosclerospora > Peronosclerospora sorghi. The sequence continues at coordinate 33,339,457 of CM047580.1, forward strand.
GCACCTACCCTGATCAGGTAGGGCTCGCTTCTTTCTAAGAAATCTCCATCCCACCCGGCAGTTAGGCAATAACGGTCTAAACTGCCATTAATGAATTTAACACGTGCCCCCAACTCGTGTCAACTTCCGACAAATACTCTTTTCAAATTCGCTGGAGAAGCCAAAAGGTTAGCTAGGACTAGAGGATCCAAATGAAGCGTAATGAACAGATAGGCTGAAAAATGCCTTTTTGACAACGAAGTATTCCCAACTAGGTGATGAAGTGTCTCGTCTCTAAACTGAAGTTGAAGAAGCCCGGAAAGATAAGGAGGCAAAACCTTTAATAGCACAGGAAATTGCTCAGAACTAGCGGAACAAGAGAATTGATGCGGTGACTCCAATTGTGTTGTTGGCAGAAAGCAACATGATTTAATGGACCAGGTGAAATAGTATTAACAAAAACATAATGTAGCCCAGACAGATATTAAAAAGTACCAGGAGACTGCGATAGAGAAATATACTGATCAAATTATGCATGCAGACTAGAACAGATGTTGAGCTGAAAAGTCTGTTGGGGTGAAGAAAGGGGTGAGACTCAACACGGAACACTACAAATAGAGGCTAGTGACGTGCACTGGCCATAGTTTGAAGAGATGTTGATGCCCAAAGACATCGAATATACCTAAACCTTCTTGATCAAATACCTGTTCAAATGTCCACTTGTTCACCTATGAAACGGTGATCAATTCTCAACTGTATTTAACTGATGAGTGCCAAAATGTTGAAGTTGCTTCCACCACCAGATTATAACTATACAAGTGGAGTTTACATTCTTTGTGTTGTTAGTTTTATCTTTGATTGATTGATCTGATCAATTGAAGCATCTCAAGGAGTATCTTTTTATACTTTATGGAGCCCGTTACCGGCACAACCCTTGTCCTCATTACTTATCAACTCTGACCTGACGAGATGAACATTAAATCTAGAGTCCATCTTATGAATGTAAGAAACCAGAAACGATGGGTACATAAGGTGAGATTGACGAACTAGATCGTCTAGCAAACCGTAATCAGGCGATGATCGTGAGGATTTTTGTTGGTTCGGTCGTAAGGGTATGTGCTGATCGTTTCAATCTGGATTGACTAAGATTAGCATACCCCTTCCGATTGTTGGTCGTCTAGGTAAGTGAAAATTCGACGAGAGTTTTCGATCTGGATATCGACTCCACTTGTAACAGGACTAATCCTGTTACTGGCTAACACTGTATTTTGCGAGGAAGCGCGCAATACAATAGGGCAGGATTAG
>CM047580.1:33340750-33357844 GCA_026184515.1 Peronosclerospora sorghi
GATCGAGAGCACTAAAGATGGTGCTCCCGCACATGCCATCTATGATGACATCTTTTCGCGGTATCGGCGTCTGTGCCGGTACCGTCGCTGCGTTCAGCTTGTTGTAAGCGTGAACGATTCTCCACCCACCTGTGGACCTTTTCCACACAAAAGCTGGGGGTAGAGTGCGGTGAGATAGACTCCCGCACTTGGCCTGATTTACGACGAGCTTCAAAAAACTCGTCGATCGCTTTTACCTGATCACGCGGCAACGGCCATTGCCGCGTAACACAATACTTCGTGCCTGGCACGAGGTCAATCTCATGCCGAGTTCCCTTATCCTTAGGGAGCTCACTAGGTACTTCTTCTGGGAATACGTCAGCGTATTCCCGAAGTACCTCATAAAATGGGGAGTTCGCTTTAAGCGACTCCCAGCTCTGCGCTTCAAAGCGCTGAACTTTGGTTTGATCATTGGGAACCTCTTTCCCAATGTTTTCCACTTTTAATATGGATATTCGCTCACGAATATCCACTACATCATCTGTTGCTACGAAATATACAGATCTGTTCGATCTGATCGTCGTGCAATTTTTTCATCAACTTCTTCCAGCTTAGCGATGGAAGAGCCATCACCTCCGAACCTTCTTTCGGAGGGTGTTCCATCAACAGAGACTGGGTAGCTAATCCGGTCTCCGTTTGCGTCAAGATGTTGATCGTCTCGACGGAACTGCCCATGCAATCAGACGCACTCGTCTGATTGACTGCTACACGATGATTACGATTCACCGTGTGCGAATACTCATCATCATGGTGACCACTGCCTACCATGGAATTTTGGCGATCAGATGTGCTCGTCTGATCGGCCGCCTTTTCTGCGACACGGTGGTCTTTATCACCCGTGTGCAAGGCTAACCCAACGTGGTGGGCACTGGCCACCACGGAGTTGTGCTCACGATTGCACTTGATCGTGAGTTCACTCTCATCAACACGGAATTCTTTCATCGTGTTCTTCGGTCGCACAGTGGGTGTTTCCCACTGTGGATACTATTTCATTCTCACGGTGGGTGTTTCCCACCGTGAATATCACTTCATTCTCACGGTGGGTGTTTTCCACCGTGGATATCACTTCATTCTCACGGTGGTCTTATCACCCGTGGAATGTTTCTCTCCAACACGCAATGACTCTTCTGTTGCGTGTGGTAGTCCCTCTGGACTCTCACCAGCGGAGGTACCTTCCGCTGATCGGGTCAGAACAGACCTGGTGGTGCCATCGCTATCCACCAGACTGTCTGACGCTGCGGTTGTATCTTCTGATACAGCCGGATTACACACAGGGTAATCAGATCATGTGCGTCCGCCGCAGTCGATCGATAGGTTAACCCAGTCGATCGAAGGTTTAAACTTGGACATCCATGGGATTCCAAGTATCACATCGAACTTGGCATCTAAATCGAGGACGATGAATTCATCCTCGAATGACAGTTCATTCAACTCGAAGCGTGTTTTAATCACACGCTTTGGAATATTCACGGTTACACCTGTTGCTAAACGGACTGACAACATACTTCGTGGGGTCTACCTCCACGAAGCTCAACAGCGTTAGACTCTGAGTTCTAACGAAATTGTTTGACGCTCCTGTGTCAAACAAAGCTCGCATGGGGACATCGCTCCCGTGCGGCTTAACCTCCAGGGTGATAAGAGGCTTACCATCACCCTGCACCTTTTGACAGGACATAGTACCGTCTGGGGCTATTACCCTCACATGCCCTATGTCGGCATGTGGGATAACATTCCCAGTAGGGCGCCCCGCCCCTACTGGCGATTCTCGTTTTTGCACCAGCAGGGTGATGTCCCTGTTGGTGTCGCCGTGCAGCGGACGGTTCCGTCCGCTGACTGCGTGGCACCGGACGCGGTGCCATACACTGATGGACAAAATGCCCCATTTTCGCGCATCTATTGCAGCGAATATTCTTCTTAAATTTCGGTTGCTTCGTGTTCGAAGCAACCGCAACCGATAGGTCCATCGGCTCTGGACCTCCACCGCCCATGCTCTGGCTCGGGTGGCTGTTTCTTGGGACGAAGTGTGAGCTTCGTCTGCCTGACTGCTGATTGTTGACATGCCGTTGCGGCATGTCAAAATCGAAGGGCTGTTGAGCCCTTCGGCTGTACCCAGCATGCGATGACGCTGATCGCATGCTGAACTCCTCAGGGATGCTCATGTCAATGGCATCCTTTAGAGTCTCTGGCGGGTGCGGGTAGAGAATCTGTTTGACGGGACCATCATTGATTCCCTTCACGAATCGAGTGACCTGCATAGCAGGGGGCACCGGCTCATACACAACATTTGACAGCAAATATTGCGTCTTCTGAGCGTAAGCTTGAAGGTGAAGCTTACCTTGCCGGAGTTCCATGAACTCCTGCCGACTACTTAGCTCCATTTCTGGAGCTTCAAAGTTGAGCTTTAGCTCAGCTTTTAATTCCTTATAAGTAAGGAACTCAGAGTCATCAGTGGCTCTGCGACTCATCGCCCATGCCCTGGCTCTGCCGCCCAGACATGTTGTGGCGAAGTACGCCTGTTGACGTTCGTCAACAATATTTTGCGCAGAGATGGCATCTTCCACCTCTGTGAACCATGTACGAAGGGGCTCGCCCCCTTCGCCGGTAAAGGGTGGTACTCGCGCCTTTAACACTTCAACGCTATGCGTTGTAGGTGCTGATGCGGTCCGCGCTGCCTCTTGCGCGGGCCGTTCTGGCTTTTATGGTGGTTTCGCCTAAAGCGATTCACCACCTGTATCACTTCCTCCGGGGACTTACCCAGGAGGAAGGTAATGATGTCGGTCCCCATAGACCGAACCGTTTCCACCGTCGCGTCTTTACTACGCGACGAAAAGTGAGGGAAGTGTTCATTCACCACTTCCAGCGTTCTATCTCGCTCGGCAGGCGTCATGTCTCGCGACATGATGCCGAGCGGCTCTTAATCTTCGCTCCGCTAGTTAACTAGCAGAACGGAACTGTGGTCGTTAGGACGGACCACAAAGTGCTACCAGGTGTAACAGGACTGATCCTGTTACAGGCTTACACTGTAATTGCGAGAAAGCGCGCAATACAATTAGGGCAGGATTAGTTGATAACAACTAATCCTATACAAAAAGTAAATATAAATATTCACTTTGTCTTAAGAACGCAAAATTAAGAGTGTTTATTTAATGGGTGGTTTAGAGGCTAATAGTATAGTAACTACCTAATTAATATAATAATATCAAGTATTCAACTAACTGTACTATTAGTTAACCTGCAAGATTCGGTATTTATACCGAATCGACTTTTCCTTCGTAGATTATAATAACTTATAATCTCTTATTTCAATTTCAGACAACGCGTCTGAAATTAAACTGTGATATTATAACTTGAACATCAATTATGTAATGGCACCCCATTACACTTACCGTCTAGCTGGACGATACACGCCGTGGAGCTACCAGGACACTATCACCACGAACTTGTTTCTCAAATGTTCGTTCTCCCATTGTTCTTCTTGGTACACACCCGGACGTGTCGATGCGCTACTTTCAGTACTTGCAATGGCGTGGGCACCTTGTCAGCTGCCGACACTGTCCGCTTCGCTGACTTCATGAGTGTCCGCGAGTATTCTCCCAAGTCAATGCCCTACATGTCAGTTCGTTATCGTGGTCACATCAACACCAGATTCAATAGTAAACAACCTTGCGCGCCCAGCCGCCCACGCCGTCTGCGACGCCCACGGTATTGCCGCTAATAAACCACGCGTCCTAACAAAAGAAACCTCGACGTAAAGACTGTGGTTGCCACCCAATCTCAGACTCGGGACCAAATGGTCGACCATTTCACCTACAAAAATGAACCGAAATCACCTAACTTTGAAACCCCCTAATGAATATTTTCAACAACTTTCCCTCATTGACGTACACTAGCGAGCGAAACCACAAATATCATATGAGGTAACATAAAATACTACTGTGACGATTTTTAGGCTAATCATTGGTGTAACATATTAGTAATAGACAGCATTAGTGTGGCCACGTTAAACATTTCTCATTGCGATACATGTAGTATTTGCTCCGCACCCTACACTCTATATAAAATGTGTCTGTACCGACTACAAAGCGGATAGAAGTCTTGCTTGCACTGCGTCAATGCGTGCAAAGTCCTTAGTGACCTTATCGGCAATGGCCTTTCGCAGCTGCTTGACCTCGTCATCACCGCGAATAGTATCCAAAAACGACAGGACAGCCTCAAACTCGTGTTCAATACCTTGGATAAAGGCAAGAGCCTTTGACTTGGTATTATGTGGAGTTTTGTGAGCTGGCTTCGTAGATTCAACAGTAGCTACAGTTCCTCCTCGCTCTTTTTTTTCAAAAAGGTCCAGCTCCGCGTCCGCGTTATAACAATCCCACTCTGTCTCAAACTTGTTGCCTTGCGAATCCAAATGATAGGCTACAGCAACCAATTGCATCCTCACAATGTTAGCAACGGTGCTAAAAAAACTATGGAAAATACCAGCGACGTGCAGGAGTTCAACGAGGAATTAGCAGCGAGATCCGCCGCATCCGTCTTCTTAACTTCCTTCTTGGTCTCAAAATTCGCTAGCTCTGTCACTTGTGCCTCCAAATGCATCAAGCGCAACTCCACCTCCAATGCGATCTGTTCTACCTTTCGCAATAATTTAATAGTATTACAATGCTTTTTTTGCACTCTGGGTTGATGCACATATCGTAAACAAAAGCTCCGTTAGCAACCGAAAACAATATGTTGCCATATCTCAATAAACTATGCTATTATCATTAGGCAGATGCAGGTCAAAATCGTACGTGTTGTGCTGGTGCTGATAGTATGCAAGCGGGACGGCAAGTAGTGCCACCGATGCAGCCATTAGCCATTTTTGACTTGACATACGCTTAAAACACGGAAATATAACAAAAAAATAGAAATTTATTTTAGACGCTCAATGGGAAAGAAAACCAATTGGACGACGGCCGAAGATCAGACGCTCTGTCGCGTGTGGATGAACGCTAATGAGCTGCAATCACAGGGTGGAGATCAAAAGTCGTCAAACTTTTGGAATCTAGTGCTTGAACTATTCCATGAGGAAGTTGAGACGCCGGTGGAACGCCCTCTAAACGGGCTCAAAGTGCGCTGGACGCGCATCAATCGCGACTCGCAAAAGTTCACGTCAATCTTTAATGGGCTTCAATATAAGCGAATGAAGCAAGCAGATCAAAGTGGGGGAGAATCGGGGGATACTAAAGCAATGGCACTCCTTACTGAGCAGCCATGGATCGACGACGCCAAGGTTATTTTTCGTCAGATCTACAAATCCAAGTTTTCATTTGAAGCCTGCTGGAAGCAGTTGCGCTATTCTACCAAATGGATGCAGCTATACTCCAGCACAAGCAACTATCCCGTCCTGCCGATAAATGCTGTGTCAGCTACGCTCACAGTAGCGAAGGCGGAGACTGTCCACGCCGATGCAGCAGAAGCACCGTCTGGTAGAAGCAATAAACCAGATACGTCAGTGCTAGAGCATGGCATTAAGAAATCTACGTCTCCTTCTCTTTTGCCAAGCGTGACGAAGTCAGCCCTTCCTTCTGATGAGACTTCATCGTCTCCCGTTGCAGCTGTTGCTTCTACGCAAGCGCCTGAATCGCGTGCCTTCATTCTTTCAAGCCGCAAGCGACGATTTAATGCCCCATTGGAATCATGTGCAGAGGTTTCTCACCAAAAACAGTTTCATGGAATTACAAGCGCGTTAGTTGACGAACTTAAGCGACAGAATGACCTCATGGAAGACCAGAATGCTATAGCATTACTCACTATTAACAGCGAGATGATTTCGGATGCAGACACTCGGCAAAGTTATTTATTATTGCGGAATCGTTACCTGAAGAAGGCACGTAATGATAGCAGAACAAGTACGGTCGTATAAAAGCTGCATATTTTCCAGCCAAGTAGGATGAATGTCCGGATAGCTAGTTTTTTATGCATATGTTTCTTCAAAATTAGTTAATGAAATTCGCTATTGAAGCAATCGCGTGAAAATTCAATCTACTTGCTTTTCCACCAAATATAGAAAGCAATCCAAAATTGAAACCAGAATTAGAGCACACCATCCTGCTCATCAGCGCGTGGCGGGCAAACATCAATCAAATGACAGTTGGAACTTCTTCAACTCTAATTGAAAAGCCGTGGGAGCAGCGAAGCAATGGTTTCCAACCTAATATTAATATAACTCCTGCTGATTACCATAAAAAAAATCTCGATCTCGCTGCCTGAACGAGATTAAGATTTTCTTTTTATCGAACAAGAAGAAAAGTCGTTGAACCCGGTACGTTTCGTTCTCTGTGTACACCATTAGCATTTATCGGAAGTGCAATGAGAAGAATTCAACCATTAGCATGTATCGATTACCAATCCCGTGGTCAAGTAGTACGCTGCTCACTACGAGACCGGAAAATCCCGAGTTCGATCCCGGGCCGACCCGACTTGGTTGGTTTCAATAAGTGTAATGAGACAAATTCAACCATTAGCATTTATTGTTTTGTCTTCTGTTTTAGATGAACGTCGCTCCTTACTCAAGTAAATGATCGAATTGCGATCAATAACAAATACTAACCACGATTACCGCAGTTCGCAGTACTCTAGTTTGCCAACCGTTTTGGAAGCTGAAGACATGGACGCGTTGTTTCCGCAAAATTTTCGAAAACAGGGTCTTTATGCGGTAGCAGCTACAGAGCGCCATTTCCGCCAGTATATTAGCAAGGGCACTGTGGTCAGTTTTTCAATTAGCTATATCGTTACCAACTTCTTCCGCACCAAAGTCGCAGGAAGAATGGAGGGGTAAGCTTACAAACTTGGTATACTCGTATCGACTATTCTGAGGCATGTCACGTTTTGTCAGTTTGCTGACCCCTCAGCACTAACTTTTCGATACGTAAAGGCAAAAAGTGATTCCAGATGCTCGGTAGCAGACCTTAGTTTTGGCATTTTTTTTCTACTCTGCTAACCAGATATGGATATCCTTGCAAAAACATTTGACTTGCGCTTTCCTTTATCGACTGAAACTTGCAGCTGCCCATTTGTAATTTGATGAGTTGTTCGCGCTTTAGAATGACAAATACCGCTTGTGTGATAAATAGTTAAAGATATTAGTTTGCTCCGCACCGGACTTTATTCATGATGTTTTAATAGCGATTCAGGATCCATGGATGTTGGGATGCATCTTTTAATTCCATTCGGTCCGCCGGTTTCTTTTTCAGTAACTGGTCGATAAAGTTTCTTGCATTATCAGAAATCGAGGGGGTCGGCGGGAAATTATAATTGACCGATTCGATCCGCTTATACATGTCCAATACATTTGCGCAATAAAATGGCGTCACACCGATTAGCAGCTCATACGCAAGCACCCCCAAACTCCAGGAGTCTGTTCGATAGTCATAAGGCAACCCCAACACTATTTCTGGGCTCAAGTAATCTGGGGTCCCACAGAATGTATTGCGAAAATTGTAAGGCCGAGGCGCATGAACAGACCACCCAAAATCTGCAAGCTTAATGGTATTATTGTACCCCAGTAGAAGATTTTCAGGCTGTATACGTCACACACAAAAAGGTAAAGTTAGTTCGGGCAACACTATTGCAACTGGCTATTATTCATTATACCTTTATATCCCGGTGAATTATGCCACAGCTGTGACAGTGCTTAAGGGCCTCAACAACTTGGGCCACATAATGCGCGGCCGCAGCGTCGTCAAAATACTTTATTCTGGCTAACTCCTTATAGAGCTCTCCATGTGGCGCATATTCAAGCACCAAATATACGCACGAGCTGTCGTGAAAATAGCCGTGCATGTTCAGCACATTGGGATGGCGAAGCCGCACTTGAAGTTCGATCTCTCGTTTCAAATTATGTGCATTTCCGTCACGTTTCAACGGTGACTTGGAAAGAACCTACATGGCATATTAGCAGCATACTAAAGTGAAAAGAAACATATATGCAAGCTTACCTTAAGAGCGACAGAAACGTTCGAGCCCTTCACTTTAGCCAAATACACGTTTCCGAACTTGCCCTGACCTAAATTCTTTGTGACCAAAAAGTCGTTGATTTCCCATTCGGTATTACCATTTAAGCAATCAATAAGTGACCGCTTGGGCTTTGAGTCAGCGCGTGATGTACGGATAGAAGAGCTCTCACAGGACCAACGCGAAGCAAGACTGGTCCTTGTTGATATCTGCCCTGAGCTTAATGGGAAACGATCAGAAGAAGCTTGTTCAGGAAGTGAACTTTCGCGGTATGAAATGGTATCCTCGTGAGAAGTAGATAGCTCTTGTACAGCTAGCGGCTGTTGACTTTCCTCTTTTTCACCTGTTACAGGACTGGGTCGTAGCTCCTGTGATTCCAAAATAGCGCTATTTTTAATGACGTTTGCCTCCCGTAAACTGGAGGAAGATACGCGAATTTTTGCAGGAATACTGCTCAGTGGAATTGTTTGTCTTGAGTTTACGTGTTGACTTGTCTCGCCTTTGACAGCTTCGAACAGCGTCACTGGTTCAACACCATCACCGCCCACGATTTGACCTGTGAGCAAACTAACACGTCGTGGTCCGGGCACATTTTTCAGTGAGCTTTCCTTGTTGTTTTCCTCCATCCCTCCGTCATCGTCACTGTCCAGTTCCAAAAGCGCCCGCGTGGGTGTCAGTACTCGCTGCGCTCCACCAGCCAAAGACGGTACATTGGAGCTTGGAGAAATATAACGTTCTGTTCTGTTTCTCTTCCTGTTGGAATATACCTCAAAACTTTGTAAACTTTCTTTTGAGGCTGGTGTGGCACTTGTTTGATCAGTATCGCTTCTAGCTTTCGCTGGAGTCTTGTACAGTAGTTCTCGCCCCTCCACGAGAGGTTCCAAGGAAGCTGAATGACTCACCAATTGACTTACAGCATCAGACGTCGTTGATGATGGAAATATTCGTCGCTTGGCAATCTCTTGCGTGCGCACTACAGCTCCTCTGTAATAATGAAAAGCTGTTAAAGTCGCGCCCTACTAAAAAGATTTGGACTGTTCTACCGGTGAGCGATGACACGGCGCGCGGATCGATCAAACTTATTGGTCCTTTCCATTTCTTTTCCTCCTTTACGACGCTTCTCGTCTCGCCATCGCTCCAATGCTATACGCCGACTATCAGCCATTTTGCACTTTAAGTAAATAAATCCTAACAGAAAGTGTGGACCACATTGACGGGCTTAAGATGTTTAGTTCCCATAGGAAAACTATACATGGGATGGGTGGATCAACGTAATCAGCGGCATCTATTCGCCGCGGTTGCTATGGAAGACAGCGGAGCGAAACTAACGGAAATTTGCTTAGGACCATCGTCCTCCTGTTCTCCTAACGAGCGTTTTCTTTTTGATGCCAACAAGATCCTCTTTCCCATGATGTCAATTGGTCGATACGCCGGATAGATACAGTTAGCCCAGATAGGTTTGCATCCCTGACGCTTCGCCACCCATTATGTACGAGAGGTTTTGGAAGCTACAAGATCCAACAACGGTAGCAAAAATATCACGTTTTGATTTGTATAGCAAAAGGAAAATTATTCTGATCTCCTCGATGACCCCATTAACATGAAAAAGGGCGCGGTTATGTCGACGCATTCCGTCACTACTGACTAAGCACTGGATTGGGTTGGTCGATGCTTTCATAGCATGCGGCGATGCTATCCTGGAAGTTAGCTGTGAAACCGAGGATTCAGTGCGCGGTGGAATCATCATAGTGGAATATTCCTAACTGCGCCACCATGTCTTGTGGCTTAGCTCATTCAGAGATCCATGAAACTTCCATCGTGCATAATTGCAGTGGAACCATAATCCGCTGAATACTTTCCGCTAATCGATTTTTCAAATGTACAGTTGTCCGCAAGTTTCTTAAACCAAGCAGATGTAAGTCTAACATCGTGGAGGGGTTGATCATTTTGATGACGGTATTAATTGAACTCTGTGCACTGCTCTGTGTCTGTAAATATTGACAACGAGTGGAGCCATTTATTTGGCGTTAGTTGCAGTGTTTCGTGGATCGAATGGCTATGCGACAGAGTAGTCACAGACATTGTGTCGTGTCGGAAAGTAGTTGACCCCAACGATTTTTTTCGGGTGTCGTTCGTTGGCGTTGGAATAAAGGATAGAATAAATGCATTGCCTATGGGTGAGATATTACTTACGGTTGGAGAGATCGGAAGAACGTTGGAACTGTTTTATCATCGTATAGCCACGGAGCGGATACCGATTGAAGAGGATAGTAGAGCCTAGGAGAACACGTTTGATCCCGTCGATTTTTTAGATGTCGCGTCCGATCAAGAAATTGTAAGACGATTAACTCCTATCGGGAAAAAAAGATATCCCTTCTATGTCACTCCGCATGAAATTCATAGTCGCTCGAGATGCAATAGATACCCAGCTTCTTCAACTGATACTTGCATTTACAAGATGATGTCCTCGTGATGAGCCTTGAATGTTGCGTGCTTGAGTGGAATATAGTTGGAATTATCTGAAGCCATTTTGTCTTTTGCATCTCTCCAAGATGGTGAAACCCCATTGGCTGAAATGGGTACGTACATTTTCAGGTTACAATTTATGTATGACATTTTTTATGGTTATATTTGTTTAGGTAACCTTATATAATACACTTTCCATTTTTCTCCCTTTTAACTTCCAAGCCTGAAACGACTCCAGGTGGCGCATGTCACGCACAAGCCCTGTCTCCGCGCAATTAACGCAAGTGTGTGTTTGTGTGTTGATTATAGATTATCCTACAGGTTATGAGCCCAAGGCTATATGAGCTGGATTGTGGATTTTTACGTTTTGCGAGTACTCGCCTGAAGCTTTACGTTTTAAGTTCTCGTTTGGAATTTTACGCTTCTAAGTTCTGGTGTTGAGTTTATCGTTACGTTACTTTGAAACTAGTGGAAAGTTCCCTTGCTTAAGGGATAGTTGCTTTGTTTTTGTGTGGATAAGTTTATTCTCGCTCAAATGGAAAATTTTGAGGAGAAACAAGAGGTTGGAAACGTGGCAGGCCAGAATGATGCCCTGCAGGCAAGTTTAAACGTACTAAAAGATGTACAAACTTGCCTGGCGTCTGTAGAGGAAGTCTATACAGGGAAACTTTGTCTAGCGTATCCTATCGGTCGAGGAAAGGCTCCCCAGTACGCGTGCAAGGTAAAGAGTTGGGACGTCAGGATCCTACGATCAAGGAGAGGATCATTCTGCGAAGGTCGGAGGAGTTGTGGGACATGAATTTTCCACCGTCTGGAGATATCGAAGTCCACATGGCTAAGATGTACCGACTTCGGACGGAGTTGTCGAGCTACGGGTACAAAGTAAACAGTATCAACATGAAGGCCATGATGTTGGACAGTCTATCAGACCAGTACGAATTTGATCAACTACGTGGTGCAGTTAAGTACGGTGGCTCTGGTGGGTCCACGACGCCGGAGAGACTCCGAGTACTTATCTAAAAGGCGGTTGAGCGTCAATCGCGACGCAAGGAACGCAGTACTCAAGGATCTGGTGGCAACGTACGGTCGACGTCGAAAAATGGGGAGGTCGCAAGGAGCGCGATGGCGGTGGTGAAGGCCTTCAGAGACGCGCAGGTGGCGGTGGAAGCGCCAACCATAGAAAGTGTTTTAAGTGCGGCCAGATCAGCTACTTCAACGTTGACTGCCCGCAGAAGACCCAAGGAGGTGATGGCAGCGGAGGCAGCAAAGCTACTGTGGCGAAGCGGACCCAAGAATTTTGGTCGTTTCGCGTCAGCAGCACACCGATCGGCTTAGCGACGATCGGATTGGTGGAAATCAAGGGGGCTTTTAAGCCTATCATGTGCAAGAGGTGTCAAGAGCACGGATTTTGGTAAGTCACATGAGATTGCGTGTACCTACATATTTTCATGTGTTACATATTGGGGACCATAGGGGATAGTTTTACTTAGTGTGTCGTTTTCCAGCCTTTAACACTCAACGAGAAGTCGTTTCGTCGCTTTGTACATCATTCGCCTCTGCACGCCGCAGATTGTTTGGAAGTAGAGGGTCGAGCAATCCCCTCCAGCTTATTATACCCGGCCGGGACGCGTTACAGGCGCACTTGGCCCGCCGGAAGTCCCTCGACGGGAGTACACATTGGTCGGCTTTTCAAGCGCAAGTTGCACACGTTTGGAATGTGTTATCAAGTTATTGGATTATTTCGTGGAGATATTGTTCGTGGAGTATATCACGTTCTTATTGGATCTCCATATTGGATTGTTGGACTTCTATTCTCGTATTGGTTGGGCTCTACGATCGATTGAGCGATCTGCCCTTTTAAGTATATTTACCTGGAGTATAACTGGTCTGTACGTACCCAGGGTGAAGAGTTCCGCCCAGGGTTAACTACCCAGCACGGTCTCCCACATTTAGTCCACAAGACAATTTACAGCACCGATCCACCGAGTGTGTTACCAGCCAATTCCATCGGGTACACAAGGTGAGATGACAAACGAATCGGACCAGGCGTCCTATGCTGATGATCGGTCGTCTGCTAGCAGCGGACGATCAGATCGGATCGTAAGCGAAGGTTCGCGGGGTACCCCCTCATAAGTTGGACGGCCGGGCACGATGGTGGTCAGGTTCTCGATACTACGGTGTTCGATTTTGAACTTGACTCCACCACAATGGTGCGCGTGCCCGGATTACTTGGTGATCGTGGATATCACCGAGATGATATCTCGCGAAGAATTGATTACAATGAATTAAATGTGGAATCGTTCTGGAGAGGACATAAGGAACGGCTATTGCCTTATGTTCTCGTTGTCGACAAAGATGGCGATGTCCGATCTGGCCTGATGGAGGACCAGATAGGTATTAATAAGTTTTTTCCTCTCCATAAGGCTCCGACCGGAGCCGATCGGGACTATATCAAGTCTTGTTATAGTTCCGGAAAGGATCATGACTTTTGTCCTTCTCCTATGCATTTAAATGGATGTTTTGATGAAAAGAAAATTAAAGATTAAAACGACTTGGAGGCTGATCGGAACGATCCGATCCATTTTCCCATGGTCCCCAAGCAGAGGCTCAGAATGCCGTTCGAGGAAGACGACTTGGAAGAAAAGTAGCAGGTCGGGGATGGGGTTATCAAGGAAGAAGACCTGACCAGGATGCATTACATCCACGAGTTAAAGCGATTTACTCGCGAAGACCAGGTCATGCGGATTTTAAACCTCCCGATCCCCGATCAACATCTCGGACCCACCACCGAGCCGATCCAGAGCGATCGTCCTTTGCTATTGGTGAAGAACCTGCTGGCAATGTTGGCTGAGGTCGGCATAAAAGTGCAGAACCTCTCCAACGTGCAAAAACTGTTCAATCTGGACACTTGAAAGTTGGGGATGTCGATGTCGACCCTCCATGATCATTTGGTGCCGTTGGTGGGGGCGGTTCGCCGCCCAACTCCCACCGTGGCATTGAAGGCCGCTGAGGCCACGCAGCACACGATGATGTGTGTTCCGATGATAAATCGCTGTATCAGTCTCCACCTTCCTCTAATAGCTCATCGGAGTTGGAGGTCGGTGTTGAGCGGATGACCATGGGGGTGGATCATACCCCCATGGGAGCATAAAAAGGACGTGCGGCAGCATGGGGCTGCATGCCGGTCGGGGACCCAGGAGCCCCGACAGGCTTCAGTACCTCCAAACGAGGATGCCAACACGCTGCCCATGACCAAAGATAACGTCCAAGCCATGTTTGAGGCAATGATGGAGCGTTTCATGGGAGACCGATACCGATCGCCTCCGCAACCGCATGCCCAGGACCGATCTGCCAGGCAAAATGTCAATACTTGCCGGGATGTCGATATGGAGTCAGTGGCATCAACGTATAAGGCTATCCGAGGTGGCAGACCAGTTAGCAGAGGAAGACGCAAGCCGCAGCCAGCCCGACCGCGCTGATCAAGCAAGAATAGCGATTACGACATGGAGTCGATCGGCGATCCGGATGACCACTATGGGTCAGACGGTGCAGGGGCGGGCAGAACGCGCAAGGCTAACCTAGCATTAACAACCGCGTTTGATTGTGGATCTTTTGCGATCTCACGTATTCGCATGGCTGCGACCACGGATCTCAAGGACTTTACTGGCAAGGACGCCGACGAGGAGCAATCCAGGTCGTGGTTTGGTAGGGTCAAGTCTGCTTTCTTACGGGATAAGACACCAAAAAAGGAACGGTGTCTGATCTTCAGGGATATTCTAAAAGGGCCGGCGGCGAAGTGTATCCAACAGTTGGGTCGGGATGTCCGATCTGACTGGGATCTGCTATGTTCAGAATTTGTGGGGCAGTACTGCAACTCCGGATTCTCTACCGCCCGCAAATACCACCATAAGCAGAAGCGGGGCGATGAGAAGCCGATCGAGTAGTTGCACCGCTTGAACGTAGCTGCAATTCGCGCCGGGATAGTGATCAAGGAAGGCAAACCGCCGACCGGTGCCGCTATGGAGCACGTGGGTCACTATATTAGTACCCTTGATGACCAAGAGCTGGCATATCAGCTCACTCTGCCGCGTCTAAAAGATGTGGGGGAAGTGGAGCAGACGTTGCTGACGCTGCAACACTCACGCAGCATGAGGGCGAAGGGCGCCGTTGGATCGGGTCGCTACAGATCGAAGACCCAGACCGACCCTGTGAAGAGGCCCCTAACCAGATCGTCCAGGGCTGTTAAGGCTATCGTGACTGAAGACAGCACTGTATCGGAAGAAGAAAGTAGCGGCCAGTCCAGTCTGGAGTTAGACGAGGACCAATATTGCCACATCTTCGTCACGGAACCTGCCCCAGGAACCAGACCGACGCCTAACCAGGCACATCTTAAGGGCAGGAGTGGAAACAAAGTCTGATCCGGACCGACCTCGCAAAAGTGTTCTCACTGCGGGTCAAGCAAGCACGATGATCAGGACTGCTGGAAGAAGCTGATATGCGAGAAGTGCGAAAGATGCGGTCACCCCACCGATCACTTCCTCTTCGTGTGCAACTCATGTGGAGAGATCCACGAGGCCGGCCAGTGCAATATCTAAGAGTTCTTCAATCTGATGCACAAGTGGTATGTGCCGGGTAAGCACGCGGGGATGCTTCCACCTGACGTTGAGAAGATGTTAAACTAGAACGCTCGCCAGGTTGGAATCTGGATCGAGCCGAGCGATCTACGTTTGGCATCTATGCATATGTCGGCAAGGAGAATAAAACCGACAATACATGTTCTATTCTCAATTGTGTAGATCGGGATCATCCGGTCTACAATCTCACGACTGATGAATATTCCCAATCGAAGGTGGTCATGCAGCTGGATCTGCTGCCTGGTGAGTCTCGCGGATACTGGAAGTATCATGCGCCCGACAAATGGTTCAAGCAGGAGAAAGCCTGTGGTAAGATTAACAGCCAGAAGGCAACGATGTTGTTCGACTCTGTGCCGAAGTTTCAATTATCGACTCCGCCTTTGCTCGTAAGGTCGGATGTCGTATAGACGATACCCAGATACAAGAATGCGTTGGAATCGGTGAAAACTCTTACATGACCGAAGGAAGGACGCGCGTGAAGATCACCCTATCGGGTTCGTTGGTCTACTTCTTCAGCGCTTGGGTTGGCAAGTTGGACGGTCAGGATGCCCTGTTAGGCATGGATTTCATGGTGCCGGCGGTTATTCGCCTTGATCAGTCTCATGGAGTGCTTATACTCCCGGATGAGGTCCAGATCCAGTTAGCTGGTCGGCGGCTCTTATACGGATCGCACACCGATCTGGTCAGGTAGGACCAAGATGTCACCATTCCAGTCGGCCAATCCGCTGATACCTCGGTCGACAAATGTTTTCGATCAAGGAAGTTATGGGTGACAAGGGGCGATCGGTGGGTGCCAACCTTTCTAAAGAGCGCCGGCCGATATGATTATGTCGAGTCACTAATATCGGTGACAAGCCGCTTACACTCGACAATAATACTATTGTTGGCATGTGGCTGGAGGAAGGGAAAGTGTCAAGAAAGATGGGGTTCGTCTCGATCGGATCGAGACGGTATGTTGAGTGGCAGAACTTGTCATACCAAGCGACCACCGATCTGATCAGCGATGATGGATCGGTGGAAGAAGATACCTCACCTATGTGGAACGGCCCAGCTATGTAACCCCAAAAAAGATGTTAGTTCGAAGAAAGGCACCGCAGTCGCCGGACACGGTGGACCATCAAGCAGATGAGCCAAGGTTCGTCACCGTGGTGGCGACACAAGAACAGGCAACAGCGGAGCCGGGAATAGAAAAAGGGAAACATGGCATTGCTGGGGGGACCACGATGGCGCGCCTAAGCAGATCGATGTCGTTGAAAGGCAGCCCGCCGATCGGGAACAGCAGTGTTCAAACGATCAGGACGGTTTGGGTGATATTACCTCGGAAGACGATCAAGTTTGTATCCATGAGGGCGGGGATCAATATATTCACGGGCTGGAGAGCCAGATGGCAGTCCTCCCGGAAGTGTATTCTGATCCGCCCGAAGTCACCTTGGACGATCTGCAAGTGGGTGATCGGGATGTCAACAGTCCCGAGCAGATCGATCAGCTTAAGAAGATCATATGGAATTAGAAACATCTGCTGATAGGGAAAGGAAACGCCTTACCCCCCCTGCTTCTCGCAGAGCGATCTGTAAAATCGACGTGGGTGATGCCAAGCCGATCGCCCAGCAATTCCGACGTGTGGCGCCACAGTACCGCGAAAAAGTGTCCGATCTTATTAAAGGACTGTTGGATACCAAGATCATTAAGCCGTCGACCTCGCCGTTGGCCTCACCAATCGTGATTGTGATCAAGAAGAACGGCGTCGACATCAGGTTGTGTATCGATTATCGGTTGGTAAATCGGTTGACCAAGCTTATGGTGTACCCGATGCCGCTGGTCATCGATCTGCTAGAAGATCTCGACAACACCCTATGGTATTGCTCACTGGATATGCAAGTGGATTTTGGGTGTTTTCGATGATCGATCGGGCTCGCGAGATCTCCGCATTTGTTACGCCGTTCGGTCTGTTCGAGTGGAACCG
>CM047580.1:33377844-33396927 GCA_026184515.1 Peronosclerospora sorghi
CGGTTCCACTCGAACAGACCGAACGGCGTAACAAATGCGGAGATCTCCCGATCCCGATCTGTCATCGAAACCACCCAGAATCCACTTTCCATGTCCAGCGAGCAATACCATAGGGTCTTGTCCAGGTCTTCCAGCAGATCGTTGATCAGCGGCATCGGGTACACCATAAGCTTGGTCAACCGATTTACCAACCGATAGTAAATGCACAACCTGATTTCGACGCCGTTCTTCTTGATTACAATCACGATCGGCTAGGCCCAAGACGAGGTCGACGGTTTGATAATCTTGGTAGCCAACAGTCCTTTAATCAGATCAGATAATTTCTCCCGGTACTGTGGCGCCACACGTCGGCATAGCTGAGCGATCGGCTTGGCATCACCAACATCGATGTCGAATATTGCTCCGCGAGCAGCAGGGGGTAGGGCATTGCCTTTCCCGATCAGCAGGTGCTTCTTTTTCCAGATGATCTTCTTAAGCTGATCGATCTGGTCGGGACTGTTGACATCCCGATCACCCACTTGAAGATCGTCCAAGGTGACTTCGGGAGGATCGGCAGACACTTCAGGAAGGACTGCCATCTGGCTCTCCAGCTCCTGAATGTACTGATCCCCGCCCTCATGTATGCAAACTTGGTCATCTTCTGGGGTGACATCATCCTACCCGTCCCGATCGGCTGCACACTGCTGTTCCCGGTCGGTGGGCTGCTCTTCAACAACATCGACCTGTTTAGGCGCGCCAGCAATCCCGTGTTCTCCTTTCTCCGTTTCTGGTTCCGGCTCCTCTGTCGCCTGTTCATGTGAAACCACCATGTTGACGAGCCTTGGCTTATCTGCTCGATGGTCCACCGTGTCCGGCGACTGCGGCGCCTTTCTTCGAATTAACATCTTCTTTGGGGTTACGTAGCTGGGTCGTTCCACCATAGGTGAGGTATCTTCTTCCACCGATCCATCATCGCTGATCAGATCGGTGGTCGCTTGGTATGACAAGCTCTGCCACTCAACATACCGTCTCGATCCGATCGAGACGAACCCCGCCTTTCTTGGCACTTTCCCTTCCGCTAGCCACATGCCAACAATAGCATTGTTGTCGGGCGTAAGCGACTTGTCACCGATATTGGTGATTCGAACGTAATCAAACCGGCCGGCGCTCTTCACAAAGGTCGGCACCCACCGGTACCCCTGGTCACCCATAACTTCCTTGATCTGAAACCTTTATCGACCGGGGCATCAGCGGATTGACCGACTGGAATGGTGACATCTTGATCCCACCTTACCAGATCGGTGCACGATTCGTATAGGGACCGCCGACCAGCTAGCTGGATCTGGACCTCATCCGGGAGAGTAAGTACCTAATGAGAAAAATCCAGTCGAATACCCGCCAGCACCATAAAATCCATGCCTAACAGGGCATCCTGACCGGCCAGCTTGCCGACCCAAGCGCTGAAGAAGTATACCAACGAACCTGAGAGAGTGATCTTCACGCGCGTCCTTCCTTCGGTCATGTAAGAGTTTTCCCCAATTCCGACGCATTCTTGTATCTGGGTGTCGTCTATACGACATCCGACCTTACGAGCAAAGGCGGAGTCGATAATCAAGACATCGGCCCCAGAGTCGAACAACATCGTCGCCTTCTGGTTATTAATCTTGCCACAGGTTTTCACCTGCTTAAACCATTTATCGGGCGCGTGATACTTCCAGTATCTGCGAGTCCCTCCGGCAGCAAATCCAACTGCATGACCACCTTCGATCGGGAATATTCATCGGTCTTAAGACTTTAGACCGGATGATCCCGACCGACGCGATTGCGAATAGAACATGTATTGTCGGTTTTGTTCTCCTTGCCGACATATGCATAGATGCCAAACGTAGACCTCTCGGCTCGATCCAGATTCCAACCTGGCGAGCGTTCTAGTTTAACATCTTTTCCACGTCCGGTGGAAGCATCCCCGAGTGCTTGTTCGGCACATACCATTTGCGCATCAGATTAAGAAATTCTTCCATCTTGCACTGGCCGGACTCGTGGAACTCTCCACATGACTTGCACACGAATAGGCAGTGATCGGTGGGGTGGCCGCGTCTTTCACACTTCTTGCAGGTCAACTTCTTCCAGCAATCCCCACCGTCATTCTTAATCGACCCGCAGTGAACACACTTCTTGCGAGGTCGGTCCGGGTCAGACTTGTTCCCGCTCCTGCCCTTCCGATCTGCCTGGTTAGGCGTCGATCGGGCTCTTGGGGCGGATCCCGTAATGCAAACGTGGCGGCACTGGTCTTCATCCGACTCCTGGCTGGACAGGCCGCTTCTTTCCTCTTCCGACCCAGTGCTGTCTTCCGTCACAAACGCTTTGACAGCAGGGGCCGATCTAGTAAAGGGCCTCTTCACGGGGTCGGCCTGGGTCTTGGATCTATATCGACCCAATCCAACGGCGACCTTCGCCATCATAATGCGCGAGTGTTGCAGCGTCCGCAACGTTTGTTCCACTTCAGTAACATCCTTTAGGCGCAGAAGAGTAAGATGATCTGCCAGCTCTTGGTCATCCAGGGTACTAATGGAGTGACCCACATGCTCCATAGCGGCACCGGTCGGCGGGTTGCCTTCCTTGATTACTATTCCGGCGCGGAGTGCAGCCACGTTCAGGCGGTACAAATACTCGATCGGTGTCTCGTCGCCCCGCTTCTGCATATGGTGATACTTGCGGGCGGTAGAAAATCCGGAGTTGCAGTACTGCCCTTCAAATTCTGCACATAGCAGATCCCAGTCAGACCGGACATCCCGACCCAACTGTTGGATCCAGTTCGCAGCCGGTCCTTTTAGAAGATCCCTGAAGATCAGACACCGTTCCTTTTTTGGTGTCTGATCCCGTAGGAAAGCAGACTTGACCCGACCAAACCACGACCTGGCTTGCTCTTCGTCGGCGTCCTTGCCGGTAAAGTCTTTAAGGTCCGTAGTCGCAGCCATACGAATACGTGGGATCGCGGCAGATCCAAGATCATATGCGGTCGTAGGAGCTAGGTTAGCCTTACGTGCTTTGCCCGCTCCTGTACCGTCTGACCCATCGTGGTCACCATGTCGCCGACCGACTCCATGTCGTAATCGCTTCTCTTGCTCGGTCGGCGCGGTCGGGTTGGTTGCGACTTGCGTTTTGCCTTTCCAACTGGCTTACCACCTCGGATAGTCTTATCCGCTGATGCCACTGACTCCATATCCCGGCAAATATTGACATTTTTCCGGGCAGACCGGTCCTGGACATGTGGGCGCGGAGGTGATCGGCATCGATATCCCAAGAAACGTTCCATCATCGCTTCGAACATGGCTTGGACGTTGGCTTGGGTCATGGGCAACGTGTTGGTATCCTCCTTTGGAGGTACTGAGGTCTGTGGGGGCACCCGGGGACCCGACTGGCATGCAGCCCCTTGTTGCCGCACGTGCTTTTTATGCTCCCATGGGGTCTGGTCCGACCCCATGGTCATCCGCTCGACACCGACCTCCAACTCCGATGAGTTATACGAGGCAAGTGGAGACTGATATAACGACTTATCGTTGGAGAATGCATCATCATCCATTTCAATAGTCTCAACGACCTTCAATGCCGCGGTGGGAGTTGGGCGGTGGACCGCCCCCACCAACGGCACCAAATGGTCGTGCAAGGTCGACAACGACAAGTCCAACCTCCAAGTGTCCAGATCGAAAAGCTTCTGCACGTTGGCCGGCTTCCGCATCTTCATGCCAACCTCGGCCAACATCGCCAGCAGGTTCCTAACCAATGGAAACGGTCGGTCGCTTCGGATCGGCTCGGTGGTGGGTCCGAGAAGGCGATCGGGGATCTGGGGGTCTACTATTTGCATGACCTGGTCTTCGCGAATAAATCGCTTCAACTCATGAATGTAGTACATCATGGTCAGGTCTTTTTCTTCGATGACCCCATCCCCGACCTGCGACTTCTCTTCCAGGTCGTCTTCTTTGGACGGCATTCTGAGCCTCTTCTTGGGAACCTTGGGGGGTTGGCCTGGATCGTTCCGATCAGGCTCCATGTGGTTTTTGCTTTTTATTTTCTTCTCATCCAAACCTTCATTCAAATACATAGGATCAGGACAAAAGTCCTGATCCTTTCCGGAACTATAGCAAGACCTGCAATAGTCCCGATCGGCATGGTGGGAGCCTTATGGGGAGTAAAAAACTTATTAATCCCGATCCGGTCCTCCACCCGGCCAGATCGGACATCGACATCCTTATTAACAACGAAAACATAAGGCAATAACCGTTCCTTGTGTTCTCTCCAGAACGATTACACATTCAATTCCTTGTAATCAATCCTTTGCTGAATATCGCTCCGGTGATATCCACGATCACCAAGTGATCCGGGCACGCGCACCATTGTGGTGGAGTCAAGTTCGAAATCGAACACCGAAGTGTCGAGAACCTGACCACCATCGTGCCTGGCCTTCCAACTTACGGGGGGGGGTACCCCGCGAACCCTCGTCTTCGATCCGATCGGATCTTCCGCTTCTGGCAGACGACCGATCGTCAGCACTGGACGCCTGGTCCGATTCTTTTCGCATCTCACCTTGTGTACCCGATGGATTGGGCTGGTAACACACTTGGTGGATCGGTGCTTGGGACTGACTTGCGGTATAAATGCGGTAGACCGTGCTGGGTGATGTACCCGGGGCGGAACTCTTCACCCTGGGTACGGGTATACCGGTTATACTCGAAATTTGTATACTCCCGAGGTCAGATCGCTAACCCGATCGTAAAGCCCGGCCAATATGGGAGACAAACTCCGGTAATCCAATGTGGTCCAATAATCCAATCCAATGGGGAGATCCAATAAGAACGTGACGTAATCCACGAACGATATCTCCACGAAATAATCCAATAGGTAAAATAACACTTTCCAAACGTGTGCAACTTAACGTTGGGGGTCGACCAAAGTACGCTCCCGTCGAGGGACTTCCGGCGGGCCAAATGCGTCTATAACGCGTCCCGGACGGGTATAATGAGCTGGAGGGGATTACTCGACCCTCCGCTCCCAAAACACTCTGCGGCGTGCAGAGGCGACTAACACGTAAGGCAAAAACGACCCCGGTTGAGTTGGGGGTCCAACGGTCACTTAAGAGAAGCTAAAAGCCAAAAACCTTTACGAAGCTAAACCCAAAAGAAAGCAAATTCCCAACCAAAGCAAATCCCCAACCAAAGCTAATCCCCAACTTGGCAAATCCCCAACCAAAGCGAGTCCCCAACCAAAGCAAATCCCCAACTTGGCAAATACCTAACTAACTACCTACCCCCTATAGTCCCCAATATGTACCAAACATGAAAATATGTAGTACGCGCAATCTCATGTGACCTACCCGAATTTGTGTCCTGGACAACCCTTGCACATGGATGACCCAAAAACCTCTTGACTTTCCACCAATCCGATCACCGACAGGCCGATCGGTCCATTGTTGACCGGAACCGACTAAAATTCTTGGGTCCGCTTAACGACACTGATGACATTTACTGTTGTCGAGTTAATGAAAGGCATGGAGTTCGAGATATGGTGGCACAATCAACCCAGTTGGCAAGATTTTATTTTGGAGCAATACCAAAAGCGACTGGAACCGGCTTTCCTTCGCCGTCGACGCCGCTCATACCAATGAACACACCTTTGTATGTTGCCTGGGAATGGCATGCGTCGACCGTAAAATCGGGCGACAACTCTCCGCAGCATTTTTCCATGGCCCAAGGCAAAGGAAAGCGCGCCTGAAGAATCCTTCGATATTGACTTCAAAGGCGGTTCAGCTGTCGGGATTTGCTGCTTTTAGGGCGTGTAAAAGGTGCGCGATCTTCTGGAAGCTGAGGACGTATTCATCAGCTGAGCGTTTCCTATGCGTCTCTCGGCTCCGCCAGGCGGCCATGTATGAAGCGTCAGCATGCAGCTTGGACCGGACACGGTTAATAATGTCTCGAGGCGTAAATTTCCTCACGTCCAGTACAAGAGGTCTGACGAATTCTGCGATATCTGCACCACGCAATTTGAAGGATTCCGTTAAAGAAGGACATGCAAGATCGTGCGGAATAAATTTCGTTACATGCAGAAGACCATCGTTTCGCCGGTTAACGGAGATGCGGAAAATACATGATGTCGGCCTGGATTACGGAACTTGTTCATTTTCCTGCCCGTTGTTGTCATCTACACTTTCACAAATAACACTTATATTACGCGGCTTATTGCAGACGAACTTGTAAGGACCTGATACTGTCGTCGAGTACTTAGAGATTGCATCGCGCTTTTCTTCCTCTGTGCTGAAAGTCAAAGCCGCTTTTAGCTCCGTGAACCCGATCTGGTTCAGGGTGAAGGGGGGGGGTGGACAGTAAAACCTGGACAACGACGAGCGTGCTGATGGCACGAGCTGATGAGCAACCGTCGACGTCGCGACGAATTAATAGCGTGGTTTTCCTAATTTTGTCGCGTTGTGAAACTCTTCGCCGCTCTAATCTATATATATATATATATATATATATATATATATATATATAAAAGAATACCATGTCCGCATCGATGATCCCGTACTTAAGCGAAATCGAGCTGTACTATCGATTTCTTTTAATTGGTTATAAAGAGCGCTTTTACAGTTAAGTAAAAATAACTATTCTACTTTATCATTGGTTAGAAATATCAGCATTACATACCGACATTTTGCAGGCGGTAAAAGTGTATATACAGTATATAAAAGAATACCGTCTGGACGATGGTCCTTTTCCAGCCTTTTTAATGGGCAGTGCTCCGTCATGGGGGCAGTGGGGTGCGGTTAGCTGGGGCAAAAAAATAGCGAAAACATAAGGCGAAAACCACCCGGTGGTTCTCGCTCTATTTTTTCGCTACCCTAACCCTGAAATACATGGGGGCAAGTTTTGTAGACGGAAAGACGGTTTTTATGCCCTATGCCGTCGGTAAGACGGGTACCTACACTTGCACTTTCATCGACTGCTCAAGACGGCTACGAAGGAAGATTTGGAGGCTAGAGATGATAGTGGTCGCACGCCGTTACTGCAAGCAGTAACCGCGTGCACCCAAGGATTGTGACCACATTAGTATAATTTATAGTGCATGTCAATTTAAACCATACCCAATCTCCAGCTGACTAAGGTTCAGGACAGTGCATTCTCACTACAAAAAAAGCTTCATTTTTCAACAGAATAGCCTTTGCTGAATCCAAAAATGAAAACGGTTTGTCGATAACTTGAATATTCGCCGAGCTATAACCTCTCGACGCCGACGACATTTTGTTAGTACCTACTATGAGGCCGACCTCAATTTGGCCGCAAAAATTATGACGTCAGCGGTGATCATTGCAAAGATTTTTTGACATTTGTGTTATTGAGTCAAGACATCAATGCTCGTCAATGCCGTTCTCGGTATGCGTCTATGTGATTTGTATTTCTTTACGCCGTACTCTGCTGTCTTACCAGTTAGTCCTGCACGACATGCATCCATGTAGCGACGCGCTCGACAAGCATAACGTCAAATTTCCGTAAGTGAGATTGCCGCAAGAGCGTGCGGAACCTGCGATCAGCAACAATGGATGAGCAATTGACGTTTCGCGCACTACGCAAAATCCAACTTACCGTTTCACGCAGGCCATTGAAGGTGTAATCGCATTCCCGTCGTGCAAAACGCTTTTCAGCAACCCAAAAGTTTTCAATGAAGTTCAGCTCGCAATGGAACTTCGGTTAAAAGATGACCTTGTGTCCTTTCTCGGTAATTTTTATTTCTTCAAAGAGGCAACGTTGCACTTTGAAATCGGGTTGGCAAGCCATGATATTGCGAGCGCAGCTCGGAACGTCAAAAACTCATCTCTCGTCCTTTCTGCAATCAAGTCGCAAGCCGTTACGCCACAGACCGCGCTCTTCGAGTACCAATCGGATGCCCTTCGGCTCTCCGTACAGCAATGGCGGATGTTCCGGAGGAAAACACATGTACTGATGGATGCCATTCCCGTAGGTTGTTGGTCGCACTTGTGCCTGTTTCCTGCCACGATTCAGGTTCATTGAATTGGCTCGGAGCGCATCACGGGCGAAAGCAGCGTGACTGGTTGCTTTGTAAAAGGCGAAAAGAGCTTGGGCACCAGGAAAACGTTGTTCAAAAATCGTAATGGCACGCTTTTCGACTTGCTGGACAAGATCGTCAGTGGTCCACCAACCATCGTGATTTTTTCCTGGAAACATGATGACGCACGATTCCGCCGGACAGACGCCATCCACGCTCAATCTGCCACACACATCGGTCAGAAAGTCACTGACGTGCATAGATCGCCCGATTCCTTTTTTCCGCAACGGTTGTTCACCGTCTGGCAACCACAACCAATTCTGACTATCGTGGGCATTGAACACTGACTCATCGTGTGTCACGAGGATGGGTGCCCTTTCTCCGTCGGCAAGGTCAGTTGGCCAGTGAATCTTCGTGCAGTCATCTGAGAACTCTGGCATTCGAGACTCGTATTCAGCCATTTGCTCCAGGACCTTTTTTTCGATCCGCAATCACGTCATCTCGCTCGTGACCGTCCATATAAATGACCTTGCGTGCTTCGCGATAATTAAGTGAGTCTAGAAGGGGGACATCAAGGCATTCGCTCCAGAAAATCTTTCGACGTTTTCCGTCGCAACACTCCGATTTTATCCATTATAGCCAAGATACTCCATCCAACGGATGACGGTTCGCTCGGACACTGATGGACAATGCGGTGACGGTGGTTCTCGATGTCTACAAGAATCTTTGAATGCAGCAATGTAATGCTGCTTCTTACCTGTCGGTGAGAGTCCATCGTCGAGATCAGGCAGAATATTCTCATTGATATGCTTCGTAAGATTTTTTACCTCAACCTTGAATTTTTTTTCTCGGAGATATTGCTGGATTTTGATTGTGACATCTTCGTCGTATAAGAAGCACAATATTTTTCCGTGTCTTCCCTGCCTCGACACTGGAAACTCGCCAGTTGTTAGATACTTGTGCGTCCAATCGCGAACTGCCTTTGATGAGCTGATTCCTCGTCCAATGGTGTAGCCGGTGCGGATACGCACGGTGCGGATAGCGCACAGAGGAAGACCTGCCCTTAAAGCGGCGCTCGCCGCTACTTAGCCGATACGCCCTTATAAAGGGCTTAGTAGGAGAGAGCTCTCCTACTCGGGGCCAAGATTCCCGGGTTGGTTTACGGTAGCTTCGCTACTGCCTTAACGGCAAGGCTCTCTTACTAAGGGTGTAGCTAAGGGGAGGGCTTCCCTTACGCTACGGCACTCACTACACGCACGACCGGTCGAGGTCGTGCGTCTGTAAGATAGAGTGAAATGTAAACTGAATATATTTAATATATAATTAGTTAAAATTAATTTAAAATAATGCAAACTATATGTAATACTAAGTAGAACATACCAAATTCGTACCTAGCTAAAATGTAGTGTACACCACCTGTGTACCGACACGTGGATGGCTGACACGCCGCCCCCAAGGGCTCCTTCCCTGATTGGTTAAAATAACCAGTGGTTCAAAACCTTTCGAACCGGTCAATACTGACCCCAACCGTAGTGTAATTACATACACCACCTACTAAATGTGACTCAAATGTAACCCTGTTACATCCTCCCCCATCAATACTATTGCTTACGCAATAAACAAAATTTTGTTGGAGAACTCCAACTGCCAGTACCTCTGGCAATCCATGAGCACCATTAATGGTGCTATGGAGTCTCCTCTAGAGGAGGTAGACTATTCCGAGAACTCGTAGGTGGATGCCCTTGGGGATATCTCCCCAACGGCTGACCGCTCCGACAGCGCCGAACGGCGGTGTCGGTAGCCTAATCCGTTCCCCACACGTGGGGAAAATGCACTAACTCGTGCGCCTCCCCTGCCAATGTCGGATGATGCATCTGGATCGCCGAAGGCGATCATCACCAATGAGCAGGACGCAGATCATGAAAGCCAACTTGCCGCACAGGCACTAAGGGCTGCGTTACGCGCTCCCAAACGCCTGCCAAGGGCGGCATATAATTTTGACGGTCCTCGTGACCTTCCAAAGTGGGCTAGGCGTGTGGTAAGGAATGTTTTAGCATCATATACCCTGCCCCCGCGGCTGAACAGCCGTATCAATGCGAGAGCCGGGAGAAATTACGGCAACAACTGCTTACGCAAAAGCAGTTCACTAGCGTCTCATACCGAAAACGCCTCGACAGGCAGGCACAGGATGCCCCTGTTGAGAACCTCCGCGAGGTTCCTATCGTTCTTTCTCCGAGAGAGAATGTTGATGAAGCGGAGAAGAAGTTCCGCGCTTGGGCGGAAGGGGAGAAGCTTCTCCCCAGATTCAATGAGCTGCACAACAGCTATTCCCGTTGTGACATTTGGGTGGAGAGAGCGTTGCGCCTGGCTTTCGCCAGAGCCAAAGCGATGGATCTATTACGTGCTCCATATCGCACGCGCTACGCCAGCGCCCCTGTCTCCACCACGGTGCCAGAGGACAGTGTGAGCGCCACATCTGCCTCCGGCGAACTACCAATTACTGGGAGTGAAGGGGCTTCTCGCGCCCCTTTGGTCGTTGGCCCGAAGCGGGATTCTCCAGCTCGAAAGCGTCAACGACGTCGCGGCAATCCTGCCGTAGGGGAATCTCGGAGGAATCCCACGAACTCTGCGAGTGTGGATAACCCTTCGACTTCACCAGATAGTGGGTTTGACCCCGATGATGGCGACGCGCCATCAGACGTTCCACATGATAGTGTGGAGTACCCTCCGCATCGAGCATTGGAGGAGTAGGTCGCGCAATTGCGACGTGAGATTCGCGAGCGCTGTGATCGACACAGCCATCGCATCCATGATATACACGAGGGACTCCGCGATGAGTGGGATGTCACTGATCGTTTCTAGAGGCGGATTGCCTCTCTAGAGAAGGCCGTCGCGGAGCTTCGTGGTCGCATTTTAGCCCTCTCGGGCTTCCTCCGCCCTTCTGTGTCTTACGGCTCTTACGGCTATCCGCCTTTCCAACCTTCTCCAGGAGGGGGGCCGCCTCCGGGTCCTGGTATGGATTAAGCATACCCACATAGAAGGTTGGATGCGTACGCATCACCTTCGGGATGTCCAAGGTATACGACAAGCCCTTTCGGGCTAATACCTTAAAAGGCCCCACAAACCTGGGGCGCAGTTTATTCCGCAACAGGTTGGAAACTGCATGTGTAGGAAGATTCTTAGCGTTTAATAAAACACTTTCTCCTACTTTGTACACCTTTTCGTTACGCCTCCCCTTGCGGTCAGCCTTCTCCTTCTGCTTGTCTTGGCTTTCCGCCATGGCATCGCAGACGTGTCGTAAGACACTAAGGCGCGTCGATAAAAACTTATCGATGTGCTTTCGCACAGATGCAGGGCTGACATCAGGGAATCATCCCCCCTCAAGCCCTGGGCTACACACATGTGGCGTCAACGGAACCCTCGGATTCACTAATCCGTTCACGTAAAACGGGTAAACCCCGTAGATGCATGGACCGAATTGTTAATAGCAAATTTCGGCCATAGGAAGCATCTCATTCCAACTCTTTGGAGAATTCGGACATAAAATCCGGAGAATATCCTCCACAACGCGATTAACGCGCTCCGTCTGACCGTCCGTCTGCGGATGATCCGCAGTGGACATGAGGAGCTTAATGCCTAGCACCTTAAACAATGCTCCCCAGAATTCTCCCGTAAAACGGGGATCCCGATCCGACACAACGGAATCGGGTAGACCATGCTGTCGAAAGACATGGTCTAGGAACACTTTTGATGTTCCTTGTCCATGAATGGACTCTGGCACCGCCGCCAGATGAGCCATCTTGCTCAATAGGTCTACAAAGACCAATATGCCGGTGTCCCCGGCCTTATACTTCGGAAAACCGAAGATAAAATCCATGCTAATGGATTTCCAACACTCCGTTGGAACCGACAAGCTTGCCAAAGGCAAAGATGAACTTGAAGAGGGTTTAACCCTCTGACACGTCTCACAGGTACGTATTTACGCACCGACCCACTTATACATGTTGGGCCACCAATACAAAGCGCTTAAAGCGCTGTAGATCTTATCCCGACCTAAATGACCCCCGGTAGGGGCGTCATGTGCCTCAAATAGGACTCTATACTTCAGTTCCTCATTATGAGGAACTACCACCCGCGGAGTGTCCTCCGCGCTCCTGCTATAATATATCAAACCGTCACAGTACCTGTAACGTTGTAAACGAGCTTTAGCTCTACTTGACAGGGTAGGCTCAGACGAGCCAAGTCCCTTTTCACCCAACGCACTGATAAGCGCCGTGCACTGTGGGTCTTTCTCATACGCCTGGCGTATGAGGTCCACAACAGACGTGGTGACGAATGTAGCGTGAGCGAGCTCGTAATCGGGACGACGCGACAACGCGTCTGCAATCACGTTCTGCTTGCCAGGTTTATACTTAACCTCAAAGTTGTACTCCGCAAAAAAGGAGAGCCAACGGGCCAACCGTTGCGAGAGATGAGGCGACTTTGTCGCTGTCCGTAAGGACGCGTGGTCAGTATAAACCACGAACGGCTTAGAGCCGAGTAGGTGGACCCTAAATTTGACAAGATCATACTTCATTGCAAGTAGCTCCTTGTCATGAACGGGATAATTCCGTTCCGCAGCTTTAAGCTGCCTCGACTCAAACGCAATGACGCGTTCCCTTCCTGCATCGTCTGCTTGTAACAAAGCACATCCGATTGCAAAATCGGAGGCGTCGCAGACGACACTAAATTGTTTCCCAGAGTCTGGGAGAGTAAGAACGGGAGCTTTTAACAAGCTCCCCTTAACCGCTTCAAAAGCGTTTTGGTGTTCAGTTTCCCAACACCAATCAACATCCTTCTTAAGAAGGTCCGTCAATGGATTCGCCATTTCAGCGTAGTTCTCGCTGTACTTGTGGAGATAGGTGGCTAATCCAAGCCACTTCCGTAAATCTCGAAGATTTACAGGCGAAGTCCACTCCACAATGGCTTTCACCTTCGCGGGATCCTTCCGCACTCCATCCTTACCGATGAAGCATCCGCGGAAAGGAATTTCCTCAGCACCAAAAATACATTTGGATGCGTTTGCATAGAGTTTATGCTCTCGCATACATTCGAGAACAGCTCGAAGGTGTATCAGATGCGTCTGAATATCAGACGAGTCGCCTTCCGCGCGACTATGAACGAATATATCGTCGAAGTACGTCTGAGCGTACTTCCTATGAGGGCGGAAGAGTTGAGTCACCAAGCTATTGAAAGTCGCTGGCGCATTCGAAAGCCCCTGTGGCATAACAAGCCACTCCCATAACATGCCGCTAGGCGTGCTGGACGCTGTAAGCGGAATATCGGACGCTCGCATGAGCACCTGATAATACCCGTCCACCTGATCTAAGCCACTGTACACAGTACATCCCGCCATATTGCTCTGGAGGACATCCTTCCGAGGAATCGGAGTCTGCATGGGTACAGTCGCTGCATTCAGCTTATTGTACGCATGAACAATGCGCCACTTTCCGTTCGGTTTACGAACAAAAAAAGTGGGAGATGAGTGGGGAGACTTACTCTCCCGCACCATCCCTGCCTCTTCTTTCCCCTTGAAGAATGCGTCGATGACGTCGCATTGTTCCTTGGGGAGAGGCCACTGTCTAGTGACGCAGTATTTGGTTCCAGGAAGCAAATCAATTTCATGTCGGACTCCCCGATCCGGTGGTAACCCCATCTGCGGGTTGTCACTAATGACATCTCCAAATTCCTTCAGTAAGGAATGGTAAGGGTCCTCAGGATCCGCGAGTATCTTGAGACCGCTTCGGGCATTCAATGCCTGTTTGGTTTGCACCAAAACTGACTCGTCCATCGTGGATGAGGAGTTCAACTCCTCTTCCGGACGTAATACGACAACCTCGTCGATTTCATCTGCTTTCAAAGCAGTTTCAAACTCGTTGAAGGACATATCCTCCAACGACAACAGTTCGCCTACCCCAGGCAACCGTTCAAGGCTTACGCCTTCTGTGACAACACCTGTCACACTATTCAGCAGCATCCTATAGGACTGCTGACTACTGGCCTCGGGACTCATCCCGAGACCCAGATGGGTGGAGTCAATTGCCCCATCTATTGGAAGCGTCTCGCGCCTATCCACAGAGGTCTCTACCTCTATCACCGGTGAATCGCCGGTCTCACCTAAAATGGCGTAGTTGGAATCATTTCCGACGTGCGAAAGAGACGAACTTCGGTTCTCTTCGCTTGGAAGCGACACGCACTTAACAACAGGGGTCTCTACCCCTACCACTGGAGTCGTCTCAGAGGAATCCACATCTGTCAATGTCGACTCACCAGTCTCGCCTATAACTGCGTGGTCGGAATCATTTCCGACGTGCAAAAGAGACGAACTACGGGTCTCTTTGTGTGGAAGCGCCTCGCGCTTAACCACAGGGGTCTCTACCCCTACCACTGGAGTCGCCTCAGAGGAATCCACCTCTGCCACTGGCAACCCACCAGTCTCACCGTTAACGGCGTGGGGATTAACCGCCGAATCCCCCTCGTTAAGGAACTCTTCCTTAACGTCATTGGGAATGATCATTTCAGACATCCCAATCTCTGGCATCTCACGCCAGAATCGCTTTTGCGATCGAGAAAAGGTGGGTTCATGACTCTCCAATGCTTCACACGATCGCGGGTGCGTTGAGCCAATGGACTTAGACTTCCAGTCTATCCATGGCTCGTGGCGTTACAGCCACTTCATGCCCAGAATAAGGTCATACCTCGAGTCCAAATCCAGGACTAGGCAACGTTCTAAGCTGTCGAAGTCTGCAAACTTCAGCTTAAGGTCAATCGAGACCTTGGGTACATAAACCTGTACGCCCGTCGCAAGACGGCCCGTGAGAACGTCACGAGAACGTGCCTCTAGGGCCTCGGCATACAGCCGACTCTTCTCTACAGAAGCTCATCTGACATAATTGTCAGACGCTCCAGAGTCTATCAAGACTCTCCAAGTCTTATAAAAGCCTTTCACGTCCGCAAGGACTACCAGCAAACCTGGCTTGTACACCAACTCGGTTCTAGAAAGCACCGTTTCCCTCGGGGCTTTGTGCTGTCGTCCCCTACCCTGGGGCTTAACAGCACTGAGGGATCCCCCAGTAGGGCTCCCCGCACCTACTGGGATCCGTCGTTTCCCGACGGCTTGAGCAAGGTCTTTTTTCCCACCCTTGGCCCCTTATAGCGAGTATCTCGCTGGGGGTTCCGCGGACATCTGTTCCGCAGATGATCCGCACTACCACACAAGAAGCATCTCAGCGGCCCATGCCGCTGCAACATTGCAAGGATCTCTGCCTCGAAGCTCTGCGAAAAAGAGTCAGATTGACTCTTAGCGGGAGGTTTCTCTTCCGCTTCGACCTTAATCAGGTCCATGGGTTCCGGACCCACCTTAGAGGAACGAAAGTTCCTCTCTGCGTTGAACTCCATCTTGAACGCCTCCCCCAGGGATTTGGGACGGTATCGGAAGATCTCCGAACGTGCTGGCCCTTCTCTTAGGCCTCCCATGAAGACGGAGATGGACAAATCGTCCGAATACGCTTTCGCGTACATCCCTGCTAACAGGGTCTTAAGTTCCTGGATATATGTTTCCAAGTCCTTAGTGCCCTGACGGCACCTCAGAAACGCCAGCTGATTATGTAAAACCAGATCAGGCGAGGCGAACATGTCCATAAGCTTCTGCTTAAGGACCTCCCAGGTAGGGAACATGTTCGTGACCGAGTCCGAACACGTAAACGCCCATGCACGGGCTTTAACCGTAAGATGTGTCAGTGCAAGTCCCACTTGCAAGTGATCAGCGATCACGCTCACTGTTGCGAAGGCCGTTTCGACCTCTCGCAACCACACATAAAGGTTGTCACCCTTCTCCCCGGTGAACTCCTTTATCTTAAATGACAATGGGGGACGCACCCCCGTGGAACGACTTCCACCTAAACTCGCCTCATGAGCGATGAGGGCATTGACCCTTGCCTTTACGGCCTCAAGGCCCTGCTCCACTAGGAGCTCATACCCTCGTCACCCATTAATGATAACAGCCTGCTAAAGGCTTCCTGCTGGACAAGGGTTAACCTATCCCAATCGTCCTGATTCATCCTTTGCAGACGATGTATTAGCCTACCAGCACAGGTGTTGGATTGACTACAAGTGCTACCAGATGTAGCTGGTGCGTATACGCACGGTGCAGCTAGCGCACAGAGGAAGACTTTTCCTTAAAGCGGCGCTCACCGCTACTTAACCGATACGCCCTTATAAAGCGCTTAGTAGGAGAGAGCTCTCCTACTCGGGGCCAAGATTCCCGGGTTGGTTTACGGTAGCTTCGCTACTGCCTTAACGGCACGACTCCCTTACTAAGGGTGTAGCTAATGGGAGGGCTCCCCTTACGCTACGGCACTCACTACACGCACGACCGGTCGAGGTCGTGCGTCTGTAAGATAGAGTGAAATGTAAACTGAATATATTAAATACATAATTAGCCTAAATTAATTTAAACTAATGCAAACTATATGTAATACTAAGTAGAACATACCAAATTCGTACCTAGCTAAAATGTAGTGTACACCACCTGTGTACCGACACGTGGATGGCTGACACGCCACCCCCAAGGGCTCCTGTCATGATTGGTTAAAATAACCAGTGGTTCAAAACCTTTCGAACCGGTCAATACTGACCCCAACCGTAGTGTAATTACATACACCACCTACTAAATGTGACTCGAATGTAACCCTGTTACAAATGGCTTCCGCAACGGTAAGGCTGGCGGAGCCACGCTTGCGGCCATTGTGGCACCAAACGCAGGTACGTGAGCATTGCAGAACGTCGCAAGGAATCCACCGCACTTCCCGTACTTTTTGCTGCTTTCCGTCGGTCCCTTTCCAATGCTGCTATCGCCCTTGCCACTTATGCTTCGTTATTTCACACGTTTGCGCTTTCGGCGTCGTTGTCGCTCTCGGTATCGCTTTCAATGTCAGAATCGTCCTCAGCAACACCTGGTTTGCTCGGGGTTGGTGCAAAGCTCCAGTACGAAGTTAGTTTTCGCGTCCCAGCAGCTTCTTTGCGTTGATCTAGCTAAACGTCCGGCGACGTTTGGTTCGGTCAGAACCACCAGTATAACGAGCAGGCCGCCTGCTAATTTTTGACAGCCGATTTTCAGCTTCCAGCACCTTGGGGTAGTCCAGTTGCACGGGGGGCTCTAAAAACGCGTCTCATTCAGGATCCTCCACGTCCGCCATAGGCTCCACCACGTCGAAAGGCTCTAACGCGACGAAAGGCTCCACCCCGTCAAAGGGTAGTTTGCACTTTTGTTGGGCTAATTTCACCAAATGGCGACCTTTTTTCCCACGTCGTGGCATGGCAAATGAAGCCAAAAAACACCTGCAAAAGAGACAGCAAGAAACTGGCAGAGTTAAGGGCTTTTGCAGCGCTCGTGGAGCTCGTTTTCGGGAGGTTTTTCTTTGCATTTTTTTTTGGAATTTGGCCAGATGGAACGTTGGGTATAGTTCTAAGTGTCGTGCACCGTAGAGTATATGTTTTCGCAACTCTAACCCTGGAAATACATGCGGGCAAGTTTTGTATACGGACAGACGGTTTTTATGCCCTTCCCCGTCGGTACGACGGGTACCTACACTTGTATATATATATATAGACTCCAAGTGAAAATCCCGCATAAATTTTGTGCCCTTATCCGTAATGATTTCCGGTTTGTGCCCTCATTTGTAATTATTTTGTGATTTCGTGCCCCTATACGTAAATTCCCGATAGATATTCCCTTATTTAAACCCAGTCTCAGGGTTTTAAATTTGTGGGTTTAAATCATCCCTGATTTTTAGTTAACCATCTCTTATTTTTGACAGTCAAGCCTTTGGGATGGGTCGCCCTACCCGCACCCCCCTCCACCCTAGGGGCACCCCCCATGTGACTTTCGACCAATAGAGATGAATATTGCTACTAATAATAAAAGGCCCCGACTAGCGGCACACCCCACTTTTGCTAGGGGCACACCCCACTTTTGCTAGGGACACACCCCGTAAAATAAAGGATTCATTCCCGGTCGCCCATAGCTGTGTGCGTGTACCTCGCAGAGGTTTAGTCAATACTGAACTAATCCAATCCAAAAACCAAGTCAAAAGGAGTGAGTGTCTATTAAAACATGCGTCCATCGCCTTTGTTGGATAAACCTTGTTGACTTGCTTGATCATAATCCGAGAATTTTTCCTCCTCCACGCGTCTGGAACCGGATTAAGAGATGGCGACGTAGCCGAGGTCAGTTGTGCAACAACTGCACTTCCCGATCGCCGCTTCTCTTTTTCATCCGGCTTGTGCAATCGAGATTGGTGCCGTACAATTCGCGACAGATAACCGAATAAAAAGACCATGAATGAAGCAGATAATAGACGGAGAACATTCGGCTAAAACGAAAAAGAAAGACCACGGAAACATGTTCGAGAGGTTAGATATCTCTTGCCGGCCCAGCTTGCCACCATCAATACCGGCGGCAGCTTGAAGATTGGTTGTTGTCGCTGTGATAATATGGATTATCGATAATTTGCAAGCGCGCGCAGGATAAGCGGAGCAACTTGCTTCCTTGAAGCACTAGTGTTGAGTTGATTAAAAGCAGCCACGTGCGCATGCTGATGGGTCTCCAGTAGTTGTAATGGATTTAATTGTAAGGAGCCTTCCTCACTAAGAAATTCCGCACACTTCTTGGCATCATCTCCATCATCGTGAAAAAAAAGTATTCGGCGCTGGCGACGTCCGTCAGACGTCATAAACATGGCCATTACCACCAAGAAATCCACGTCGTTCTCTTTGCAACAAAATAGGCGGACAGTTCCTTGCACAGCATATCGGCGTTATCCGCCTTGTACACAAATGGCTTTAGATCGATCAGCACGGTACTAATGCCGAACTTTTTCGCGACACTGTCCGACGATGCGAATACAAACTCCTTAAAATCCACCTGCAAGCAGTTTTTCGACGTAAACCCTCGCCAATGGTCTGAATTAAACTTCTCTGCCTGGAGCCACCGGAACAGTTCCTCTTTCTTCC